>OY728157.1:78904877-80154877 GCA_963277665.1 Viscum album
ACGATGATTGTTCAACATTCTTCTATCACCTTCAAAGGTGTCCATTAAGATGACACTATATTTATATATGATATATAATATGTTTATGTTTTACTTAATATTCTTTATTTTTCATTTATGGCATACCTTTATGGTTTCCATTATGGGTAAACGCGATATCTTCATTTAAGGAAGTGCGGACTACCGCCCCCTCAAGTGATTTGATTCGTTAATAACATATGTGGTACGTTAAAAGATATATTTAATTATATTATATATGATACCACACTGGAATACTATTATGTATCATTATGTTTTAATTCCATTAAATATGAAATATAAATGGAAGTAGCGTTCGTGCGTACGTACGGTTTACCGTCTCCATGAACGGTACATTTCATTTCTTGTCTCAAAATGTTATGTACTATTATAAGTACATATATATAATGGATATATATGTGATATATTACATATAAATGATTTATATCATTCTGGAATTATAAAAAATATATATATATCTCATTTTGTTTTAATTCCATTAATATGACAAAAAGATTAAAGTAGCGTTCATGCGTACGTACGGCCTACCGTCTCCATGAACGGTGGTTTTAATTTTTATCTCAAAATGCTATGTAATAGTATAAAATGAATATATACTGGATATATATGATATTTAAAACATCAATACTATTCTGGATATGATGTACCTATAACTACATGGAAAATTATTTTCCAACAAGTTCAATTTTTGACTCATGTACCAAACATCGACAAAAACATCCGATATGAACTCATATTATTAACCAATTATTATAACATTAAAATATGTGATATGAACTGAATAATAATAATTATAGGAGGTACTTAAGAAATTATAAATTGAACAAAGTTTATTATTCAGGAATATAAAGAAACGAACAAGACAAGTCGAACTTGAGGTAAGGGATCCTACTCCTCTCTTTCTTTTTAAGTACACCCTTTTATGTCATTCCTTTTAAGCTCATATTTCTTATGATTGGGATGTTTTTTTATATTACTATTACTGTAATTTTTATGTTCATATGATGAGAGACCCTATTTACTCTCATAAATCCATTTTGAAAGTTTTAAGTGGCGCCGTTAGGCTGCCGAGTTTTCGTAAGGGGTTTTTCATCTCACTTTTATTCCCGTGAGATTTATGCTACATTTGCCACAATTTCCTTTGAGTGGTGTATGTACTGACCATTATTATACACTTTTTTTTAGTATAATTTCATTTATGGGTATTCACATATTCATTGTATGACCCTTCTTCCATGGGGTGTACGTTTCGAAAGTTACCCAACTCGGTAAAGGGACCTTTCACCCTCCTCTTTTTAAAAGACTTATTTTGTTATGTCTTTTGATTAACATAATATTATGTTGGGATATGTTCCTTTATATCCTTATTGATGTAAATTTTATTTTCAAGTGATGAGATGCCCTTTTTATCTCTCATCAACTCATTTTCTGAATTTTGAAGTGATGTCGTTAGGCTGTCGAATTTTACCAAGGGAACTTTCTAACCCAATTTCGATTTATTTGGGTTCAACTTATAGTTATTGAATATGTCATCTTTTGAATATGTGTGAATGAAATTTTATTTTTTTACACTTAATATCAAATTATATTGGGTGTATTTATATTTTTCACACATAATTTTGAGATTGAATTATCCTTAATTTAAGGATACCTTCTTTATAAGGGAATTCATCACATTTGACATTTCTATTGAGACTTCATTGTTGTTATGCACCAATTCAATATTATATGGTGTATATACATTCCTTTGGAATATAATATCATGAATCCATTTATTATCATGATAGTATAATGTTCTGACTAAATGTTATTCCTTAATTACTGTGTTCAAGTGTCTCTAATTTTGGTAGAACCCCTTTAACCAAAATATCACTTTAAATGTTTTAATTATTTGTTCTTATTAATATCCATGTTTTCAAAATGGTTTTAAGGATTTATTTATATGGATATTAATATTTTAAAATCTTCAAGTGGTATGGGACACTATGATTCAAAAATCTCTTTATTAAATGTTTTAAATGGTTTTGGAAATGGTTTCTTTTTGAATGGATTCATTATTTCAATATACTAAAATGTTATATTGTGATTGAAATGTGGAAATGTTATGTTTCCTGTATGCATGTTTTATGTGATACGTTTATGTTATGGTTCTTGGGAATTGTTATGAAAACGGGTGGTTCCGTGATAAACTAAGGGCGGGTGAGCCCGATATAGCTCTCCAATGCATTAGGTAACACGAAGGAGTGAAACGTTAAGGTTTCTCCGAAGAGATTTAGGGAATATACTGTGGTGGGTATTCTAAAGGTAACTAAGAGGGTTACTCCCTATGTAAGAATGTTATGAATGCCTCAAGTTACCTCTTATGTCTTATGATTTCTATGATTTATTCATGATTTGGTGAGGTATGTTAAAGTGTCTATGTTTTATGGGTAAATTATGATTTCATTCTTATGTATATATGAACTCATGTATCTTTTCCATATTTTTTTTAACCCTTACTGAGCTTTTTGTGCTCATCCCAAGTTTTTGAAATGTTTTTCACATGTCAAGGGAAAGGTACATGATGTGATGATAGTGTCAAGGATGTGTCAAGAAAGAATCCATGTTTTATTTTAAATATGTTTCTGTTGATGGAAAAAATGAATAGTGTCTTTTATGTAACCACTTTGCTTAAATGTGGAAGGTAATGAAAGTTTCATGATATAATTCTCTAAAACTCTAAACCTGAAAAGATCCTCAATGTGTAATCTTGTAATAACTCTAGATTAAGTATGGTTTAAGGGTGGGGCCTCATAATTAATCTCCTAAATAATAAAATAAAGTTAATTTCTACTTGCTTAATAACCTTTTTCATGTTTATAATTCTTTTTATATCACTTATTACCACGTTATAAATATTAAGTATTCATTTATGTTAACAACATTCTTTTTGTCGGTATTTGGTACTTGAGTCAAAATTGGACTTCTTATAATTACAATTTGTTCACATGGTCAAAAGTTAATTATATACAGAAGTATATTCATGATTTAGATATCATATATTTCATATATATCCAGTATATACATGTATTTATAATAGTACATAACATTTGGAGGTAAGAAATGAAATGCACCGTTCATGGAGACGGTAAGCTGTACGTACACATGAACGCTACTTCAATTTCTATTTCTTATTTTAATGGAATTAAAACATAATTATATATAAGTATATTATAATTATAGTATAATATCATATAATATAATTAACTCCACCCTTTATATGTCCCACATATGGCATTAACGAGACATATCACTTTGAGGGGGCGGTAGTCCGCACTTCCTCAAATGAAATTATTGCGTTTACCCATAATTGAAACCATAAAGGTATGCTATAAAAGAAAAATAAAGAGGAATAAATAATACATAAACATAATAGATATTGTATAAAAATATATTTCCATCTCAATGGCCACCATGAGAGGCGGTGGGAGATAATTGAACAATCATCGTTTTGTGAGGTGTTAGTTTTCCACATACAGAAACAATATGTTCTTCACCCATTAGATGGAGGTGTGTGTAAGTTTAGGTCAAATAATTATCATAACAACATACTATTATATTTAGGATATGGGTGTGGTTATATAATTAAGTAATTAAAATGATTTTATGTGTTGGAGAAGTAAAATAAATGAAAATAAATTAAGAGAAATCATTACCTTTAATTTGGGTAACTCCCTTTGGTTTGAACGAAAATGGTTAGTTTAAGTACCTTATGCCTAAGTTAAGGCTTCTAGGTGGAATATAGGGATGTAGGGAGATTAATTTGTTAGAGTTTGGACGAGCCAAAAGGCTTGATAGGTGTGAGTAATTGGTTACAAATGGTCTTTTTTATAAGGGGGAGGAGGGGCTCTTTAGGAAAGTGTGAAACTATTATTTTATTATATAATGATATTCAGTTTATAAAGGTCCAAAAATAAAAAGAGTCTAAGATAATATGACTCATGGTCGAAATAAAATCATCCAATAATAATTGGATTGGTTTTGAATGTTATTTTAATATTTATAATCTTATTTATTTAAACGATTTATTAATGGGGTAAACACTGCATCATTATTGTGTCATTAATAATTTAATTTATTCGATGTACAAAAATTACAAAAAATATACCATGGTGTAGGAAATATTTTTATATTTTCAATGAAGATTTATAGTAAAAAATAATACACATATAACACCATTTAAATATTAATTTACTAAAATATATTTGTTTATGTCATTTTTTCCTTTACTTTAAATTAATTAATCTAAAGTGTCATTATCATTCATAAGTGGCTACATGGGGTCCCAAAATAGACCCAAGGATGCCAATGGTAGGCCATTACTCATCCAATAAGGTTATGAGAAGTTTTAAAGCAATTTTGAATTATTATAATATTCGTTTTACCTTAAATTACCCTATTTAACTTTAACCACGTTAAATAAAAGTCAAAAGTTACTCTTCACCAAATATTATTTTCATCTTTTTGAACAAAATTTTACTTAATAATAACAAACCATGTAAGTTGGATTTTCAAAATTCAATTCACAGAAGTGGTAAAATTTCATTTAAATGAAGATATAGTTTTTTAACTACTACTAAGTGGTTTCACTATTCATCAAAAATTGATGTTTTTCAGAAACATACCAAAAATTCATACTAGGATATATTTGATATTAAAAATTAAAAAATGATGTATATTTTAAAAAATTACAAACACAAAAGTTGAATTAATTTATTTAAAATTAATTCTCATTGTTAAAACAAATTGCGTGTTTTTAAGAAACAATAACTATCAAAAGATTGACACTTGTTTATGTCCAAAAATCAAAGTGAAATTAATTACAACGACCAAAATTGGATTAAATGGTAAAAATATATTCAATTACACTTTAAAACCAATTAAAAAGATAATATAACCCTATAAATAAATTATATTAAAATTTAGTTTTGAATTAAAATACAATATTTTTCACTATTCATTAAATAATGAACTTTATCGGAAAAATTACAAAAAATTACACAAAGTAAATTTTGATGTCCCCATTTTATAGAAGGATGTTATTTGGTCAAATAGAATGTATTAAAGTGACCAAAACTATATTTAAAGGGGGTTCTCCATTAAAAGGTGGTAAATCATCCTTTTAATGTAAATTATTCTTAAAATTAGATTCATTCATATTTTAAGCCTCTAAATTTTATTAGATTAAAGTAAATACCTTTAAGAAACAATTATAATCATATTTTAGTTAGTTATGTTTATTCTCTCCAATACAACAGCTAAGAGGTAACTTACATTTAAAATAATAATATTATATTATTAGAGTGCAACGTAAGATTTCAAAGAAACCCGCTATTATGTGTCGGGTAGGCTATCAAACATAGCAACTCTATTAAAGTAAAATTAATATTTAATTCACTAATAATAATAAATATGAAAATATCTTATTCTCCATTTATCTGGGATGTTACATCTTTCCCCCCTTTTTAAAATTGCGCCATCACAATTTTTATTCTCTTATCAAAATAAGTGGGGGTATTTATCCCTCATAGCATTTTTTGATTCCCATGTTGCCTCTACAACCATATGGGTTTTCCACAAATCATTTACCTCGTGAATTACCTTATTCCTCAAAAATTGCTCTCTATAGTCAATAATCTAGACTGTTAATTCTTCATGAGAGAGATTATCTTCCAACTGAACTACCTCTGGACTCAAAAAACGAGATTGATCTGGAATATACTTTCTCAACATCGAATCATGAAAAACATTATGTACCTGGGATAAACATGGAGGTAAATCCACTCTATATGCAACTGATCCAACTTTCTACAGGATTTCATAAGGTCCAAGAACCTCAGACTCAACTTTCCTTTCTTACCAAAACGCATCACACTTTTCCATGGAGAAACTTTTAGAAAGTCATAATCACCTACATCAAAAGAAATATCCTTCATATGGTTATCCAAATAACCTTTCTGTTTGCTCTGAGCTGTTCCCATATGCTTCTAAATCAACTAAACTTTCTCTACCATATCCTCTACCAATTTTAGTACCATCATCTTCCTTTCACCTTTTTCATCCCAAAAAGCTGGAGTTCGACAACTAATTTCATATAATGCCTCAAATGGAGTGATATGTATACTGGAATGGAATTTGTTATTATAAGAAAATTCTACCAAAGAAAAATGTTGGTCCCAACTTCCCTGGTAATCCAGTGAACAAGCACGTATCATATCCTCCAAGGTCTGAATTGTTCTTTCTGAGTACCCATCTGATTGAGGATGCAAAGACATAATAAAATTTATTTCAGTACCCAATGACTTTTGAAGGCCTTTCCAAAAGTTATAAGTAAACCTGGGATGATGGTCAGATACAATGGATAAGGGAACTCCATGAAACCTGAATATCTCTATAACATACAACCGAGAATATTGATCTAGAGAAAAAGTATCTCGAATAGGAAAGAAATGAGCAGATTTAGTCAATCATTGAACTATAACCCAGATTGCATTATTACCTCGAGATGTATTCAGTAATCCCACAACAAATCCCATGGATATATTTTCACATTTCCACTCTGGCACTGATAAGGACTGAAGAATCCATTTTGGTAACTACCGCTTTGCTTTAACAAGCTGACAAGTCAAACACTTCACAGGGAAATCAGCAATATCTGTTTTCATTCCATCCCACTAGTAATACTCCCGAAGATCTCTGTACATATTAGTAATACCAGGATGAACTGAAAACGGAGAACTATGAGCTTCACATAGAAACTCATTCTTCAACTGTGAATCACAAGACACACATAATCTCTTCCCAAACCTCAAAACACAATAATTATCAACGTTAAAATCTAGAAACTTACCTTTCTGATCCAACTCTACCTTTTATTACAACTCACTGCCTTCTTTCTGCGATTGATTTATTCTGTCTGATAGAGATAATTTCACTGACACCTAAAATAAAATAGAATAAGTTCCTGCACCAACAACTTCTATGCCAAAGTTTATCAAATCAAAAACCAAAGGATATCATTCCAAAAGTATCATGGTTAATGAAGCATTATTTTTTCGACTCAAATCATTATCCACTTTATTTTCTTTTCCCAGATGGTAATGGATCGTGCAGTCATAATCCTTGATTAATTCTAGCCATCTCCTCTGTCTCATGTTCAATTCTTTCTGAGTGAATATATATACTTTAAACATTTTGTGGTCAGTATATATTTCACATTTTACTTCATACTAATTATGCCTCCAAATTTTTAAAGCAAAAACAACAACAGTTAATTCCAAATCATGTGTAGGGTAATTTAACTCATGAGGTTTCAACTGATGTGAAGCATAAGTAATTACCGGATCATTATGCGTAAGGAAATATCCAAGTCCTTTCAATGAAACATCATTGTAAATAACAAACTCACCATTTCTGGAAGGCAGTATGAAAACTGGAGCATTCGCAAATATTCTTTTCAATTCCTGAAAACATTCATCACATTCTTTTGTCGAAATGAACTTAACACCTTTTCGAATTAAATTTTTCATTGGACTAGATAACCATGCAAAATTCTCAATAAACATCTCATAATCACCTGGAAAACCAAGAAAACTATATATCTTGGTTATATTTGTGGGTCTTGGCCATTCTTTCACAACTTTTTTTAGGAGGATCAACAGTTATGCCTTTTTTTAAACAATGTGACCAAAGAAAGAAATTTTTTGTAACCAAAACTCACACTTACTGAATTTCCCATAAAGTTTCTTTTCTTTTAAGGATTTCAAGACAACCCTAAATTACTTGAATTCTCATCTTTAATTTTGTAAAAACCCAAAATATCATCAATGAACACAACCACAAACTTATCCAAGAACTCATAGAAAATTATATTCATAAGATCCATGAATACAACAGGTGCATTGGTTAACCTGAAAGGCATAACTAAAAATTCATAATGGCCATATCTAGTATGAAATACAGTCTTTGGAATCTCTGCTTCTTTTACTTCCAACTGATGGTACCCCGATCTCAAGTCAATATTCAAAAACTTCTGAGATCCCTGGAGATGATCAAACAAATCATCAATATGAGGCAAAGGATACTTGTTCTTAATAGTGATGTGATTCAATGCTCTATAATCAATGAAAATTCCTATTGAACCATCTTTCTTTTTAACAAACAAGACAAGAGCACCCCATGGGGATGTTCTAAGTCGAATGAAACCTTTATCTAATAACTCCTGCAATTGCATCTTTAACTATAAAAGTTCAATTTGAGCCATTCGATAAAGGTGTTTTGAAATTGGCTTAGAATCAGGAACTAAGTCAACAGTAAATTCAACTTCCCGATCAGGTATAATACCATGCAACTCATCAGGAAAAAAATCAAGATACTCTTTTACCACTTGCACATCATTAATCTAAACAGTTTCTTTATTTTCAACAATATGTACAAGGTAACATTCATTTACATATTTTACTAGTTTCTCAGCTTCCTGATATGTTATCAAAATCAAGGGTTCATTATGGTACAAAAACTATAAATATTTCTGAAATGAAACCTCTTTAGCTCTGTAGTCAATCTGACCATGATAAACAGACAACCATTCCATGCCCAAAATAACATCAAACTCTACTAGAGGAAAAAATACAAGGTTTTCAGGTCGATTCTTCCCACACACAGGGACATGAAGGTTCTTATGTTTTCTTTTCATCTCAACATTTCTTCCATGTGTTTTTACCATAAGATATGTATTCATATCTTGATATGGGATTCCCAATTTATTTGAAAAATTCATAGAAATGAAAGAGTGTGTAGACCCTGAATGAAACAACACATTGGCATAATCTGAACAAACAAACAGTGTACTTGAAACTACTTCATTTGATGGCCCAACATCTGCTAATGTAGTTTAAAAGGATTTCACCACCCCTTTCTACTTGTAGTATGGCTAATTTACCTCAGTTGAGTTCTTCCCTGGACACTAATTTGCATAATGACCCATTTCATTACACTTAAACCATCTTACCGATGGCTTTTCATTCCCTGCTTGATCATCTTCCTTACAGTTACGAGCAATATGGACAGACATACCACACTAGAAGCACTTTCCATACATTGATAAACATTCTCCATGATGTTTTTTACCACACTTTTCTCAAGTTGGATATTTAATTTTCTTACCTGCATGCTATTTTGATGAATTCTTTCATTTTCCCTACCAACTAGACCTCTTATTCTATTGTTTGTCAAAGAACACCTGATCATAGGCAAACTCTATTTCTACCTTCTCTTTACATCAAAAAAGTTTTTTCATAACTTCTAAACTTAAGAAAGGATAATGTTCTATGAAATCGTGGCATCAGTCCTGAGTAAAATTGATTTATCTTACTATCAAGATCTCAGATGAAATTTAGAGCATTCCTTTCCAATCGAGTGAATTTATCTTCATAAGCCGTCACTGAGTCATCCTCCTGCCTTAATTCTAGGAATTGTTTTTCCATCTAAGATGAACCACCATTGTAAAATATTTCTCAACAAACATACCTTTGAATTCATCCCAATCAAGAGAATCAATCTCCTCACTATCCCTGATATTTTTCACCATCGACCACCACTGATCAGCTTCACCTTCAAAATGGTAAACAACGATACTAAGCTTTTGATTTTCTGAATGCCCCATTACATAAAAAGACTTCTCCAGTTCTTTAATCCACCCTTCAGTTAGCAGAGGTTCAGATGATCCTCTAAATTATGGGGGATATTGCCTCTTGAAATGCCCCACTACTGTCATGTTCATCTATGGTTGATCTTGCTGATCTCGTGCATGGATACCACCACCACTTATAGCCTAATTCAATTGTCCCATCAATGCAATAAACTATTCAATTCCGATTCGGACCCTCTCAAGTTGCTGATTTGGTAGGTTGTCTTCCTCTTGATGTTATCCCAATATAGCTACCATGTTTCCTCTATGGAAAAACATTATGAACACAGAAATATCTTAGGAAAAGAAACATGGTAATATTTAAATTCTATATCATTTCAATATTACCATAAATTAATTTATGGACATTTATCTAATCAATACCCTAACTCTTAAAGTTGTCTAAACCGACCTCTGGTAACAACTATTAGTACACAACCTTAAAACATTACATAATATTAAATTAAATGAATAATTCACATTGAGGATCTTTTAAGGTTTAGAGTTTAAGAGAATTAGGACATAACTATTACACCTCAAAAGATTACAATGTAAACACTTCTACTGAGTTTCCATTTTTTCATAAAATAAAAACTCTTGAAAAAAAGAGTCATGTATAGTTCCATGTTTAAGACAACTTGACTTTTCCTTGATCTCATCCTTGACCTTATTACACATTATTTCCAGTGAAAAACATTTCAAAAACTTAGGATGAGCATAAAAAGCTCAGTAAGGCATATATAATGAAGGAAAACTGTTATTTTTTCAAAACAACAAGTAAACAATGAATACTTTAACATAAGTAATACATTACACCTTTATGATGTTTTAAATACTCTTCACTAAATAAAAGATCACTACTTACCATTTTGTAACCAAAATATTACCATAAAACCCATAAAAATAACACATAACATATAAAGGTAACTTGGGACATAAACATACTTAAATGGAATAACCATACGGTCAACTTCCACACATATCAATAGATAGAATATCCATACTGCCAAATTCCATACATAATTCATTGGAGGTTATAACGTAACCACCTGTCCTGGTTTATCATGGCACCACCCATCATTTGGTTTATCACATAACCACCCGTCAAATGTTTAGTACCATTATAAAATCATAACACATAAAACAAATATAAAGGAAGGAAAACATCTCAACATTTTAATAAAAATATATCACTTAAATATATTTCCATAAAAAATATATTTTCAAAACCATTTTCAATACCAAAATACATAAAATAGTATATGGTATTTATTTTCCTTGAAAGAAAACATTACGGCTTGTTAAGGAAGCCAAAGAACAAATTATACTCGCGATGGTGGAAGGGTCATTGTCACCGCTTACGTTAAAAGAAACAATTATTTTCTTCGTTTAGTAATGATCTTTGTCGAAAATGATTCCATTTTAAAATTAAAGAGTGTTTATACAGCGTATAAAAGAATTTTGTGTATTAAAACAAAATATGCCTGAATGAAAGGAGATTGAGACGAAGTCCCTTACCTCATGTCTGACTTGACCCGTTCATTCTTTAACCTCCTAAATAATAAACTAAAGTTAATTTATACTTGATTAAGATCCCTTTTCAAGTTTATTATTCCTTTTATATCACTCATTACCATTTTATAAACATTACGTAATCATTTAAGTTAATAACATTCATTTTGTCGATATTTGGTACTTTAGTAAAAAATGGACATCTTATAATTACAAGTTGTTCACATGTTCAAAAGTTCATTATTTCAAGAATTATATTCATGATTTAGATATAATATATATAATATATTTCTTGTATATACATGTATTTATAATAGTACATAACATTTGGAGGTAAGAAATGAAATGCACTGTTCATAGAGATGGTAAGTCGTACGTACGCATAAACGCTACTTCCATTTCTATTTATTATTTTAATGGAATTAAAACATAATGATACATAGGTATATTATAATTCCAGTATAATATCATATAATATAATTAAATCCATCCTTTATATATCCCACATATGGCATTAACGACTCATATCACTTTGAGGGGCCAGTAGTCCACACTTCCTCCAATGCAATTATCGCGTTTACCCATAATAGAAACAATAAAAGTATTATATAAAAGAAAAATACAGAAGAATAAAGAAAAAATAAACATAATATATATCATATATAAATATAGTTCCATATTAATGTCCACCATGAGTGGCAGTAGGAGATAATCGAACAATCATCGTTTCGTGAGGTGTTAGTTTTCCATCCACAGAAACAGTATGTTCTTCACCCATTAGATGGAGGTGTATGTATTTTTAGTTTGAATAATTCTCATAAAAACATCCTATTATATTTAGGATACTGGTGTTGTTATAAAACAAAGTAATTAAAAGAGTTTAGAGGTTGGAGAAGAAAAATAAAAGAAAAGAAGTTAAGAGAAACTGTTACCTTTAATTTGGTAACTCTCTTTGGTTGAACCAAAATGGTTTGTTGAAGTGCCTTATGCCTAAGGTAGGGCTTCTAGGTGGAAGAGAGGGATGTAGGGAGATTAATTGGGCAAATTTTTTACGATACAAAATTCTTGATAGGTGTGAGGAATTGGTTATAAATGGTCTCCTTTTATGAGGGGGAGAGGGGATCTTTAGGAAAGTGTAAAAATATTATTTTATTACAAAGTGATATTCAGTTTCTAAAGGTCCAAAAATAATTAGAGTCGAAGATAAGATGACTCATGGTCGAAATAAAATTTTCCAATAATAATTTTACAGGTTTTTCATGTTATTCTAATTTTTATAATCTTATTTATTTAAATGATTTATTAAAGAGCAAAACACTGCACCATTATTGTGTCATAAATAATTTAATTTATTCGATATCTAAAAATTATAATAAAAATACAATGATATAGGAAATATTATTGTCTTTACAATGAATATTTATAGTAAAAAATGTTTCTTATATAACACCATATAAAAATTAATTTACTAAAAGTTTTTTGTTTATGTCATTTTTTCCTTTACATTAAATTAAATAATCTAAAGTGTCATTATCTTTCATAAGTGGCTCCATGGGGTCCTAAAAACGACCCAAGGATGCCCATGGTCGTCCATTACTCATCCAATAAGGTTATGACAAGTGTTAAGGTAATTTGTAATTATTTTAATATTCTTTTTATCTTCAATTACCATATTTACCTTTAACCGTGGTAAATAAAAGTCAAAAGTTACTATTCACCAAAAATTATTTTCATCTTACTAAACCAAATTTTACTTACTAATAACAACCATGTATGTCAGATTTTCAAAATTAAATTCAAAAAAGTGGTAAATTTTCATTTAAATGAAAAGTCAGTTTTTTAACTACTACTAAGTGGTTTCACTATTCATCAAAAATTGATGTTTTTTTCAGAAAATTACCACATATTCACCCTAAGATATATTTGATATTCCGAATTCAAAAATTATTTCTATTTTACCAAATTATAAACATAAAAGTTTCATTAATTAATTTAAAAGTAATTCCCGTCATTAAAACAAATAGCGTGTTTTTAAGAAACAATAACTATCAAAAGATTGACACTTGTTTATCTCCAAATTCAAAGTGAAATTAATTTCAAATACCAAACTTGGATTAAATTGTAAAAATATATTCTAGTTAAACTTTAAAACCAAATAAAAAAATCTAACCATAAAATAAATTATATTAAAACCCAATTTGGAATTAAAATACAATATTTTTCACTATTCATTAAAAAAATGAACTTTATCGGAAAAATTCCAAAAAATTACACAAATTAAATTTTGATGTCCCCGTTCTATAGAAGGATTTTATTTGGTCAAATATAATGTATTAAGGTGACCAAAACTATATTTAAATAGGGGTCGCCATTAAAAGGTGGTAAATCGACCTTTTAATGTAAATTATGCTTAAAATTAGATTCATTCACATTTTAAGCCTCTAACTTTTATTATATAAAAGTAAATACCTTTAACAAACAAGTATAATCTTATTTTAGTTAGTTTTGTTCATTCCTTCCAATACAATGGCTAAGATTTAACTTCCATTTAAAATAATAATATTATATTATTAGTGTGCAACATAAGATTTCAAAGAAATCTGTTGTTGCGTATCAGGTACACTATCAAACATAACAACCCTTTTCATATAAAATTAATATTTAATTCACAAATATTAATAAATATGAAAATCTCTTATTCTTCATTTACTTGGGATGTTACATACTCTCACTATACTGTGATTTGTTTCTTTCTCAAAAGATGCTTCCTTTTTAGTGTAAACTAACACTATGAACTAAATATCATCACCAATTCTATCCACTATGTAAATATTAATTTGAGGTTTCACAGTTTCTACCTCATCTTTCACTGATCCTTTAACCAGTTCATAATTATCCCTGGTAGGTAGAGCAGTATCCATTCTATCATCTTCATCATGATATGAATAAAACGAGTTATCATCATCACCTTTATTTTCTTCCTTATCTTCTCTATTTTTTTCATATTTTTTTACTTTACACTTTTAGAATTTTATTATTATTCTTGTTCATTTACATCATCCTCTTCTTCATCTTTATAATATTATCATTCATAATTTCCCTCACATTTATTTTCATTTTCTACTTCATCATCAAAATCAACACCACTTTTATATTCAATGATTTCTTCTTTAGTCCCATCATCATAAGCATTCTTGAGGAGATATTCACTAGAGGGGAGAGCCTGTGAAGGTCTGGTTGATTAATTAGAAGGCTCGTCATGCTCTTTTGGAATATCAGGATCACTCCCTTCATCATTAGATAGATATCTCTCTTCAACTCCAAAGACTATAACCTCGAATTCTTCATCTGAGTTTTCCATTACTTAATCTGGTTCTAAACCAGGATCAGTAATGTCTTTTGGTCATTTGGGATGATTATCAAGGTTGAAATTTTCATAAATTTCATCATTATCCTCTACCAACTATTTCTTCCTCATATTCTAACTTATTTTCATCATCTTTCATATAACCTTGGTAATGAAAGAAACACTATATTCTATAACTGACTCTTCATTTTCAACTAATAATCCTTTGTATTTTAACATAGAGAAACTATAATATGAATAAAAATTGAAGGGGATTTTATCATATCACACATATGGAGAAGGATGTATTTTCACAAGTTGAATTTATATCCTTACTTAAAAAGATATTTCAAGTATACATCTTGATATTTTTTGGTGGAAAATTTACTTTCTCTCTAGAAGAGAAGATATTAGATACACATAAACAGTAGTTCAGTTTCTCTATCTAATTCAGAAGCAATGGGTCTTCTAATAATTCCATCTATAGTTAGATCTACAAAGAATCTTCTAAAACAATTTCACTAGTAGGAGAATCACTTCCCTGATGATTTTCAAGGATACCCTAATGAGGTTCTCTTAAACATGCAACCCATAGTCATAATGAGAAGGTAAATTACTATCTAGTTACAAAACTTCTTACCAAAACATCTCATTCTCAGTTAATGATAAATCAACATTCTGATAAAACTCGTAAACTAAATTCAGATACTTTGGTTGACTATTGTTGGAAAACCATTCCATCCAACAATTCTCTTTCGATACCCATATCACAAGAGACTTACTTGAGATAATCCATTCTGCATAAATTTATTTTTCTAGTATAAAAACTCGGTTCATGAGTTCAGGATTAAAAGTTTCCTCATTCTGTCATCTCGTAAATTTTTTCTTTTATTTGATTTTTATCTTTTATCTGGAGGTAATTAATATGGCCACATCATTATAAACATTTCGAGCATTGGGAGAGTTTGAAAGTTGTTGAAGGAAGGTAGAATGGAAAGGAAAGAGGTTTGAAACTGGGGTTTAAAGGTCGATAGGCCCAATAAAATTAGATGGGTTCCAATTTTATCATTTAGATATTCCAAAATTCAATATATAAAAAACATATAATAAATAAAATAATAATAATTTTAATTGGAATATTAGTCATAAATAAATTTTAAATAAAAAATGATGGTGAGACAATCTGACAGCGAGACACTCAATGTTGAAACATCAATAGCGAGACACTCAATGTTGAAACATCAACAGTGAGACATCAGTTGGTGATACATCAATGTTGAGACATAAATAGTTAGTCATCAATGGTGAGACATCGACAGTGAGACATCAATGGTGTGTCATCAACAGTGAGAGATCAACTATGAGTCATCAATAGTGGAACATCAATGGTGTGACCTCAATTGTGAGACATCAATAGTGAATCATCTACAGTGCGTCATCAATGGTGAGACATCAAGGGTGAGACACTTAATAAAATTAATATTTGAAACTCGTGTTTTATGTAACTCATTTTCTAAGAATTCAAAGGATTAGAAAAAATATCCCCAAGTTTATGTTATATTCCATTGTATTCAAGAGTTATATCACCTTTTTGATAATTATATCTCAAAATGTGGTGTCTTATATCAATATGTTTTTTTCTAGAATGAGATACTGGATTCCTAGAAATTTTAACAGAATTAGTATTGTCACGATTTGTAGGATATGTGAGAATTGATATCCATAATCTAGTTATGTATGTTTCATCCACAAAATTTTAACACAAAAATATCCAGCAGTGTTGTATTCAGCTTCAGTAGTAGATAGTGTAATAGAATTTTATTTCATACTACACCGTGATACTAGTGACTCATCCAAACTATGACATGCTTCATAGGTTATTTTTCTATCTATCTTGAATGCACCAAAACAATCATCTAAATAATTAATTAAATAAAATTCTTTTTCTCTCGTATAGAATATCCCTAAATTGGTAGTATATTTGAGGTATTTAAAAATTCATTTTATAGTAAGTAGGTGTGACTCTTTTGGGGATTCTTGAAAATTTGCACACATACACACAATAAACATAATTCCAGGTTGACTAGAAATTAAGTGAAAAATAATTCCAATCATACATCTATAATTGTTTTGATCCCCTGGGTCCCAACATCATCAAGATTCAACTTACATGTGGTAGTCATGAGAGTATCACTACATTTAATGTTATGCAGACTAAAACTTTTTAGAATATCTTTTGTATATTTTCTTTTATTTTTAATAATTACTTATTTGTTTTGAAAAATTTGAAATCCAATAAAGAATTTATGTTCACCCATTAAACTCATTTCAAAATCACTTTTCATATTTTTTTGAAAAATCAGAACATATGATGTTTTTAGAAGATCCAAAAATAATATCTCCTACATAGATTTTGACATCAAAAACTTCTTTTTAAATTATTTTGAAAAAAAGGGTAGGGTCAGAAATACATTTTTTGAAAACTTTTGAAATAAAAAAAGATCTGATCCTATAATTCAAAGCTCTGGGAACTTGTTTCAAACCATATAAAATATATTTTTTTTAATTTGAAAACATGATTTGGAACATGGGGATTTCGAATACCGGGGGTTTTTAAACAAAAAACTCATCTATATAACCATATAAGAATTACATTTTTATATTCATTTGATAATGTTTGAAATTTAGATCTGTTGAAAATACTGGAAGGATTCTAATGGATTCATGTTGAACTATATTATAAAAGGTCTCTTTAGATTATATACATTTTTCATGACTATAACCTTGTGAAACTAATCTAGTAGTATTACTGACTATAGTTCCATCTTCATTAACCTTATTTCTAAACACCCATTAATTTCCTATAGTTAAGGCATCATTGGTTCTATGAACAAGATTACATACTTTATCTATTTCAATTTTATTATATTCTTCTTTCATGTCAATTACATAGAATTCATCACTTATTACCTCGTTGATATTCTTAGGTTCAAGCTGTGAAAAATGGATTGATGTTTAACCTAATTTCTTTGAGAAGATATTTTTTGTGTACCTTTGTCAAAGTGTATAAGTACAACAAATAAAGGTTAATTCTTAAGAGTTATAAAACCCCTAGAGAAGGAGAAATTGGTGACCTCTAACTCTTATATATATTTAGGTTCCATAATTTCAGAGTTTGGAGACTTTCTAGAACTATATGATTTTCTTCTTATTTAATAGCAGAATTAGAGGATTTTGAATTTAGGTCTTGATTTGATAGATTATCCTTAATATATTCTAGAGAGTTCTTAGGTATATATGAATCTATTTCATCAAACATGAAATGTATAGATTCTTCCACACATTTGGTTCTCTTATTAAATATTATATATGATTTACTAGAAACGTAATATCCTTGGATAATTCCTTCATCACTTTTGAAGTAAAATTTTCCAATATTATCATTAGTATTAAGAATAATGACTTTATAGACAAAAAAACTAAAGTAGTTAACCTTAGGCTTTCTATTGTTTTACTTTTAATAAGGGGTTTTCTTCAAGATAGGCCGGATTAAGACCATATTGATTACATAGCATGTTATATTCAAATCCTCAGCCCAAAAATAGATAGGTAAGTCATATTCACTAATCAAAGTCCTAGAAATCTCTTGAGGGGTTCTATTTCTTATTTCTATATGTCTGTCCTATCAGGGTTTCCTAGGAGAAGATAAGTTGTGACTATAGTCCGTTTGTGAAAAAAATGATTCAAAATATTTATTTTCAAACTCAAAAACCATGGTCACTTCATAAATTCTTAATTTTAATTCTAATTATAATTTCTACTATTTTAGACTACATGGAAAAATAGGAACTAGATTCACTTTTGTGGGATAAAAAAACCCAGGTATACCTAGAGAAATCATTTACAAGTATATAAACATAGTGATTCCCATTTAAACATGAATCTCTAAATGTTCCAAACAAGTACATGTGAATAACTCAAGAGGTTGAGAAGTTGAGACTTATTTATTTGGTTTGAAATATATCTTCTGAGGTTTTACCATTTGACAAGGATTAGAGACTTTATTGTTTGGAAACTCATCTTAGGTTAGATCATTGACTAACCCATTTTCAGTAAGCTTTCTCTGTGAGTGAATGATACAATAGCCAAGTATCCTACACAAAAGTAAATATTCTCTATGAATTGAAATTAATAAATAATCTTTTTTGGATGAATGTAGTCCATGTTAACAACATAAACATTTTCATTTTTAGAGGCAGTAAAAACTAAATTACTTTTTGATTCAAAAAAATTACACGCATTATTTCAAATTTGACATGATAATCATGATCACACAATTATGAAATGATAACTATATTATAATTTAAACCCTAATTAAAAATTGATTTATAAATTGAAATTGATTTTTTGTTACCAATTTGGACAAATTCAATGATCTTTCCTTTCGAATTTTCACCAAAGGTGATAAGTCCACCATCAAACTTTATTAGATTCTTGAATCTTGGGTAGTTTCCTGACATAGGACTTGACAACCCACATTCCAAGTACCATAAGTACTTATAAGAACTATTCATATAGCTTTCCTAAAAAACATATTAAACAAGAAATGATTTTTGTACCCAGATTTTCATGGGTCTAGAAATGTTAGTATGTAAATATTTAGGAACCGACACTTGCTTAATGGGTTTCCTATAAGAAGTTTTTAAATATTTAGAGAAATAAAATCTATTAGGTCCTCTATTAAAATATATTGTATAATGACTTTCATAACAGGATTAAGAAGAAACTTTTTTTAGAACTTGAACTATCATAACATTTTCTAGAATTCAAAAATAATGTGTTTTTAATTATTCTCCTCAATCCAGGTTGGTAGAGAATACCTATTGTGTATTTTGAGGCAATTTATTCTCCAAGATTTTTTTTTGAATCCTATTCCCATTAGTGAATTTTTCTATATATTTATTTATCAATTTATTAGATAGACTGTGTTTAAATTTTTTTTAAGAAACTGATCATTTTTCTTCTTTTTTATAGAAAATTCAAATTTAATTTAAATAGTAAGAGTATGCTATCTTTTAAGTGGTTTTATTTGTCCTTTAGCTCATTAAAAGTATCCTTAAGCATGTTGTAATAATAAAACAATTCTTATTTAGTCATGTTCTAATGAATGTCATTTTCATATTCATCTCCAAATTGATGAGAGTTATGTTAATGAGATACAGAAGTTACCTCAGATAGATTGGTCATAAAGAAAATATTGGATTTATCAACTTTTTTTTTCATGAGATGAATCAGAGTCATTGTAGGAGTCCTCAAATGAACTCTTGGTAGCCTTCATATCATTATTGAACTTTTTGATACTTGTAATCATATTTATTATTGTACTTTATTATTAGATTTTCAGTCTTCACATGTCATTTTGTCTTGAATTCGTAACATATGATTTCATTTAAATGATAATAATTATTCCTATCCTTTTTCCAATTCCCTAAAATGTCATATATTACTTTGTAGTTATATTTCGAAAAGAATTTATTGTTTTCCTAAAATTTCAGGTATCTTTTTGAGAGCTGACCCGTTTATCCATCACTTTCAGCTTATGAATCTTTATCACTTGATCTTTGAACTTGAACTTGAACTTTCTCCTTTTCTTTTTTTCTTGGAGACAATGGTTTTGAAAGAAATATATTTTCTATTAAGTTCATGATATTCTTATCAATTAACATTTAGTTCTTCCTCATAGATCATCAATTTTCATATCATCTCCTTTATAGGAATTTAATTTATTTCACAAGATTCTTTAATTGACACAGATGTCCCTAACCATCTTTCAGTAAGATATATCAATAGTCACATGATCTTCTCTTTCGTAGTGACTGGCTTTCCTAGTGAGCTCATTGTAATCATGATCTCATTGAACCTGAGATACATGTTATGGATAGGTTCACCAGGTTTCATCTTAAAATTATCATATTTTATAGTGTAAGTGTTAATCCTCCTTTCCTTAAAAATTTTAGTTTTTTTACGTGAGACAGCTAGAGTATCCCATATCTTATAGGTAATTTTACATAATGAATTTCTGTTAAAATCTTCATCTCTTCAAGAATAGTATAAGGCATTCATAGATTTGAAATTATTTTTATAAATAACCTTAGTTTCATCATCCCTAGTATTTCTAGAAGTATTTGGAATTTTATACTCATCTACCATGGAAGGCCAAATTTCAAAACACATACACTCTATGTTCATTTTTATTTTTATTTTCCATCGGGTATAATTTGTAACATTCAATAAAGAAGTTTTGTTGGTATAAAAGACTTCTTATTTGTTATCCATATTAAAATAATAACAAATAAATATAAATAATTGAAAATTTATAATTGAAGGAAATTCTAATATCTTTAAGGGACAACTATAATCACAATTAAAATGATTTGAAAAGATTTAATTATGCTGATACAAAATGTTGGTCGGAGTTGGATGCTCAAGAGGGGGGGTGAATTGAGTTCCTAAATAAAATTTATTTTTAAAATTTATGAAAATAAAAAAAAATGAATAAAAGATATCCTAATCAACCAAATTAGAATATTTATAAAAGCATTTATCTTTTAGAATATTTCTCAAATTGTGATTAGTTCTTAGTTGAAATAATATGAAATACTATTTTGACTTCTGAAATAAATTTACTCAGACAAATTAGAATATAAAAACTATCTAAGAATAAATATCAATGTGAAATTAATGTTTTTAGTTTCAAATAGATAATATAGTGAAAACAGAACTTTAAAAGGCACAATGAAAATAATAACAAGAGGTTCTGTATCTTGTTGAGACTTAGTCCTCTCCACTTGGTGATCACCTTATACTAAGATGTTAATAGAAATATAATTGATCCACAACCTCAATCGAGGTATAAAACATCACATATTGTGTTTTCCCAGGAAAAAATACCTCTTCCACTATTTTATTGGGAGTGAAAAATGTGACAGGCCCCACATGAACCTCTTCTATTATCATTTCATGGAAATAAGGTGTCATAAGATAATTTGAGAATATATATGTGTATATTCTAGTTATATATATGAAATAATTTCTGTTTATAATGAAGATATAATAAAAAAATCTCATAATTTAAATAAATTACACATATATATTAGATAATGGAGTAGAAGGGATTGTGTTGCTCTGTGTGATAGGTGTTGAAGCATCACGACTCCTTGAAGGTACCTTGAAATGAATCTCGAGTCATTTTTGAGATGATTGATGTAAAATAATGTATCCTAGGATATTCTATCTTATATTGTGGGAGTGATTCTTGTTTACAAAAAATATTCTTCTTTGTGTGTTCTTAAAATGTTTAAATTTTTAGCTTGCACATGTGCAAACACCTATATTCTATTTGGCACTCTCATCGAGTCATGTCTGTAATCATCTATCACCACGCATCTTCTGTTTCTTTTCATTCCATGTCATTTCATAGATTCAATTTCTAGATTTATTTCTTCATCATAAAGCACTTTCTCGATCATTTTCTCATACCTCATACCTCATAATGTATTCTAACATCATTTTTAATATTATCTGAAAATTTCTGAAAAAAGTACATTAAAATAGTATATACCACAAAATTCCTAAAATATGGCCATTAGAAATATTGAATTTTTAATGAAAAAGGACTGGAAGAGGTGATTATTTTGAGTGGTGAGTCTAGTTTGGGAATGTTGATTCTTTGGAGTAGTGGGACTTTGGAATAATGGCTCAGACTTAGTGGTGATTCAAGGGTGGTGAGTCATGAATGATGAGTCCGGAGTAGTGAATCATCCATTGTGGTAAATCAGGAGTGATGGATTAGGAGCAGTGGGTCATCCTTTGATAAAACAAGAGTAGTGACTCAAGAATCATGATTTAAACTAAGAACAATATTATAATCCATCTTATAATGCCTAATGCTAACATACCATAGAAAAACTCATTAGAAACAAAATTAATCATGGTTTATGATTATAAAAACTAAGAGAGATCAACAAATTCATTTATATATTTTAATAGTTTCTTGGCATCCTGATATGTTATCATTGATAAGGTATAATTCTTGTAAATAAACTGAAACCCATTCTATAAATCAATTTCTTTAGCTTTACAGTAAACATTAGCATGGTTAATAGAAATCCAATATATACAAAAAGAATTAAATATTTACTAGAGGTAATAAAAATAGTTTGTAGGTAGATTATTTCCAAAAAAATGATAGAAAGATTCATACAATTGCATTTTACCTTAACACTTCTTCCCATGCATTTTTACCACAAGTTATATCTTCATTTCTTAAGGTATAATTTCCAATTTAGAAGATTTTTTTTTCAAAAAAGTAAGAATGTGTAGACCCTGAATAAAAAAAATTGGAATAATCTGAATAAAAAATAATGTACATGATAACACTTAATTTGATGGCCCAAAATCTTTTGAAGTAGTTTCAAAGGATTTCAATAGACCTTTTTGCTTATAGTTGGTTGTTTCCCATCATTTTGGTTACACTTTGGAAACTCATTGACATAATGATATATCTCATTGAATTTAAAATTTTTTACTAACTATAAATAATATTTTTTCTTATCACTACCAGGATATTTTTTATTGTAGTTACGATACTTATGTCCCATTTTACCACATTGGAAGAACTTACCAGAATTCAGAAGGCATTCCCTAGTGTGTTTTATACTACAATTATCACAAATTATAAACAAAATTTTCATACCATAAGACTTTTTTGATGAAATATTTCCCTTTTCCTACCATCTTGACCTCTTTTAATACTGGTTGTCAAAGAAAACATGATCATAAGCATACTTCATTTCCACCTTTTCTACACATCACATTTTTTTTCATAACATTTACGTTAATGAGAAGACAATTCCTTTTGATATATTGTGTTTAATCCTGAGTAAAAAATATTGATTTTACTATCATGATATCAGATGAAATTTGGAGTGTAGCTTCTCTATCAAGTGAATATTGTTTTGTATATAGCCACTATGTCATCCTCCAGCCTCAATTCCATGAATTTTTTCCCAACCTACGTCAAACCACTAAAGGAAAATATCTCTCTAGAAATATATATTTGAAATAATTCCAATCTATGGAATCAATTTCCTCACTATCCCATATATTCTTAACCATCTACCACCACATATCTTCTTCAACATCAAAATGACATACAATAATACTAATATTTTGATTTTCTGAACACCCCATGATATCAAAAATATTCTCTTGTGATTTATTCTTCCCTTTATCTAGGATGGGGTCAAATGGTATTTTGAATGATGTGGGATGTTGTCTCATGAAATGTTCCACAACCGACATATTCCTCTATGGTTGATATGGTTGATATCATTTACGGGTTCCCCCACTATTTATATCCAGTATCAAATGTTCCTTCAAAACAACAAACTATTCAATTATGATTCTGACCATCCCAGGTTTCTAATTTGGAAATATTTTTTCCCCGGGATACCATCCCGACACTACTTCCCTATTTCCTCTACAAAAAACCATTCAGAATAGACATATATTGGAAAAATAAACATGGTATTAGTGAAATTATATATCATTTAAATTTGAAAATAATTTAAAATTCATTTATGAATATTTCATTAACAATATTCTAAACCATAAAGTTATCTAAAATGACCATTGATGCCAAATATAAGGACACTACTTTAAATGTTACATAATGCTGAGTTACTTCATGAATTCATATTAATTAACATTGATGATATTTTCATGTTTATTGTTTTAGAGAATTAGGGCATCATTCAGACATAACATCCCCCAATCTTATAATATCAGTACAACTAAAATATTATTCATTTTTTCAAAATATAAACATTTTAAATAAAATATAGTTTCTTTTTATTGATAAAAATATTTATAAGATTAATCATGAAATTTTTCTTTCTCTTACCCATCCTTATACCCTATGAAAAACATTTTAAAACTTGGGATGAGCCAATAAAGATAAATAAGGGGCATAAAAGAAGGAATGGAACCATTAGTCCATGAATATTTTAAACTAATGAAAACGTTTTCACAAAATCATACATTTTACCCATAAAACACAAACAATTTAGCTTACCTCATGAAATCGTAAAATTCTAATAAAACTCCATTTAAATAATAAATCATAAAGGTAACTTTTGGAATCCATATCATTCTTACATTGTAGCTTTCATGTCTAAATAGGTAGTAGACTTCATGCTTATATTTGGAATACCCATCATGGTATATTCCCTTAATCACTTAAGATAAACCCAAATGATTAACTCCATCTCATTACCCAATGCATTGGAGAGGTGTTATGGGATCAACCACCCCCAGTTTATCACATAACCACTTTTAATCATAAACATTTCCCACTAACCATAACATAATCATAAAACATAAAACAAGGACAAATAAACTATGACATTTTCATTCTAAAATAAAAAATATACCATTTCAAGATACTGAAATAATAAATTCATTCTCAAAAAAAATTTAAGTACCAAAATACCTAAAAAGGGAATATGGTATTTATTTTTCTTTTAAAAACATTACAGATTTTATAGGAATCAAAATATCATGTAATGGTTACAGTGGCAAAAAATTCCTTATCATCTTATACACTAAAAAAACATTTTTTATTTAATAAAGTGAAATGTTTCATATAAAATGATTCCTTTTAAAACCATTTGAATTAATTTAAAATTTAATTGGTTTTATTATACACCTTCTTAAATAAGGTGGTGTGTAATATCAAAATATTACATAAAGTAAGGAGATTGAGACGAAGTTCCTTACATCAAGTCTAACTCATTGTGTATGTTATTTATTTCAATGAATAATAAACTTAGTTTAAATTATACTATATTCATAAAATTTTTTATGTTTATTATTCCCTTATATCACATATTAAAATGTTATAAAGATTACTCAATTATTTCAACTCATGTCAGATGTTTTTTCAATATTCGGTACTTGAGTTCAAGATGACTTTGGTATGATGTAAATAGTACAAGTGGTCAATATTATTTCATCTAATAAATAATATTCATGAAATAATAATAAATTTTATAAATAATTTATACTTTCAAATTATTCCATTAAATATTGATATAAAAAATGAATAATGATACAATGATGGAAACGGTAAGTCGTACGTATGCATGCATAACTTTTCCATATTCAATGAAAATTTTGGGAAGAAGGTAATTTTAATTTTATGCTTTTAATAATGATAATAATATTATTAAAATAATATTATTCATTTATATAGACTTATAAATATCATTTATGTGATATGGGGATGAAAAATGAATCACATCGGTTCGTGGAGGTGATACTACACACGTACACATGAATAACACTATCATTTTTATGCGAATGGATGGTAAGAACATAAATGATATAATATTATATAAAATGAAAAATATTTGATGAATATAATATAGAAAAATAATTATAACATGTTTTGAGATACAGTAATGAAAAATGAATTATATCAGTTTGTGGAGGACATATTTTAGACGTACACATGAACGATTAATTATATTCCCATTTAACAGAGTCAGAGATTAATTTAGGTGATGATATAAAGGTAAAGAAATAGAAATATATTTATCATTATTGAGATATTATTTCAACCTGGTTGGAGAATATTTAAATGTAATGTAATAAGAAAAAATATATATAGTAAAATAAAAACCATACCTTTCCTTTGGACAATCACCTTTTCCTAACACCTTAACATCTCTAAGGAGGGTGTTATCTCTAACCAGAGGACTCTATAATGTGGGGATTTATTATGATAATTTTTTTGGTAGATCTTGGATAAGGAAACTCGGTTTTGAATTGTAATTAATTGATATGAATTAGTGCCCTTTATAAGAGAGGGGAGGGGAACTCTTAGGGTTATTTAAAGTACTAAATAAATAAATTCATTTTCAATTCCAAATGCATCCAAACTAAACTATTTATAGTATATGATGATTTTGGGAATAAATAAATTCATTCAATTAAAATTAGAAAAGTTTTATTATTTTTATACTATTATATTTTTTCATTAATCCTTAATAATTCTTATTGTGACGTTACGTAATATTCAATTTGAGAGTAAATACAGCTACTAGAAAATCACTGATGACCAAAAATGAGTCCTTAATTAATTTTTTATACTTTTTCCAATAAATTGTATAAAGGATGTTTTTTTTGAATTTAATATCATTTATTAAATTTTATTTAATTTAAAATCTCATAAATGTCAATTTTGACACTATCCAATAATTGAATTTTTAAAAATATCACAAAAGAATGATTTATTCAAAACAAAAACAACTTTAAATCATTCCAAACATGTAAAATTCATCCAAATTTTTTTTTATGGCATAAAATATTTAAAATTATTTTAATATTATTAATATGATTTATTTTATTCTTCTTTTTAAAAATAAATTATTTCATCATCCTTGTGTGACAATTAAATTTAATTATTTAATGTCTAAAAAATATAAATAAATTTTCAGGATGTTGGTAAAAATATTAGCATTAAAATTACTATTAACTGTCTAGTTTATCACTTATATAACCCTATATTTAAAATTATTTACTTGTTAAAAATATGAGTATGACATTTTTAACTTCTCTTTAATTAAAATATAATAAATTTCATAACCTTAACTAGGTGTCTTAAAAAGGTTATTATTTAAGAGTAAGGCTAATTTGGTCAAAATCCACTCATCCAATCAAATTAGAGAATGTGTTAGGGTCATTTTATAATATTTTAATATTTTTGTTATCTTTAATTACTCGATTTACCCTTAACTATGGTATATAAAATACTAATGTTACTATTCAAAAAAATAGTTTTATCAAATTAGACCACAAATTTCATACTTATTACAACCTTTTAGGTCTTTTTTTCAATATTCAACTCATAGAAGTTGATAAATTATGTTTTCCACTAATTTTGCAGAGGCGGTGAGAAGGTGGGTGAAAGTGACCTTTGAAATTTGAATAAGTTTTTATTTCTAATTTCAGTATAAAAATTAATCTAATTAACTAAATTGGATTAATATATTTTTTATTTATCTATTTTAACTATAAAAAATTAGTATAAAGTGTAATAATTATAAAAAAATTATTTTTAAACTATAATGCAGTATTTTTCACTATTCATCAAAAAATGAAACTTTTTATAAAATACCAAAAATTTAACCAAAGTAATTTTTAATAATCCACTTATAAATACTAATTTCAATTTTTAATATAAAAATTAAAAATGTTTCAAAAATTATATTTAAAAAAGGTTCTCCATCAATAGGTGATAAAACATCATTTTAAAAATATTATATATATTTATGCTTAAAATTGGATTCATTTTTATTTTAAGCTTATAAAATTTATTATAAGTAAGTAAAAACATTTAATAAACATGTGGAAGAATAATATAGTCACATCTGTTATTCCCTACCAATAAAATGGTTTGGTGATAACTACCACTTAAAATAATAACATTAATAATATATTTTTTTAGGTATAACTTAGTCTTGTATACAATGTAATATTTCGAAGAAACCCATTATTGAATATCAGATACTTTATCAGAAATATCGTCTCGTTTAAAGTAAAATTACTTTCTAATTCATAAATATTATTACATATGAAAATTTATTATTCTATAATTACTTGGGATGTTACATTATTGATCTCCACCTTTCATAATGGCACTTGAGCTTAAATGGGTATTATAGGGATGAGTCTAGATTATTTATTTTTGTTTCAATTATTTTGATACTGATTTTATCCTCATTTAGTTATATCAAATAAATTTAGGGTCTGATTTTAGTTTTTGGGAGGATATAGTTAAAGGATTAATGATTCATGATTAGCTCACTTAGTCTAGAAAACTGTGTTGATCTTGTGTATAAGGTCCTTTAAATATTTCATAGGATTTTGTTTGATTGGTTCATGCTCATAAAAACCATGTAACCCCTCATTATTGAAATTTTCATCCCACTTTGTGATGATAAAATTCCAAATTTTATTTCCAATGGCTCCTAATGTGATTTCAACTTGTTAATTACCGATCAAAGAGGGGTTTGATGATGTTTAAAAGATTTTAGCAGGGTATTTATTGATTATACATATTAGGTTTTATGTTATGCTAGATGTTTGAATTTTTTATAATGAAATAATGATTTCTATGAAATGGTTGGATTGTTAAGATTATTTTTTATGGTTTAAGTGTAAAGGGTTTTGACTTTCTTGGAGTATGTTTACAATAGTGGTCGATTTTTAAATGAGACCGGGGGAAATTTTTTTGAAATGAAAATGAATTTCATAAAGTGTTTGAGTATTAAAAATCCTTTTAGAAACTTATTAAAAAGGAGAAATTCATGTAATTTTTTTATTTTAAAACCAAGGTAATGGTTTATTGGTAAAGTAAATTTATTCTAAGAGATATTTTTTAGACTGGTTGATTCTTTATATAATTTGAGAAATATTTTGAAATTGGATTCGATTTTTATAGAGTTATTTTGAAATAGAAATGAGTTTCATGAAAGTTTTAAATTTTTTATGGGAACATATGGAGTGTTTTTAAAATAAATGAGAACATTATGAAATTTTAGTGGGATTCTTATTATAAAAACGTTAATGGTTTTAAAAGATAGTATATATGTTTTGAAACAAAAAACAACATAGAAGGGAAGATGAAATTTTATAATATGATATCATTATTTGTATGTTTTGTGAAGTAATTAAAATTAATTTATGATGTGAATTTCTATTATAAAATGACTTTTTAAACTCTGTTGAAATGTTTTTATTTTATATATTTTTTTCATTTCCATTTCTTTTTGTAAATTTTTATTTTGGTATTAATAATTAGGGTTTAAATGGGAGGGGGGGGGGTTATTGATATGTGAGGTATGTAATTTTCAGATTATGGATATTTAGATGTTCCTCACATTAAAGTCTTGATGTAAAGTAGAATTTTTTTTATTAAGATGCTATTTTAGGTGATTCATCTTGTTTTTTTTGTGTAACTTTTTTAGTTGATCAATCTGCCTAAAATCTGGATGAAGAGGTGGGATTGAGTTTCTCCCTATTATTAACTTATTTGAATCATTATCCATCCTCCTGTTTTTATAAATTTGTTTTTCCTAGAATCATGTTTTTAATATTCTTTTGAAATAAAAATATTTCTTATGAAATTATTTTTTTGATAAGTTGGGATAGAGTTAGAGGTTTTGGTTGATAGTGGTTAGTTTTCTTAGAGTTTTATTACTTCATATGAGGATTAATCTTGTGTGTAACATGGTTTTGGGTAAATTTTTATTTTGTAATTATTGAGTTTAAATATTAGGGACTTCATGGATTTTTCCTTTATAGATGGAATTAAATTATGGTTTTTAGCATGCATTATTTTTAGGGGTATGTTTTATTTAGATATGTATTTGTATAATGTTGTATTTTTAGGCTTGGTTTATGGTGGGTTAATCATGGGGGAACCTCAGTTTCAGGAATAATTTATTACTATGAGTGTTTAATTATTATGATTTGAGGATATATTAGTGTTGGATTTTATTTTTATGGGTTATCTAGGGGATTTTGTTCCAAAATTAATGTTCTCAATTACCATTGTTTATAGTTGTGATATAGGTTCAGTGCACATTTTAATTTTTGATAGTAATGTCATGGGTTTTCTTCCCTTAATTTTGTTATAAGATGTTCGGTTTTTGGCATCAGTGAGCTTGGGGATGAATTTCATCCTATATAAAATGGGTTTCTTATTTTGGGTACACTTCGTAAGTTATAAATTTAGTTCTTCAATAGTTGTTTGTGGTAAGTGAAAAAATGTTTATTCATTCAGAATTTGACAGAGATGAAATAATTTTTAGTGATTCCTTTTCTATTGGTGAGTTTTTCCTTTATTTAACTATTTTAAGTGGATCCGAAATGGTTGGGATATTTATGTTGGATTTCTTATTGCATCGATTGTGTATCCCATGATTGTGATTAGGTTATTCTTGGATAAATTGATAGATGTTTAGGGATTTATTCTAATGCATTTGTGGAATTATTTGGTATCTAGTGATTTAATTCCTTTTAAATTCCCTAGTATATTTCATACCCACCTGTATATGATTTTGAGGTATCATTCTAGTTTCCTCTCCATTATTTTTTACCTTGACTGATGACCTTAAAGGGAATAAAAGTTGTATAGTGGGCAGAATTTTTACACTCTCATTTACCTTTTTTATATTATATTATATATTTTTTGGTTTTTTGGAAGTGTCTTAGTGTTTCATTTGTGTTCTGGGCGGTTTTATAATTCTATGTGTGTTTCCATCTCGGATTGTAGTAGTTTATGCTATAATTATGGCTATTGTACCATGACACACTTTGGGTAGTGGAGCTATGGTTTATGTGTCGTGTGCCATGATGTGAAGGGGGAGTGTGACAATATGAAACATCCTAGGTAGAGGGGATATTTCCTAGGAAGATTCATTAGGCTATTTAAGGGAACATTCATGTTATGATGCAACCTAGGTAGTAGGAATTGGTTTTGGGGTTAGATATCTTGCTACAGTAGATGAGGTTTCATCATGATGAGTATTCCATGATATTTATTTTTTTGGGTTTTTTTAATTTTACCCCATATGATTTTAAGGGGGTTTATATCTATGTTTTTCATCTTACTTATCCAATCATGGGGTATACATAATGGTTTATCCCCTCCCTTCCACCTTTTTAAGATTATCCTTCCTTGATTTCAAGAATATTCTTGAGGTCAATCCTTCCCTTCATATTTTTCTTCCTCTATCATCTCCTATAAAAATATTATTTCTTGGTTTCACCTACTATTATGAACCCCTAGGGTTTTTAGCCTAAAATAGCGTGTTGGGTGATTCTTATTTGGTTTTTTGGGTGTTTAGGGATTGGAGAGGATGTCTTCATTCTTGGCATAACATTCACCATCAAAGGAATCACATGGAAAGTTTATTTCTCTTGGATTGAGGTAGGTGTTTCTATGAAATTACTTTTAATGGGATGTCATTAAATGCATGTCATTTTATAATTACTTATTTATATAATTATATATATTCATATATATAATAGTTGTATTATAATTCATAATTGATTTATGTGTTTCCTAACATAAAATAATTGACGTTTAAATGATTTTTTACTGTTTAAAGCAATTTTTTAAGAAAAAAAGTGTTTTTAAACTTTGCTAATAGAAAATGACAGAATGAATTTAACGAATAAATGAATTTAAATCATTTTGGGGCATGAAATAAGTATATTAATGTTTTTAAGGGATAATTTGGATAAAATATAAGTGATTCAATTTTCAAATAATATCAAAATAAAAAGGGTTTATGATTTCAATGGTTAAATATATGTGTTCAATGGTTTGTTTTAAATTAATTTGTAATTCAAGAGAATAAAATTATAGAAAGGACTTTCCATCCAAATCTGATTCTTAAAATTTTTCATTTGTATATTTTTAAATGATTTTTTCATGATTAATGTGGTACCATTAATCATGCCCCTTGTTTTTATTATGAATTATATTGGCAGAGATCCCCAAGTGGGATGTTTTATATTAATTTTATACTAAATGATGTCAATAGATATGTTTCATAAAAGGAAATTGGAGGTGATCTGAGATTATGTTTATGTATCATTATTATATTTATTTGGCTTATTTCTTGCTTGATACCATTTAACTTATGATGGGAACCTAAGGTTTTGTACATATAAAGATCTAATTCATTTTACACTATCTTAATATGTGAAACCTAGATAGAACCATATGGGAGTTGTGACCTACATAGGGTTTTTATTGTACTAAATTTGATCAAAAAATGGTAATTTGAATGGGATGTTACAATTTCATATAGTTTTTCCAAGAGAGATTGATATGATGAAACAAGTCCAATAGCGTATCATGTTAGATCCTTATGAGTTTCAAATAATCCCTACTGATGGATGATGATATGATACATGGGATTTATATATCTTATCCCATTACACCCCTAGTTTAAATGGCTCATGTGTCACCATGATATATATGTGAATGATTGTATATTTTTGGTTGATTGGTGAAATGATGTCCCATTATATATTTTTTTCATTTTTTAACAATTTTTCTAAAAAATTCAAAAATTTGGATTTTAAATTGATGTTTTGAAAAGAAAAAATAAATTTTCGCTGGAAAATATTCAATTTTGTTTTGGAAAATGAAAATTGCTCATTTTAAAAAGGTTTTAGAAGATTTTATTTCTTAATGATTGGATTTAACCTTATTTTTAATAAAATGTATTTATGTTTATGAAAATGGTTTAAAAAAATGAGGATTATATCTTACTGCTGATATATGATTGTAAACTATTTCTCTATTTATATCTCAAACTAGTGTCAATGCGATGTATTTTGAAATGAATTTCAATAACCCTTTGGTGAAATCCTAACGAGAATAGGTTTTCACACACATTACCTAGACCAATTACTGTATTTATATCTAATGTTTTCTTTTAGTTGGCTTATCTATGTTATTATTGTTGTATATGGTTTTTTCTATTCTTTGATAGATAGTAGGGGCTCTGGTGATTGATTGTGGGTCATATAGGGATAATTTATGGTAGTTCAGTCCTTTTTTTTATTTTTGGGGATGTTAATATATTTCCCGTATCAACCCCATACCTACCATTGGGGGTATTTTTTTATATATTTTTCTTATTGTTTTATGTGCAATTTTTGTGATTATGTGGTTTAAGAGTTTTATTATTCCTACTTTATATTACCCTTAATTGGTGGTTTTGGTTATATTAGAGTTGTTTATTTTTTTCTCGAGAGTCTGATATACGGATGGTTCATAATAATTTATGAGTGGAGCATATGGTACTTTTAGGTGGATTATATGGGAAAAATCATTCATAATAGTCATATTTTGACATCCTGGGACTTCTTTCTAGCCCATGGTGATCAAGGATATGCTTTGGACCTTGCAGTGAGTTGGATTAGGTCACTAGTTGCGTAAATCTATGATGATTTGTTGCAGTAAATCTTAAAATTGTTAAATGATGTGATTGAATAGAAATTGTAATAGTTAAGGTGTTTTTTTGTGTTGAAATCGAGGATGGTTTTGGTATAGTGACTAATAGTGATGGAATATTGTGGTGGTGGTAGTATGGTGGTTATGATGGGCATGCCCATGCATATTTTTTTGTGAACTCTATTGTATGGTCTCGTGTGTGGTTGTATTATACCTATATTTTCTCGATAATTTCATACTCACCCCACAAAAATTGAATAAAATTATTAGTGCTCTAATTCCTTGTGTTTCTGGTGTTTCCCCAATATCCAGGTGAAGGTATTTGGGTGCAATGGAAGTGATGAATCCCATGAACAAAAATAGAAATCCATTAACATCTTTCGGTTTGTAGTTAGATCTATATGAATATAAATACCAACATCATTGAGAAAAAACATCACATAAAATGTATAATTGATTTATATTAATAAAAATCACATAATATTTAAATTATTCCATCGTTGATGAATAATATTAAAACTTCTCGTAGCACTATTTTTGAATCAGAGGATTCAAGGGAAGAATCCTTGTTGTAGTGATATACACTAGCACCAAATACCTCCTAATAGAACTATATAAAACCATGGGTTCTAAAATTTAAGATTATATTTCTTGTTTCATTCGTATATGATTGCCACAAGAATATCCTCAGGGTGAAAATATTATTCATTTTCTCTGTATACTTGAGAAGGTAGTTGAGGAGGATCACTCTCCATTCTTAAGAGTGTTATGGACTAAGATCTCTCAAGGGAATGAACTTATTCTCTACATTTTCATGGTTCACACAAAATATTATTATTGAGAATGAAATGTCTATATTTTTAAAGCGTTATGGAAAGATAATAGATAATTTCACATTAGAACATATTATTCTATTATTCCTGGATGGACACCATTTCTAAATAATAATAATAATTTTTTTATTTACCGGAAATGTAATACACATGAAAATGAATAATATTATTTATTTAAAAAATAAATAATCATTTTTTTAATAACATTTAATATATCATTTTACTAGACTGATAAATTAGCTCTTCATTATTTCTTTGTATTCATTGATCCATGAGTAATGACTATTTAATTATTTGAAAATCACTACACTATTCATTGATAAATAAATAAATATTATATTAACTAAAATAAAACATAAATATTTATCAAATATTCAATTCACATTTATTCTCTTCAATAACTGGTGAGTGAATATTTTTTATCAACAAAACATGAATAATTATTAAACCATGTATGAGAATAATTTTTATACAACATATAAAAGTTATAGAAAATATAATATAGGTTTTGGATATATGTAGTGTGTCATGCTCTTGGACCATTTTCTTGGGGAACTTGGAAGAACTACCTAATGTCCAAGGTTTGAATCAAACAACACAATAAGGAACCCCTTGAGAAAAAATATAATTTTAAAATGATATACATCCACATATGAACATATACTATGTAATATAATCTCTTTATCTCTATATCTCTAATGAAGTTGGTTTCATACTAGTGTCAATGACCTGTGTTCTCAATGTCACTATCATTGAATTTACAAAAAATTAATTTTTCGATCGAATTCCATGTTCAAAGAATTAATCAACTTATTTAATTACTATTTAATGGAATGAGGTATCAATTTACATTTAAAAATATAAGGGAAAATAATTTCTAGAATTATTCGTTTATACATATCACTTCTGATATACCTAACATACCCTAATTATTATTAACATATGTTGTCATGATTTTTTTAAGAATATCAAAGTATTAATCTCATGTTATAAATCAATAACAATATTATATTTTAATGAAAATTAAACATTTATGTAGATATGAACATCCGTTGACACATAAAAATTTGGATTCCCAACAAGTCGTTCTTGTTATAAAAAACTATATTCTTAGATTACAAATGGTGTAAACCATTATATAGTGTATCAAAATATTATGAGTCTGTAACTCTAATATCTTGTTTCAATTGTTTCCTAAAAAATTTTATAATCCAATCATAGAACATTTATCTAAAAACATAGTCCTAACACATCTCGATTATCATCATAGCGTGGAACTTCTATGAAATTTCAGTTATGCATAGACACTTAAAACATGATCACATACAATTTCATGGGGAATAAAAATCATTATGTGATAATAACATTAATCATAATGAAAAACCTATATATAGGTAATCATAAAGTGTATTAAAGTTTGTTTCTAGGGAACCAACACTAATAAAATCCCAATTTTACTAAATCCAACCACTAGAAACCATTAGTCTGATACCTCTAAAATCATATTCATGTATCTCTTGAGATAATTATTTAGTTATGATTTCCCACATGTTTTATAATATGGAAATTATTCTAACTGAAACCTAAATCTTTTTAGAAACGAATATCAGGAGGTGATACTTATGATATATGTTATTTGTCAATTGATGTGATCTTATCTCCTTTATGAGATCGACCACTAAATTATTATAACAATAAAATGTGAAAACATATTTAATTCTAGAAACCAAATATTATTCCTTGATGATGTTAAATATCTAAAATATTTCTTTATCTACATCAGAAGATAGAATATACATGAATTATATAATATAATTAATGAAAACCAGATACTTTAAACACTTCTATCCCACAATTCCTTTATTGAGGCTGAAGAAAAATCCTGAATACAAATTCATATCCTTACGATCTGTTAGGATACTAGAATATATATGTATATATATATATATATATATCCCCTAATGACTTTCTACATTCCTCATCTATATAAAAATATTATATCATATGTTATCCTCAGAAACTTAATGATTTTCATAATAGAGGACCAATTCTATTTTCCTAGGTCAACTCGATATTATCTCAATATGATGAAGGTGTGAAAAACATCAAGTCTAATATATATCATGTCATATATAATGGATCCAATCATATATGTGTTTGTGATCTTACCCATCCTACCTATCTTCTTTCATGTCTATGGAATCATTTTCTTAGAGAGATGAATACCTTGTGATAATAGAACCAAACTTATTTTAGATTGTTTCATACCAAATATATTTTGTATATGGTTAATTTTTATACCTTTACATATCCCAATTATCCTCTTATAACTATGTTCAATTTCTTTGATCCCAGTAATGTAGGTTGTTTCACCTAATCCCTTCATGGAAAATAACTTATTTAACCATTTGTTAACTATTTGTGAGACTGGTATTTTATTTCAAATAGGTAATATTTGATCAACATATACTACTTAGCGAACGACTGAACACCCACTAAACTACATATAAACACATAGATAACATTAATTATTTATTAAACCAAATTCTCTAATGTATTCATCAAACTGAATGTTCCCTTTCCTGGACTCCCTCTTCAATACCTAAATTGATCTTTTAAAATCCAATACTTTTTTAACATCCTTTGGTGTCATAAACTTTTATCATTATGTCATATAGACATATTATTTAAGGATCCTTTTTTGAAAATAAATTTTAACATCCATCCTCTAAATCTCATAACCAAAGAAATAATCTTTAGAAAGTATAATTATGATAGATTTGAAGATGAAAACTAAAGAAAATATTTCATCATAGTATATTTCTTGATAATGTTAAAACCATTTATGAACTATCCAAACTTTATTATGTTCTCACATTACCTTTTATATATTTTTTCCTCTTAAATATCCATTTAAAACCAATTATATTTACATCAATTCAAGGATCTACTAAAACAAATTATTCTCTATGATACAATGAATTGATAACATAATTCATGAAATCTTTCTATCTTTCAACTTCATAGATATAAACGACCTTATTGTAGGTAATATGATCATTTTTTTCAACCAATAACAATAATTCATCCTCAATGACTAAAAAACTTATCTTTATTGTTCTATAACCTCTATGGTGTTCCTATATAATACATGTGTCTCTGGAACAACATCTTCCATTAGAACTTGTGGATTATATTCATTTACCATCTCCTATGTATCTGGAGAATAAAATTTATTGATTTAAGTATTTCTCCCACTATCCATTTTAAGGATGTTCCACCTCTCAATAAATATAGAATTAATTATGAAGGATACCTTATTGTTTTATATATTGTTTAAATAGTACCCCTGGGATCATTATGATATATTATAAAGATAAAATTTATGCCCATTGGTTCATGTTTGTTTCCATAGAATTCCTTAATAAATTCTTCTCATCTCTATACACATATGTTAGATAACATTGATTTATACCCAATAATAAATTCAAAAAGTATTCCCATTTATTCTATTTAAAACTTGGTTTAGTATGTATTATGTATTACTTATAATATAGTGTATATCTATAAAAGGATAATATAATATCTATATGACTCATCACCAACCTTACCATGTTAAGAAGAGAACAATTTCTCCTTTCACAAAAACTCCACTATACTATATAAGGTTTATTAAGTCTAGATAGAATTATATACTTCCATACAAATCAATAAATTCATATTTAACATACTCACCACCTTGATTAGAATGAAGCTTCTTCTTTCCAAGTTTATCATCTACATCATTCTTGAATTTTTGGAATTTATAAAAGGATTCATAATTATACCTCATTAATTATAAATATTGATATCTATTTATTTCATCAATAATGGAAATTAATTAACAATACCCACTTATAACTTTTACTAGAAATGGATCTCACGTATCATTGTGTACCAATTTTAGAAGTTATGTTGCCCCTTTACGCTTACCACTAAAAGGTGGTTTGGTCACTATCCTTTAAATAAATATATTCATATATGAAGTGGTTTTAGTTCGTAGATTCTAAATAACCATCATTATAGAGTGTTTTCAATTTCTTCTCATATATATTACTATGTTAGTGAATCCATAATTTAGTGTGATATGAGTCACTTGAAACTGACTCATTATTAATTAGAAATACTATTTTCGTAATACAATATATAAAGGTTGTTATTTAAATTATTTACTCTATAATATGCCCTATATTTGTAAAAGAAAGATATTTTATTTTGGAATTTTAAATAAAATGGTTCATATCTTTGAAGGATACAAAAATTAGGTTTTTAGTAAAACTAGAAATAGAATTTGGTAGTATCTTTTGGCCATGGAATCATGTTGATCTCCATTAGATTCTCAAAGATCCACCACTCCTATGAAAATAATCCAAAATCTACTTGGTTCTTGAATTTGGATAAAAAATGACTAGCACAAGCCATATATAATACACAATTGGTAGATACAATAATATTTTCCATGATAAAAATTTTACATGTTGCTCTCATATACTTCTTCCGAGTAAAAATATTTCCCAAGTGGCCTAGCTTTCCATATAAAAAATTTGGATCTTTTTTCATTTACAAATATTTTGATCTACCTTTTTTTGGAAGGATAGTGTATAGGATCCTTAGACTTTGAGTGAGATTTTGGGCCCTTTACCTTGTATTTACATTTATTCACCATGAGGACAGTTGGTTTTTCAGGAACCATGTCTTTATCATCTTGGTGAATCAATGTAATGATTTATGAGAGACTTATCACTATTGTTAAAATTATAATTATCAATAAAAATTGAACGTAATTTTTGAAATGAGGATAAAATGATATCTTTTTGCAACTCAAAAATTAAATTAAGGAATAATATTTCCAAGCATTCTATATAGCCAATAATAATGACTACATGAGGCCCAACTATCATCAAATCTTCTATCTTTCTTGTGAATAGTTTATTAGAGATCTCATATCTTTCTTATCTCACCTTCTCTTGATAATGATCATGAAGGTCATATATCCTACCATGCATATTCATTACCTCATGTTTCATTTTGTATTCAATGGAAATGTCTAATAGGATGAAAAAATTTATATATGTGGAACCATCCAAATGTTTCATTTATAGAGAATATTATTCTTAACTTTCCTCTTTACTCTATTCCATAGGAATAAGTGTCTTTTAATATATATACTTTATACTCATGGAATCATATAATATATAATCACCTATACAATTCCTAGAATTTCAAGCCATTTATAAGGTTATACTTCTCTAATACAGATCATAGGGATATAGATGATGTTTAATGGATTTAATCCTCTATAATTAATAATACTATATTTTGTAATTTTATTTTAATTAGAAAATTAGATAATAAATATTGGTTCATTTATTAATATTCCATCGTTTTATCAAGGCCCAACAACCCATACCATTCGATTTATAAATGTCTAGTTATGTGTGTTGACCTCACCTTTTTTGATAATTCCAATTATGCTTTCATATACTTTGATAATCTCAATATAATATTTTTCTATATATTAATTCCTTCAATATGTGATCAAGATGATAATAATATTAAAATAATCCCTGATATATGTTAATTTTTTTATACATGTTTATATAAGTTATGAAGTTCTTCTAACAGATTTGGATAATTTTTGCATAAGGCAGACAAGTGTTGAGCTACTAATCTGGGTATAGCTACAGATATAGAGCTACCAGTACTCAGTCTACCAATAGACTTAGTCTACTGATAGACAGAGTCACCGATACACTATGGGCACCGATATGTACAGAGCTATTGACAGACAAACTGACCAGAGCTACCGATAGAAAGAAGTCTACCGATAGAACCAGTTCACAGATTTATTCTACCGATATGAACTACCAACCATCCGAATGATACACATACATGACTGATATGAACAGACACACCCGAGTTACCGGTAACCAGACACAAATTCCACCGACAGATCAGACAAGCTACCGATGTGCATGTCTACAGGTAGTTACCGATAGAGTAAGCCTATTTATACGAGTACTGAATCAAAAACCAGAGCTGTCGATAGAAGTCTACTGATATTTTAAGTCTACCGATAGAATACTGATGCAAAGAGCTACTGATGGAAAGACAACTACCGATGGAGAGACAGCTACCGATAACAAGAGCTACTGATGGAACTAAAGTCACCGGTATATGAGCTACCGATGCAAGTTCAAAAGAGCTACCGATGGAAGGTTCTACAACACAAAGTTCACCGTGCACGTCTACCAATAAAAGGCTACTAATGCTTGACCAACCAGTCAAACCCTATACTCTTCATACTATTTATTTATTTAGCTAACAGTTACATTTGATGGTTTTAATGCAGTTAATGTTATTTAATGATTTTTGTTGCATGTCAGGGAACCGTACCTAGTACCCATGCAAAAGGCGATTATTCTTTTCTTCCAAAGATGAAAGCTATAAAGGGATGTAAATAGAACACTAGATACAGAGATATATGTGACACGAAAGTCACTAAGAAGGCACATGAAGGGTGAAAGAGACAAGAGCTGAACATCATTCAAATGTGGAGAATTTTTCTCTAGTCTACATCCATACTCCAAGAATCCTGGACATACGCGAAGAAACTTATTCTAGAGGAGAACACAAGCTACATCTTGAGTGAAGCACTACAATAAACACTTCATGCACTCAGGCTGCTAAGATGAACCAAGAATCAAGAAGAAAACGACACTCTATTTTCTAAGACAAGCCAGAGAAGGACTCGGAAGCTTTTCTGATAAACCAAATGAGTCTAGAGCTGCACCGTTAATCATTGAAGAATTTCTAAACTCAATCATACTTATCTTAGGGATTCTATCTTTACATTTTGATCAGTGTGTGTACCCTGTTTATTTTACACACACACTATCTCATGTGCGAAACTGGAGGATTATTAAATACACACTCAAACTTCATAAACCTTTGTTTCCCACTATGGATAGTGGTAGAGGTCGAGTAAGACCTGAATAGCCTATGTGATTTTGTTTGTTTTCCCACGAATAACTGTGGTAGAGGTCTTTGTACCTAGACAATAGTGTACTGTTGTTTAACCCCGATCCAGGGTGTGGATCAATTTATATAAATTGTTGAGAGGACTAAGTCTTGGCTTGAGACTGAACCTCTTGGTTAACTTTTCTGAGCTTTTAATTTAAGTCTATAAGTATTACATATATATTTTACATTCCGCTGCTTATTACTTTGAAATAAAAAATTATTTTAAAACTACTTTGATAGATAAATTAGCAAGTGTTTATAATTATTTTGAACAAGTAAATTAGTTTCAAAAGTTAATTTAATCTTTAAATTAAGTTTACTGAGACCTAATCAATCTTTGAGAAACTGATTGAACATTTACACTCTATATAGATTCACTACAGTTTAAATTTGTTTTTAAATTGCAGGATTTTAAGAGAAATATTTTTTAATAGAAATATTAATTGGAAATCAATTCACCCCCTCTTGAGTATCCACTCTAACAAACATTTGGTATCAGAGGATTGTTTTTGTTAAAGGATTTTTTAAATACTCGGGTTTTCAACGGGGATTTTTGTTGCATATTTAATGATCTTAAATTTCTGTTAGTTCTGAATTTTATCACTTTAAAACTATTTTCTAAAATCTAGTTATGGATAATAGACTAGAGGGTGTTACTACTAACATGCCACCTTTCTTTAAAGGCACCAACTATGCCCAGTGGAAACTGAAAATGAAAATTCATTTAGAATGCATGGGTTTTGATATTTGGAATACTATAGAGTCTCAATATAAAATTCCATAAACTGAAAGAACAACTTGGGATGAACCTATAAATACTGTTTACAATAATAATTGTAAAGCTATGAATGCCCTATACTGTGCTTTAGGAGATGAAGAGTTTAATAGAATATCTGCTTGTAAAACTGCTTATGAAATATGGGATACATTGGGTGTTTCTCATGAAGGAACAACCAATGTTAAATAAATGAGATTGAATACTTATACTATTAAATATGACAATTTTAAAATGAAAACTGATGAACCTATTTCTGATATGTATCTCAGTTTTAATGAGATAGTCAATACAATGAGTTCACTTGGGAAATCTGTTCCAACTAAGGAACAAATTATGAGGATACTGAGATGTCTTCCAGAATGATGAAGAGGCACCTCTGTCTCAATCAGAGAGTCATGTGACATTGGAGCACTGCTAGTAAAAGAGCTTATTGGTAAATTAATGATGTATGAGTAAGAACTCAAGGGGAATAAGGAGGAAGATGACGAACCTAAGAGAAAATCCGTAGCTTTCAAGTCTTCTGCCTCTAAGAGTATAGACAAGTTGAAAATGCAAATATCTACTGAGAGTTCAACTAGTGAAGATTATGACTCAGATAGTGATGCTAAGATGTCTCAGATAGACCGAAGATTCATGAAGTATTATTGGAAGAATAAATTCTTTAGGAAATCTAATTACAAAGGAAAGTATGACAATAAGGGCCATTGGAAGAAGGATTGTAAGAAAGATGACAAGGATAATGAAATAGTCTGATATGAGTGTAAAAGGAAACGACACATCAAGGCTGATTGTCCAAAATTAAAATTCCAAAAGAAATATGATTATAAGGACAAGAAGTACAAGAAAGATATGAAAGCTACTTAGAGTGCTTCTGAAGATAGCACAAGTGAATTAGAAGCTACTGATTCTGAGAAGAATCATTCCAACATGTGCTTTATGACCAATACCTCTGAGGTACCTGTTTCCCATGTACTAAATGATTATTATTCTGGAAATAAAAGTGACTCACATAATGATTAAAATATGTCTCAAGCTGACCTATTTGAATACTATAATATGCTGGAAGAGACATGAAATGAACTTAAGGACAAATATAAAGCATTAAATAAACAGCATGCTCTCACTACTACTGTTAAAACCAAACTTACTATTGAAAAAGAGAAGAATCCTCAACTGTTAAAGGAAAATACAGAACTGAAAATATCAAATGGGAAACATAGAAAATACTTAGAGAAGTTCACAAATGTAAAGGATACACTAACTCAAATGATAGGAAAGAAAGTGGCAGAAAAATACACAACTGGAATAGGCTACCAACCTGGACAGAGACAGTTCACTAAAACTTGATTTATTCCAAAATCTAGACAGAATTCAACTTATTCTAGTTCTTGAATTTTGTATACTTCAACCAGTTATTCATATGTTTATAAATCAAATAAAGTTTATCTTTCAAAATCTATTGATTCTGTAAATTATATTAGACCCATAAGACAAATATGGGAACCTAAAGCTTTGATTGCTAACCTTTTTTGGACCTAAGAAGATATGGGTACCAAAATCAATTCTTATCTAAATCTATTTAGTACGAAACCTATTTGAAGAGTTCTCACAAGAAGGTATGGTACTTGGACAGTGGATGTTCAAGACATATGTCTGGAGATTATTCATGTTTCAAGAGTTTAATAAAGGTTGATGGACGCTATGTCACATTTGGTGATAATTCTAAAGGAAAGATCATCGGCCTAGGCCAGATTGGTAACTCTAATTCAGTTTTAATTTCTAAAGTTTTATTTGTTGATGGACTTAAGTATAACCTGTTAAGTATTTCTCAATTATGTGATGATGGATTTAATGTGAAATTTGAAAATATTCTTGCAATGTTTTTAATTCTAAAAATGTTTTAGTATTTTATGCTTTATGAAATGAAAATGTTTATGCACTTGATTTAAATTCTTTAGCTAAACAAAATGTTACTTGTTTAAATTCTTTTCATAAAGAGTCTTGGCTTTGGCACAGAATATTAAGACACTACAACATCTATTCACTTAGAAAACTGACTAGGAAGAATGTGGTTAGAGACCTACCTAAATTTGAATTCCCAATTGACAGAGTTAGTAATCTCTATAAAAAGGGAAAGTAACATAAAGTTTCTTTTAAATCAAAGAAATAAGATTCAATATCTCAACCTCTCAAGTTGGTTCACATGGACTTGTTTGGACCTCCAAGAGTTTATAGTTTAAATGGAAAGAACTATGTCTATGTTTTAGTATATGACTTTTCTAGATATACATGGGTATACTTCATAGCTCACAAAAATGAAGCTTGTTCTTATTTTTTTAAATACTCCAAATCTGTAGACAATCTTAGTGGACTTAAGATTAAAACTCTAAGAAGTGATCATGGCCGTGAGTTTAAAAATCAAGAGTTTGAATCTTATTGATCACACAATGGCTATTGTTACAACTTTTTTGCTCCTAGAACACCTCAGCAGAATGGTGTAGTAGAAAGAAGGAATAGAACCCTTCAAGAAATAGCTAGAACCATGCTTAATGAATATGACCTGCCTATTTACTTTTGGGTTGAAGCTGTGAATACAGATTTTTATATTATTCATAGAGTCTTAATTAGACCAGTTCTTAAGAAGACCCCATATGAGTTGTGGAATAATAGAAAACCTAATGTTAGTTACTTTAGAGTCTTTGGATGCAAGGTTTTTATTCTTAATACAAAGGATATTCTGGAAAAGTTTTCTTCTAAGAGTGATGAAGGAATTTTTCTTGGTTATTCTTTAACTAGAAAATCCTATAGAGTCATTAATAAAAGAACCAAATGTGTGGAAGAATCTGTCCACATCAAGTTTGATGAAACTGATCCACATGAGCCTAAAACCTCTTTTGAAAATCTTGAGGTTGATTTAAGTGTTCTGAACCTTAATGAAAAATCTAAATAACATGCTGTAAAAAACTCCAGTTCTGGACATATTCTAGAATCTGCTACTATGGAACCCAAACCTATAGATGAACCTGAAATTTCTAGTCTTACCTTTACTAGATCAACAAGGATTCTAAAGAATCATACTTTGGATGTTGTTGTTGGTAATCTTGATAGAGGAACACAGACTAGAGCTTCTCTAAGAAACTAGGTTGAACATCAAGCCTTTCTTTCATAGATAGAACCTAAAAATATCAATTATGCTATAAATTATGAATTTTCGGTAATGTCTACGCAAGAAGAGTTAAATCAATTTGAAAGAAACAATGTCTGGGAATTAGTTGACAGACCTAAGGACACTTTAACAATAGGCACAAAATGGGTTTTTAGAAACAAAGTTGATGAGTCTGGAAACATAGTTAGAAACAAAGATAGACTAGTAGCACAAGGATATAGTAAAGAGGATGGTATAGACTATGAGGAAACATTTTCTCCTGTAGCCAGACTAGAAGCCATTAGTATCTTACTTGTATATGCTACTCATCTGAATTTCAAGTTATATCAAATGGATGTCAAAACTTCTTTTCTCAATGGTTTTATTGTTGAAGATGTTTTTGTTGAACAACCACCTGGATTTACTAATCCTCATTTTCCAAATCATGTTTTTAAACTTTCTAAAGCTTTATATGGTTTAAAACAGGCTCCAAGAGCTTGGTATGATAGACTTAGTAATTTTCTTATTTCAAAAAGTTTTACTAAAGGGATTGATGATCCAACTATATTTATTAAAAGAATTTCTAAAGATGTTTTAACAGTTCAAATCTATGTTGATGATATTATTTTTGGATCTTCTAAACATTCATTATGTACTTATTTTTCAAAGAGTATGCAAAATGAATTTGAAATGAGTTTAATGGGAGAACTTAAATATTTTTTTGGATTTCAAGTGTTTCAAAATGAAAATGGTATTGTTTTGAATAAAAGTAAATATAGAAAGGATCTTTTAAAACGTTTTGGTTTGGATAGTATTAAGGAAAGTGAAAATCCTATGAGTACTGTTTGTAAATTGGATGCAGATGAAACTAGGAAACCCGTGGATCAAACCAATTACAGAGGTATGATTGGAAGCTTACTTTAGCTTACTGCTAGTCGACCAGATATTATGTTTAGTGTGTGTATGTGTGAAAGATTTCAAGCTAATACAAAATAATCTCATTTACTTGCTATTAAAAGAATTTTTAAGTATCTTAAACATACTGTAAACCTTGGTTTCTTTTACCCAAATGGACAACCCTTTGATTTATTGAGTTATTAAGATGCTGATTTTGGTGGTTGAAAGTTGGATAGAAAAAGCACTTCAAGAACATGTCATTTATTGGGATAGTCCTTAGTATCTTGGTGTAGTAAGAAGCAGAATTTTGTAGCATTATCCACTACTGAAGCAGAGTACATTGTTGCTAGTAGTTGTTGTGCACAAATTCTGTGGATGAAACACACTCTTTTGGACTATGCATATGACTTTAGGAACGTGTTAATCAACTGTGAAAACACTAGTGAAATAAATATCTCGAAGAACCCTGTGTCTCACTCAAGGACCAAACACATTGATGTAAGGAACCATTTCTTGAGAGATAATTTCCAAAAGGGTGATATTATTCTTGAGTTTATTGGTACTGAACAACAATTAGATGACATTTTCACTAAACCATTGAGTTCAGATAGGTTAAGTTATATTAGACATGAGTTAGGTATGTTTAACCTCAATCAGTAGCTATTATCACCGATGTAAAATCCTCACTGATGTGATAACCACACCGATGTAAAATTCTCACCGATGTGAATGCTCACCGATGTGAAATTCTCACCGATGTAGAATTCTCACTGATGTAAGATTCTCACAAATGTGAAACCTTACCGATGTAACCCTCACTGATAGGAATTCTCACTGATAGAAATTCTCACTAATGTTTGCTGTTTTAAAACTTCTGTCTGCCGCCAGAATCTGAATTGTTTTTATGTTATTTTATTTTGTTTAATTATTTTGTGATTCCTAAATGATAAAACTAAAGTCCGAGCTACTTCTAAATCCACTGAGCCTCAAACCTTAACCCTCGAACCATAACTCCCAAATCCTTAGAGAACCCTAAATCCTTCGAACCAGAAATGGAAAAAACCAAACTTCCTACCTTCAGAGATGACTCTGTTGAGCCGAAAACAAAGAAGCAAAGGACCGAGCAAGAAGCAAGTGGTAGTGGAAGTGTTTCTAGAACTAGGTCGGGGAGACGACCAGTGAATCCTCATCTACAAAATCGAGTTATTATGATTGAAAAGGAACTGTGTATAGAATGGCTGCTGCCTAGAAGGTTCTTAGTGGTCAATGTTCTTAAAGATCAAAATTGGGTAGAGTGTTTTTTGAACAACAATGGTCCTTACTTTCCAAATTTAGTAAAAACGTTTTACGATTTTGTAACCTTTGAATAACCGGAGAATGAAAATCAAGTAACCTCTTTTGTGAATGGAAAGAAGATGTCGTTTTCATCTATTGAATGAGATGAGTGCTTGAAAGTTCCACATGAAGGAGTATCTAGATATTTCATGAGAGCCATGCCACCTACCATTGAAATTTTAGATTATGAGACTTCTTTGGAAGAGCTGACTAGTGATGGAAGTGAAAGACAAGCAGTGACTGCTGAAATGGATGGAGAGAGGAGAGTGCTGTTCAAATTTGTTCAACATGTCTTGATACCGAGGAGAGGAGACTTTGCCAATTTGAGATATCAGGATATCTATCTCCTGCACCTCTTAAGACAATGTGTTAAGGTTAATTTGTGCAGATTGCTGATGCTCCAGATGGAAGATATGACATGGCTAAAATCAAAGACAAATGCCCTATTCTTTGCTAAGTTAATCTCTTTGATGATCAAGGTAAAAGGGGTTGCTGAGTCTCAAGATGAGACAGTGGTAGTGAAGAATAATTTCTGTATCACAACTACATTTTGTAAGTACATGAAAATAAATTGGAACCCTTGGAGAAAATAATGGGTCAATGATGACCAGAGGGTGTATGAAATGTTTAATCCTGTGGATCATCCTTCAGGACCAAAGGATGTGAGGGATCCAGGTCTGGGACCTGATGAAGAGGAGCCAGAATACAGTGATGATTCAGAAGAGGAAGAGTCCTCTGCGGATAAAGGAGGAGACCTTGACTTGCCTCATATCCCATCTCCTGAAAATCTAGATCAACATAAATCAGATAATTAAGAAGCTGCTTTAGAGGTTATTGAAAAGGCTGCTGTAGAGAATGAAGAAGTTGCTCATGAAAGTGAAGCATCTATGTCAGTTAAGTTGAGTCTTAGTCCAGTGATTGGAGAATCATTAGTAATTACTGAGGAAGAAAATGAAGTTGACATACCCTTGCCTAATCTAGAAGACCCTCTTGTTGCTGTAGTGATGGAATTGATAGTTGAAGATTCTCCTCAAGATGAAAGACATGCTGAGAATACTGGTGAGAATGTTGTTGAGACTGCTATTATCCTAATTGAGGATGCACCCATTGAGGGGGAGCATCAATCTATGTTTGGAAGTGTTACAGTGGATGTTGGATTTAATGATTGGGCTGAAGACCCAGGTTTTATAGTCTGTGGTTTAGACTATCCTGATTCAGATAATGAAGCATCTCTAAATAGACCAAAAATTGTTTATGATGTTGAATCTGAATTATTTTCTGATGATGTGGTTAGAATACATGACCTGGATAATCTGAAAAAATCCTTAAGGAAAGATTTGTGGAAGAGGTAAAAAATGGATGTTTCTATGGTATCTTCAATTCAATCAGTTATGACTGACTATGTGGTCAGTTTAGTCTCTGAAAGAGCATCTGTAGCAGTTGCACCTACTGATTTGGTTACCAAGGCTGATATGGATATCTTAAGGGATGAGATGAAAGAATATTTTAGTGCCTAAGTTGCTGAGATGAAGCAGAGTTTTGCTGAAGAAATTATTATGTTGGAAAGATCTTTGGAACTATCTCTTGCAAGTAATTTATCATCCTTTATGGGAGAAATAGTTGAAGAAATTAAAGACTGACAGGCTCAAGTTTCTAGACTTGAAGAAGATATTGATGCTCTAAAGGAATCTATTGTTTCTTTAGACTCTTACATGAGATCCAAATCCTAAGAAGAAAAGGACTTAGCTTATGTGAAGAGTTTTGTAAGCCAGCTGGTTTCAGTATTTGAAGGTTTCAAAACTTCTATGAAAGATCATATTACAATCCAGGATTCCCAAGTTCAAAACCTTATCAGTGGATTGACCAAAACCTTCAAAGTGACCATATATTTCTCTGTTGGTTCTCTTTCATCCAAACCTTCGATGGATTTGAATCAGTTTCGAGCTATGATGAAAGAGGAGCTTGGTTTTGCCTCAACCAGTGGCTCTGTGGACTCATCTGAGCTGAACAGAGTTGTTCTTTCTACCAGAGATTCAGCCAGAGAAATTATGAAGATAGTCCAAGACTACATGAGAGAAGCCTCTGCCTCTCAAAAATAATTGAAAGAAAAGGTGGACTCCTATTTCTACAAAATCTACACAAAGACTCAAATGACCAGTCATTTCAAGCTTCTGATTGAGAATATGAAACTGCCTCCTGTCAATCAAGCCTTCAGATATAAAGTTAGCAAGCTATGAGAATTGAATCCATCATTGGACAAATTTATGGAGAACAAGGATGACTTCATATTCGCTATGGAGAGAGGAGGAGGAATCATTATGGATTTCAGAAATCTGTTACTGCCTTTTCTACATGTTGATGTTAGGCCAGTAATTGTCCCTCCTTCTTTGCCTGCCTCTGCCTCCACTACTTCTCCAATACAGATGACTCATGTCCAAGCCATTCGAAGCCTCACACCTATGATCACACAAAGGACTACTCAATATAGGCCAGGCACAGTGTCAGTTGCTCAGCCTCCTGTAGTCATTTCAGGAATTCCTTAGCCTTCACCAGAATCCTCAGCACCTGAATCCTATTCTAATCCCAAGGGAAACTCTCACATTGAAGATGTGGATTGACCAAGTGGCTCGACTTTATGATAGGAATCCTATGTATTTTACTTTAAGTTTTTGTAACTTTTTTTCCCATTTAATACAAGTGATTTTATTCTATTTCTATTGTTTCACTTCTCTTTGTTATTTCCCACTTTTTGATTATCACAAAGGGGGAGAAATATTTTATAAAAAGGGGGAGAAATACTCTCTAAGTATCAAAAGAGGAAGACATATTCACCTAGAGGGAGAGATATTAATGAAAGGGGGAGAAATTTTATCTAAGAGCTATCATGCTTTTCCCCTTTGATACCTCTAAATTTCATCTTATGATACGAGTTCCTTTTCTCTCATCCTCTGATATTATTTTATTTAGTTCTCTGATATCACTAAATTTTACCACTGATATCATGGATTTTTCTTTTATCTCTGATACATCTAATTCTATCTCTGATAAATTATGTTTTATACCATACTGTTTTCTCTGAGAAAATGGAGTTTAATTATATATCCTCTGATACAATTTTTCTTTAAAAATGATAATATCATAAGTTATGATTATCAAAAAGGGGGAGATTGTTGAGCTCACTTTTTTTTGATAATCCCAATTATGCTTTCATATATATTAATAATCTCAATCTAATATTTTTCAATATATTAATTCTTCAAATCTGTGATCAAGATGATAATAATATTAAAAAAATCCCTGAGATATGTTAATCTTTGTTTATCGTTGTTTATATCAGTTATGAAGTTCTTCTAACTCATTTGGATAAGTTTTGCATAAGACAGACAAGTGTTGAGCTACTAATCTGGGTATAGCTACTGATATAGAGATACCGGTACTCAGTCTACTGATAGACTTAGTATACCGATAGACAGAGTCACCGATACAATAAGGTCACCGATATGTACAGAACTACCGACAGACAAACAGACCAGAGCTACTGATAGACAGAAGTCTACTGATAGAACCAGTTCATAGATTCAGTCTACCGATACGAGCTACTGACCATCCTAATGATACACAAACGCGACTGATATGAACATACACACCAGAGTTACTGGTAGGCAGACACAAAGTCTACCGACAGAACAGACAAGCTACCGATGTGCATGTCTACCAGTAGTTATCGATAGAGTAAGCCTACTGATACGAGTACTGAATCACAAACCAGAGCTACCAATAAAAGTCTACTGATAGTGTAAGTCTACCGATAGACTACTGATGCAAAGAGATACTGATGGAAAGAAAGCTACCAATGGAGAGACAGCTATTGATAACAAGAACAACCGATGGAACTAAAGTCACCGTTATATGAGCTACCAATGCATGTTCAAAAGAGCTACCGATGGAAGGTTCTGTGACTGAAATTTCACCATGCACGTATACCAATAAAAGGCTACTAATTCTTGACCAACCAGTCAAACCCTATACTCCTCATACTATTTATTTATTTAGGTAATGGTTACATTTGATGGTTTTAATGCAGTTAATGTTATTTAATGATTTCTGTTGCATGTCAGGGAAACTTACCTAGTACCCATGCAAAAGGAGGTTATTCTTTTCTTCCAAAGATGAAAGCTATAAAGGGATGGAAAGAGAACACTGGATATAGGGATGTATGTGACACGAAAGGCACTAAGAAGACACACAAAGGGTGAAAGAGACAAGAGCTTAACAACATTCAAATGTGGAGCATTTTTCTCTAGTCTACATCCATACTCCAAGAATCCTGGACATACACGAAGAAAGTTATTCAAGTGGAGAACACAAGCTTCATCTTGATTGAAGCACTACAACAAACACTTCATGCACTCAGGATACTAAGCTGAACCAAGAATCAAGAAGAAAACAACACTCTATTTTCTGAGAAAAACCAGAGAAGGACTTAGACGATTTTATGATTAACCAAACGAGTCCATAGCTGCACTGCTAATCACTAAAGAATTTCTAAACTCAATCTTACTTATCTTAGTGATTCTTCCTTTACATTTTGAGCAGCGTGTGTTCCCTGTTTATTTTACACACACATTGTCTCCTGTGCTAAACTAGAGGATTATTAAATCCTCACTCCAACTTCATAACCCTTTTTTCCCACTGTGGATGGTAGTAGAGGTCGAGTGAGGCATGAACAACCTATGTACTGTTGTTTGTTTTTTCCATGAAGAGTTGTGGTAGTGGTCTTTGTAACTGGACAATAGTGTACTGTTGTTTAACCCCAACCCAATTGCATGAACTCATAACTCTTTTCTCTATTGAGTGAAATATTATATATTGAAATATTATAATTGGAATTCCCCAATAATATTCTCCAAACATACACAAAATCAAGAAAAGAAAACTTCTATTTGATGAAACCAAAATTGTTCTATGCTATAAATGGAGTATAGTTTTTGTTTTTTTGTCAATCTTCATTATAAGTTCAAGATGTTTTCCAGAGAAAATGATCATATAATTCAAGAATGCAACAATATTTAAGGGAGTTGCATGTAATATTAAATGGTGTTTGGAAAGTGGAATGAAAAGACTGATTTGGGATCCATGCATCAAAATATGGAAAAGAAAAATAGTGCATTCAGGACATAAATGTGCATGAAATATGAGGTTTCATGGAAGACTCTTACATGCCCAATGAAAAATCAAAAGGGGTTTCTTGCGATTCGAAAGAAACTAACGTGCACTGAAAAAGTTGCATCATAATCCTTCATGGAGGGTCTTGGAGGCCGATAAATAGGAGGCTCCCCAATAGAATACTTAATAATTATCCAACAAAAATTTGATTGCTCTGTTGTACGAATGTTTTTCATGTGAAAGAATTGTAGTGATTTAATCTTGCACTCAAGTTGTTCCTTTAGTCTAAAAAGTCCAAGTGAAACCTTCGGTGTAGTTGTACGAAAGATAAGGGTTGCGTGAAAAGTAGCTGTTGCAAAAAAGTCATCTTTCACAACAAATCCCAACTCTTTCTTGCAAGCTCAGGTATTGCGCGTAAGCATAGTGTTAAGATTCTGATAGTCTTTTGAGTATTCGGTTTGTGTGACCTATGCTTTCAAGAGCTTCAATTCATGAGTTCGATGAAAACAGTGTCTCGTGTTGGACTGAGACAAAGACATCAATGCAAATATATTGAATACACCCTGAGGTCAATAAACTGAGTAAGACTTCTCCCATGGAAGTGAGAAAGGGGGAGTTGATATAAGTGTTCCAAGGGAAATAATGTGATATCCCTGAATTATTGTAAAGGCAGTGTGCCTAGCACATAGTGATTGTATATGAACTCATGTACTCTAAAACTAGTGATGATTAGTGTATTTTAGTACGACCAACACACTGTAGACGTATGCTACTTGGATGTATCCCTTTTGGTGTGAACTAAGTAGAAGTGTTGTGTGGTCTCTTTGCATGTGATTGTTTAATTACAGCTCATATCCATCACACATATTTAACACGTTCTTACCAACATGAGAACAAGATAAGACACATTAATAGGAAAATGTGACACCCTAATTCACCATTCGCGCCAATTAGGGCATCCCAGGGTCCTACGCTCTTGATGAAAATTTTGTTAAGTAATCCCAAACCCTTTTTTAGAACTCCCTATTAAATGGTAATGTCCTTGTAAGGGAAAAATCAGGCACTATGATTGAGTGGTTCCAAACTAAATTAGGTAATGAAATGTTTTTTCAACTTAATATTTTAATTGAGGAATTTTTTTTATCATTATATATAATTTGACTAGTTCATATTGATCCATGTTGGTTAACATTAAGTTTATTTTGCTTATGTGATTAACCATATTGGGATATTTTTTTACAAAATCCAATTATTTTTAATTCCATATTATATGCATGTTAATTCATTTATTATGAGTCTGGAATAGAGTATCAATAAATAATAGACCCTTAAATAGATTGAAATATTATAAATAAAGTTTTATGATCATGATCTATTCAAATGGTTGGTTTATCTAGTGGATGATATACGACCTTTTTCCCTAGAAATATAATTCCTAGAACCACAACTAGTTTAATTTGAAGCATTCTACCAATTGGGTTAGTATAACCTCATTGGAATATTTATTCCATCTTCTCTCAACTAGAGATTCCAACCATTATATATTCATTTTCTCCCACACTGTTGAGGGGAACCAATGGAATGTTTGGGTGGGGGGGGGGTATTCATAAAAGAAACCATGAACACATAGGTTATAAATTGTATAGATTGTATGATGACATGTATACCATCATAATAATTTAATAATGATAAACTAAAAAAACCAGTCAAATATATATTTGATGGTCTGATATCATGATCATCCACACATTTGATAAATACTAAAAAGTAAACTTCCTATAATTAACTTTAATAAATTTTTTATTATCATGATAAATAGGATTGAATTACATTAATTATTTAATTATTTAATTATTTTTATATTAATTTCAACCTAGATATTTTTAAAGAATCCCATCATATTTGGAAATATGGAAATTAAATTTCATCACCAATAATTTCATGAAATTATATAGAATTAGTTGATCATTTATTAATTGTGAAAAAATTATTACATAGTAAGCACCCAAACTTCCAATCATGTAGATTGGTTTTTTATAGTGTAATTAATTATTTATCATGTAATTGAATTTTTTAATGGATGAGACAACCCAAGATAAACATGTATTTATTTTTGTGTCATTTCTATAAGTTTTAAATTGCATCAAAAATATAATCTCACAACACTAAGAATTGAAGGTTTAGTGTATTTGAGGATCAACTACATAAAAAACATATTTAATAATACATGACAACATTTCTCAACAGTTGAACCACAATAAACTCTTTTATACAATTCTCATTTGTTTTCTTCATCTATAAAACCTAGGGAATTAAAACATAAGAAAGTGGTGATATCAAAGAATCAGTAAAGGAAAAAACTAATCAACATGTATTCAAGTGTTAGATCATAATAGTGTGATAAAACATGATGATGAAACAAATATCATATTAAAATGAACATGGTGTAATAAGATTTTTTCATATGACATGGTAGTAGGAAATGTAATCTCAAATGAAAAAATATATATTTCATTACATAAGAGTGTGAGATAATATTCACGATTCATGAAGTAAAATAAACGAGATATGACATAAAAGTGTGTCATTACATGAAAACATAGTATGAAAAAGAACTAATTAACATACATAATCTAAGGAAAAATTCGCATAGTTGTTCTGGTATCAAAATCCAATAACACGGTATATTATGGTGCCATAATAACATATTGTGAGACCTTAGTGACTCGTACATCGTAACTCATGGCCCATTAGTGCTGTGAGTATCAGGACTTGCAGATTATTTTTATATCATGAGATATAGAAACATAACCAATTAATTGTAGGAAAAAATAATAATCCAAACATTAACATTCTTACAAATGAGTTCTAAAAGATTTTAATAATTCATCATACCATGAAAAACCATGGAATTAAAATGGTATTTAAATCATTTTCTAATGGTATCAAATAATGTGATATGAAAGGTAGATCGATTGATACAAACAATTAAGTCACCCAAAAAGAGTATTCAATAAAATAATTTTGAGGGTGATTAATGGAACATAGCTCCATAGGAGAATTATATTTCATAAATTAAGATTAAAATATAAGAGAAATGTAAAACAAATTTTATAAAACATTTGTCAATATAACTATTATTCAATGATTATTATTTGAGAAGTTGTCATGATGAAATTTTAAAATATGATTTTGTAATAAAAAACAATAAAAAATTCTTTAGAAATTCATGATGTTTTTCTAAAGAAAATAATGATTGGAAGATAAAATATTTGATCATGAAATAAAAACAACCTTTTAAATATTAAAATACCTTAATTAAGATATACATCATAAAACATTTGAGACTTATTCCACTTGAAAATAGGTAAAGAGAAAATTTACGATCACAAAAACTAAATAATATTTTTAATTTAAAATAAGAATGGATAAAATTTCGGGGATTAATGAATATGGACATGAAATAAAAGAGATCATTTAGAGTGTATAAGGATCATTCCTAACTTCATAAAATTTTATGAATAAATTAATGCATCAAATAATATGAATTTTATGTGTAAATAAAATTACCCCTAAAATATAAAGTAAATTGAAAATAATACCATCTTAGTATAGCGGGACAAAATATTATATAACCATATTCAAAGAGGAATAATTATGACCTAAGAAAAGAATCCGGTTTAAGAAAACCTCTTACGTTAACTCTAGAAATACCTAAAACCACTTTTTCAACCTCTATAATACCCATATACACACTAATAATATCTTTAGAAACCTTATTAATATTTATTAAATTATATTCTATTCAATTATAATAATTTATTATACATTTATTAGTTAGTTATAGTTTACTTTCATCATCTAATATTAGTAATTTTGATTATTTCATGTATTCCTTAAAATATTGATATATATATTCCAAATATTTGATATTAATTTTATAATTATTATATTATATAACATATTATAACATATTTTTATAACACTTTATAAATTTATACTTTAATTCCAAGAGATTTTTATTCCTAATTCATGAATACCAAATCTGTGACGATCTTGTTTTAGAAATTTTCAACAATAAAATGTTGATATATTAATAATGATTTAAATATTAATATAAAATTTCAAGAGCCTCAATAATTTAAAATATATTATTTTAATTAATTGTATAAATTCTTTGAATCATCCAAGTTGGGTAGTGATGAAAATCCAATACATGACTCTATGGATTCGATAGTCCACATGTACTCATAGATGATGTTATTTCCATAAAAAAAGAAACATGGAATTTGATTTATATATTAAGATTATTAATTGTGTTATAAATGTAATATTTGTTATTTAAATACCATTTCATAACCATACTTGGAATCCAGTTCTAAAAAATAAATCATGTTGTCTAAAGAGCAAGTAGTATTCACATATACATAGAAGACAATTTCATTTTTATACGGTGAAGGGTGGAAGGTAAATAATGATTTTTCCAAAAATATAATTAAAAATTATTATAATTGTGACACTGTTGTTATTATTTCTCGATGGTATAGTATAATTTTAGGTATAAGAGGTATACTTAAAGAACTATAATCTAATAGGGATGATTTTTGAGTTTTAACCTTACTCCTTGGAATAACTCCTTTGGGAAATAGATTAATCCATTGAGGGGTAGTATTTTTGGGAGAAAATATACTATATTATTTTTTTAGGAGTTTTGGGGAGGAATTTTGGAAGAGGTTTTTTGAATTAAGTGTCTTGTTTTGTGAGGACAAGTAATGTGGTGAAGGGCTCCTTTATAAGTGATACGAGAGACATTTTTGTTAAAATAGGTTCACTATTCCAAGGGAGTGGGTCTTAATGTTTAAAATAACGGATTTTGGATGATTTAATGTCAATAAATATGTCAAAAAATAATTTGGAGATACATTTTTAGCAAGTTTTATGTCTTTTACTCAACAGATTTAACCCTTTAAAATATTTAACCCTAGTAACCAATTTTTACTATTTTAATTTATTTTGTATGCCCAATATTTAAAATGAACCATGGTTCCAAATATTAAATTCATTTTATTAGATTAAATTTATAAATAATGTATAATTTAATTCTAAAATATTATATGTATAATGTAATAAAAATGTTCAAGAGAAAATATAACTTCTGTTCTAAAATGTAAAATATAGTTTGTTAAATTGAAATAAATATTTTTGAATGTATAATTTTACATATTATATATATATATATATTTAATAATAATTTTATAATAAATTTTATTTTAGGCTTAAATCCTAACTATGTTATAAAAATCATGGTATTTGTAAAATAGTTATTTTATACTATTCACCTAAAAATAAATCATTCATTGAAAAATAAAAAAAATAATCATAAGATAATATTGTTATCATGAATCCAAAAAATAACATCCATTTTATTAAAAAATTTATATAAATATTTTATATTCTACATTTAAGTAAAAAACATTATAGGTTAAAGAAACTTTTTCTACAAAAATGTTATCCTCAAAATTAATTTGAGTATCTCAATACTATTTTATATTAATTAGTAATTTGAAATGAGTGTTTATTTTTTTTCAAAATGAAATATTTAAAATAACCCCTTAAAAGTGATCAATATAGTTTATTGATGAAAAAATAAATGATATATAGAAAAATAAATTTCTTTAAAAATAAATCTTAAGTGATTATATTCATAATTTATTTATTTATTCTAATTATTCTATAATAATTAAATAATTTTATAAAAAATTAATGTACTAAATACAACCTTTATTATTTAATAAATTTATGAAATCAAAAAGGTATATATTACATGTTGTATAAAATCTCTTACAATAATAATTTCATGTTTATATAATTTTAAGTTCCACATACATAATCAATCAATATCTCTTCATACAACCTATGGATAAGAGTATATCATGTTGTAGTCGTGTGTGGTGGTTTGATAACCACGGATCGTGTAGAATTTTCCTTGATCGTTAACATCTCTGTAAAATGATTTTCCCAAAAAATATACATTTGAGTTCATCTTGGTCATAGTCTTAGGAATACTATAATAATTCCAAAACCTTATAATATCTGAAGAATGATCAACATAAGGAATACTACTACACCATGATTCCATATATTTACATTTTCATGATTGATTTCATAATATGGTTACTTCTATTTATACACTCTATTTGAATTGATATATTATAAATATAGAATTTAATAATTTTATTTTAATGTATCAAAATTTTATCTTTATATGGTGTTTCATGGGAAACAAGATATTCTACAATGTATGTATTTAAAGGGAAATTAATACCAAAAAATTTGGAGCATTAAATTTTCCCCCCTTAATTAAACATCATCGACAAAATTTGAATTATTAACCAATAATGAAAATGGATAAGCGTATATATAATATAACAAATACTCAATATTTAATTTATAATGATATATAAACATAACTATATTATGCATTACTAAAAAAACTTATTTTACCTCTTAATAACATATGTGTACATTTGTTTTCACAACCATTTGTGCTAAATTTTTTCCTTTACAAGATTATAATACTTAAGCGTTTCTATAGAAATTACATTAAAAGCATCACATTCATGAGCCTGATTCCAATTAAATATTGAAAAAAATTATTTATGGTCAATATTAAACCATTATATAAACTGATCTTATGTTATGTCACCCTATTACACAATCTTTTCTTCCTATAATACTTTAGGTTTATTTTTATATTAAGTTTTTTTATCCTATCTAGTTATACGCCATCAAATTCTATTTAAATACCTTACAATGGTTCATAAATCACTTGTTAATTAACCAAATCATATTCCTCAAGAGTTTCAAACCTGGGTGTATAGTTTGGCCTCTCTATTATGCAACAGGTGAAGATTGATTTAAAAATCAACCATCGTTTTAGGGTTATTAACCTTAGGTGTGTATGTGCTATAACATAGATCAAGTTGATTTTATCTATATAGGTATTTTATTTTTGGTAAACCATAAAATATAGAAAACTAAAATTTCATGATGTTATCCTATATTAGGACTTTACCAAAGGGGTTTTAATAAAAATTATCTCATCTTAATCTCTAAAAATAAATAACAAAAAAATAACTAATATAATCCCCAAAAATAAATATTCATTTATTTGAAACCAGATTATGTGGACTAAGGTAAAGATAAATTTATTTTACATCATTTCCATATGTTAAACATTACATATCACAAATAATCTCCAAATCCTAAGTATAAAAGGTGTAGTGACTTTGATGATCATCTATAAAATCAACTTATTTTATTACAATTTTGAACATTTCTCTATAATCATACCACACTATTCCAACTTACAGGATTCTCAAATGTCATACACATATTCCTTACTTGGGTACCAAAAATATAAGATAGGGGTAAGCTTAAATGTTGAGTAAAGGAAAAATTTATCAACATGTCATCATGGGATAGATCATAAGTATATGAAAATACATGATGTTGGGGGAATATATTATTAAAATTTAAATGAAATAATAAAATTAGTCTATAATTTTGTGAATTAGATCATGAAATATCTTTTAAAAAATTATGTAGTATGAATTAAGGGTGTGAGAAAATAAACATGAGCCTTAAAGAATAATCTTAGGCATAATAAATAGAAAATGTGGAATGTCATTAAAACAAATCATAATAAGAAAATATAGAATAAACATAATAATGAAAAATATTATATAGTTTTTCTTGCATCAAAATCCAATGACCCATTATATGGTGCCTTAATAATTACTATATATGACCCATTAGTGACTCAATCCTGAAAACTTCTGGCCTATTAGTGACTCAAGTATCATAACTCATGGCCCATTTCTATCTCATGAGATATAAAACCTTAAATAATTCATTATATGGAAATATTTGACTCCACCAATCAATATTCATACATATTAGTTCCATAAGATATGAATCATTCGTCATAATATTAAAACCCATGGAAAGAAAATTGATCTTAAATCATTTTTAAATGCTATCACATAACACGGTAGTAAAAGAAGATCAGTTAAAACCAAAAAAACTTCTTCACCCAATATTAGTATTTAATAAGTGAATTTAAAGAGTGATTAAGAAAACATAATTGCATAATAGATATATCCTTTGTAAATAAATAGGAAATGGAATTTAAACTTAAAAAAAGATTTTTAGAAAACATTTGACAACATATTTATAAAGAGATAATGTTATCAGTCGATTTTTCTAAGATAATTTTTTGTGATGTTTTAATGAAGAATTTTTCAAAAAAAATTACTATTAAATACCAATGAATTATCCTTGAAATATACATAAATTATTTTCAATGGAAATATATTTTGTAAGATAAAATATAATATCATGATTAGAAAAAATCCTTTGTAATACTAAAAATACCTTTAGGGAAACCCACATCATTAAATGGGTGAAATATGTTTCAATGGAAATGAGGTAAATACAAATTTTAATATCAGAATAAATAAACCATACTGTGAGTTTAAAATTATAAATGACAACATTTTAGGGAAGAGTTAATATTGACATGAAAGAAAAGTTACTATTTATAGTAAGGAGTGAATTAAACTTAATATCATAATAATATAGAATAGATTAATCTTGTAAAACCATATTCAAAATGATTAATTATGACTCAAGAAAATAAGTTGAGTCAATAAAACCCTTTCCTTAACTCTCAACTTCTATGAAAGTGATTTAGAATCATGTATAATAAATATAAAAATCTTAATAAAATATCTCATAAAATTATTCATGTATATTATCAAATATTATCCTAAATTTTTATAACAACTCAGTATTAATGGGCATAGATATTACATCAATTTTTTTGAATAATTAAAATATTAAAAAAACATATGCCTAAAGACAGTATTAGTTTAGTGACTTTGTAAACATGGAACAAAAATATTATATCTCTTTGAAATATCTTCAATGTTTTTCACAAAGATATACCCGTTATTAATTCTACATAAAAACTTTCTTCAAAACCTAGTGAAGGGAAACATAAGAAATAGGTGATCTAAAATGCTCAGCAAGGGTAAATAAAGGAAACTTGTAACCATATCATGAAGATAAGTGTATAATAATGTGGTTATGATCATTAGAAGATCATACCCTAAATATCAAAGATGATAAAAAAGAATCATTAAATAATGATTTAACAGTTCATAAGACATGAATCATAATGAAATAAATATCATATGCCACGGAAGAATAACATAGGATTAAGACATGGAATTTTGGAATACACATAGGCATCTAAAAAACCTTTTTAATGGTTTCCTACCAAGGCCTTAATAACATGTTAAGTATGGGATAATCACCAGTGTACATACATAGATCTTGGGATTCTCTCCCTGGTACCCTAATGTTTTGATATTCATATGACCTTACATGTACCCTCTTGTTTTTAAGCTTGGGATGCGCTCCAATGTAACAGATTTTTTTGGGCCTATGATTCCCTCTCACGTACCCTCTTGTTTTGGGTTTGGGATGCCTCCCCATTCAACTATTGAGTTTAAAAAACATTTATCATTACCCAATTCATTGGAAGGATATATTGGTCTCACTCATATCATAATAAAACAATACATACATGTTCCAAAAGATAATAAAACTTTCATCATATCATGACCCATAAAAAGAGTTGGGTTTAATAAATATCATATTATAACCCATTAAATTAAATGGGTATCAATACAATTTAATTGTATCATAACCTATAGAAAATATATATGTTTCACAATCATTTCATTATAGAATAACTCATGAATGGATGTGGGTTTCATAATCATTTATCAAGGTATATTCTGTTGAATAGAAATGAGTTTCATTGTCATTTATCATGGTATTAACCATTTAAGAAAATGAGTTTTATAAGCATATAACCTATGGAAGAGAAACAGGTTTCATAAAATATAACTCATGAAATAGAAATAGGTTTCGTAAAAATCATGCCATCAAAACAAAAACCATTTAGATAAATTATATTAATGTTACATTTAGATGATTTCCTGAAAAGGAATGATTGACACCAATGGATGTCATCCTAGATGGAAAATAATTTTAATAGATCCATTTTAATTTTTTTTACTAAAATATATTTTCTTCTTTGACTATTTATTTTTTTAAAATAAAACCATTTGAAATATATTTTATCTTGAAATACTGTGAGAAATTAGAAAGAATGATTGAAGTCATTTTGAAAACCTTTTTCCATTAATTTTTTTAAAATATTCTTAAAGACCTTTTTAATTGATTTTTTTAAAACATATAATGATGTTTTGACAAAAATTTCTTTTAAAATACATTGAATAGTTATAAGGAAATATAGATAATTTTTTCGAAAACATTTCTTTGATAATAATTTGAAAATATATAATTAAATCATTAAAATGTTCTAAAAACCATTTTTGAGAAAATAATTTGAAAACTTATAAAGGATTTTTGAAAACTTTTTTAGATCCTTTTTAGAAAACATGGTTTTAGAAGAACATATACTTGAGACTAAAGAGATAGGTAAAGTTATATTTTCATAAAAACACTTTCTTAATGACATTAAGAACCAAATAGTGATAAAATAGTACCATCACTTTAATATAACATTCATATCCATAGGGTAAGAAAATTAATGATATTTCATGAGATATGAATAATAATATTTCATTAATGGTAGTATAATCCTAAATAATCTTGATAAATGATGACATTGAAAATATAAACTGTTACCACTTTGGTAACTTTAAATCATAAAAAATGGAAAGAATTAATATACATGAATCATATAATATCATGAAAAGAACTATATTCATTATATAAAATTTCAAGTTTATTATATACACCTCATTTAAAAATATAGGTTCATAACATGGCACATGTCACAAAGAAATAAAATTGAGACAAAATTACTTTGCTGATTTTGTATTTTTTGAGAAATAAAACCAATGAAAGAATGATCAAAATATGGATAAATAAATGACCAAAAGTTTATGTATATAAATAATATAATTCATATATGGTAATTATACAGACCTAAAAAAAATAAATTGGTGTTGAATAAATCATGTATCTCATGGAAATAAAAAGTGAGATGAAATTCTCTTACATTATGTCTTCACTAAAATCGTAATCATAAAAAAAATATTGTATAATAAATATATGATTATTATAAATATTTTATAGAACCATATAATTAAATATAATACTATATATGGTTTTATTATGACTTTATATTAATCTATTATGAACAATTTTATGTTAAATTAATGTTTCGAGTAATAACTGCTATTTTTCATATGTGTCTTGACTTGCAATTATTGATCCTATTATGTAGATAATGATTAAATAACTTAATTCATGTAAATAATTATGTATATATCATATATATTCATTAAATAAATATTTATTTTAATCTATAATAGACATAAATATTACATGAAATACATTGTTCATGAAGATGGCTGGTCGAACGTAAGCATAAATGCTGCTTTTGTTTTATTATCATGTTGAAAGAAAGATAGTAAATTACATATATATATATATATAATAATTAACATATTATTATTATTTTATATATATCATAGTGTTTTACTAATCCCATACTTAAAATCCTTTTAAACTGTAAACAAATTACATCACATTGAGGTGGTGGTAGTCCACACTTTCAGAAAAAAAGTTTTCATATTTACACAAAATAGAATGAATGATGGAAGGAGTTATATAATAATTAAATATGTATAAATACAAAATTAATATAATTAATATTATATAAAAATATATTTTCCATCATTATCACCAACCATAATAAGTGGAAAAGGTAAAATGATCAACATCGTTTCGTAAGGAGTGAGTTTTCCATACACAATAATGGTAAGTTCATACCTAATAGATGGAAGTGTTTATAAGTTCAGGTTAAAAAATTAGAATAAAAAAATATTAGAATATTTATTTTACTATTTTTATTATATGATCATGGAATCATAATAATTTAAGTGGTGGAGAAAGAAGATAAATTAAAGGAGCTTGAGTGGGATGTTACCTCTTCTTTGGGTAACTTTTTTGGGTTTTCACCAAATGGATTCCTTGGATTGATTTATTCCCAATGGGAGGATTAAATAACAAAGGGAGGGATTTTTTTAACAATATTTAAATTAAATTGAATGATCATAAGTGGTTTCAGAGGTGTGAATATAGGGGAGGAGTGGTGACCTTTTATAGGGGAGGTAGGGGACACACTTGGTATTTTTGAAAACAATTTAGATGAACCCACATTTGTACATAAAAAAGTCATCAAAAACTAACCAAAATCAATAATGGAATGTTTATTGTCAAATTATTTCAATAAAATTGTTTTTTTAAAAGTGGATAGGTTATTTTTTCTAATAAGTTTAAGGTTCTATCCATTGGTAAGCTTAATTTTACCTTATTCACTATAATTAATATTAATCACTTTCACTCATATTATTTGATAAAAAATAATGTTTTTATTATTATACTATAAAAAACAAGATGATTAAAAATGTTTATGTATATTTTTTAAAATATAATTGACAAATGTTTCAAAATTAAGTGTAATGCTAATCCTATAGTTGTGGAGAGAATGAAGGTTTTTAAAATAAGAATATTTAAAAGTTCATTATGATTTTATATCTAAACATAATATAAAAATGATACCAATGAACTAAATTAGATTAACATATTTATGATTGATCTATTGAGACTTTAAGACCAACATAAAATATAGTTTAACTATATATATAAGAAAAAAAGTGGTTTTGAATTAAAATTCATTATTTTCACTATTCCTTAAAAAATTGTGTTTCTCAGAAAACAAAAAACAAAATCACCCTAAGATAATTTTGAAATTATTAATTCCAAAATAATTTTTATTCAATCAAATTAAATTTCTAAAAATGCCTTAAATTATGTTTATTATCATTTATAGAGGGATATAAAAAGCAGTTCCTTTAAGAAAATAGTATTTTTAAACATGTAAATACTTTACCAAAAATTACATATTTCATTATAAATATCATTTATTTATATTATACCATTATAAATATATTTTTTAAATTTATTATTATATATATTACTATTTCTAACAACTAGGTTATAACTATCTTATTTAAATAATTATAATAATAAAGTGATGTTTCATAGAAACTCAGTGTTTCATGTAATTTAAGTGAAGTTGGTGTTGCATGTAGCGCAATATTTACTTGGTGTATTTTATAATGTAATCAAAAAATATTTTTTTTCATAAAAAAACCATATTTTTTTGTTTAAAATTTAAAATATTAAAAAGATTAAATTAATTCGGAAAAAATATTTTACAAAATCTCGGGGTGTTACATTATACACCCTTAAAATGAATTTTTCCCTATAAATTAAACTAGGTTATCCAAGGATTAATACTTAAATTTTACTTAAATAGGAACCCACATTATAAAAATGTACAATAACACTTTGTTTAAAAAAGGATGTCCAAAACATAATGGTTACCCAAAGTAACAAATAACTAGGTTTCCACAAAAGAGAACATAGGTGGGAAGTGAAAACCTAAACATGAAAGAGAAATCTAACCATCTTGTTCTGATGGGGATTGATAGAGAACATGGTTTTGAGAAAGTTAACAATCAAATCCATAATTGGAAGAGGATTAAAATTCATTGATATCATTAATAAATATGAAAATATGACAACCTTTTATTTCAAGTTCCTTTCATAAAGGTTAAAAATTTTCATAAGGAGATATACATAGTGGATTTCAGCACAATATAATCCTTTTTTATGCCTTGATCAACTTCCACTTCATCTCCTATTCCATTAGTTTATGGTGAATTTTTCATTCTAGAAGCATTAAAAGATCATGAGATCCATAAATATAATGATAGGTCATTCCCTTTGTCTTTATCAGAACAAAAGGTTAGTACAAGTTATCCAATATTCTTATATACACATATGAAGAGATAATACATTTATCTCACAAAAATCATCTAAATTTTAGTCTATACTTTAAATAAATGGTTATCTTTGTAATGCTTCCAAAATATAATTCACCCTTTATTCCTTAAATAAGCTCCTATATTATACCAACAACAATTTCATTGGAAACATGGGTCTATCCTTGTACTGATAGAAAATAAAATAAAATTTTATTATTCCATAGTTCCTTTAGGGGAAGATAATAACATGTAATATTAAAAGGGAGGAAAAATAATATTTTCATAGGGATTATTCATAAAAAATCATAAATAAAATTCCCAACTAATGATGGGAGTATAAGTATTTATTAATTATCTCGGATTAATTCATCTTTTAAGATAGAATAATCTTTCCATTTTCCCTTTGTATTATTTTGTTTTTGTGTCTTATCATTCAAATTAGTCCTTGTATTGGGGTATTTTTTAGGATAATGGAAAAACTACATGAAATTGAAACACTGAAGTGTGAGAGACGAATTCTGCAGGGATTTCTCATTATTCACATCATTAGATAACTTCCTCCTATCAATTCTACATTTATCCGCTCAATGATATTCTCTTACAAATATAATAAATTTATTATCCACCTTAAGATAGTTCCCTCCATGTGTATTTCCACAATTTTTGCATAATAGAAGGCTTATTTTATTTTCTCCATTATTGTTAGATTTTTGTTTGGACCCCATATTCCTTTTCTAGTCAAATTCATGAAATTTATACATAACTCCAATATCCATTTCCACCATTATATCACATCTAACAAAGAATTATTATCTTCTAAATTATCTAATAGCCATGAGCTTTCAGAGACTGGGATTTAGGCCACTAAATAATTGATCAATTTTTCTTTTGGGGTGAATGATAATACCTAAGGAGAACCTTGAAGTACTTGTAAAATTTTATTAATAGGTGTGAAATAATTCATTATCCTTCTTCTTAAGCTCTAAGAATTCCTTTTTTATATTTTTACGAAAAATCTGAGGAAAGTACTTATTTAAAAATAAGTTCTTGAACTCATCCCAATCTATGGACTCAATTTTTTCTTTTTTACCTTGTATTATTTATTAAAGAATACCACTAATCCACTTCAACTTAAAATCAATAAGAAACCATAATGAATTTCTCGTGTTCTAAACATTGGTGAATGAAAAATATCTTTTCAATAGTATTAATTCAATGTTTAGAAACATATTGATCAAAAGACTCATGGAAAGAAGGTGGATATTGACTCATAAAGGACATAACAAAATGTTGTTACCTACTTTTCAAATTTGGGAGTCCCTCATGGTTCATAGCATGAGGAATTTGGGTGAGTATAGTAATGATTTTTTCCATTCTTGCTCCCATAGCATTCAGCTACTCAGGTGGAAAATTATTGCATTATAGATTTCAATCACCATTAATGATTTTCCTTAGGGTTCTAACCAATGAATAAAAAAACATAGATTAATAAATATTTATCATAGTGTGGAACCACATAATAATGTAAAACCACTTATATGATGTCTACATTAGGAAATATTCTTCAATCAATGACACTGTAGTTTTATCCTAGGTTATTCAAATGAAACTTCTATTTAAATCCTTTAAGATGGTTTATGAAGATTTTGTGAATTTACAAAGAATATATCATAGGAGTGTCAAACCATCTATGGAAAAATACTTGTTATCATGTTCTATGTTACGTTCGAGTTAGGTATGACACACCATTTCAGAGTTGTTATACCTAGGTACATCTATTCCAAATCAACATCCACTTGTAGTATCTAGATAGGGATGTAATTCTAGAAAACCACTCAGAAAAATATTTAAGAAAATTAGAGGAAATTTTCAAATACTTTTCCTAATTCGTAAATTTATCCTTAGATACATCCCTAGACATATCCTTAGAAAAATCACTTGGGATCCCACTAAAGTTTTATAGTCCTGTTTTTCAAAGAATATCTAAACCTTTTCTATGATACCAACTATAACAACCTTGTTTTAATGTTCATAAAAATTACATCACTTTTTTTAAATACTTATTACATTAAAAAACAGATGTCCAAAGTCCTTATTATTTTAGTTCAAATGGAATCATGAAAAAGAATCCTAAAACTCAGTGAAATATCTTCAATGTTTCCAACAATGATATCCCTCTTTATTAATTCTTCTTAAAAACCCTTCTTCATAACTTGGGGAAGGGAAACATAAGAAATAGGTGAGCTCCAATTCTTAATAAGGGTAAATAAATGAAACACAGAATAATATCCTCAACATAAGTGTATTATAACAAGATCATGATCATTGAATGATTATACCCTGCATATCAAAGATTCTAAACAATAATCAGGGAATACAAATATTCAGTTCATAACACATGAATCATAATAAAATCAAAATAATAATCTATGAAATAATAAAATATGAATAAAAAATGTAATTTTAGTATACACATAACCATATAAAAAACTTAAGCCAAGGGTACCTACAAAGACCTTCGTAACATGTTAAGCTTCAGCTAACCACACGTGTACCTTTTTTAGGCTTGGGATAGACTCTTATATACCCTCTCGTTTCAAGATTGCGATACCCTTTAATGTACCCTCTTATTTTGGGATTAAGATACCCTCTCTGTACCTTCTTTTTTGCGATTGGGATTCCCTACCATGTACCCCCTTATTTCAGGTTTGGGATGCCCTCATGTGTACCCTCTTGTTTTGGAATTTGGATGCCCTTTTATGTACCCTTTAAGCTCATAAAACATTTATCATTACCAAATGCATTGGTGGGAGATATAGGTTCCACCAATCTCATAAAAAATCATACATACATGTGCCACAAGATAATAAAACTTGCATCATATCATAAACAATAAAAATAGATGGGTTTCATAAACATCATATCATAACCCATGAAATGAAATGGGTATCATAAGATTTTAATTATATCATAACCTATTGAAAATATATAGGTTCCAAAATCATTTCATCATAGGATAGCTTGCGAAAGGAATAGGGTTTCATAATCTTTTAACATAGCATATCCTGTTGAAGAGAAATAAGTTTCATATGAATTTATCTGGGTATAACCCATTGAAAACAAATGGGTTTCATAAGAATGTAACTCATGAAAGAGAAATTTATTTCATAAAAATATAACCTAAGAAATAGAAATTTCTTACATAAACATGATTCCATCATAACCTAAACCATTCATATAAATTTTATGGATGGAACCTTTAGACCATTTCATGAAAAGGCATGAATAACAGAAGTATATTTCTTCTTAGATGAAAAATAATTTGGAAAGATCCGTTTAAAATATTTTCTTTAGGAAAATATCCTTTCTTCTTTGAGAGATTCTATTAAGGCATAAAACCTTTTGAAATAAATTTTCCTTAGTAATACATTAAAAACATAGAAATAATGTTTAGTGTCATTTTGAAGAACTTTTTCCTTGAAAACTTATAATATAAGATTCAAAACATTCTAAAAACATTTTTCTTTGAAAGAACATTGAAAACTAATAAAGAAAAATTGAAAAAAATGAAAACCATTTCTTTGAAAAATATTTTAAAACATCTAAAAAAGTCTAGAAAACTTTTTAAACCCATTTTATTGATAATAAATTGAAAAATTATAATTTAATCTTGAAAAAAATTAAAAACCCCTTTAAATAAAAATACTTTGAAAACTTATAAAGAAATTTTGAAAAAAATTAAATATATTTCTTTGATAATACTTTGAAAACATATAAGGAATAATAGAAAAGGTTTTGAAGTGATATTTATAAAACATGGTTTTGAGAGAATATATTCCGGACTAAAGATATATATGAAGTCATGTTTTTATAAAAACACATTGTTAATGACCTTAAGTACCAAAGAGTTGAAAAATGACACCATTAACTAGATATAACATTAGTATCTATAGTTTAAGAAAATTAATGAGGTTTTATGAGAGATAGATCATAATATTTTATCAATGGGAATATAATTATAAAGAATCTATATAAACAAAGATATTGAAGTTATAAACAATTAAAACATTGTTAACCTTAATTCATGGTAAAATATAAAGAAAAAAAACAATTGATTCTTGAAATATCGTGAAAATAAGGATATTCATGGTATAACATGTCAGGGGAAGTATATACACCTCCTATAAAAATATAGATTCCTAACATGGAATGTGTCACAAAGAAGAAATATTAAGAAAAAAAATACTTTACCGATTTAGAATATTTTGAAACATTAAGCCCATGAATGAAAGATCACAAAATGGATTTGTAAATATCAAAAAATTTAATTATAAGAATAAAATAATTCATCAATGGGAAGTATACACACCACACAAACTAATTGAGTGGGGAATAAAGCATGTGTCTTGCAAAAATAAAAAGTGAGATGAAATTCCATTACATTATGTCTTGACTCTCATAATAATCAGACACATATCCTGTATAATAAATATATTTTTATTATAAATATTATAAAGAAAAATATTATTATACATAATACCATGTATAGTCTGATTGAGACTTTATATTATCAGCTTAATAACAATTCTATATTAAAGTGATGTTTCTCGTAATAAATTCTTTCTTTATCATTAGTGTTTTGACTTGTTATTATTGATCCCCCTACTTAGATCACAATTTTCATACTTACATAATATTAAATAAGTGTATATGTAATATAAATTCATTACAAAAATATTTATATTAATCTATAAAATATAGAAATATTAAACGACATACACCGTTCATGGAGATGGTAGGCCGTACGTATGCATAAAAACTGTTTTTGTTTTATTATCGTATTGAAAGAAATAAAGTAAATGAAATATATGCATATATATAGAATCATTAAATCAGCATTATAATTTATTATACATCATATAATTCTATGGAACCCATTATTAATAGATTCTATGTAATGTGTAAATGAATCACATTTCTTAGAGGAGGTGCTAGTCCTCTCTTCTACAAGAGATGTTATCATATTTACAGAAAAATGGAAATCCTAAAGTTAGGATTAATATAATAAGTAGAGAATTATTAATAAATAATAAATATCATAAATATAATAATAAAACATATTTTCCATTATAATGACCAGAAAAAAGATTTGGGATACATAAAATAAACAACATCATTTTGTGAGGTGGTAGTTCTCCATACATAAGAATGGTGAGTTCATATCCCATTAGATGGAATTGTGTGTAAGCGCATGCGTAAAACATAAAGTAAAACCATATCGATATATTTATGATAATTTTCTTATTATATTAGAATGTAATAAGAATAATTTAGGTAGTGGAGAAAGAAAATAATGGAATGGAGCTTGAGGTAGGATGTTACATTTTTTTGGGAAACTCTTTTTGGTTGGTAGAAAAGGGAATAGTTGGCTGGATTTCTGCCCAAATGGAGGATTCAAGGGGAGAGGGAAAGATGTTGGTAAGTGTATTGGATAGATCTTAGATAATCCTAAGTAGCCTGATAAGTGTGAAAAAGTGGGATAGTAGGTGGGCTTTTATAGAGGAGGGAGGAGACAAACTTGGCATTTTGAAATCAAGTTAGGTGTACCCACGTTTTTACATAAAAAGGAATAAAAACCAAAAAAACTAACGAATTTAAGGTTTATGGCTGAAATATGTCCATCCAATGGGGGTTGGACAAGTGGCTAGGTCATTTTGACCCTTAAGTTTAAGGGTGACTCCCTTATCAAGATTAATTTTACCTTAATCGCTGTAATTAATCACAATCACTTTCAAAAATATTTTTGTTTAAAATTTAAGTTAATCATATTAAACTATAAATATAATATCTATTTCAATCATGTATGTCCATTTTTCAAAACATATTTCAATGAATTATAGAAATTAATTTTAATGAAAATCTAAGTAGATGTGGTGAGATAACAGATTTTTGAAGTGAGAATGATCAAATTTTCATTATGATTTTTTATCTAAATTAAATATAAAAATGATTCCAAATACCTACATTGGATTAATAGAGTTATAACTGAGGTATTTTTAATTTAAAACCAACATAAATTTTATGTTAACTATTGTTTCTAAAGCTTTCTGTCGAGGTGCACCCAACTGGGTCGTTATCATCGACGCTTGCTTATGGGTGAATTGTACCACACATTACCACTTTCCATTAGTTTGTGGAATTCATAAATTCTTCAGTGTTGTCTAATACTTGATTGAAATGGGATGATGAGATGTCAGTTCCTCTTTCTATGGATTCCTCATCAAAATTCTCCACCTAGTACGGGTCTCCATCATAGATTAAGACGTTGTTTGTGAAAATTGTTCCCGATGACATCTCTTTGTAGAAACTAGTTAATTATAATACTTTTATATAGAAACTCATAAGGGTATATCTAGTCCATAAACCTTCAGTTTGGAGAGTAGTCACACTGGGCATCGATGGAATTTTTGGACACTAAAACATTAGAACACTTATATTCTTTCTCGTTAGAGGGCTTCTCAGTGGTGCAAAAACCATAGTCTTCCCACTTAAAACATGGGGTATATTATTCTAGAGGAACTGAGAGTGGAATGTCACATAAAAGTAATATTTCAAACTTTTAAGGATTGTCTAGACACCACTAAGGGTATATTAGGGAGGTGGACCCCAAATAATAGAACCACATGTTTTACCATTGGTTGGGATTGAGCCTCAAACAGACTTCTTATGAACCATGTACTGAGGAAAAGGATCAATACCCATGTAGATATAAGGGGATATTTGGGGATTACAAATGGATAATTACCCCTTCTAAGAGGATCAATCTTGGTTGGAGGAATATGAATTGTGTGGGGTTATGCATGGTTAGCTTCCCTAGTGATTATAAAAGTAGTGATTAGGTGGATGGACTGATCTCATTGGGATGTAAAAACTTGAGTAAGAATTAGTACGAGTATGGAGGAAGTAATTATGTAACACCCGAACCTATTTACATAGATTTGGTGCATTATAACATAACATTGATATGATCACAAGGGATCAAAATCCTGAAATACTGATCGGTTTAGTATCCTTGGATGTACTAGATACATTCATAAGTTTTACATGATATTATAAAATGAAAAACAAAATAAAATTGTCCCCATTGACCAAATTCACCCCTTAGACTATCCCTAAAGTTCAGTCATAATATACTTCTTCTCATCATGTAAAAAATAAAACATATAAAGGGGTGAGCTCAGATGCTCAGTAAAAAATAACAATATAGAGAAAATATTCAATAATATGCATAAACATTTAAGGAAATGTGTAATACTAAAACACAAGACTTATAAACTTAAACTTAATCATAATATGTAAAAGATAAATCAAATAATTCCATTTAATTATTCACATGGATATTCTACTAGTCAAACAATCACAGGTAATATCAATATCCAATTTCATAATGGTGGAATGCATAATGCAAGACATCATAACCACATAGTCAAAGGCCCTATGCCAAGACTATGAATAATATTTTTTCAAAGCCTTGTGACAAGACACTAGTTTGTCTAATCAGACCTACCGATGCATCGAGGAGATATAGTGGGCTCCACCCGTCACTTACTAAGTCCAATGCATTCCTCATATGAAAAGGTTTAAATATAACATAACCATTCATATTAAAACTAGAATATGAAATATCAATACCTTATCCATAAACCATGAATGGTGTAAAAATAATGTATCTGAAGTCAAAAATATCACAAAACCTTTAATATAGTATGGAAGATTTGTATCATAATAAATCAACTTCAAAGAAGATTAAAATCCATCAAAGGATGTTGACATAGATGAAATCCAAAATGTTTGTAGATAAATATCTATTTCTATTTTGAAATAATTGAAATGTCATATAATTATAAAATAAAAATTTCTTTTGAAAATATTCTTATAATCTTGTATGGGAGGCTTCGATGATGTTATAACGGTTGAAAATAGCCGCAGCCACTGTATAAGTTAAAAAAATACATTTTTCCCTAAATTTTGTCGAGAAGGTCAAAATAGTACCTTGTTTGGAAAACGATAGAAAGATTCCATTCAAAACATATTTTGTAAAATAAGGGATTAAATGACTTTAACCTATAGTCTAGTAAATATTAAAATGTTTTGAATTACATTTTTAAGAAAACACGGATGTGGATGATAAAGAGGTCTCAGTAGATAATTACGTATTAACAACCTTAGATAAGAAAAGATATTGTAGAATTAACACTTACCTTGTACTTTTACTTATTTTATGGTATTTTAACCTCTTTTATAATAGCTAAAACATTTCTATTAAATTATACAAGATATATATATAGAAATATGATATCATATATGATCCTATAATAATTATTTGTTAATAATATTGGAGTAGTATCACCATTTCATGTGTTAACTGATTCATTTTCTATTATATGATTGGTTACGTAAGCCGTGTTTCTTATGTATAGTATGTAATTGATTCATATATATAATTATATTACATTAATCAACATTATTTTTAATCATAAAATGAAAATTATTCTTGAATGATGACAATGGGGAATGAATCTCATCACATTCGTGGAGACGGTAATCTGTACGTACGCACGAGCGACAATATCATTATATTGATGATGAAATAGTATGTAATTGGATGGTATATCATATATATAAAATCATTAAAATTTTATATTTATTATTTACATTAATTATTTACATTATTATTACCATCCAAATAATTAGGTGTTTGAATAAAAAACTACACCACGACGTGGAGAAGGTAATCCCTACGTACGTACGTATGGTGAATTTGTCATTTATAAGATGGATAAAATAATAAATATTGTTGTAAAATATTTATAATAACATAAATTTATGTAGAAGGTACTAGAGTATTTATTTTGGTTTGCAAAGAACAAATAAAGAGGAAGTGGAAGAAGAAAATAACTTGAAAGATGGTGGTGAAATTATTATCTCTTCTTCAGGTGTTTCTTTTTGAGTTGATCCAAAGGGCCCCATGGTTTGTCTTTCTGATAAAATTGTAGCCTCTATGTTTATGTAAGGATATTTGAGAGGATATTTGGGTAGGGGTTCACCAAGCCAAATGGATTTGGAGGTGTAAAATTAAGAGAAGGGGAAGTAACCTTTTATAAGGGAGGTGAGAGTCACTTAAGGAAAAGTTTAAAATATTATTTTATAATAAAATTATTTTCGGTTTATAATAGATCAAAAATGATTTATTTACAATATAAGGTTGTAATGGGTCCAAAACCTCTAAACCTATTGGTTTTATATAGGTTTAGGTCACCATATTAACCTTATCATTTAGATTTAACTCTTAGATAAACAGATTGACATTTACCATGTCTCTTTGTATTTTTATATTATATGGTTAACAAACATACTATAATAAGACAAGAGAACCCCAAGCGGTTAAGTATTAATATATAAAACATTATATAATTCCTTTGGCTGATCCTTATATTTTAATGAATATTATATCAATTAATAATATAGTATTTTATTTAAAAACTCAATTATGTCAATTTAGACACTATTTAGTATTTGGTTTTTTTAAAAGCCATAAAAACTTTATCACTTCGAATAAAATTTATTTAATCAACCCTAACATGTCATATTAACCTATAAAATTAGTTTAATTCACCAGAAGTCTCAATTTAAATTTATTTGGATATTTATAATATCAATTATTTTAATATTATATTATTAAGGTAATTACTGCATCATCATTGTTTCATAAAAAAATTAAATTATTTAATTTCTAAAAAGTATAAATAAAATACCATTATGTATTAAATCTTTTTATATTTCAAATTAATTTTTATAGTAAAATTTATATTATGTGTAACCCTATATTAAAAATGCTTTAGTTATTAAACTTTGAATTTAACTCTTTTAACTCTTCTTTAAATAAAATAATAATAAATGTCCTAATCTAATAAAATTGGACCAAAGAGGATCATATTTTATTCCTAAGGTTATTTTTGGTCTAATTACCATTATCCAATAGAATTAGGATATGTGTTAGGGTTATTATAATATCATTTTTACCCTTAATTACCCTATTTACTTTTAACCGTTGTAAATAAAAGTCACAAGTTACTATTAACCAAAAATTAGTTTCTTCTTATTGAACAACATTTTAATTACTGATGTCAACTGTGTCTCTAGTATTTTTTAAATTCAACTCAAAAAATCAGTAAAATTATATTTTATGCAAATTTGAAAATGCTCCTAGAAGGTGGGTAAAATACGGTAAAAAGTTAAATAAAATTTTATATATCTAAACTTATTATAAAATGAATCTAATGAATTAAATTTAACTTATATAAGTATTATGTATCTATTTTGACCTAAAATAAACTAAAATAATATAACTAATTAATAAAATAAAAAGTCGGTTTTAAACAATAACGCAATGTTTTTTCACTGTTCATCAAAAATTGAAAGATTTTAGAAAAAGACCAAAAATTCACCCTGAGCTAATTTTGATATTATGAATTCAAAAATGAATTCCATTTAGAAAAATAAAATTTATAAATTTTCAAAAAGTCAGTATTACTATTCATAACGACTAGTTTGATTGGTTGTGGTGTGTTAAAACTCAATGTTTCACACAACGCAAGATACTTCATTATTTAAAGGAAAACGTACCATGGAAGCTTCGGGTGTCACATTCTCCCATCCTTAAAATAATTTAATCCTTGAAATTTCTATTATATTACTACATAAAAATATCTGGGTGTTTCTTCATCATAAGTACCTCGAGTTCCCACATCGCCTCTTCTATCTTATGGTTTCTCCATTGTACTTTTACCAGATGAGTCATCAGGCTTCTCAGCTCATGTTCTCTAGTTTCAAGAATCTTTACATGCTCTTCACAATAAGACAGATCAGGTTCTAGTTCAATTTCCTTATAGGTGAGTACATGCATTGACTCAGAAATATATTTTCTCAAAAATGATATGTGGAACACATCATTAACTTTGGAGAGACTTGGAGGAATTTCCAAAAGATAAGCCACAACTCCAATTCATTTTAAAATTTTGAAAGGTCAGATGTAAATGGGACTCAATTTCCCTTCTTACCGAATCGTATAACACCCTTCCATGGAGATACCTTCAAGAAAACATGATCTTATACTTGAAATTCCAAATCCTTCCTATAATTATTGGCACAGCACTTTTTCCTACTTTGAGTTTCTTTGATCTGGGTTTGGATAATCTTCACCTTTTTTATTGTTTCATCAACAAGTTCTGGGCCTATAAGATTTATTTCACCAAAATCATCCCTACAAGTTGGGGTGCGACATCTCTTTCCATATAACGCTAATATGATGTCATTTGAATACTTGAATGGAAGCTATTATTATAGGAAAATTCTACCAGATTTAAATATTGATCCCACACACCTTGAAAGTCAAGTGATCAAGATCACAACATGTCTTCTAAGGTTTGAATAGTCCATTTTGATTGACCATCGGTTTAAGGGTGGTAGGAAGTGCTCAAACGGTATTCATTATCCAAGGACTTATAATGAATTTTCCATAATATTGATGTAAAACTGGGATCGTGATCAAAAACAATCGATAGGGGTATACCATGGAGTCTTACAACTTCATTATTATATATTCTTTCTAGATGTTCAACTGGTAAATCTTCTCTTATAGTAAGAAAATGTGCTGACTTGGTAAGACGATCAATAATGAACCATATTGTATCATTACTTCTAGGAGTTTTTGGTAGCCCCATGAAAAAGTCCATCATAATATTAACCAATTTCCACTTAGGTATGGGAAAAGGATGCATGACTCTTCCAGGTTGTTTCCTTTTCACTTGTTTAGAAACCATACATCTTGACACAAAATCAGAAATCTCCCTACACATATTGTCCCACAAAAAATTTTCCTTCAAATCTCTATACTTCTTGGTGCTCCCATGGTTTATAGAGAAATTGGAGCTATGAGAATCATCCAAAAATTCCCATTTTAAATCAGGTATACTGGGAACACAAAGTCTCTTCCCAAATTTCAAAATTCCATCTCCATATACGAAGTCACTTAATCTCCCACCATTTAAATCTTTAATCTTCTTTTGAAACTCCTCATCACTAGTCTGATATCTTTTTATCCTTTATATTAAATATTGTATGGAAACTATTTGAAAAAGTATTTATGTATCACCTTCCATGGTTATTCCCATATCCATATTTACTAGATCCATGAAAATAGGGTCCCTTTTAACTATCATCTTGTTCAAAACTCCTTGATCTTTTCTGCTCAAAGCATCTACTAACTTATTTTCATTCCTCAGGTGGTATTGTATTGTGAAATTATAATTCTTGAGTAGTTCAAGGCACATCCTTTGCCTCATGTTGAGTTCTTTTTGTGAGAAAATATACTTCAAACTCTTATGATCAGTATTAATCTCACATTTTCACCATAGAGATAGTGTCTCCAAATCATTAGAGAAAAGAATACAGATACTAACTCAGGATCATGAATGGGATAGTTTTGCACATGAATTTTTAGTTGTTGTGATGCATAGGCAATAACTCTATCAATTTTCATAATTACACCACCAATTCCTTTCTTTGAAGCACCACTATAAATAACAAACCCATCCTTCTCTGATGGTAGAGTCAAGATAGGAGCGCTGAGTAATCCTCTTTTTAGTTCATCAAAAAATTATTCACTCTTTTTTTCAAACAAATTTATCCCCTTTACGTGTGAACTTGGTTAATGGGTTAGCCAACTGAGAATTTTTTTGGACAAAACGTCGATAATAACCTGCTAAACCTATAAAACAGCATACCTCAGTTATAATCATCCTTGCTGGCCATTATTGGATTACCTTGGTCTTTGAAGGATCAATAGATATTCTATCCCTAGAGAAAATATGGCCAATAAAATAAATCACTTGAATCTAGAATTAACACTTTCTAAGCTTCCCCAATAATTCATTTCTTATGAGGTTTTTCAGAATAGTGCGCAATTGATTTTCATGATCTTTGTAGCTTTTTTAGTAACAAGATATCATTAATAAATACCAGTACAAATTCATCAAGATATTACTTGAAAAATATATTCATTAAATCTATGATGATAGAGGGTGCATTAGTCAATCCAAAAGGCATTACTGTAAACTTGTAATGTCTGTACCTGGTTTGAAATGTTGTTTTTGAAATGTCTTCCTTCTTCACACACAATTGATGATATCCATATTGAAGATCAATATTTTAAAAATATTAAGCTCTATGAATTTAGTCAAATAAATCATAAATACGAGGTAGGGGATACATGTTCTTTATTATTATAGCATTGATCTCCCTGTAGTCAATGCAAAACCTCATAGATTCGTCTTTCTTCTTAACAAAATGGATAGGGGCACCCCATAGAGAAACACTAGGGAAAAAAATTCCCATATTATTCAACTCCTCTAGTTGTTTGTTCAGTTCCACTAATTATACATTGGACATTCTATGAGGGGTCTTCAATATGGGCCTTGAACCAAGAATTAAATCAATTGAAAAACTTAATTTCTCGTTCTGGAGGATGTCTAAGTAAATCCACTAGAAACACATCAACATATACTTGTACAATAGGAACATCCTCTATTCAAACATTATTTTCCTCACCCATAATTATATTATTCTATTCCACCCCAATAAATTAATTTAGTTGAGCTACTAGGGGTATATCTGGATTAGAATCAGATGGTGGTGTTTCTACATTAAAGATAAGGTTCTATTTATCATCATAAGAAATTGTAACCTCCTTCTTATTACAATAAAATTTCACATCATGGTCCGAAATCCAATCCATTTTGAGGATTATATCAAATTCAATCATGGGTATGATGATGAGATCATCAGATAAATAACATTTATATGCCCTAATGAGAACTGATTCACAAAACTTTGTTGCGATGATACTTCCCTTAAGAGTTTTGACTGATAAATCACTTGTTAAGTCAAATTGAAAATATCTAAATTTCTTAGCAAACTGGGAAAATATGAAACAATGAAATAATACAGAATCAAATAAAGAATTTTCTATACTGGAGGAAACCATTAAATTGCCTGCCACCACATCTTTCGGAGCTTCAACCTCAGTAGTAGTGATCGCATAATCTTGGAATTTATCCCTTGGCCTTTTCCAAGGAATGTTCCATTGAAACTTAGGACATTCATTTAAATAATGTCCCTTTTCTCTAAAATTGTATCATTCAACATTGACGGACTCTTTATTTCCCTTGCAATCATGAGCTTGGTGGCCTTTTTCAACACACTTGTAACAAACTCTCATTCCTTTCAGGAAAGTACCAAGGTGTTTCTTCCAACATTTACCACAGGATGGAAATTCAAATTTTCCTTTATTCCCCTCATTTCCATTTACAAAGTGATCAGAAGATCTATTCTTCTATTACATTTCTTTATAGTCATAAAATTATATAATTCCTTTTCTTTCTTGATAGTGCATGAGACAATATCTTCATATGATGAGAAGGATTGTGAGACAAGTGCTCGATGGGGAAATGGTTTTAACCCTTCAAAGAATAAATCAATCTTCCTCCTTGGGTTATGTATATATTCTGCGACATTCCTTTCAAACCTTATAAAGTTAGCCTCATACTTGGTGACATTCTCATCCTCCTTTTGCCTCAAACTCAGAAATTGTCTTTCCATATCCGCTCGATGGTTACGAGGAAAGTATTTCTCTAAGAAAATCTATTTAAACTCCCTCCATTCCATGTTCTATACTTATCTATCTTCCTTTTTGTTTTGGATTAATGACCACCATTGATATGCATCTCCTGTGAGGCGATAAGATTCCATGACAACTTTTCCCTTTAACTACTCCCCAAAGCAAGAAATATTTTCTCTAAGGAACTTATCTGTTGATCAGCTACTAATGTATTTGTAATCCCATTGAATGTTGGTGGTCGTTGCCTCATGAAGATGTCTAATGTCAGTCCTCCACATTGTGGATCAGGGTGCTCCATACAGGTAAGTCTATTATTCATAACTTGAGTGAGTTCTCCCAGTATGGTGATAAGATGATCAGCACTAGTTGCATCACCAGCTCCACTATAATTATCTTGAGTAGGATGGAAATCCATAAATTTATTATGTGCATTGATACAGTTTCCATTCCTTCCACTAGGTTCCATTTTTAAACAATGGAATACACTATATTAGTTTATGAACTGCAATATATAATTCCAAACATGTAAAACACTTAACATAAATTTAAATTTTTTTGGATATAATCAATAATAATAAAAAAATGTTTTCTTTGGGGAGGTATATACTCATAAATCCTTTATAATGGTTTGTAAAGAAAATGTGGATTATATTAAGCATATCCCATGGGAGTGTTGTAACCAAGAGTGCATCAAGGCCCGTTGTCGTGTACTAGGATACCTTGGGTCAAGCATGAAACTCCTTGTCAGAGTTTTCACTCCTAGGTACATCTGTGCCAGAGCTACCTCTACTTTCTTGTATCTAGATAGGGATATATTTTTGGAAAATACAAAAAATCTCTACATTACCAAAATTATAGGATGTTCATCTATACCAATTATGAAATTATATATTAGAGTAATGTGCTCTAATCAAAGTTTATCTAAATCTATTTCTGAAGGTTTTTACTAAATTTCCTCTAATACCATCTGTAACGCCCTGAACCCAGTAACCTAGAGTCGGTTCATTGCTGCATAACATTGGCATGATCACCAGGGATCAAAATCCCAAAAGACCGATCAGTTTAGTATCCTTGGATGTACTAGATACATTCATAAGATTTACATTACATTATAAAATAAAAAACAACAACAAAATTGTCTCTATTGACCACATTCATCCTTTAGACTATCCCTGTAGGTTAGTCATAATATACATTTCACATCCTGGGAAAAATAAAACATATAAAAGGTTGATCTCAGATGCTCAGTAAGGATAACAATATAAAAAAACTTTCAAGAATAAGCATAAACATTTAAGGAAATGTCTAAGACTAAAACACAATACTTTTAAACATAAAATTCATCATTAAATGGTAAAGATAAATCAAATAATTCCATTTACTTATTCACATGGATATTCTACTAGTCGAATAATCACATTTAATATCAATAGCCAATTTCATAATGTTGGAATGCATAATGCTAGACTTCATAACCCCATAGTGAAGGGCTTGTGCAAAGACTACAAATAATATTTTGTCAAGGCCTTTTTCCAAGACACTAGTTTGTCTCATGAGACCTATCGATGCAACGAGGAGCTATAGTGTGATCTACCCGTCACTTACTAAGTCCAATTCATTTCCCATATGAAAAGTTTTAAACATAACATAAACATTCATATGAAAACTACCATACGAAATGTCAATACATTATCCATAAACCATTAATGGTGTAAAAATAACACATCCATAGTCATAAATATCACAAAACCTTCAATACAATATGGAAGATTTGTATCATAATAAATCAACTTCAAAAAAACATAAAATCCATCAAAGGATGTTGATAAATATGAAATAAAAAAAAATTACAAAAATATCTCTTTCTATTTTTAAATCATTTATAAGTCATAAAATTATAAAATAATTCATTTATTTTGAAAATATTCTTATATTCTTGTATGGGAATCTTCAACTATGTTATAACAGTGGAAAATATCTGCACCTTCCATATAAGTTAAAAAAATACATTCTTACCTTAATTTTGTTGAGAAGGTCATAAAGTACATTATTTGGAAAATGACAAAAAGATTCCTTTAAAAACATATGAGGTCAAATAAGGGTTTAAATGACTTTAAACCATTTTTTGGTAAATATTAAAAAAAATTAATTACATTTTTAAGAAAACACTGATGTAGATGATAAAGAGGTCCCATTATATACTTACATATTAACAACCACGAATAAGTAAAGAGATTGTAGAATTAACCTTTACCTTGTACTTTTCCTTATTCTATGGTATGTTAACCTCTTTTATAATAGTTAAAACACAGTTATTAAATTATACAAGAACTATATACATAAATATTATATCTTATATGATCCTATAATATTTCTTCGTTAATAATATTTCAGTAGTATCATCATTTCGGGTGTTAGCTGATTCATTTTACTTTATATTCTTAGTAACATAAGCCATGTTTTTATGGATAGGATGTATTTGATTCATATATAGAAAAAATATTATGTTCATAAACATTATTTTTAATCATAAAATAAAAATTATTCTTGAATGATTACGATGGGGAATGAATCTCATTGCGTTCGTGGAGATGGTAATCCGTACATACGCATGAGCAACAATATCGTTATATTGATGGTGAAATCGTATGTAATTAGATGGTATATAATATATACATAATATTTAACATGTTAAAATTTATTATTTATATTATTTATACTCATTATTATAACAATACAAATAATTATGTGTTCGACTAACAAACTACACCACAACGTGGAGACGGTAAGCCGTATGTATGCACATATGGTGACTTTGTCATTTATATAATGGATAGAATAACGAATATGGTTGTACCATATTTATAATAACATCAGATTATGTAGACGGTACTTTATATTTTATTTTTGTATGGAAACAACAAAGAAAGAGGAAGTGGAAGAAGAAAATAACTTGAAAGAGGGTTGTGAAATTATTACCTCTTCTTCTGGTGTTTCTTTTTGATTTGATCAAAAAGGACCCATAGGTTGGATTTATTAAAAAATTAAGGCCTTTAAGTTTAAGGGAGTATAGTTGAGAGGATATTTGGTCAGGGTTTGGCCGAGTCCAATGGATTTGGAGGTGTGAAATTAAGAGAAGGGGGTGTAACCTTCTATAAGAGAGGTGAGGGTCACATTAGGAAAGCTTGAAATATTATTTTTTAATAAAATCATTTTTGTTTTCTAATAGATCAAAAATGATTTATTTTGAGGAAAGAGTGGGGATGGGTTGAAAACCTTTCAATAAATATGTTTTATATAGGTTTAGGTCACCATATTAACCTTATCTTTTAGATTTAACTCTTAGTTAAATAGTTTGACATTTACCCTGTCTTTTTTTATTTTTATATTATATGGTTAATAAAAATAGTATAATAGGCCAAGAGAACCCCAAGTGGTTCATTATTAATATATATAACATTATTTAAGTCCTTTTTCTGAACCGTATATTTTTAGAAATATTATATCAATTAATAATATAGTATTTTTTTTAAACACAATTATTTCAATTTTAACACTATTTAGTATTTGACTTTTTAGAAATCCATAAAAACTTTATAAATTCGAATAAAATTTATTTAATCAACCCTAACATGTAATATTAACGTATAAAACTAGTGTAATACATTATAAGTCTCAATTTATGTAACGCCCCGACCCCAGCTACCCAGAGTCGGTGCATTACTTACATAACATTGGCATGATCACAAGAAAGATCAAATCCCGAAAGACCGATTGGTTTAGTAGCCTTGGAAACACTAGATATAATCATAAAGTTTTACATTACATTTCAAAGTGAAAAACTACTACAACAACAAAGTCTTCATATCCACACTATTAACCCCTCATAATATCCCTGCAAGTCATTCATAATTTACTTCTTCACTACCTGGGAAAAATAAAACATAGAAAAGGGGTGAGCTCAAATGCCCAGTAAGGATAACAATATAGCGGAAACTTTCATCAATAAGAATAAACATTTAAGGCAATGTATAACTAAAACAAAAGCCTTTTAAACATGAACCTTCAACATGGTATGGCATAAATAAAATGAAATAATGCCATTTACTTATTCACATGGATATTCCACTAATCGAATAATCACATGCAAAAATAAATAACCACTTTCATAATGTTGGAATGCATAATGCCAGACTATCATAACCACATAGCCAAGGCCTTGTGCCAAGACTACAAATAAGATTTTGTCAAGGCCTTGTGCCAAGACACTAGTTTGTCTCATGAGACCTACCGATGCATCGAGGAGCTATAGCGGGCTCCACCAGTCACTTATTAAGTCCAATGCATTCCCATATGAAAAGGTTTAAACATAACATAAACATTCGTATTAAAACTAGCATACGAAATGTCAATACTTTCACAATAAACTATGAATGGTATAAAAATAGCACATCCACAGTCAAACATATCACAAAACCTTCAATACAATATAGAAGTTTTGTATCATAATAAATCAACTTCAAATAATCTTAAAATCCATCAAAGGATGTTGACATAGATGAAATCAAAATTCTTTTTAAAGAAATATCTCCTTTTATTTTGAAATCATTTAAGATCCATATAAAATAAAACATTTTCTTTGAAAATATTCTTATAAGCTTGTAAGGAAAGCTTTGAAGATTTTATAACGGTGTAAAATAACCGCACCCGCCGTATAAGTTAAAAAAAACATTCTTACCTCAATTCTGTCGAGAAGGTTAAAAAGGACCTTGTTTTGAAAACGACGGAAAGATTCCTTTATAAACCTCTTATAAAAAGTCAAACAAGGGTATAAATGACTTTAACCCATATTCTTGTAAATAGTAAAAATGTTTTGAAATACATTTTGAAGAAACATGGATGTGGATGATAACGAGATCCCAGTAGATTATTACGTATAAACAACCTCGGATAAAGAAGAGATTGTGAAATAACCCTTACCTTGAACTTTCTCTTAGTCGATGGTATGTTAACCTCCTGTATAATAATTAAAACATTGTTATTAAATTATAAAATAATCATATACATCAATATGATATCATATATGATCTTTTAATATTGATTTGATAATAATATCTTAGTATTATCGTTGTTTCGGGTGTGAACTTTCTTGTTTTCTTTTGTATGTTTTGTTACGTAAGACATGTTTGTAATGGATAGATTATATCTTATTCATAATCAGAATGATATTAACATTATTTTTAACCCCAAAATGAGAATAAGACTTGAATGGATATGATGGAGAATGAATCTTATCGCGTTCGTGGAGACGGTAGTCCGTACGTGCGCACGAACGCTACTTCCATTTAATTAATTTTTATTTTAAAAGAATCTAATCCAAATGATACATAGGTATATTACTATTCCAGTATAGTATTTTATATATGTTACTTATGTTCATTAACACCATCCTTTATACGTTCCATGTGTGGTATGAACGAGTCATATCATTTTAAGGGGGCGGTAATCCGCACTTCCTCAAATGAAATTATCGTATGTATATACAACATGAAACGAATAATGGTATGAAATAAAATGGAATTACAGAAGCTTATATATAAAATATATTTCATTAATATCATATTTAATTACAGTGCCATCATAATGGCCACCATGAGAGGTGGTAAGATGTATTTGAACAATCATCGTTTCGTGAGGCGTTAGTTTTCCATCCACAGAAACATTATGTTCATCATCCATTAGATGGAGTTGTGTGTATGTGTAGTTTGAATCCTTCTTATAACAACATCCTAGTATATTTAGGATACTGGTGTTGTTACAAAAGAAAGGAAATAAAAAGATTTTGGGGGGTTGGAGAAGCAAAATAAATGAAGATACTTTAAGAGAAATTGTTACCTTTAATTTAGGTAACTCACTTTGGTTGGAACCAAAGGACTTCTTGAAATGCTTTCTGCCTAAGGGGAAGCTTCAAGGAGGAGGAGAGGGATGTGGGGAGCTTAGTTGGGAAGAGTTTGGACGAGCCAAGTGGCTTGAGAGGTGTGAGGAAAAGAGAAGGAGGAGTGCCCTTTTATAAGAGGGGTGAGGGGCACCTTTGGAAAAGCTAGAAATATTAATTTATAATAAATTCATATTCGGTTTCTAATGGCTCCAAAGTTGACTATTCAAAGGTTAAGGTGGGGATAGGTCGAAAACCACTCAACCAATAGAATTTAGACAGGTTTGGGTACTTATATTAACCTTATCTTTAAGTATTAACTCTAAGTTAATTAGTTTCACTTTTACAATGTCTCTTTGTATTTTTATATTATATGGTTAATAGACTTACCATATACATACAAGCGACCCCCAAGTGGTCCATTAATGATTAAACTATCATAATATAAGTCTCTTGGCCGAACCTTAGATTTTTAGGAATTTAATATCAATTAATAATATAATATTTGTTTTAAGAACTCTTTTATGTCAATTTTGACACTATTCAATAGTTGATTTTTTTGAAACTCATAACAGATTGATTACTTCGAACAAAGTCAATTAAATCAATCCTAATATATCATATTATCCTAGAAAATTAGTGTAATTCATTAAAAGTTTCATATTATATTTATTTGGGTATTTATAATATCAATTATGTTAATTTTTTACTATTTTAGTAATTACTGCATCATCATTGTGTCATAAATAAAATAAATTATTTAATGTCTAAAAATTATAAATAAACCATCATTATGTAGGAAATCTTTTTAGCTTTCTAATGAATATTTATAATCGAAAATCCAACATGTATAACCCTATGTAAAAATTGTTCTTCTAAAAGATGTAAGCTTATACCATTTTTATTTTTATTTTAACTTTATTAATATAATGTGTCCCTACCACATACAAGTGGCTCCAAGGGGTCCCCAAATTGACCCAAGGATGCCCATGGTCGGGTATGTGTCCACCAATAAGGTTAGGACACGTTCTAGGGTAATTTTGTATTATTATAATATTATTTTTTTAACCCTTATTTACCGGATTTACCCTTTAACCATGGTAAATAAAATATTTACCGCAGTAATTATTCAAAATGTGTAAAAATAAAAGTTACCTATTTACATAATTTGGACATCCTGATTCCAAATATGGAATCCATTTTCCTAAATTCAAAACACAGAAGTGGCAGAAATTAATTTAAAATTAATTCCCGCTGTCAAAACAAAAAGCGTGTTTTTAAAAGATAATAACTATCAAAAGATTGACACTTGTTTATGTTCAGTTTAATTGTAAAATTATGTCCAATGATAAACATTAAATTGAATGGTAAAAATATATTCTAAATATACTTTAAAACCACTCAAATTCATAGTTTATCACTATTAATTATTTTGATTAAAAAAGTTGTTTTTAATTAAAATTTAGAAATTTTCACTATTCATCAAAATATGAAAGTTATCCGAAATGTACCAAAATTTCACCCTAGGCTAATTTTGATATTCCGAATCCAAAAATGAAGTCCATTTTGAAATATAGAATATATATGATTTCAAAAAGTAGGTATTACTATTCACAACGGCTAGTTTAATTAGTTGTGGTGTGTGTTAGAACTCGAGGTTGCGTACAACACACGCTATCACATTATTCGAAGGGAAACGTACCGTAGAAGCTTGGGGTGTTACAATTTAGATTTATATGGATATTTAAAATATCAATTATTTTAATATTTCATTATTAAGGTAATTACTGCATCATCATTGTGTCATAAATAAATTAAATTATTTAATTTCTAAAAATTATGAATAAAATAAAATTATGTAAGAAATATTTTTATCTTTATAATGAATATTTATAGTCGAATTTATATAGTATTTAACCTTATATTTAAAGTGGTTTAGTTATTAAACTATGAATTTAACTCTTTTAACTCTTCTTTAAATTAAATAATAATAAATGTCCTAATCTAATTCAAGTGGACCAAAGAGGATCATATTTTTTTTACTATTGTTTTTTTTTGTCGAATTACACTTATCCAATAGTATTAAGACATGTGTTAGGATAATTATAATATCATTTTTACCCTTAATTACCCTATTTACTTTTAACCGTGGTAATTAAAAGTAAAAAGTTACTATTCACAAAAAAAATATTTATATAATATTGAACTAAATTTTACTTAAAAATTTCAACTGTGACTCTCAGATTTTTGAAATTCAACTCACAGAAGCGGTAAAATTATGTTTTATGCAAATTTGCAAATGCTCCTAGAAGATGGGTAAAAGACAGTAAATAGTTCCATAAAATTTTATATATCTAAAAATATTATAAAATTACTCCAATGAATTATATTGAACATATAAATGTATTATATATCTATTTTTTACAAAAATAAATTAAAATAAAAAAACTAATTTCTGAAATAAAAAGTCTGTTTTAAACAACAACGCGGTGTTTTTCACGATTAATAAAAAATGAAAGTTTTCAGAAAAATACCAAAAAATATCCCTAAGCTAATTTCGATATTCCGAATTCCAAAATAAGGTTCGTTTTAAAAAATAAAATTTATATAATATCAAAAAGTGGAAATTACTATACATAATGGCTAGTTTTATTTGTCATGGGGTATTAAAACTCCAAGATGCATATAATACAAGATACCACTTTTTTTAAAGGAAATGTACCGTGGAAGAGGTGTTACATATGAAGAAATGGATTGATCCTTGAAAGTGAGTGACTCGAACCTCAAGGATACTTCCCACATATCCTAGTGGATGGGACTCAAAGTCCAGGTTGTTTGGTATTTAGGGTGGTGAGTCACCTAAGGAGTCATCCAGTGAGAATGAATGCAAGGATATGGACTTGAATGAAAAGGGTCCTCCCAATTAGGGAATGACCCTCCTGAGACATAGAAACCTAGGCGAAAGGTTATGATGTCAATGGATTATTGGATTGAACCTCAGAAAGGCTTCCTATATACTCTATTTAGAATACAGAGATCAAAGTCCACGTAATTCAGGATGGAGGTAGAGAATCTGGGCATACGCATAGAAAGGGACCCAAATACGTGCCAGGGGAATGAGCATGATTATAAAATATTTGAAATATGATCACTATTGGTTGGATGTATGTGATATGTGTGGGGATTATTCATGGTTAGTGTCCCAGGAATATGGATCATAACTCCTCAGGGTGTGGATCTAGGTGATGTGTCCCAAAAAGGGATGATTACACATTAGGAGGGTACTTCCACAGGATGGAGCACTAGGGTTTACCACTGGTTAGGATGAAACCTTAAATAAGCTTTCTACATACTTGAATAGGATCAAAACCCATGTAGTTTAATTTCATGCTGGACGAGTGAACACGCATGAAATAGATGGAACAAATGGGTTGTGAGTATTGATGGGATTGAACCTTAGAGAAGCTTCCTACATACCTTTTCTGGAAGACAGAGATCTAATTCCATGTCGTTCGAAGGAGGAGGGCATAGAATCACTATAACGACCCATACTTTACATACATTGTTATTACTTCATAATTGAAGCACACTTATTACAACATATAACAAAACCAAGAAAGGACCGTATAGGTATAGTGTCTTTAGAAACTGGGAAACATAAACAACTGGTTCATAAAGCATCTACTTTGCCTCCCATTTATTTCATCATATCTAGAGTCCCTTTTTGGAATATTCTACTTAATAACCTTCTTCCTGACCTGGGGAAATAAAACATACAAAAGGGTGAGCTCAAATGCTCAGTAAGGGTAAACAAAAGAAATATCAATCACATCATATACATAAGCACATAACTTTTGGAAATCGTAACCTGCAAAAGAGATCATAATTTCATATCATGGGATAAATCATAGTAGTGAAATGTAATCCCAATAATCATAACTTAAAACATGAAACTTTTTGGAATACACACATAATCATGGAGAATCATTTCTTATTAGTCAAGACTCATTGCCAAGACTATCTTAGTGGACAAAGTCCCTTTCTGAACCGAGTTCACTCCTCGTTTCAGTCCTGTTTCACTGAACCGGTATAACCCATCGTTCCAGCCATGTCTATCTCATGAGATATAAAATCTTTACCCAATGAATTGGAGGGAGATATAGGTCCCACCCATCTCATAATGATACCCTTCTTATGTGTGCCACAAAATCATAAATCATACATCATTTCATAACCCATGTAATAAAAATGGGAATCTTAAACATTGTGACATCATAAAACAATTCATATAAGATAAAAGAATTCATAAAAATATAATTCCATCACAACAAAATCAAATCAATGTAATAATAGGGATAAAAACATAACCCTTTATTATCTTAGATGGAAAATAATTTTGATAAAACACTTGAACTCCATTCTTGAGGAAAATATCCTTTCTTCTTCAAAAACACTTTTCCTTTCTTAACTTGTCATAAAATTGTAACTAAAAGAAGTTGATTAAAACTAAACTTGAAAACTTGTAGAGGAATCTTCTTGGAAATAATGTTTTAAAAATCCATTCATGCCGTATAAGTTAAAGAAAACATTCTTCGTACTTTTGTCGGAAAAGTCAAAAAGTACCTCGTACGAAAAACGATAAAAGATTCCTTTCATATCTTTTACTAAAAACTCACCGAAGGGTAAAATTGGATTTAAACAATTTTAGGTGGATGGAAATAATATTACATATTGAGGAAACATGGATGTGGATGATAAAATACACCCCAGTAAATACCAAAGTACAAATAATCTCGGATAAAAATGAGATTGTGATATTTCCCTTACCTTAGGTATGATATTCTTTGTACGTGTCCGAACCTCCTGTATAATGATTAAAATAATGTTATTGACTTATTACAGAATCATACTTATTTTTATGATATCATATATGGTCATATTCTTAGCTTCTTAGTAGTAATGTTTCATTGCTACTTGTTATTCGGGTGTTTATAACTTTTTGTTCTTATGCGTGTTTTGTCGAATAAATTATTATTCATCTCATTAGGTTATAGATACCTCATTACCATAATGTTATTAGTGTAATATATATCATATTAATTCATTCAATTCATTTATATAATCATTATGAAATGAAGATCATGTAGAACGAGTCGCATCACATCGTGGAGACGGTATTCCGTACGTACGCACGAGTGATGATATCGTTCCTATGATCGTGGAATTGTATTGGAGTGTATGTATACTATTTCAGAATCAGTATCACTTTATAATAGTCATATATAGTCATTATTTACACCATTATACCCATCTAAGTAAGGTGGTGGTGAAAAATAGATTACACCACGGCATGGAGACGGTATTCCGTACGTACGCACGCGCGGTGATTTCTTTTTTCCTTAGGATGGATAGATGGTGAAATAGGGTTGTTTCATACTTATAATAAAATATCAGTATATTAGTGATACTGATGTTATTACTTCATAATGAAACAACTAAAGAAGAATAAGTGGAAGAAGAAATAAAGATGAAATAATCGGTAACGGAAATTACCTCTTCTTTGAAGCGCCTCTTTGAGACCTCCACTTAGGGCACTAAAATTGGTCTTTGAGGAAGACCAGAATCTCTAGGATGTTTCTAGGTATGTGGGGAGGAGATATTTGTAGGGTTTGGCTGAGCTTGAATGCTCAAACTGGTGTGAGGAATTGGGGGAGGAGGTGCCCTTTTATAAGGGAGGAGAGGGGTACTTTTGGAAAAACTAAAAATATTATTTTATTATAAAGTCAAGTTCGGTTTTAAATAGATCCAAATTGATTTATTTCTAAGCTAAGGTGGGGATGGGTCAAAATCCTCTCATACAATAGAATTTATACAAGTTTAATTTCCTATTTTAACCTTATCATTTAGATTTAACATTAAGTTAAATAATTTTACTTTTATCGTGTCTTCTCGTGTTCTTATACTATAAGGTTAATAAACTTACTATAAACAGCCAAACGAACCCCAAGTTGTTTATTATTAATATATATAACCGTATCTAAGTCATTTTTCTGAACCTCAGATTTTTAGGAATAAAATAACAATTACTAATATAATATTTTTTTTAAAAACTATTTTATGTCAATTTTGACACTATTTAGTAATTAATTTTTGTGAAAATAATAACAGAATGATTAGTTCGAAAAAAGTTAATTAAATCAATACTAACATGTCATATTAATCTATAAAATTGGTGTAATTCATAAAAAATCTCAAATTACATTTATTTTGGTGTTTATAACATCAATTATGTCAATATTTCATTAATAAGATAATTATTGCATCATCTTTGTGTCATAAATAAATTAAATTATTTAATGTCGAAAAATTAAAAATAAAATACCATTATGTAGGAAATCGTTTTAGCTTTCGAATTAATATTTATAGTCGAATTTATCTTATGTATAACCCCATATTAAAATGATTTACTTATTAAACTTTGATTTTTACTATTTTAACCCTTCTTTAAATAAATTAATAATAAATGTCCTAATCTAATCCATGTGGGCCTAAATGGTCATATTTTATTCCTAAGGTTGTTTTTGGTTGAATTACACTTGTCCAATAGAATTAGGACATGTTTTAGGGTAATAATAATATCATTTTTACCCTTAATTACCGTATTTATTTTTAACCGTGGTAAATAAAAGTAAAAAGTTACTATTCACCAAAAATTATTTTCATCTCATTGAACCACATTTTAGTCCTTGATATTAACCATGTCTCTCGGATTTTCGAAATTCCACTCATAGAAGCGGTAAAATTAAGTTTTATGAAAAATTCAGTTTTTTTGACTACCACTTAGTGGTTTCACTATTCATCAAAAATTGAAAGTTTTCAGAAAAATACCAAAATTTCACCCTAGGCTAATTTTGATATTCCGAATCCAAAAATCATGTCCATTTTGAAAAATAAAATTTATAAAATTTTAAAAAGTGGTTATTACTATTCATAACAGCTAGTTTTAATAATATTTTAATAACATATCGTTGTTTAGTGAAACTCGGTATTGCGTACGAAGCAAGCTATCGAGGAAGGTCGCGATTGCGTGTAAAGAAAGCCAAGCTAGTGTTGTGTGTAGTAAAAGATTCCTTTTATGATTTATTTCACATAAAAGTCTCGGGTGTTACATTCTACCCCCCTTAAAATGAATTTCTCCCTCGAAATTCATCACTTTGTAACAAACAGATGAGGATACCGCTCCCTCATCATATCCTGAAGCTCCCATGTAGCTTCTTCTAATTGGCGGGTTCCTCCATAAAACTTTCACCAAGCGAGTGGTCTTATTTCGTAGGACTTTTTCGCTACGATCCATAATCTCTATCGGTTGTTCTTCATAAGAAATATCTTGCTCCAGCGGTACAACTTCTGAGCTGAGTACATGTGAAGGATCAGGTATGTACTTTCTTAGGAGAGATACATGGAACACATCGTGTACTTGAGAGAGATTCGGTGGAAGCTCCAATCGGTAAGCTACCTTCCCGACATGATCCAGTATTTCGAAAGGACCGATATATCTAGGGCTCAACTTCCCTTTCTTTCCAAATCTCATGACTCTCTTCCAGGGAGATATTCGTAAGAACACTTTATCACCCACTTCAAACTCTAGGTCTTTTCTTCGGTTGTCGGCATAACTTTTCTGTCGACTCTGAGCTGCTCTTATGTGTTGTTGAATAGATCTGACCTTTTCTGCCATTTCATCAATGAGATCAGGTCCTGATAGCTTTCTTTCCCCAACTTCATCCCAGCAAGTTGGAGTCCTGCATTTCTTTCCATAGAGAGCTTCATAAGGAGTCGTCTGAATACTGGAGTGAAAGCTATTATTATAAGAAAATTCCACAAAATGTAGGTGTTGATCCCAACCACCTTTGAAATCCATAGAGCAAGATCTCAACATATCTTCTAGGGTTTGAATTGTTCTCTCAGACTGACCATCTGTCTGAGGATGATAAGCAGTGCTGAAACTCAACTCTGTATCCAGAGTATGCTGAAGACTTCGCCAGAACATTGAGGTAAATCTCGGATCCCAATCAGATATAATAGAAAGTGGTACTCCATGCAATCTTACCACTTCCTTTACATATATCCTGGCAAGCTGATCTAGAGAGAAATCCTCTCTAATAGCAATGAAGTGTGCAGACTTTGTAAGACGATCAACTATGACCCAGATAGAATTATTTCCCTTGGATGTTTTAGGAAGTCCTGTGACAAAGTCCATAGTGATGTTTTCCCATTTCCATTCGGGTATGGGTAATGGTTGTAACATCCCCTTAGACTTCTGTCTCTTAGCTTTAACTTGCTGACAAACCAAGCATCGAGAGACATATTCAGCAACATCTCTTTTCATGCCATCCCACCAGAAGTACTCTTTCAGGTCCCTATACATCTTCGTGCTTCCAGGATGAATAGAGAATGGAGAACTATGAGCCTCATCCAGTAGCTCCTTCTTTAATTCCGGGATGGGAGGAACACAAACCTGATTCTTGAACTTTATTATCCCATCACAATCAAGGTTGAATTCAGGAACCATTCTCACCTTCTTTTATTACTCAACATTTTCTTTCTGTGCCTCTTTAATCTTCACATGTATAGATGGTTGAACATTCATTTGATAAAGATAAGATTTCTCCCCTTCCATTATAATTCCAAGATCCATCCTTTGTAAATCCATAAATATTTGATCTTTTGTGATCCTCATCATGGATAAACTTGCATGGTCTTGTCAACTTAATGCATCTGCCACCTTGTTTGCTTTCCCAGGTTGGTAATGGATTGAGCAGTCGTAATCCTTAATCAGCTCCGACCATATTCTTTGGCGCATATCCAGCTCCTTTTGTGTGAAAATATAATTTAAACTTTTATGATCAGTATAACTATCACACCTTTCACCATAAAGGTAATGCCTCCAAACCTTTAATGCAAAGATTACCGCAGCGAACTCCAAATCATGTGTTGGGTAATTTTGCTCATGGATTTTCAACTGTCATGGGGCATAAGCTATCACCATATCATATTTCATAAGAACACACCCCAATCCATTCTTGGATGCATCACTGTTGATCACAAACCTTTCTCCACTACAAGGCAGTGTGAGCACAGGTGCACTGGATAACCTTCTTTTCAACTCCTTGAAATTCTCTTCACATTCCTCCGTCCAAACAAACTTAACTCCTTTCCGAGTTAACTTGGTGAGTGGATTAGATAATCGTGAAAAATCTTTCACAAAACGTCGATAATATCCATCCAAACCAAGAAAACTTCGGATCTCGGTTTCTGTTGTTGGTCTCGACCATCTTTTGATAACCTCTTTTTTGCTGGATCCACAGATATCCCCTCTTTTGAGATTATGTGACCCAAAAATGCATATTTTTGAAGCCAAAATTCACACTTGGTAAATTTGGCATAAAGATTCTACTTTCTCAGGGTCTTCAATATAATTCTCAATTGATCTTCATGTTCTTCCTTGATCATTGAATAGACAATAATATCGTCTATAAAGACTACCACAAATTGATCAAGATAGTCTCTAAAGACTCTATTCATCAGATCCATGAAGATAGAAGGGGCATTAGTAAGACCAATTGGAATCACTATAAATTCATAGTGTCCATACCTTGTACGGAATTTCGTCTTTGGTATATCCTCCCTTTTGACCCTTAATTGATGATACCCTGAACGAAGATCAATCTTGGAAAAGTATTGAGCTCCGTGTAGTTGGTCAAATAAGTCATCAATGTGTGGGAGAGGATATTTGTTCTTGATAGTGATCTTGTTAAGTTCTCGATAATCAATGCAGAGTCTCATTGATCCATCTTTCTTCTTAACAAATAGAACAGGTGCTCCCCAAGGTGATGCACTAGGGCGTATGAATACCTTATCAATATTCTCTTGGAGTTGCTTCTTCAATTCCTGAAACTCAATTGGGGCCATTCTATAAGGTGTCTTTGAAATAGGCAAAGCACCCGGTACGAGTTCTATTGAAAACTCAACTTCACGATTTGGTGGAAGACCTGGTAATTCCTCCGGAAAGACATCATCAAACTCCCATACAATGGGCATATTCTTAATCGTGAGTTTGTCACCAACCATTTGAGATAAATAACCTTCATTTAGTGGAATCAATACCCATAAAATGGAAGAAATTTTTACTGGAAGGTTATGTTCATCCTTGCATTGATAGAAAATCATAGATTGATCTGGAATATGAAATGTCACTTCCCTTATTTGGCAATTGATATGAGCTCCATGTAGAGAAAGCCAATACATTCCAAGAATCACATCAAATTCCACTATAGGAAGGATCACAAGATTTGCAGGAAGCACTTTCCCACAAACTTCAATCGGAGAAGAATTATAAACTTTTGATGCGACTGTTGTGCCATTAGGTGTTGTCACAGCTAACTCAACATCTAATTGTTGAGGTAATACGGTGATACCCATAGAAAATTCTTCAGAAATAAAGGAGTGGGTGGATCCAGAATCAAATAAAACATTTTCTACTTTAGAGTGGCTGGTAAGTGTACTTTTCACCACATCGTTATCGTACTCCACATCGCTGATAGAAATTGGATGTGACATTCCTTTGTCTTTAGCCTTAAGAGTTTGTTGACTTCGACCATCATCATCAACCCTTGGATTAGGGAATTTATTGGCATAATGTCCCATATCCTTGCACTTGAATCATTGAAGTGTAATAGGTTCATTCTGTGTATCCCTTCCTTTGTTTGCATCATTAGACATCTTCTTCCCATCATCGTGGCATTCAAATGCCCGATGACCTTCCTTTCCACATTTGAAACATTTACTTGTCCCTTTAAGACAACTCCCTCCATGTTTCTTTCCACACTTTGAGCATAAGGGAAAGCACATTTTCTTTTCAGTGTGCTCTTTAGATTTTCCTTTGAATTCCATTTTCCTCTTCTTATCAAACCCATATGACGGATGTGTTACACCAATCTCCATCTCAACTTTGAGAGCACATCGAATGATTTCCTCATAGCTATTGAAGTCCCTTATGGCTAAGGCCCTTCTAAGACTTGATTTTAAGCCACTAAAGAATCGATCGATCTTACTCTCAGGTTGGATAATAATACCAGATGCGTACCTTGCAAGTCTTGTAAAATTTGCTTCAAAAGTACCAACAGATTCATCATCCTTTTGCTTCAGTTCAAGAAACTCTTTCTCCATCTTTGTTCGGAGAATACAAGGGAAGTACTTATTGAAAAATAAGTTCTTGAACTCGTCCCATTCCATGGACTCAATTTCATCCCATTGCCTCGTATTCTTAATAAGATTCCACCATTGATCAGCATCACCTTCCAAACGATACACTACTAAGATGACATTATCATGCTCAGAACATTGAAGAATTGAAAATATCTTTTTAGTTGTACTAATCCATTGTTCAAAAACTAATGGATCAGTAGACCCTCTGAATGAAGGTGGACGCTGTCTCATGAAGGATTCAATAGAATGTTGCTCCTTCCTTTGCTCGTTTGGAAGTCCTGCATGATTCATAGCTTGAGAAAGTTGTGTGAGCATGGCTACAAGATTTTTCATTCCAACTCCCATAATGTTTGGTTACTCAGGGGGACAATTATTGCATTGCCCGTCGCATTCCGCATTAACACGGTTCCTTCGGGTACCATCCATTGACTAAAACCAAGAACAATAGTGTGAGCAACACTAATTATAATAGGAAAACCACATAATCATGAATAAAATTTCACACTTAAGGTCTTATCCTAGGTTATTCATGGCCATTTCTAAAACACTAAGATTGTGTTCTATGCTTAGACTTATCCTTAGGGTTCTTACGAAGGCTTTCACACCCTAGTTTCCAAAGGTTGACTATACCTTTCCTCTATACCAACTATAACGACCCATACTTTACATACATTGTTATTACATCAGAATTGAAGAACACTTATTACAACATATAACAAAACCAATAAAGGACCGTACAGGTATAGTGTCTTTAGAAACTGGGAAACATAAACAACTGGTTCATAAACCATCTACTTTGCCTCCCATTTATTTCATCATATCTAGAGTCCCATTTTGGCATATTCTACTTAATAACCTTCTTCCAGACCTGGGGAAATAAAACATGAAAAAGGGTGAGCTCAAATGCTCAGTAAGGGTAAACAAAGAAATATCAATCACATCATATACATAAGCACATAACTTTTGGAAATCGTAACCTGCAAAAGAGATCATAATTTCATATCATGGGATAAATCATAGTAGTAAAATGTAATCCCAATAATCATAAATTAAAACATAAAACTTTGTGGCATACACACATAATCATGGAGAATCATTTCTTATTAGTCAAGACTCATTTCCAAGACTATCTTAGTGGACAAAGTCCCTTTCTAAACCAAGTTCACTCCTTGTTTCAGTCCTGTTTCACTTAACCGGTATAACCTACCGTTCCAGCCATGTCTATATCATGAGATATAAAATCTTTACCCAATGCATTGGAGGGATATATAGGTCCCAACCATCTCATAATGATACCCTTCTTATGTGTGCCACAAAATCATAAATCATACATCATTTCATAACCCATGTAATAAAAATGGGAATCTTAAACATCGTGACATCATAAAACAATTCATATAGGATAAAGGAATTCAAAAAAATTTAATTCCATCACAACATAATCAAATCAATGTAATAATAGGGATAAAAATAGAATCCTTTATTATCTTATATGGAAAATAATTTTGATAAAACACTTGAACTCCATTCTTGAGGAAAATATCCTTTCTTCTTCAAAAACACTTTTCCTTTCTTAAAATGTCATAAAATTCTAACTAAAAGAAGTTGATTAAAAATAAACTTGAAAACTTGTAAAGGAAGATTCTTGGAAATAATGTTTTAAAAATCCATTCATGCCGTATAAGTTAAAGAAAACATTCTTCGTACTTTTGTCGGAAAAGTAAAAAAGTTCCTTGTACGAAAAATGACAAAAGATTCCTTTCATATCTTTTACTAAAAACTCACCGAAGGATAAAATTGGATTTAAAAAATTGTAGGTGGATGGAAATAATATTACATATTTAGGAAACATGGATGTGGATGATAAAATACACCCCAGTAAATACCAAAGTACAAACAATCTCGGATAAAAATGAGATTGTGATATTTCCCTTACCTTAGGTCTGATATGCTTTATACGTGTCCGAACCTCCTATATAATGATTTAAATAATGTTATTGACTTATTACAGAATCATACTTATTTTTATGATATCATATATGGTCATATTCTTAGCTTCTTAGTAGTAATATTTCATTGCTACTTGTTATTTGGGTGTTTATAACTTTTTGTTCTTATGTGTGTTTTGTCGAATAAATTCTTATTCATATCTTTAGGTTATAGGTACCTCATTAACAGAATGTTATTAGTGTAATATATATCATATTAATTCATTCAATTCATTTATATAATCATTATTAAATGAAGATCATGTAGAACGAGTCGCATCACATCGTGGAGACGGTATTCCATACGTACGCACGAGTGATGATATCGTTCCTATGATCGTGGAATTGTATTGGAGTGTATGTATACTATTTAAGAATTAGTATCACTTTATAATAGTCATATATAGTCATTAGTTACACCATTATACCCATCCAAGTAAGGTGGTGGTGGAAAATAGATTACACCACGGCGTGGAGACGGTATTCCGTACGTACGCACGCGCGGTGATTTATTTTTCCGTAGGATGGATAGATGGTGAAATAGGGTTGTTTCATACTTATAATAACATATCAGTATATTATTGATACTGATGTTATTACTTCATAATGAAACAACTAAATAAGAAGAAGTGGAAGAAGAAATAAAGATGAAAGAATCGGTAACGGAAATTACCTCTTCTTTGAAGCGCCTCTTTGAGACCTCCTCTTAGGGAACTAAAATTGGTCTTTGAGGAAGCCCAGAACCTCTAGGATGTTTCTAGGGAAGTGGAGAGGAGAAATTGTCAGGGTTTTGCCGAGCTTCAAGGCTCAAAGTGGTGTGAGGAAGAGGGGGAGGAGGTGCCCTTTTATAAGGGAGGAGAGGGTCTCTTTTGGAAAAACTAAAAATATTATTTTATTATAAAGTCAAGTTCGGTTTTAAATAGCTCCAAATTGATTTATATCGAAGAGAAGGTGGTGATGGGTCTAAATACTCTCATAAAATAGAATTTATACAAGTTTAGGTTCCTAATTTAAACTTATCATTTAGATTTAACATTAAGTTAAATAATTTTACTTTTACCGTGTCTTCTTGTGTTCTTATACTATAAGGTTAATTAACTTACTATAAGCAGCCAAACGAACCCCAAGTTGTTTATTATTAATATATATAACCTTATCTAAGTCATTTGGCCGAACCTTAGATTTTTAGGAATAAAATAACAATTACTAATACAATATTTGTTTTAAGAACTATTTTATGTCAATTTTGGCACTATTTAGTAATTAATTTTTGTGAAAATAATAACAGAATGATTAGTTAGAAAAAAGTTAATTAAATCAATACTAACATGTCATATTAATCTAGAAAATTATTGTAATTCATAAAAATTCTCAAATTACATTTATTTTTGTGTTTATAACATCAATTATGTCAATATTTCATTAATAAGATAATTACTGCATCATCTTTGTGTCATAAATAAATTAAATTATTTAATGTCTAAAAATTACAAATAAAATACCATTATGTAGGAAATATTTTTATCTTTGTAATGAATATTTATAGTCTAATTTAACTTATGTATAACCCCATATTAAAATTATTTACTTATTAAACTTTGATTTTAACTATTTTAACCCTTCTTTAAATAAATTAATAATAAATGTCCTAATCTAATCTATGTGGGCCTAAATGGTGATATTTTATTCCTAAGGTTGTTTTTGGTCGAATTAAACTTGTCCAATAGAATTAGGACATGTGTTAGGGTAATAATAATATCATTTTTACCCTTAATTACCCTATATATTTTTAACCGTGGTAAATAAAAGTAAAAAGTTACTATTCACCAAAAATTATTTTCATCTCATTGAACCAAATTTTAGTCCTTGATATTAATCGTGTCTCTCGGATTTTCGAAATTCCACTCACAGAAGCGGTAAAATTAAGTTTTATGAAAAATTCAGTTTTTTTAACTACCACTTAGTGGTTTCACTATTCATCAAAAATTGAAAGTTTTCAGAAAAATACTAAAATTTCACCCTAGGATAATTTTGATATTCCGAATCCAAAAATGAAGTCCATTTTGAAAAATAAAATTTATAAAATTTCAAAAAGTGGTTATTACAATTCATAACAGCTAGTTTTAATAATATTTTAATAACATATCGTTGTTTAGTGAAACTCAGTATTGCGTACGACGCAAGCTATCAAGGAAGGACGTGATTTCTTGTAAAGAAAGCCAAGCTAGTGTTGTGTGTAGTAAAAGATTCCTTTTAGGATTTATTTCACATAAAAGTCTCAGGTGTTACAATCACGGCATACACATGGACAACAACCTGAAAACATGATGGGGCATACACAATGTTAGTGGCCAATAGATGTGTTGGGGATTACCCATAGTTAGCAGCCCAAACACTTGTAGGGGATTACACATGGTTAGCAGTACAAAGACATGTTAGGTATTATGCATGGCTAGCGGCCTATAGATGATGTCATTGCGAATATTACTCTAAGACCACATGATCCATGTTCATTTTGAGAAACAAGAGGTAGAAATAGACTTAAAGGTCTGGGCAGAAAAGGTGTGTTCATGAGGGATGGTGTTGGGAATACACATGGCTAGTGGCCCAAAGATGTGTTGGGGCTTATACATGATTATCAGCCCAAAGAGGTGTTAAGGATTACACATGGCTAGTAGCACAAAGACATGTGGGGGATTACGCATGGTTAGAGGCCCAGAGATGATTTCATGGTCATTTTTATTATAAGTAGACATGAGTAATGGTTGGTGTGAAAAAAATAGGTATAAGTAGACATGACAGTCAGGTTGCAAAAGGTGCATCCACGAGGAATGGTGTGAGGCTTAAGCATTGCTAGAGGCCTAGGGAGATGGATATTAAGGCATACTCTAGGAGAGACAACTGAGAAGGATCTAGTCCAATTAGAGGATGATTTAATTTCATTCCAGTATAGTGAGGAATATCTCACTCCCATGGAGACTAGAGGGTGTGGATAATTCTTTAGCCGAAACACCCCAGGTGTATTGCATGGGGTGGGACTATAGTTTAATGTCATGTACTGAGGACAATGGTGTTTGGTAGTTTAACGTCTAGTAGATCATATGGGTAGGATTCACTCTTTACCAACTAGACATACATTATTGATACCCACATGCATTTGGGGATGGGAAGGCATAAAAATGTCACGACCTGAAGGGTGTAGAGGAATGGTCACTCCTGGGGTCCACATTAGCATGTATATGCCAAAAACAACTATCCATTAGCATATATATTCCATAAAGAAAAAGGCAGGAAAACACAATAACATTTATTCCATGAGGAATCAATAAATCACTATGTATGATCCTAGAGGGCCACATGTGAAAGGGGTTCACGTAGAAGGAGGCCTCTCTAAGAATAGATTCGTGAGTTAAGGGTAATTTCTTAACCATGGTGCTCCGAAAATTAGGGGGAAAAGGGTATTTAGAAAGGGATGATCTTTTTGAATCATGGTTTCCCAACCTATATAGGGGTTATTCATGTATTTAGAAGGTGTTTTGCGAAGGCTGAATGCATTTTGAAGCCCTGAGTTTGCAAGAGAGATTCCTGCCTTTGTAATGTCCAGGTCTTTTTATGAAGGGAATCCCAAAATTATTTGGAGGAAAATAGGAACAAAGGGAAATATGTTTCATGATGTTTAAATACCATGGGTGATGCATTTTTTCAATATTTTTCAAAGAATAGGGAGCTTTTTGAAATGGTATCTAGAATGAGAAAGGTAAGGGTAACAATGTTTCATGATGGTGAAGGGATGTGTATTTCAAGCAATGGAAATCGCGATGCTCATAGGTACTCTATGAAGGATACTGAACATCATGAATGGAGGTAGCTCCCTCAAACTCGTGAATAATCTCATCAAGTAGCCTGGAGGCAGTCAGAGAGCATGTTGGACTCATATAGGCTCCTGTCAACCGGTATTTATAGAATTTGTGGAGGTTGTTTAACTCGTAGTGGCTTCCCTCAATGGAGAATCATGTCGTTCACGGTGGTGAGGGGCTTGGAAAAAGGGATAGTTGAAACAGACCCCTTTGGTGATTTTTTGACTCATGAGGATTTAATTTCACCCTAAACAGTTTTAGACTTCTTAAAATTATTCACAGCATCAATTTCATTGCAAAAAAATTCCCCCCTCAGAATGGGACCCGAAGGAGAAAAGGAGGGTCAGAATTTGAGGTTAGATCACCCAAAACCTACTGATTCTGAAGTTGGATCACAATAATGTAACAACCGAGACTTTTATGTTATATAAATCATCAAAGGAATCTTTTTCTATACAACACTTGCTTGGCTTGCTTTACACGCAATCGCGACCTTCCTCGATAGCTTGCGTCGTACGCAATACCGAGTTTCACTAAACAAAATTATGCTATTAAAACTAGCCGTTATGAATAGTAATAACCACTTTTTGGAATTTTATAAATTTTATTTTTCAAAATGGACTTCATTTTTGGACTCAGAATATCGAAATTAGCCTAGGGTGAAATTTTGGTATTTTTCTGAAAACTTTCAATTTTTGATGAATAGTGAAACCACTAAGTGGTAGGTTAAAAACTGAATTTTGCATAAAACTTAATTTTACCGCTTCTGTGATTGGAATTTCGAAAATCCGAGAGACACGGTTAATATCAAGGACTAAAATGTGGTTCAATGAGATGAAAATAATTTTTTGGTGAATAGTAACTTTTTACTTTTTTTACCGCGGTTAATAGTAAATAGGGTAACTAAGGGCAAATATGATATTAATATTACCCTAACACATGTCCTAATTCTATTGGACAAGTGTAATTCGACCAAAAACAAACTTAGGAATAAAATATGACCATTTAGGCCCACTTGGATTAGATTAGGACATTTATTATTAATTTATTTAAAGAAGGGTTAAAATAGTTGAAATCAAAGTTTAATAAGTAAATCATTTTTAATATGGGGTTATACATAAGATAAATTCAATTGTAAATATTCATTAGAAAGCTAAAAAGATTTCCTACATGATGATATTTTATTTGTAATTTTTAGACATCAAATAATGTAATTTATTTATGACACAAAGATGATGTAGTTATTATCTTATTAATGAAATATTGACATAATTGATGTTATAAACACCAAAATAAATGTAATTTGAGACTTTTTATGAATTAAACTAATTTTATAGGTTACTATGATATATTAATGTTGATTTAATCAACTTTTTTCGAACATATAATTCTTTTATGACTTTCACAAAAATCATATATCAAATAGTGTCAAAATTGACACAAAATAGTTTTTAAATCAAATATTATATTATTAATTGTTATTTTATTCCTAAAAATCTAAGGTTCGGCCAAATGACTTAGATAAGGATATATATTTTAATAATAAACAATTTGGGGTTCGTTTGGCATGTTATAGTAAGTGTATTAACCATATAGTGAAAGAAAACAAAAAGACATGGTAAAAGTTAAATTATTTAACTTAGAGTTAAATCTAATTGATAAGGTTAAAATAATACCCTAAACTTGTCTAAATCCTATTGGTTGATAGGATTTCGACCCTTCCCCACTTTATCTTCGAAATAAGACCCTTTGGAACCATTATAAACCGATTTTGACTTTAATATAAAATAATATTTTTAGATATTCCTAAGATGCCCCTCTCCTCCCTTATAAAAGGGCACCTCCTCCCCCTCCTCCTCACACCAAATTGAGCACTCAAGCTCGGCCAACCCCTGACATTTTCTCCTCTACACTTCCCTAGAATAATCCTAGAGGTCCTGGTCTTCTCCAAAGACCAATCTTAGTTCCTTAAGTGGAGGATTCAAAGAAGCGTTCCAAAGAAGAGGTAATATCCATTACCGATCTTTTCAATTTCTTTCTTCTTCAACTTCTTCTTCTTTAGTTGTTTCATGATAAAGTAATAACATCAGTATTACTTACATACTGATATGTTATTATAAATATGAAACAACCCTAATTCACCTTCTATCCATCCTACGGAAAAATGAAATCACCACGCGTGCGTACGTACGGAATACCGTCTCCACGCCGTGGTGTAATCTATTTTCCACCATCACCTTACAAGGTTGGTTATAATGGTGTAATGAGTAACTAAATATGATTATTATGAATTAATATTGATACTTAAATAATATATATATACTCCAATACAATTCCACGATCATAGGAACGATATCATCACTCGTGCGTACGTACGGAATACCGTCTCCACGATGTGATGCGACTCGTTCTACATGATCTTCATTTCATAATGATTATATAAATGAATTGAATAAATGAATATGGTATATACTACACTAATACCATTCTGGAAATGAATTATCTATAACCTAAAGATAAGAATAAGAATTTATTCGACAAAACACGCATAAGAACAAAAAGTTATAAAGACCCAAGTAACAAGTAACAATGAAATATTACTAACAAGAAGCTAATAATATGACCATATATGATATCATATAAATATGTATGATTCTGGAATAAGTCAATAACATTATTTAAACCATTATACAGGAGCTTCGGACACGTACAAAGCTAATCGGACCTAAGGTAAGGGAGATATCACAATCTCATTTTTATCCGAGATTGTTTATTCGTAAGTATTTACTGGGGTGTATTTTATCATCCACATCCATGTTTCATCAATATTTAATATTATTTACATCCACCTACAATTGGTTAAAATCCATTTTTACCCTTCGGTGAGTTTTTAGTAATATGTATGAAAGGAATCTTTTGTCATTTTTTTTGTACGAGGTACTTTTTGACTTTTCCGACAAAAGTACGAAGAATGTTTTTTTTAACTTATACGGCATGAATGGATTTTTAAAACATTATTTCCAAGAAGCTTCCTTTACAAGTTTTCAAGTTTATTTTTAATCAACTTCTTTTAGTTTAAAGTTGTATGACATGTTAAGAAAGGAAAAATGTTTTTGAAGTAGAAAGGATATTTTCCTCAAGAATAAAGTTCAAGTGTTTTATCAAAATTATTTTCCATCTAAGATAATAAAAGGGTTCTGTTTTTATCCATATTATTACATTGATTTGATCATGTTGTGATGGAATTATTTTTATGAATTCCATTATCTTATATGAATTTATTTATGATGTCATGATGTTTCAAGAATCCCATTTTTGTTACATGTGTTATGCGATGATGTATGTTTTATGATTATGTGGCACACATAAGAAAGGATTCATTATAAGATGGGTGGGACCTATATCTCCCTCCAATGCATTGGGTAAAGATTTTATATCTCATGAGATAGACATGGCTGGAACGGAAGGTTATTTCGGTTCAGTGATACAGGACTGAAACGAGGAGTGAACTCGGTTCAGAAAGGGACTTTGTCCACTAAGATAGTCTTGGCGATGAGTCATGACTAACAAGAAATGATTTTCCATGATTATGTGTGCATGCCACAAAGTTTCAAGTTTTATGTTATGATTATGGGGATCTCATTTTCACTCCTATGATTTGTTCCATGTTAAGATATTATGATCTCTTTTGCAGGTTATGATTTTCAAAAAGATATGATATGATTTTTATTTCCTTTATTTGCCTTGCTGAGCATTTGAGCTCACCCATTTATGTTTTCTTTTCCCCAGGTCAGGAAGATGGATATTAAGTAGAATATGCTAAAAGGGACCCTAGATATGATGAAAGAAATGGGAGACACTGTAGAAGATTTATGAACCAGTTGTTTATGTTTCCCAGTCTCTAAAGACACTATACCTATACGATCCTTTGTGGTTTTGTCATATGTTGTAATAAGTGTGCTTCAATTTTGAAGTATTAACAATGTATGTAAAGTATGGGTCGTTATAGTTGGTATCAGAGGAAAGGTATAGTCAACCTTTGGAAACTAGGATGTGAAAGCCTTAGTAAGAACCCTAAGGATAAGTCTAAGCATAGTACACAATCTTAGTGTTTTAGAAATGGCCTTGAATAACCTAGGATAAGACCATAAGCATGAAAATTTTATTCTTGAATTATGTGGTTTCCTATTATAATTAGTGTTGCTCACACTATTCTTCTTGGTTTTAGTCAATGGCTGGAACCCGAAGGAACCGTGTTAATGCGGAATGCGATGGGCAATGCAATGATTGTCCCCCTGAGCAACCAAACGATATGGGAGCTGAAATGAAAAATCTTGTAGCCATGCTCACACAACTTTCTCAAGCTATGAATCATGCAGGACTTCCAAACGAGCAAAGGAGGGAGCAACATTCTGTTGAATCCTTCATGAGGCAGCGTCCACCTTCTTTCAGCGGGTCTACTGATCCATTAGTTGCTGAACAATGGATTAGTACTACTGAAAAGATATTTTCAGTTCTTCAATGTTCTGAACATGATAAAGTCATCCTAGCAGTGTACCGTTTGGAAGGAGATGTTGATCAATGGTGGAATCTTGTTAAGAATACGAGGCAAAGGGATGAAATTGAGTCTATGGAATGGGACGAGTTCAAGAACTTATTTTTCAATAAGTACTTCCCTCGTATTCTCCGAACAAAGATGGAGAAAGAGTTTCTTGAACTGAAGCAAAGGGATGATGAATCTGTTAGTACTTATGAAGCAAATTTTACAAGACTTGCAAGGTACGCTTCTGGTATTATTATCCAACCTGAGAGTAAGATCGATCGATTCTTTAGTGGCTTAAAACCAAGTCTTCGAAGGGCGTTAGCCATAAGGGACTTCAATAGCTACGAGGAAATCGTTCGATGTGCTCTCAAAGTCGAGATGGAGATTGGAGTAACCCATCAGTCACATGGGTTTGATAAGAAGAGGAAGATGGAATTCAAAGGAAACTCTAAAGAGCACACTGAAAAGAAGATGAACTTTCCCTTATGCTCAAAGTGTGGAAAGAAACATGGAGGGAGTTGTCTTAAAGGGACAAGTAAATGTTTTAAATGTGGAAAAGAAGGTCATCGGGCATTTGAATGTCGTGATAATGGGAAGAAGATGTCTAATGATGCAAACAAAGGAAGGGATACACAGAATGAACCTAATACACTTCAATGTTTCAAGTTCAAGGAGATGGGGCATTATGCCAATCAATGCCCAAATCCAAGGGTTGATGATGGTGGTCGATGTCAACAAAATCTTAAGGCTAAAGACAAAGGAAAGTCACATGCAATTTCTATCAGCGATGTGGAGTACGATAATGATGTGGTGAAAGGTACACTTACCATCCACTCTAAAGTAGCAAATGTTTTATTTGATTCTGGATCCACCCACTCTTTTATTTCTGAAGACTTTTCTAAGGGTATCACCGTACTACCTCAACAATTAGATGTTGAGTTAGCTGTGACAACACCTAATGGCACATCAATCGCATCAAAAGTTTATAATTCTTCTCCGATCGAAGTTTGTGGGAAAGTGCTTCCTGTAAATCTTGTGATCCTTCCTTTAGTGGAATTTGATGTGATTCTTGGCATGGATTGGCTTTCTCTACATGGAGATCATATCAATTGTCAAAGAAGGGAAGTCACATTTCATATTCCAGATCAATCTACGATCGTCTATCAATGCAAGGATGAACGTAACCTTCCAGTGGAAATTTCTTCCATCTTATGGGTATTGATTCCACTAAATGAAGGTTATTTATCTCAAATGGTTTGTGAGAAACTCACGATTAAGAATATGCCCATTGTAAGGGAGTTTGATGATGTCTTTCCGGAGGAATTACCGGGTCTTCCACCAAATCGTGAAGTTGAGTTTTCAATAGAACTCGTACCGGGTGCTTTGCCTATTTCAAAGACACCTTATAGAATGGCCCCAATTGAGTTGCAGGAATTGAAGAAGCAACTCCAAGAGAATCTTGATAAGGGATTCATACGCCCTAGTGCGTCACCTTGGGGAGCACCTGTTCTATTTGTTAAGAAGAAAGATGGATCAATGAGACTCTGCATTGATTATCGAGAACTTAACAAGATCACTATCAAGAACAAATATCCTCTCCCACGCATTGATGACTTATTTGACCAACTACGCGGAGCTCAATACTTTTCCAAGATTGATCTTCGTTCAGGGTATCATCAATTAAGGGTCAAAAGGGAGGATATACCAAAGACGGCTTTCCGTACAAGGTATGGACACTATGAATTTATAGTGATGCCATTTGGTCTTACTAATTCCCCTGCTATCTTCATGGATCTAATGAATAGAGTCTTTAGAGACTATCTTGATCAATTTGTGGTAGTCTTTATAGACGATATTCTTGTCTATTCAAAGAGCAAGGAAGAACATGAAGATCACTTGAGAAATATATTGAAGACCCTAAGAAAGGAGAAGCTTTATGCCAAATTTACCAAGTGTGAATTTTGGCTTCAAAAAGTTGCATTTTTGGGTCACATAATCTCAAAAGAGGGGATATCTGTGGATCCAGCAAAAACAGAGGTTATCGAAAGATGGTCGAGACCAACAACAGTAACTGAGATCCGAACTTTTCTTGTTTTGGCTGGATATTATCGACGTTTTGTAAAAGATTTTTCACGATTATCTAATCCACTCACCAAGTTGACTCGGAAAGGAGTTAAGTTTGTCTGGACAGAGGAATGTGAAGAGAATTTCAAGGAGTTGAAAAGAAGGTTATCCAGTGCACCTGTGCTCACACTGCCTTGTAGTGGAGAAAGGTTTGTGATCTACAGTGATGCATCCAAGAAGGGATTGGGGTGTGTTCTTATGCAAAATGATATGGTGATAGCTTATGCCTCACGACAGTTGAAAATCCATGAACAAAATTACCCAACACATGATTTGGAGTTGGCTGCGGTAATCTTTGCATTAAAGATTTGGAGGCATTACCTTTATGGTGAAAGGTGTGATATTTATACTGATCATAAAAGTTTAAAGTATATTTTCACACAAAAGGAGTTGAATATGCATCAAAGAAGATGGTTGGAGCTGATTAAGGATTATGACTGCTCAATCCATTACCACCCTGGGAAAGCAAACAAGGTGGAAGATGCATTAAGTCGACAAGACCATGCTGGTTTATCCATGATGAGGATCACAAAAGATCCAATATTTATGGATTTACAAAGGATGGATCTTGGAATTATAATGGAAGGGGAAAAATCTTATCTTTCTCAAATGAATGTTCAACCATCTATACATGTGAAGATTAAAGAGGCACAGAAAGAAGATGTCGAGTTACAAAAGAAGGTGAGAAATGTTCCTGAATTCAACCTTGATTGTGATGGGATAATAAAGTTCAGGAATCGGGTTTGTGTTCCTCCCATCCCCGAATTAAAGAAAGAGCTGCTGGATGAGGCTCATAGTTCTTCATTCTCTATTCATCCTGGAAGCACGAAGATGTATAGGGACCTGAAAGAGTACTTCTGGTGGGATGGCATGAAAAGAGATGTTGCTGAATATGTCTCTCGATGCTTGGTTTGTCAACAAGTTAAAGCTGAGAGACAGAAGTCTAAGGGGATGTTACAACCATTACCCATACCCGAATGGAAATGGGAAAACATCACTATGGACTTTGTCACAGGACTTCCTAAAACATCCAAAGGCAATAATGCTATCTGGGTCATAGTTGATCGTCTTACAAAGTCTGCACACTTCATTCCTATTAGAGAGGATTTCTCTCTAGATCAGTTTGCCAGGATATATGTAAAGGAAGTGGTAAGATTGCATGGAGTACCACTTTCTATTATATCTGATCGAGATCCGAGATTTACCTCGAAGTTCTGGCGAAGTCCTCAGCATACTCTGGATACAGAGTTGAGTTTCAGCACTGCTTATCATCCCTAGACAGACGGTCAGTCTGAGAGAACAATTCAAACCCTAGAAGATATGTTGAGAGCTTGCTCTATGGATTTCAAAGGAGGTTGGGATCAACACCTACCTTTGGTGGAATTTTCTTATAATAATAGCTTTCACTCCAGTATTCAAATGGCTCCTTATGAAGCTCTCTATGGAAAGAAATGCAGGACTCCAACTTGCTGGGATGAAGTTGGGGAAAGAAAGCTATTAGGACCTGATCTCGTTGATGAAATGGCAGAAAAGGTCAGATCTATTCAACAACATATAAGAGCAGCTCAGAGTCGACAGAAAAGCTATGCCGACAACCGAAGAAAAGACCTAGAGTTTGAAGTGGGTGATAAAGTGTTCTTACGAATATCTCCCTGGAAGAGGGTTATGAGATTTGGAAAGAAGGGGAAGTTGAGCCCTAGATATATCGGTCCTTTCGAAATATTGGATCGTGTTGGGAAGGTAGCTTACCGATTGGCGCTTCCACCGAATCTCTCTCAAGTTCACGATGTGTTCCATGTATCTCTCCTGAGAAAGTACATACCAGATCCTTCACATGTACTCAGCTCAGAAGTTGTACCGCTGGAGCAAGATCTTTCTTATGAAGAACAGCCGATAGAGATTCTGGATCGTAGCGAAAAAGTCCTACGAAACAAGACCACTCGCTTGGTGAAAGTTTTATGGAGAAACCACCAACTTGAAGAAGCTACATGGGAGCTTGAGGATATGATGAGGGAGAAGTATCCTCATCTGTTTGTTGCAAAGTGACGAATTTCGAGGGCGAAATTCTTTTTAAGGGGGGTAGAATGTAACACCCGAGACTTTTATGTTATATAAATCATCAAAGGAATCTTTTTCTATACAACACTTGCTTGGCTTGCTTTACACGCAATCGCGACCTTCCTCGATAGCTTGCGTCGTACGCAATACCGAGTTTCACTAAACAACATTATGCTATTAAAACTAGCTGTTATGAATAGTAATAACCACTTTTTGGAATTTTATAAATTTTATTTTTCAAAATGGACTTCATTTTTGGACTCAGAATATCGAAATTAGCCTAGGGTGAAATTTTGGTATTTTTCTGAAAACTTTCAATTTTTGATGAATAGTGAAACCACTAAGTGGTAGGTTAAAAACTGAATTTTGCATAAAACTTAATTTTACCGCTTCTGTGATTGGAATTTCGAAAATCCGAGAGACACGGTTAATATCAAGGACTAAAATGTGGTTCAATGAGATGAAAATAATTTTTTGGTGAATAGTAACTTTTTACTTTTTTTACCGCGGTTAATAGTAAATAGGATAACTAAGGGTAAATTTGATATTAATATTACCCTAACACATGCCCTAATTCTATTGGACAAGTGTAATTCGACCAAAAACAAACTTAGGAATAAAATATGACCATTTAGGCCCACTTGGATTAGATTAGGACATTTATTATTAATTTATTTAAAGAAGGGTTAAAATAGTTAAAATCAAAGTTTAATAATTAAATCATTTTTAATATGGGGTTATACATAAGATAAATTCAATTGTAAATATTCATTAGAAAGCTAAAAAGATTTCCTACATGATGATATTTTATTTTTAATTTTTAGACATCAAATAATGTAATTTATTTATGACACAAAGATGATGTAGTAATTATCTTATTAATGAAATATTGACATAATTGATGTTATAAACACCAAAATAAATGTAATTTGAGACTTTTTATGAATTAAACTAATTTTATAGGTTACTATGATATATTAATGTTGATTTAATCAACTTGGTTCGAACATATAATTATTTTATGACTTTCACAAAAATCATATATCAAATAGTGTCAAAATTGACACAAAATAGTTTTTAAATCAAATATTATATTATTAATTGTTATTTTATTCATAAAAATCTAAGGTTCGGCCAAATGACTTAGATAAGGATATATATTTTAATAATAAACAATTTGGGGTTCGTTTGGAATGTTATAGTAAGTGTATTAACCATATAGTGAAAGAAAACAAAAAGACATGGTAAAAGTTAAATTATTTAACTTAGAGTTAAATCTAATTGATAAGGTTAAAATAATACCCTAAACTTGTCTAAATCCTATTGGTTGATAGTATTTCGACCCTTCCCCACTTTATCTTCGAAATAAGACCCTTTGGAACCATTATAAACCGATTTTGACTTTAATATAAAATAATATTTTGAGATATTCCTAAGATGCCCCTCTCCTCCCTTATAAAAGGGCACCTCCTCCCCCTCCTCCTCACACCAAATTGAGCACTCAAGCTCGGCCAACCCCTGACATTTTCTCCTCTCCACTTCCCTAGAATAATCCTAGAGGTCCTGGTCTTCTCCAAAGACCAATCTTAGTTCCTTAAGTGGAGGATTCAAAGAAGCGTTCCAAAGAAGAGGTAATATCCATTACCGATCTTTTCAATTTCTTTCTTCTTCAACTTCTTCTTCTTTAGTTGTTTCATGATAAAGTAATAACATCAGTATTACTTACATACTGATATGTTATTATAAATATGAAACAACCCTAATTCACCTTCTATCCATCCTACGGAAAAATGAAATCACCACGCGTGCGTACGTACGGAATACCGTCTCCACGCCGTGGTGTAATCTATTTTCCACCATCACCTTACAAGGATGGTTATAATGGTGTAATGAGTAAATAAATATGATTATTATGAAGTAATATTGATACTGAAATAATATATATATACTCCAATACAATTCCACGATCATAGGAACGATATCATCACTCGTGCGTACGTACGGAATACCGTCTCCACGATGTGATGCGACTCGTTCTACATGATCTTCATTTCATAATGATTATATAAATGAATTGAATAAATGAATATGGTATATACTACACTAATACCATTCTGGAAATGAATTATCTATAACCTAAATATAAGAATAAGAATTTATTCGACAAAACACGCATAAGAACAAAAAGTTATAAAGACCCGAGTAACAAGTAACAATGAAATATTACTAACAAGAAGCTAATAATATGACCATATATGATATCATATAAATATGTATGATTCTGGAATAAGTCAATAACATTATTTAAACCATTATACAGGAGCTTCGGACACGTACAAAGCTAATCGGACCTAAGGTAAGGGAGATATCACAATCTCATTTTTATCCGAGATTGTTTATTCGTAAGTATTTACTGGGGTGTATTTTATCATCCACATCCATGTTTCATCAATATGTAATATTATTTACATCCACCTACAATTGGTTAAAATCCATTTTTACCCTTCGGTGAGTTTTTAGTAATATGTATGAAAGGAATCTTTTGTCATTTTTTTTGTACGAGGTACTTTTTGACTTTTCCGAAAAAAGTACGAAGAATGTTTTTTTTAACTTATACGGCATGAATGGATTTTTAAAACATTATTTCCAAGAATCTTCCTTTACAAGTTTTCAAGTTTATTTTTAATCAACTTCTTTTAGTTTAAAGTTGTATGACATGTTAAGAAAGGAAAAATGTTTTTGAAGTAGAAAGGATATTTTCCTCAAGAATAAAGTTCAAGTGTTTTATCAAAATTATTTTCCATCTAAGATAATAAAAGGGTTCTGTTTTTATCCCTATTATTACATTGATTTGATCATGTTGTGATGGAATTATTTTTATGAATTCCATTATCTTATATGAATTTATTTATGATGTCATGATGTTTCAAGAATCCCATTTTTGTTACATGTGTTATGCGATGATGTATGTTTTATGATTATGTGGCACACATAAGAAAGGATTCATTATAAGATGGGTGGGACCTATATCTCCCTCCAATGCATTGGGTAAAGATTTTATATCTCATGAGATAGACATGGCTGGAACGGAAGGTTATTTCGGTTCAGTGATACAGGACTGAAACGAGGAGTGAACTCGGTTCAGAAAGGGACTTTGTCCACTAAGATAGTATTGGCGATGAGTCATGACTAACAAGAAATGATTTTCCATGATTATGTGTGCATGCCAAAAAGTTTCAAGTTTTATGTTATGATTATGGGGATCTCATTTTCACTCCTATGATTTGTTCCATGTTAAGATATTATGATCTCTTTTGCAGGTTATGATTTTCAAAAAGATATGATATGATTTTTATTTCCTTTATTTGCCTTGCTGAGCATTTGAGCTCACCCTTTTATGTTTTCTTTTCCCCAGGTCAAGAAGATGGATATTAAGTAGAATATGCTAAAAGGGACCCTAGATATGATGAAATAAATGGGATACACTGTAGAAGATTTATGAACCAGTTGTTTATGTTTCCCAGTTTCTAAAGACACTATACCTATACGGTCCTTTGTGGTTTTGTCATATGTTGTAATAAGTGTGCTTCAATTTTGAAGTATTAACAATGTATGTAAAGTATGGGTCGTTATAGTTGGTATCAGAGGAAAGGTATAGTCAACCTTTGGAAACTAGGATGTGAAAGCCTTAGTAAGAACCCTAAGGATAAGTCTAAGCATAGTACACAATCTTAGTGTTTTAGAAATGGCCTTGAATAACCTAGGATAAGACCATAAGCATGAAAATTTTATTCTTGAATTATGTGGTTTCCTATTATAATTAGTGTTGCTCACACTATTCTTCTTGGTTTTAGTCAATGGCTGGAACCCGAAGGAACCGTGTTAATGCGGAATGCGATGGGCAATGCAATGATTGTCCCCCTGAGCAACCAAACGATATGGGAGCTGGAATGAAAAATCTTGTAGCCATGCTCACACAACTTTCTCAAGCTATGAATCATGCAGGACTTCCAAACGAGCAAAGGAGGGAGCAACATTCTGTTGAATCCTTCATGAGGCAGCGTCCACCTTCTTTCAGCGGGTCTACTGATCCATTAGTTGCTGAACAATGGATTAGTACTACTGAAAAGATATTTTCAGTTCTTCAATGTTCTGAACATGATAAAGTCATCCTAGCAGTGTACCGTTTGGAAGGAGATGTTGATCAATGGTGGAATCTTGTTAAGAATACGAGGCAAAGGGATGAAATTGAGTCTATGGAATGGGACGAGTTCAAGAACTTATTTTTCAATAAGTACTTCCCTCGTATTCTCCGAACAAAGATGGAGAAAGAGTTTCTTGAACTGAAGCAAAGGGATGATGAATCTGTTAGTACTTATGAAGCAAATTTTACAAGACTTGCAAGGTACGCTTCTGGTATTATTATCCAACCTGAGAGTAAGATCGATCGATTCTTTAGTGGCTTAAAACCAAGTCTTCGAAGGGCGTTAGCCATAAGGGACTTCAATAGCTACGAGGAAATCGTTCGATGTGCTCTCAAAGTCGAGATGGAGATTGGAGTAACCCATCAGTCACATGGGTTTGATAAGAAGAGGAAGATGGAATTCAAAGGAAACTCTAAAGAGCACACTGAAAAGAAGATGAACTTTCCCTTATGCTCAAAGTGTGGAAAGAAACATGGAGGGAGTTGTCTTAAAGGGACAAGTAAATGTTTTAAATGTGGAAAAGAAGGTCATCGGGCATTTGAATGCCGTGATAATGGGAAGAAGATGTCTAATGATGCAAACAAAGGAAGGGATACACAGAATGAACCTACTACACTTCAATGTTTCAAGTGCAAGGAGATGGGGCATTATGCCAATCAATGCCCAAATCCAAGGGTTGATGATGGTGGTCGACGTCAACAAAATCTTAAGGCTAAAGACAAAGGAAAGTCACATGCAATTTCTATCAGCGATGTGGAGTACGATAACGATGTGGTGAAAGGTACACTTACCATCCACTCTAAAGTAGCAAATGTTTTATTTGATTCTGGATCCACCCACTCTTTTATTTCTGAAGACTTTTCTAAGGGTATCACCGTACTACCTCAACAATTAGATGTTGAGTTAGCTGTGACAACACCTAATGGCACATCAATCGCATCAAAAGTTTATAATTCTTCTCCGATCGAAGTTTGTGGGAAAGTGCTTCCTGCAAATCTTGTGATCCTTCCTTTAGTGGAATTTGATGTGATTCTTGGCATGGATTGGCTTTCTCTACATGGAGCTCATATCAATTGTCAAAGAAGGGAAGTCACATTTCATATTCCAGATCAATCTACGATCGTCTATCAATGCAAGGATGAACGTAACCTTCCAGTGGAAATTTCTTCCATCTTATGGGTATTGATTCCACTAAATGAAGGTTATTTATCTCAAATGGTTGGTGAGAAACTCACGATTAAGAATATGCCCATTGTAAGGGAGTTTGATGATGTCTTTCCGGAGGAATTACCGGGTCTTCTACCAAATCGTGAAGTTGAGTTTTCAATAGAACTCGTACCGGGTGCTTTGCCTATTTCAAATACACCTTATAGAATGGCCCCAATTGAGTTGCAGGAATTGAAGAAGCAACTCCAAGGGAATCTTGATAAGGGATTCATACGCCCTAGTGCGTCACCTTGGGGAGCACCTGTTCTATTTGTTAAGAAGAAAGATGGATCAATGAGACTCTGCATTGATTATCGAGAACTTAACAAGATCACTATCAAGAACAAATATCCTCTCCCACGCATTGATGACTTATTTGACCAACTACGCGGAGCTCAATACTTTTCCAAGATTGATCTTCGTTCAGGGTATCATCAATTAAGGGTCAAAAGGGAGGATATACCAAAGACGGCTTTCCGTACAAGGTATGGACACTATGAATTTATAGTGATGCCATTTGGTCTTACTAATGCCCCTGCTATCTTCATGGATCTAATGAATAGAGTCTTTAGAGACTATCTTGATCAATTTGTGGTAGTCTTTATAGACGATATTCTTGTCTATTCAAAGAGCAAGGAAGAACATGAAGATCACTTGAGAAATATATTGAAGACCCTGAGAAAGGAGAAGCTTTATGCCAAATTTACCAAGTGTGAATTTTGGCTTCAAAAAGTTGCATTTTTGGGTCACATAATCTCAAAAGAGGGGATATCTGTGGATCCAGCAAAAACAGAGGTTATCGAAAGATGGTCGAGACCAACAACAGTAACTGAGATCCGAACTTTTCTTGGTTTGGCTGGATATTATCGACGTTTTGTAAAAGATTTTTCACTATTATCTAATCCACTCACCAAGTTGACTCGGAAAGGAGTTAAGTTTGTCTGGACAGAGGAATGTGAAGAGAATTTCAAGGAGTTGAAAAGAAGGTTATCCAGTGCACCTGTGCTCACACTGCCTTGTAGTGGAGAAAGGTTTGTGATCTACAGTGATGCATCCAAGAAGGGATTGGGGTGTGTTCTTATGCAAAATGATATGGTGATAGCTTATGCCTCACGACAGTTGAAAATCCATGAACAAAATTACCCAACACATGATTTGGAGTTGGCTGCGGTAATCTTTGCATTAAAGATTTGGAGGCATTACCTTTATGGTGAAAGGTGTGATATTTATACTGATCATAAAAGTTTAAAGTATATTTTCACACAAAAGGAGTTGAATATGCATCAAAGAAGATGGTTGGAGATGATTAAGGATTATGACTGCTCAATCCATTACCACCCTGGGAAAGCAAACAAGGTGGAAGATGCATTAAGTCGACAAGACCATGCTGGTTTATCCATGATGAGGATCACAAAAGATCCAATATTTATGGATTTACAAAGGATGGATCTTGGAATTATAATGGAAGGGGAAAAATCTTATCTTTCTCAAATGAATGTTCAACCATATATACATGTGAAGATTAAAGAGGCACAGAAAGAAGATGTCGAGTTACAAAAGAAGGTGAGAAATGTTCCTGAATTCAACCTTGATTGTGATGGGATAATAAAGTTCAGGAATCGGGTTTGTGTTCCTCCCATCCCCGAATTAAAGAAAGAGCTGCTGGATGAGGCTCATAGTTCTTCATTCTCTATTCATCCTGGAAGCACGAAGATGTATAGGGACCTGAAAGAGTACTTCTGGTGGGATGGCATGAAAAGAGATGTTGCTGAATATGTCTCTCGATGCTTGGTTTGTCAACAAGTTAAAGATGAGAGACAGAAGTCTAAGGGGATGTTACAACCATTACCCATACCCGAATGGAAATGGGAAAACATCACTATGGACTTTGTCACAGGACTTCCTAAAACATCCAAAGGCAATAATGCTATCTGGGTCATAGTTGATCGTCTTACAAAGTCTGCACACTTCATTCCTATTAGAGAGGATTTCTCTCTAGATCAGTTTGCCAGGATATATGTAAAGGAAGTGGTAAGATTGCATGGAGTACCACTTTCTATTATATCTGATCGAGATCCGAGATTTACCTCGAAGTTCTGGCGAAGTCTTCAGCATACTCTGGATACAGAGTTGAGTTTCAGCACTGCTTATCATCCCCAGACAGACGGTCAGTCTGAGAGAACAATTCAAACCCTAGAAGATATGTTGAGAGCTTGCTCTATGGATTTCAAAGGAGGTTGGGATCAACACCTACCTTTGGTGGAATTTTCTTATAATAATAGCTTTCACTCCAGTATTCAAATGGCTCCTTATGAAGCTCTCTATGGAAAGAAATGCAGGACTCCAACTTGCTGGGATGAAGTTGGGGAAAGAAAGCTATTAGGACCTGATCTCGTTGATGAAATGGCAGAAAAGGTCAGATCTATTCAACAACACATAAGAGCAGCTCAGAGTCGACAGAAAAGCTATGCCGACAACCGAAGAAAAGACCTAGAGTTTGAAGTGGGTGATAAAGTGTTCTTACGAATATCTCCCTGGAAGAGGGTTATGAGATTTGGAAAGAAGGGGAAGTTGAGCCCTAGATATATCGGTCCTTTCGAAATATTGGATCGTGTTGGGAAGGTAGCTTACCGATTGGCGCTTCCACCGAATCTCTCTCAAGTTCACGATGTGTTCCATGTATCTCTCCTGAGAAAGTACATACCAGATCCTTCACATGTACTCAGCTCAGAAGTTGTACCGCTGGAGCAAGATCTTTCTTATGAAGAACAGCCGATAGAGATTCTGGATCGTAGCGAAAAAGTCCTACGAAACAAGACCACTCGCTTGGTGAAAGTTTTATGGAGAAACCACCAACTTGAAGAAGCTACATGGGAGCTTGAGGATATGATGAGGGAGAAGTATCCTCATCTGTTTGTTGCAAAGTGACGAATTTCGAGGGCGAAATTCTTTTTAAGGGGGGTAGAATGTAACACCCGAGACTTTTATGTTATATAAATCATCAAAGGAATCTTTTTCTATACAACACTTTCTTGGCTTGCTTTACACGCAATCACGACCTTCCTCGATAGCTTGCGTCGTACGCAATACCGAGTTTCACTAAACAACATTATGCTATTAAAACTAGCCATTATGAATAGTAATAACCACTTTTTGGAATTTTATAAATTTTATTTTTCAAAATGGACTTCATTTTTGGACTCAGAATATCGAAATTAGCCTAGGGTGAAATTTTGGTATTTTTCTGAAAACTTTCAATTTTTGATGAATAGTGAAACCACTAAGTGGTAGGTTAAAAACTGAATTTTGCATAAAACTTAATTTTACCGCTTCTGTGATTGGAATTTCGAAAATCCGAGAGACACGGTTAATATCAAGGACTAAAATGTGGTTCAATGAGATGAAAATAATTTTTTGGTGAATAGTAACTTTTTACTTTTTTTACCGCGGTTAATAGTAAATAGGGTAACTAAGGGTAAATATGATATTAATATTACCCTAACACATGCCCTAATTCTATTGGACAAGTGTAATTCGACCAAAAACAAACTTAGGAATAAAATATGACCATTTAGGCCCACTTGGATTAGATTAGGACATTTATTATTAATTTATTTAAAGAAGGGTTAAAATAGTTAAAATCAATGTTTAATAAGTAAATCATTTTTAATATGGGGTTATACATAAGATAAATTCAATTGTAAATATTCATTAGAAAGCTAAAAAGATTTCCTACATGATGATATTTTATTTTTAATTTTTAGACATCAAATAATGTAATTTATTTATGACACAAAGATGATGTAGTAATTATCTTATTAATGAAATATTGACATAATTGATGTTATAAACACCAAAATAAATGTAATTTGAGACTTTTTATGAATTAAAGTAATTTTATAGGTTACTATGATATATTAATGTTGATTTAATCAACTTGGTTCGAACATATAATTCTTTTATGACTTTCACAAAAATCATATATCAAATAGTGTCAAAATTGACACAAAATAGTTTTTAAATCAAATATTATATTATTAATTGTTATTTTATTCCTAAAAATCTAAGGTTCGGACAAATGACTTAGATAAGGATATATATTTTAATAATAAACAATTTGGGGTTCGTTTGGCATGTTATAGTAAGTGTATTAACCATATAGTGAAAGAAAACAAAAAGACATGGTAAAAGTTAAATTATTTAACTTAGAGTTAAATCTAATTGATAAGGTTAAAATAATACCCTAAACTTGTCTAAATCCTATTGGTTGATAGGATTTCGACCCTTCCCCACTTTATCTTCGAAATAAGACCCTTTGGAACCATTATAAACCGATTTTGACTTTAATATAAAATAATATTTTGAGATATTCCTAAGATGCCCCTCTCCTCCCTTATAAAAGGGCACCTCCTCCCCCTCCTCCTCACACCAAATTGAGCACTCAAGCTCGGCCAACCCCTGACATTTTCTCCTCTCCACTTCCCTAGAATAATCCTAGAGGTCCTGGTCTTCTCCAAAGACCAATCTTAGTTCCTTAAGTGGAGGATTCAAAGAAGCGTTCCAAAGAAGAGGTAATATCCATTACCGATCTTTTCAATTTCTTTCTTCTTCAACTTCTTCTTCTTTAGTTGTTTCATGATAAAGTAATAACATCAGTATTACTTACATACTGATATGTTATTATAAATATGAAACAACCCTAATTCACCTTCTATCCATCCTACGGAAAAATGAAATCACCACGCGTGCGTACGTACGGAATACCGTCTCCACGCCGTGGTGTAATCTATTTTCCACCATCACCTTACAAGGATGGTTATAATGGTGTAATGAGTAACTAAATATGATTATTATGAAGTAATATTGATACTGAAATAATATATATATACTCCAATACAATTCCACGATCATAGGAACGATATCATCACTCGTGCGTACGTACGGAATACCGTCTCCACGATGTGATGCGACTCGTTCTACATGATCTTCATTTCATAATGATTATATAAATGAATTGAATAAATTAATATGGTATATACTACACTAATAGCATTCTGGAAATGAATTATCTATAACCTAAAGATAAGAATAAGAATTTATTCGACATAACACGCATAAGAACAAAAAGTTATAAAGACCCGAGTAACAAGTAACAATGAAATATTACTAACAAGAAGCTAATAATATGACCATATATGATATCATATAAATATGTATGATTCTGGAATAAGTCAATAACATTATTTAAACCATTATACAGGAGCTTCGGACACGTACAAAGCTAATCGGACCTAAGGTAAGGGAGATATCACAATCTCATTTTTATCCGAGATTGTTTATTCGTAAGTATTTACTGGGGTGTATTTTATCATCCACATCCATGTTTCATCAATATGTAATATTATTTACATCCACCTACAATTGGTTAAAATACATTTTTACCCTTCGGTGAGTTTTTAGTAATATGTATGAAAGGAATCTTTTGTCATTTTTTTGTACGAGGTACTTTTTGACTTTTCCGACAAAAGTACGAAGAATGTTTTTTTTAACTTATACGGCATGAATGGATTTTTAAAACATTATTTCCAAGAAGCTTCCTTTACAAGTTTTCAAGTTTATTTTTAATCAACTTCTTTTAGTTTAAAGTTGTATGACATGTTAAGAAAGGAAAAATGTTTTTGAAGTAGAAAGGATATTTTCCTCAAGAATAAAGTTCAAGTGTTTTATCAAAATTATTTTCCATCTAAGATAATAAAAGGGTTCTGTTTTTATCCCTATTATTACATTGATTTGATCATGTTGTGATGGAATTACTTTTATGAATTCCATTATCTTATATGAATTTATTTATGATGTCATGATGTTTCAAGAATCCCATTTTTGTTACATGTGTTATGCGATGATGTATGTTTTATGATTATGTGGCACACATAAGAAAGGATTCATTATAAGATGGGTGGGACCTATATCTCCCTCCAATGAATTGGGTAAAGATTTTATATCTCATGATATAGACATGGCTGGAACGGAAGGTTATTTCGGTTCAGTGATACAGGACTGAAACGAGGAGTGAACTCGGTTCAGAAAGGGACTTTGTCCACTAAGATAGTCTTGGCGATGAGTCATGACTAACAAGAAATGATTTTCCATGATTATGTGTGCATGCCACAAAGTTTCAAGTTTTATGTTATGATTATGGGGATCTCATTTTCACTCCTATGATTTGTTCCATGTTAAGATATTATGATCTCTTTTGCAGGTTATGATTTTCAAAAAGATATGATATGATTTTTATTTCCTTTATTTGCCTTGCTGAGCATTTGAGCTCACCCTTTTATGTTTTCTTTTCCCTAGGTCAGGAAGATGGATATTAAGTATAATATGCTAAAAGGGACCCTAGATATGATGAAATAAATGGGAGACACTGTAGAAGATTTATGAACCAGTTGTTTATGTTTCCCAGTTTCTAAAGACACTATACCTATACGGTCCTTTGTGGTTTTGTCATTTGTTGTAATAAGTGTGCTTCAATTTTGAAGTATTAACAATGTATGTAAAGAATGGGTCGTTATAAATAATGGTGCATGGAGCATGGGGAGAGATTACTGCAAAGCCCATTACTACTGAGGGCACCGTGAATCTCCTAACTACAGAGGGAACTATAAATCTCCAAGGGTCACCACCTAAAAATTCAGCTTGTGGGGCCCTCTTTTCTACATCTTTACTTTGTGAATATTGTGATCAAGCTATCAAATCTTGAACCTCCTACACCCCTATGAACGCTCTCTAAAAATTGGGTTCCTCTCACTAGTGCTCCACAAACACTACTTAGAGAACCTGTTTATCATCATCCTTCATTGCTACGTGAAACACACTAAGTCTATTGAGGCTTCACGACATGGTTCTCTATGAATGTTCTTTTCGAATGAGCTTAGAGAAAAAATAAGAAAAATCAACCAACTCAAATACCGAGGGCCAATCTAAAAGATGCATGAGAGGTTCTTGCATATGCTTCTCGAAGTGAAAATGGATGAATAACATCTTGATAGTAGAGTATGTGGATATTCATTATCACCGTGAGTCTTTTTTAGAGCTACATTTAGAAGGTAAGAATGATTACCCCTGTTAAATAGACTTCCATTGTATGGCATCAATATGGGAGATGATGTTTTCATCCCCAAAGATAGTAGGGACAAACGGGATTACTAGTTCAGGGGCAGACCATGTCAATACCAGTGGTTCCGAGCTACTGACAACCATACTTGGATGGATCACATGCATATCACTATTGAATGTCTTTATAACCATACCGACAACATCAATGGGATGGAACTGTAGCCTGAGGTATGTACACAAAAGCATCACACCATTGTCAAGAAGTGATTTTGGAGCCTGAAATAAAGGAAGGATTGATAATTGAGGCTTACGCCGTGGTAGAAACTTCATGGAAGAGTGGACCTAGGCCTATTGGGTATGTTCATAATGTACAAAATTAAAAGTATAGATGATGTGAGTAGGACTATATGAGGCTGCATTGCTTTCCCAATTCCACATCAGTCAACTGAATGAAATCATTCTCGAGCTACTACGTAGGGGGTCATCGAGGACCAATACCTTTCATCTCCATCATGGGGAGGTCGAAATCGGCCTTTGAGACCTCCACCATATCTTTGTGATTCCCATTCTTGGGAAAATGTACGAATAATTTCTCCCCATGAATATTGCATGGGAGGATTTGGAGTAGATTGAACGGCTGGGGAAGGCATTGCAAGACCTAGTGCCATGTGGAAATAAAGATAAGAAGATAATAATGGATGTCACTTAAATTTGTGGTTCATTTGTTTTCTAAATTTCCTTATAGAGATTCCCACTAATGGAGAGGAGGCATCCATGAAAATTTATGTGAGGCATCTTACCTATCCAAGAGGATCTCATCATAGTATTGAAGGTTCCTAATAAAGAATATTGGAGGAAAGTCAATGTGAGATATGTAGGAACATCATCAATACTAATCATCAAATTTTGGTTAGGTCAGATCAATTCAAATCAAAGAGAATATATGGATGGATTCTTCTAGTCAGGGAAGTGTACATGTGTGCACGACCAAGAACATTTATTATGGAATCCATGCTAAAAATGGGGAAATGTATAAACCATGGGGTTCTACTATTGGAAATGTGTATAAGGTGTTTTGGCATATCAGCAAGGGTAAGAAGCCTCGCCACATATGGGGACCACTCCATTTTCAATATGGATGGGTGGCGGTACACATGGGGGGATATGAATACATGAATTCCATCGCCTCACCTAAGTCAGACTTTCGACTAACAATTATGAATTCAATAGGAAGCTTCCCATTCAAGTTGGACCTGATGGTAGTGATGAACAATGTCCTAAGTGGAGAAGAATTCAACATTAACCCATTACCTTTTCTAATGGGAGTGTTCACTGATCATGGTCAGGGAGCTGAAGATAAGTGTTCATATCTCCTAGCCTTTTGAGGTGGAGTACTGGTAGTGTGGGTAGATTACGTGCCTATCTATGAATCATACACCCCACATCAATTCACAATGCATTTTTAGTGTCTATAGAGATTGACCTTGAAAGTCTACTTAGGGGTACATCATTAAGATCACTAATGTGTGATGAGTTAATAGTAGTTCATGTTCACACAAGATGATGAGAAGATGTGAAATGAGTTGACTCCACCTTTATCCACTTATGGGAATGTTAAAGAGTATGTGAAAACCTTGGAGGCAGCCTACCTTGGAAAGATGATGAAAAAACGGACCACATGGGGCACCAATGGAGTACCCCTCAACCTAGAGGTTGGATCTATATAGTGAAATGAGAAATTCATGGTTGTAGGGGTGATACACATCATGGTGGTGTAGCTTCAATAGCATGATAGATAGTTCCAAGGCTTGCACCGTTCAGAGGTGGAATAAGATCAACAGAAGCAGACCCAATAGCTTTAGTTGGGTAGAATACGGAGAAAGGGACCCATCTAGAGGGTTACAAAGAATACCTACCCAATATCCCAGGAAACATCTATGTTGGGTGGTATACCTAAGGATACTGTCTACCTTGAGGATTTGAAGTATTTGGATGTTAACACAAAATTTATTAGTCATTTAAAAATGAGGGATCACCTTAACCAGTTCTGAATAGAGCTTCCAAGAGCTAGTCATGTTAGGGATGCATTTCTCATATCTCTTGTAGAGGGGGAGCGATATGTGGCTGAGATGGAAGACATGGTGCACTCTTGGGGCACTCCACATCCAATGATGGATCAAGAAAAAGTATTACTAGACTTGAAAACTCCACTAAAACCTTTTTCTGTCAAACTAGTGGAATGCTTTACTCCACCTGAGGTATTAGAAGAATCTTAGGTAAAAGATTCTAGTAGTGGGAGCCCTCTAGAGGAAGGCTAGGTTGGGACCATAGAGGAAACCTCTTTGGGAGGATTCTTCGAATCTATTGAGGTAAACTCTAAAATATTTTATTTTATGATCTCTTTTATGTTTACCCAGGTTTCTCAGCTAAAATTTGTTTTTTATAGGAGAGAATTATATGAAGGACCCCATACCATGGAGAAAAAGATGTGATGACAGCATAGAGAACCATGTTCATGGGGCTATAGAGTCCAGTAGTGCTGTGAAAACTAGGGTGGATTCTCTAGAATTTTCAGAGCCCCCAACCTTATATGGGGGCCACATCCTAGGATTCCAACAATAAAAACCTGAAGATGAAAACAACCATCACTAGACCTCTCTATGATTCCTTCTCCACAAAGCCATACCGTTTGCTTAATCAACCAGGTTAACTGACATAATCTTTCTATGGATATTCCTTGAAGAAACTGGCATATGGTTTATGAGGATAGTAAGGGGTCCTGAGTCACATTTCATGACAGGAATAGTGATTTACATTGAATCAGTCACCCAAGATAAATAGACCATGACAATTGGGGCTCTGAGTGGATCCATTGGAGGGGAAATACCCCAAACTGATAGGAAAAATTTCATCAAATTGTGATCAAGTGAATAATATCAACAACAAGGTATAAAGCCTAGCCCATCTGATAGAATGACATAGGAGGATCCAATGGTAGGACTGGTGTCCATATTTCCAAAGTACAAACCTGCAGACCCAAAGGATCTCAATTAGTCTTATTCTAATAAGGAGGACAACCGATATATTCATTGTCGATCATGAATGTTGATTAAGAATTTCATCGAAAATATCCTTTAATTATATTAGATAAGCCATTTGGGATCACTTATCTCTCAGATATGTGATCTATACACTATTACTATGGATACATGAGTTCTTCTGATGCTTGTCCAGTATTACCTCACTGAAATAATATGAAAGAGAGATCTTCACATGGATTTTACGAGGCACAAAAAGAAGTCTATCAATACAAAGAAACTCTAGGAGTCTAAATAGGAGGTCTAACACATGGAATCGTGGATGAACGAGCACTTTTCCTTCACTAAAACCCAATCGGAACTCATTTCTTAATTGAGGGTCATGTTGGAAGAGGCCAGAGATAAGTTGAATCACCAATCTCATAACGTGGATGATGTTTGAGAAGATTAGGATCAATTTCAGATCAGGGTTGATGGGTTTCACAATAAGGGAAACAAGAAAGAAATGGAGCTCAGATGATGATAAAAGATCCAAGAGGAAACACAGCGAAGGGTGGTAGAGATAGAATGCTCTATTGAAGGAGAAAATCCATAGGGGTTGTGTTTTTCGGAACTCATAAAACATATTTCTTGATTTCTTGTTTATTTTAAACTAAACAATTTTCTTATTGTTTCAAATTCTCACACCTCCATCATATATTTGGGACAACTGATGATCAATCCCAATGCTCACGTGAGTCATGCCTGGTGTGAGAAACTAGGGGTGACAACATAATTGTCCATTCCATTTCAGAGTGCCGGATAATCATCAAGTACTATAGGTCTGCAATTAAATAATGACCACCCAGAGCATTCAAGATGGGAGAAGCCCTGGTTGGAGAATAGAGCTCATGAAATAGCTAACTTTCTTTTCCCAATGTGTGATGGTGCACATGAGGGACAATGCTAATGGAGTTGGAATCAATCTTAACAAAGTGTGTTGACAATGTGTGAATAACATGACCTACATCTAGAACTCAATGAGGGTGGCATGAAGATGAAGTTTAACAACTAACTGTATTTGAGATACAACATCTGCATTGAGTTAACCAAGGATGTAAGGAAACTAATGAGGGACAACCACTGACTATATTAGAAAACACGAGGTCAAACAAGATTTTTTTCCCAAATCCTTCTTTGACATTGTTCTAAAATGGTTGGTGGGAAGAAACAAAATGAGACTATTTCATTAGGGTCCCCTTCATAAATAAATGAGGATGATGATCCAACTAAGTGGAATGAAAATCATGAGGTGGAGTGATGAAATGTTCAAAAGGATTTGAAAACTCTTGAAATTATGCCACCGTGACTGAGAGCACATCGGTGAAGGTGCATTGGTTTGAAAGAAGATCAAACCTGACTCTAAAAAGGAAACCTCTTTAACAAGGGCCTAGATGCTTTGCAGTTTTACATCATGAAAATAACGGTAGTGAACATATAGTTTAACATCATAATATAAGGATGTTGAACATGTAGTTTAATGTCATATAGTGAGGATGATGCGTGGAATAGTTTAAAGTCATATGAACAGGAATTTTTATATATTTTATTTTCATACTACCTAGACTTTGGACAAGAGTTTAAATTCATGTTACACAAAATATGATGTCTATTCCAATAATGATTTCATGGAATGGAGGATATGAACCCAACCTGAATGATCCAAAGGAGTCGTTTGCACTATAAAAATACCAAGGAGAAGATAGAAAGGATGTATATATGATGTGGTGAGGGACCCAACATAACATGGATGATGTACATGGAGACCTATCACCACACAACACAACCCTATGTGGTTCAATGTTTTAGGTAAAATATTTTGGACCATAACTGGGCCAAAGGGACAAAAGTTTAATGAACCATTGTTTGGGATCAAAGAAAACATGTATAGGTGCACTACATATCCCATAAGGATGAGAATAAATATTCACATAGTTCTTAAAGAACAACATGGTGAGAGATCAACATTAGGAGAGGAAATACTCTCTAGACAAGAAGCTGATGGATCATATAGTTATCGTGGGACATAATAAACTTTCTCTGGGTAGGGTCGTAGTTCAATGTCATGTGTTGAAGATTTTGGATCTTACTTTAAGATCCTATTGTTTAGAATATAGGTATCTTAGTTTAAGTACATAATGTTTAGACTACATAGTTTGTTGATGGGCCCAAAGACATAGTGTCTGGGTGCCACTATGTATCCCAAAAGAATGGGAATCGGGCCATACATTGTTGTAGAATCCTTCATAGTTAAACGTCATGCGGTAGGGATGAATATGGTTCGACATGAAAAGGGGAAATAATTTTGTGGCTAGACTCGAAATAAAAAATCCTATCATCCCTATATATCCCATAAGGATGGGAATCAATCCATGCATAGTTCTTGAAGGGAAATTTTTCCGTGCAGTTCTGAACCATACACCAAAATAAGTGGAATTAGATATATCTTATTTTCTCTTGGGTTCTTCCTTTCTATTTCATTTTTTAAGTAGCCAGTCTAGAACAAAAATCTTGGGTGACTCTATAGAAATCAAGCTTTTTATAGATCTTGAAAGGTGGCATTGTGGATGACCAGTGCCAAGGAAGATGCCAAAGGTGAACACCACAATGTTGATCCATTTTCTTTTGTGAGTCCAAGATGATGATTCTACAGTGTAAGGTCATATGGCAGGCCGTGTCAAGGCATTTTAACATCGTGTGGAAACTATAATTTTTTTTACTATTTTCTAGGAAGTGTAATCATTTTTTCATCATATTGATTTGATTAAAGGTATATCATTTTAAGATTATAGAATGAGGATCATAAAGAAATATCATAATGGGTGTATGTTACATGGAATCCAGATAGACATATCATGAATGAGGACCAAATAAGTCCATGACACACATGATATCCCATAATAGAATAATATTTGTAATCTCTTAGTTTAGGGTCATACATTTTGGACCCTAGATGGGCGCCTCAAGAGTAATATGTGTAAGGTGGTGGCATAAAAACACCATTATGAATGATCCACCAGAGGATTACATGATCCACATATGCATTCATGTGGAGGATTTCATACAATTTAAATACATTAAGCTTGTCTTTAGATTATCAGTTTAATAACATGAGATTGGGATGTGAACTCCAAGTTTATGGTCATAGAGTTTCAACCATAAGACGATGTGATTTTTCCATGTGGGTAAAATCACTACAATGTCTCCTAAGCCCATGTGAGCCATGATCGGTGTGGGAAACAAAGGGAAGAAAAGATTATTATGAAACATGGAAACATACACCAGGATAAAATGTAAGTCGGGTTAAGGATGTCATAAGGATGTTGATCAAAACGATCCACTTGAAAAGTTCCACAGAGGGGTAACACCAAGGGTGGTGATATTTTGTATGGACATAAGGGTGTGGAATGTGATTTTAATCACAATTTATGATATTTAGGATATAATGGGGGTGTCATAATGATGGATAATAACTACCAATGTTGTTCAAAACACAACATCTATAACATGTAACGTAGAATGAAAAAAACAAATAATGTCAACTGGGTACTATGTTTGTAATGTGGGACATGTCTCAAAATTCAGTTCAAAATCTTCTAGGGAATTATAAAAAGATGGTAGCTGAGTCATGAGCCCAAGAACCAAGTAATTAGGGGGTCCCTTTAGACATGAATGGTAACAAAGTCCCAAACAAAGGGACATGTGATGCATGAAGATGGAATGGGGGAATGCACATCCAGAACCCAACACTCTATATCCAACACCACAATGCATCTGAGAAATTTTATCATGTGTAACTGATAGACAGATCTAGACCCCTTCTTAATGGAAGAAGTGTTGAGAGTGTTCTAGGGAATGACATGGTAATGGACTAATTCGAAATGAAGAATATGGTGAAAATCGAGTTTAATGAATCAGGGGATGGACCCTAGAGATGGGAATCACACCACACATATTTCTATAATCTCATGTAGTTTAACACCACAATGTAAGTACATAGGTGTTACACAATTTAATCTCATCCAAATATGACATTGGGGTCTTAGTTTGTGATAAAAGTGGTCAGACCAGCTAATAAGGCCCTCTTAATGGATATATGTGGCATGGAGAGGTAATGAACCCAATGTTAATGAGTGTTAAGGAGGCTTGTCACCACACCACATATTCCTAATAGAAGGGTTGTTAAAACCAAGGATGTGTCGGAAGATTAAATGTTTATGAATTCTTATGTTTCCCATAAGGATGTGAATCAATATATACAAAGTTATTTGAACTCTTTGAAGTTTAATTTCATTCGGTTCAGAAGAGGTGGAGGGGGGAAATCCTGAGGGAGGATCATGATGTAGCTATTATAGCATGGCGTGAATGAGAACCAAGTATTTCTCAGCATCACACCACACACTCCCAAGAAGAACCTAGACTAACATTTTAAAGGAATGTTATGGATGTGGAATAGAAACAATTTCTAGGAGTCCATAAATATCCCATAAGGATGGGAATCGTGCCATATATAGTTCTTCAACTCCATGTATTTTAATGCCATGTAGTAATAAAATAGACTACTATGTAGTATAACATCAAGAAAATATAATGCTAAGGGAAAGGTATCCCAAAAGTGATATGTTTGGTGTGGAAAAATAAACTAGATGTGAATGAGGAGCATCGAAATCCAAACCACACTATGCACTCCTTAGAGGGATCTCATACAAAAGGTACAAAAGGATGAAAACATGTCTGGGCCAAAAGTCTAAATGTATGGGTGTTCCTACGTATCTTATAAGGATTGGAATCAATCCTTATATAGTTATTGAATATCGTGAAGTTTAACGCTGTGCAGTAAAGATGAGGAAGATTTTCTCGTTTAAGGTCATAGTGCTCAGACCATGTGTATTTTATCATCATTTGAGACATAATAGTAGTTTTACATCATCCAGGATGAGAACTATTACATATTTTAACATTATGAAATTAGGATGAAGCAACTATTTATGCAATGTACTTCTTGGGGAACTTGTCATTGGTGGGAGTAGTAAACTACTCACCATCCACAGTGACCAAAGAGTATGCAACATTAGGGTACACCTTGTGAATGATTTATGTTCCTTCCCATTTGGGCTCCAATATTAGTGGTTTCCTACCAGGTATCATTGGAATCCTTAAAGCCAATATCATATCACCTTGATGGAAAAATTAGAGAAAAAATTTCTTATTGAATGATCTAGATATCCGGTTCTGGGGCCTCTCTAGATTGTTCAAGGCTCAGAACCTATTCTCATAGAGGGCTTCCAATTAATAAATATGGACATCTACTACTATGTCTGAAGTTTGATGATCATAGACAGCTATACAGAGTGATGGGAACTGAATTTTTATGGGAAATAATGGCTCTTTTTTGTACACTAATGAGTATGGAGTTACTTGGGTGGTGTTTTAATTCACCATCCGATAAGCCAAGATATAATTGTAGAGTTTTTCTAGACAAATTTTCTTGTTCTGAAAAACCAGATATTTCAAAATGTTAGACATGGTTTTTTTGAATTCCTAGATTTACCCATTTTTCTATACATTGTAGTGAGATGTATGGTTGGACCATATGCATTAATTGGCATACAATTTCTTCAGCTCTGATACTCAGAAGTTAGAACCGTTATCAGAAAGAACAACATTAGGATCTCTAAATCGATGGATGATATTAGATCTCTTCCAATTAACTATATAAAATTACATGAATTCCTTGAGTATAATTTCATCTTCTTAAGTGGAAAATATATCTTTTACCATCAGAATAAACCTACACTGGTGAGTTGTCGCATGTGGATATGGTCCCACGACATCGATTCCCCAGAGTACAAAAGGCCATGAATATTTGGTGTTATGGAGGGGCTTCGGTGGCTGATTCATGAAGTGGGAATGGATCTGACATGTGTGTAAAACTCAATACAGTCATGGACCATGGTGGGCCAAACGTTATCCCAAACTTCGATTATGGTGAGAGTTCTTAGACCCTAATTGATGGGCTCCACACGGACCAACATGAACTTCCTAAATAACCTGGGGAATCTCATCTCCTTGAATAAAATGAAGGAGGATTACATCAAGCCCACATTTATATAGGTTCTGTTCAAGGTCAGTACCTATCTGAATGGTGAACTATGTTGCACACCAATGGGTTATCTTGCTCTTGGATAAGTCTATTAGGAGATTTCTGCACTGGTGATACCCAATTAAAGGAGTTTTCCAATATGAGTTTTCTTCTACTGTAGTTATGGGATTCAAAGGTCCTGAAGTGGATAAAAAAAATCCGACTTAGGTTCTGTGTGAGAAGTTGGCAAACCATCCAGAGCATCGACTCTACCATTTTGTGACAGAGGAAAATGAGTCACATTTACTGATAAGGTAATTGGGACAATAGATGGTGAGAGAACTCCAATAATGGAATGATCACTGACTCAAAATGAAATAGTCACCATTGATATACTCAAGGACTAGCTTGGAGTCCCCCTAACACATGTAGGCAGGGAACATCAATATTGAGGTCCAAGCTGAGACTAGTGATGAGAGCCCGATACTCACCATCATTATTGGTACGAAATTATAAAAATAATAACAAATAGGGAAAAAACATCCTATGTGGTATGATGAAGAAGATACCCCAACCTACTTTGTTGAGTTTGGGATCATTTAGTCCTCTTCTAGTTGGGCTTTGTGAGGAACCATCAAAGTTAATATGCCAACATGGAATAGATTGATCAGATGATAGGATGGGCTTGTTTATAAATTATATATCAAGGGATTACTTTATTAGGGCCGGATGGGTAGCCAAAAAATATGAAAGCACCTGAACCTTGATGGACTTATATGGGACAAACCTAATGTTGAACTATTTAAGGATAGAAACCCATTTATCTTGTTGTCCTATCAACATTGTTAGGTTTTGAGATTAGTTTAGTAGATCCATGCGAGACACTATCTATATCTTATGATGTTGTTGATAATGCTACAACTTTTATACTATGAAAAATCAAACTAGGAAGTTCTTCTCAATTAAATAATATCTTGTCTATCTGTCAAGGATCATGCGACTTAGATAGTAAAAACTATTCTCTATCCCTTCATTATTCTTCTAGGAGAGAAGGGTGTTGAGTGATCATTCCAAGGTGGTCACATAAAGGACCACCAACATTCTGGATATGGATGGTATTAGAACTATAATATGGAGAAGATACTTCTTGATTTCCTCAATATCAGTATGGAACTCTTCATCTCATTGGTAGATGGAACCTTTCTTCATGAGTCTAGAAAATGGATTAAATTTTTTTTTCCAGATTCACAATGAATCGAAATATATAGGCTAAGTTTCCTTGAAAACACAAGATCTATCAAATTTTTATTAGAGGAGGAATATGACTAATAGCCTTGATCTTATTGGGGTCAATCTTGATGCCTCTTTATCTGACAATGAAGTTGAGAAACATCTCAAAGGTGACCTCGAAGGTACACATCAAGGGGTTCATATTCAGATGGCTAGAGCAGAGGAAGTGGAAAATTTTCTAAAAATCTCTAGGATGGTCCTAAATTTGATTTAATTCGACCAAAATATTTTCCACATAGTTTTACACTATTTCTGTGAAGATCTGTTTGAATATGTGGTGAATATGATGATGATAAGTGGATCCTACATTCTTTAAACTATTTGGTATTTCCTAATTGAAAAAAGTAATCAATAGATCCTTGAAGGTGGTGTAATCCTCATATTCCAAGGTTATTTAGATTAGATTATTCTTGGAATACCCATCTATGAAGGAGATAACTTGGAATCCGGTGGCGGTATCAATCAGAAGCTCTATCACAGGAAAGGAAAAATCAAACTTTGGGTAGTAACGATTGAGATCTCATATATATATATAGAATCTAATATGTCCATTAAAATTATTTATTGGAATGATGTTTTCAAACCACCTGGGATACTAAACTTCCTTAATGAAGTTAGATTTGTTGATATTATCAACATTAACCTCAACTATGGCACCATGAGATAGGTGCATCTTCCTAAGTAACGGCTTGAACCCTCAATGGATCACAAAGAGGAAAAGATGGTGGATGGGGACATGAGGGTCCAACACTATCATATTTTCATAACTCTAGGAAAACACATCATGGTGTAGCTTTAGAAAGTCTACATATTTCTATTGTTCCTCTACGGACATAGCTGGACTGATCAACATGGACCTCAAGTCTCTCTTAGTATCGAGATTTACCTGTTTGAACTCATTGGCATTTGGTAGAGATACCCTATTAGAATATTGGTGGAGAATATTCAAAATCATCTTCATCATATGAGGTAGGAGTATCATCAAAATGAGGAAATTATTCTAATTTGACCATCCCTAGAAGAATTCTAATGCCGACTTGAATGGTGATGGAACCTTCATCAGGAGACTTCTTCACCATTCAAACCATGGAAAAAAGACTAACAACCTAATTCCATCATGCCTGCGATCTAGGGGCTCATGCCTAGGAATTTCATGGTAGTGGTGGTGGGTCTGTCTGTGTTGACTTATCTTGGCTCAGCCTAACAAGCAGGTATGGTGTGTTGCTATATCCCTAGAGAGAACACCCCAATATCTAATAGGGGAAATTGGTACATGTATCACTCTATCCCACCTTTTGTAAGAGTATGAGGTAATCTTATAAAGTTCCTTGTATCTGTAAACATGTCTTGCCCTCATATTGGAAACAAAGAATCATTGTCCCAAGTTCGGGGTTATGGCCTCCAACCGGTGACTCGAGAGAATGAAGGCATCATCCAAATCCATCCATGGGTCATAAAAAAGTAGTGCGCTTATACTCATTATTTTAAACACACTTTTCCTTTCTCTTGTAATATTCAATATATAAATAAAGGGATTCAAAAGAGGCAAAGGGAGAATAATCACTTTGGATTCCACCCACTCTTCAATTGAGGGAGTATTTGAGGCATTGATAATATGAGGAGGTAACATACATGTGAATTTGGAGCAAGGGTATACGCCTAAATTCATTTTAAGTGGTGTCCAAAGAGATGACCAAGAATTATTTGAAGGAGATACAACCACCAAATTGTTTATTTAGGGGAATCTTTCCACACGAACTCTAGTCGGTCCTATCATAACCTTGAATTTTCATGTTAGAGGGACTCATATATTCTTCATACAATCTTACCTTGCAGACCATGTAGGTAGGGATGAGATTGATCCTGAAACATGTGTCGACAAGGAAAAATCATAATTCCAACACATTAATATGGACACTGATATAAAATGGGTGGATGTACCACTGTATAATAGATATTTCATCCTCTACTTGGAATGAGATGAAGGATTTCCATTCTACTTGCTCAACCTCCTTAGTATTAAATGAATCTAGGGCCACTGCATCTGTTTCAAACTGGAGGGGGATTTCCAAATCTCTATGATGGATTTACACAGCTCCTTCAATAAACAGTGGGAACCTTGAATCGATATATTTCCTAGAATGCTAGAAATATGCTTAATCACCTAATAATTCATGCTTGTTGCACGTTACTGCCACTAGGAAGTTTCACTATGGCCGAAGGAATGATGGGAATTGAGGTTAGTCGAACCGAAAAATTCTGGATGGTGTTGGGAATTCCCCACTCGTCACTAACTGACCATGAAAAACTAGTACTGGTAGGCTGTCAGATGACTGGATAATTTCCATAGCTAGAAATGGATGATCATGATGCAGTCGCAGTGGCTTTTCCTGGTCATGTAAAACAAATCGTGATGGTAGTGAACTGAACATGATGGGATGAGAGAAATGCATGTGATGAGATATATGCTGAAATTGTTTTCTAATTTTTTCTGCATGAATTTCTTGGTTGGGAGTGCTGGAATGCTCATTTTTATGGTTCACGTGTCCATGGACTTGTCGATGATGGCATTGACTTGGACCATTAAGAGGACCTACCTGGAACTCATTATTAGTGTGAACGAAGTAGAGGCCCACTAGTGCGTCAGTGTTCACTAGGGAATACTCATCATCATCTTCTAAATAATACTCCAATAATGGGTGAATTATAGGGGAAACTATCATCATTGGGGGGCATGAAATCGCTAAGAGTGTGGGTTGAATTCAGCTCTAGTGGGGGGCTCTTTTCTTCCTTTCACCATCGACACCTTATCTTCTGAGAAGTGATAGGTCAAGACAAGGATTCATAAGTGGTAGTAGGAGGGGTTGCATTAATAGGGGGATATGTCCAATTAAAATAGGAAAAAATGATACCATGAGCATGAGATGTTGATCTGTGGGATAAATAATAATCATACTTTTGAGACATGTGACTGGATATCTACTGCCATTCACCTTCTCCATCACTATTAAAGTTCATGGAAGAACATGCCACCTATGATACGGAAGGATCCAAGATGAATACATTATTGTCAACCTATTACTAAATAAATTCTATAAACACACAAAATCACTTGATTTAGTGTCTAAATATTCTTTGTTAAGGGTAGTAGTCTGGTTGATTAGTGAGATCAGCCTCATAGGGCTTCTGACGTTCTAGAAATTCCAGAATTCCCTGATCCAAGGAACTTAGATAATAACCAGGGACCTAAGCTTCATCAAATTAGTAGGTATGATTCATCTGATCTGGAAAAAAAATTCAGAGCCTTGCCCTAACGAGAGGTTGGAGAAAAATGGGAATCTAAAGCCTGGTTTTATCACATATGTTATAGTTCTTGATGGGGGTGTAGCCTAATTTGGATGTAGGTGATGCTAGATCTAAGGCTGGGCCTCAAACAGTTTTCCTCAATGAGGATATGGTTTAGGTTCTCTTGGAAATAATTCTAACAGTTTGGGGGCCTCTGCATGCATGACAGTATCATTATCAGCCTTTTTTACTCTTCTTTTAGGAGTTCTGTGAAGCAACGAGCATGCCTATTTAACTTTCTGTAAGGCCTCTTCCAAGTGATATGACTTGTCATGAAAAATATCAGAATCCACCTCAAAATTTACGAGTGATGGGGGAGAACCATGTCAATATTCACATTCCCCAGGCACATTTTTAGCAACTATTCTTCTTTCAGTGACATATTGAGCATATATGTGAGGCCCTTCCACATGGCAACAAAGTCTGTGACTCACTCATCTGGTCATTGTTTTCACTTGAATTGGCTGTAAATACTGGTATTGTGAGTGGAATAGTTGTATTGATAAGTAAACTATCTATAGAGATCCTTCCAACTAGCTATGAACCCCATTTGTAAGAGTTTATACAAAATAAATGTATTTCCTTTGAGTGATTGTATGAAACATCAGATCATGGTGGCTTCTTATGTTGCTGGAGTCCCCAAAATGGGCCCACACCTTGAAATAAATTTTTCCAGATGCTACAGCATTTTTCCCATCCTGTTAAAAGGGGAAAATATAGGGTTCTCAAAATCTGGGGGTTCCAGAAAATTATCCACCCATGCCAAGAAATGATTTCCCAATGGTAAGATCACTACTTATTATGTCTCAAGGTCCTCGAGGAGTGAAATGAGAGTGATCATAAAATCCTTATGTTAGGGATTCCTATCTTGATGAGGGTTCCGAACAGCCATCATGTTAGTGGGTTCTTCAACTCGATAGGCTGGATCAGTGGCTCATAGAATGACTAGTGGAATTTCTTGAGGAACAACCTGAAGAGCTGCTGGAGGAATTGTTGAGATGGTATGTGAGTATGATATACATTATAATACCAAATGTAGGATCGAAATAATAGAAATATTATACATAGTATCTAATGATACTCAAAATTCAAGAGGGGGGGAGGTGAATTGTATACTTTTAAAAATTCCTTTGGAACTTTTAAAGATGTTTACGTTTAACAAGGTTAAACAAGATAATTCACAAAACCTCTAGTTCTACTAACTTGCTTTAATTTGGAAATATGATTCTAAGAAAGTGAATCCATAAATATGGTTCTGAAAAGTAAAACTTAAGGAAAGTTTACAACAACAAAGATTCAACCGTGAATCATATAGAATCTTACTAAATTAGAGTATAAGTATAATGAACTATAAGATAGTTATACTATCCTCATCAAAACAAATGCAACAGAAAACTTGTAACATAATAAGTAACAAGTTGTAAATCCTTTAACCCAAAGATAAAGGTATCCAACAACCTTGGATAAAGGTCCCTTGATTTATACATTCAAGAAAGTCTATCTTACCCACACCAGGGAAAGCCCTTGATACGAAGATTGGAGTCTATCTTGCTATCCTCGCAAGCCCTCAACTTTCAGGTAGTCGGCACATATGTCTTCCATAGCAAGGAAGCCCTAAAATTCAAGGTAGTCGACACCTTTGTCTTCCTATCCCCGCAAACCCTCGATTGTACACAGAAAAAATCAGAGTCGCACAAAGAAAAATTGAACCATAAGTTCAGTGCGCACTAAGCAATGAGAGTCTCCCTCTAGAAATCACTTCAGCAGCATGTAATCTCTAGAGTCATAGAACCATATCCAGCTCTTTTCAAATGGGATTCTATTTATAAGCACAACTTCAATGGTCGGATCCCTCCTACAATGGTCATATTTTTCCTTGAATCTCAGAGAGACCTGTATACATGTCACTCAAACAACAATTAGTTAGTAACTGAAAGCGCAAAATGATTTTATAACAAATCAAGTGTAAGAAAAAATATGGTTACATAACTAAAATCCAATGTTCGTAATGTAAGCAAGTTAAAGTTTGGAGTCTAACAAAAAATGAATTCGGAGTCTATAACACAAGGATATTCAGATTCTGTTTTCTAGGAATTCAGATTCTGAACTATATAGAATTTTGGAGTCAGAATTTCATTGAAATTCATAATCTGGATTTACAAGAATTCAGAACCAGAACTTACAAAGTTCTGAGTCAGATTTTATGAGAATTTGGAGTCAGATCTCATAAGAGTTCGGAGTCTGTACTCAGAGAACTCGGATTCATAACTCAGAGAAGTTCGTAACCAGAATTCATATTTAGAATTCGGAGTCAGAAATCTGAAAGGTTTGTAACCAGAATTCTTAATCAGAATTCTGATTCAGAATTCGGAGTCAGAACTCAGAAAAGTACGTAACTAGAATTCGGAGTCATAACACAGAAAAGTTAGTTACCAGAATACGTAATCATAATTTGAATTCGGAATTTGGAGTCAGAACTCAGAAAATTTCGTAACCATTATTCATAATCAGAATTCAGAGTCACAACTCAGAAAAGTTCGTAACCATAATTCTGATCCTAATACAGAATGCTTCATATCTAGGTAATTATAGGATTCCGAGTTTTTAGTTTCAAACCGAATTTTACACTTAGAAAAATTATGATATGAACAATGAACATGATAAGGATAAATTTCCTTGGGGACGGAAAGATTTCCTTATATAAGAAATACATAGGGTAAAAAGAAATTTGCCTTGAGATAAGGTGTTTGTGATTTTCGAAACAAGAAGGAATAGTAAAGTCATAAAAAAAAGCCTTAATGACTCAACAATCTCCCCCATGTGTGAAGGAATGTAAAATTCATAAGGAAAACCATATTGACTCAACAATCTCCCCCTTTTTGGAAAGCACAAACATATTTTTGAAAAATAATATTAGGACTTAGAAAAAAAATTTCTAGACTTTGAAATAAATATTATCTCCCTTTACACATGGAGAACGGTGAATATGAGTAACTCACCATTAGAATTTGGAACACTAAGGATCGTATTGTATTTTTCTGGAATGAAATTTTTCATTTAGCTTGAAAATGTAAATCATCGTAATGAAAACTCCCCCTTAGATAAACTCCCCCTTACATAGGGACATTTATTCTTTACATAGAATTATTTTTCATTTCTCCTCCTCTGTGATTTTTAAAAAAAATATGGGGGAATGAAAAAAAAATATGGTACCTAAAATATTAGTAAAAACATCCAAAAAAAACAAGAAACCACAATTTCATTATGATTGGAAATATTTGTACTTGGAAAATACAATAAAAGATCAGATTTATCTATTTTCCTTCCTTCTCCTTGGGTATTAACTTCTTTACTATGGTTTTAAGCTTCTTCGTCTCCTTGTGATCTTCCTATGCTTGTTTTTATAAGTCTTTGATCCTATCATCCTGAGCCTTCAGAGTCTCTTCCTAAGCCTTCAATAGGTAATTTTGCTTCATTAACTTCTCTTCATTCTTGATCTGGAGATCCTTTTCTATTTTCCAACTTTGGACAACATAATTCAACTTCCCATTCAGATCTTTGACATCCTAAATCCGAGAATTGTGCTCAAGATTTAGCTTTTCCTCAAAGATATTTATGAGATCCTTGATTTTTTTGTCTTGAGTATCAGAAATTTCCTTAACATCACCTTGAAATTCATCAAGCTCTCTCAAATCTTCAACTAAATTCTTTGACCAGATAACCATTTTCTTGCAAGATTTTTTATGGGCTTCATAGTTGATAAGGAAGTTCTTGTAATCAGCCTCAATCTTTACACACCTATCCATCACCATGGATACAGAATCTGATTTCTGATTCATGCTATGTTGGAGCATTTGACATCTAGAGTCAATGGTAGGAAAGATCGGAATGATGTCTACAAGCTTCTTTAGAGATTTAATGACAAAATAATGTCCCAGAGCTGATGATTCTGAATCTGACACTTTGGTTGGTGGTGGTTATTCTTCTAGATCGACCAGATTCCTCTTAGAAGATTCACCAGCTTCCTTATTTATTAGAATTTCTTTTGTTGGGTTATCAACAACAACTTGTTTCCCCTTGTCTATTTTCAGAACAGCTTATACATCTGGAAACTCATGCTCACATTAAGATAAATGAAAAATCTTATCTTCATCAATTTTTAATTTCTCGACTCCTGCCTCAATATCCTCATGATGAATAAAGTGATGATTATAGATTTCTGCCTCATATAACATGTTCACTTCCTCTTCAGCCTTTTCATCAATTCCAGGAGTAGCAAGTTTTGAAGATCCAACTTGAGAAGTCCAGATTGAAATTTTTTCGGAAGCACTTTACTTCTCATGAAAGTATTCCAATTTCTTTATTATATCAGCTGTATCATCACTACTTTCAGCTTCTCGAACTTCTTCTACACCTTCCTTTTCTTCAATAGCCTTCTCTACTAATTTTTCTGGAGTTAGGAACTTCTTCCCCAATGACTCCAGTAATGGTTCTAGTAAGAATGTTTTCGGTACAGGGATGTTCTCGGATGAAATTTCAGTATCCCATAGAAGAGATTGACAAATTTTAGCCTCAGACATATTCTTATTAAACTTATTCTCTTTGGATTACTTCTCAAGCTCTTTAGTAGTCTTTTCATTTAGATCCTTGGCCTCACCAGGATCTAGAACAATCTGTGGTTATCTATCCTTTCGATTATTTTTATCCTCCCTCCATTTGGCTACGACCTCATCCGGATAGGCTTTCTGTTTCTTGGGCTTTGGAGGTGCAGTTTGAGCTTCCTTAGCTTTAGGAGTTTCGCCTTCAAGTTCTGCTTCCTTCAATTTTCTTTTCTTTCCAGCCTTCTTCGATGGTTCAGCCTCTTCTACATTTTATGGAATGGGTTCTTCTTCTTCGACTGGTAGATCATAAAACTCTCCAAAATCTTTAGAAAAGCCGATATTCATTCTTTTCAAAGTCTCATCACTAATGAGGATAAATTTTCAATTCCTCAGCTTGGAACTACAAGGAATCTTGAAGGAATCAAGACACAGAACAATCAACTTGGAGAGTTGGGTAGGATACATGATTATCTATGTTCTCAAATTTCTATTCTTGATATTATCTATCATAATGAGAATATACTTCATTAGATTGATCTTCATTATATTTACCAAAAAATCTAAGATATACATTTCACTTTTCTTTATGGTTTCCTTATCACCCTTTCTCGGTACGATAACACCCTGAACCCATAACTCAAGGATCTAATTGTTGGTAGAAAAGTGAGAAATCTTTGCGGTGTTGACATATGTAAGTCCAAGACATTCCATATATTTTACCTTGATAGAACTTCCTTGAACATCTGGTAACTTTTGAGGAAAAAAATTCTACTTCTACTTCATAGGATAACCCTATCAAGCTTGCAGCCTTGGTGTATGAAACTGCATATGTTTTTCCATAACTCTAGAAGGAAATTTTTTCTCTGCCATCTTTTTTAAAAAAACAAACTGATTCATAAAATTCTATCAGCAGATCCAGATACACAACATCTTGAGCTCCTGGCTTTGATATACAAATGCTTTCCCATCCATTAAGCATGATATTATTTGAAATAATAGAATCATACTTATTGAAGAAGTTCAGAGGTACCACATCTCCCTGTATACTTGCCACTCCGAAATTGGCTTGACAGAATACATATCTTGAGAAGGAACTTCACTAGACATTCGGAATTGAGAAATCATTGAAAATATGGAACAGGATTTTGAAGTGGGGCAGAGCTTCGACACAAAAAATCTTGATAGCCAACGTGGGACAACCATCAGGGGTCCCCTTTTATAGGTGTTTGAAGAGATGGTTCAACGTCCCATATCAATCCATTGGCTGAGAATTCTTCTGATCAGATATGACGATTGAAATGATAGCCGCATGTAAAATTTGGTTGGATCCGATCTTTTGAGGTTTTTTTAAAATAAAACATTCTGATTTAAGGAAACTAGAATCTGATAAATTTAACAAAAGAAACTACGAGCAAGTAATATTTGATTACAAAAAACTCAAGAAAGGATCATACCTTTCTGATTTTTTGGAGAATTATTTGTATTGAGGAAAATTCTTCTTAATGAATTTTAGATTTAAAAAATACTTGGCTACAGAAAAAAAACTCTATTACGAAAAGGAGATTTGAGTACAAAAATCTTCATCACAAAAATCATCATTACGGAAAAAAACTTTATTATGAAAATTTTCATGACTTCATTACAAAAAATTTTGAAAAACTTATTACGAAAAATTTGAAAACTTCATTAAGAAAACTTTTGAAAACTTCATTACGAAAAACATGAAAAATTTCATTACAAAAAACATGAAAAACATCATTATGAATTTTTTTGAAAAACTTCATTACAAAAAACATGAAAAACTTCATTATGAAAAAAAATATAAAAAACATACAATGAAATGTACTCCTCCTATGAAAAGGAGTTAATTACTGTAAGGAGATTGATTGCATAAGAAGTTAACAAGGAATATTACCTTAAGGTTATCATTCCTAACATCTATTTAATGTATTCAAATCTATCAGAGGGTAATGATTTTGTCAAAATATCAGCAAGTTGATCTTGCATTTTGATAAATTTAAGAATGATATCTTCTTTTTGTGTGTGATCTCTAAAAAAGTGATGCCTAATATCTATGTGTTTTACACGAGAGTGATGGGAATGTTTTTTACTAAGGGCAATGGAACTTGTATAATGACACAAAATTTGTGTTTTGGTAAAACTCATACCATTGTATGTGAGTTTGTGTTGCATCCCCGCTACTGAGTGTTGCTTTTTGCATGACCAAGAAACTAATGAATCTCCTAAGAAATGAAAAGTTCCGAATATACTCTTTTTTTCCATTCTACATCTACCAAATTCAGCATATGAAAAACTTTTTAAAACAAAATTATTTCCAGAAGTATAAAAGAGTCCTAAATCCATTGTTGCCTTCAAGTAGCGAAAAATTATTTTCACTGACTTTAAATGAGATTCCTTATGATTAGATTGATATCTTGAACATAAGCATACTAAAAACATTAAGTATGGACAACTAGCTATCAAGTAAAGTAAAATTTCTATCATACCTATAAAAGATGTTTGATCTACTGGTTTCCCAGCTTCATCAAGATCAAGTGTGTTTGAGATACCAATGGGAGTACTTATACTCTTAGTGTTGTCATATCCATAATTTTTAAGAAGATATTTAATATACTTATGTTGGGATATATAGATTCCTTCTGGTTTTTGAGAGATTTGAAAACTAAGGAAAAATGTTAACTCACCCATCATACTCATTTCAAATTCATATTTCATTAGATCTACGAATGAATCAGTTTAAGACTGCCGAGTTGAACAAAATATAAGGTCATCAACATAAATTTGAGCAATCAAAAATTTTTTCTTATCTTTATTTATAAAAATGGTTGTATCTTCATTTCCCTTAACATAATTATTTTGAAGCAAAAATCCTATAAGTCTATCATACCGTGCTTGAAGGGATTGATTAAGTACATACAAAGCTTTGGTAATTCTAAAAACATGATCAGGCTGTTTTGTATCTTCAAAACCAGGAGGTTGTTCAACAAAGACATCCACTTGAACATAACCATTATGGAATGAAAATTTCACATCCATTTGAAAAAGTTTGAAATTGATAAATTCTGAAAAAAAAATGTAAGATAAGAATAGATTCAAGTCTAGCTACTTGAGCATAGGTTTCTTTATAGTATATTCCTTCTTGTTGATTATAGACTTTAGCAACTAATATACCTTGATTTCTTACAATGATTCCATTTTCATCACACTTATTTATGAAGACCCATTTTACACCAAAAACAGAAGTTTCCTTAGGTATTTCAACCAAGGTCCAGACTTTATTCCTTTCGAATTCATTTAGTTCATCTTGCATGGATTTAATCCAATCATCATCATTTAAATCCTCATCAGTGCTTTTTGGTTCTAATTGGTAAAGGAATGCTAGATGTTCTAATTCATTTATTAATTAAATTCTAGTCCTTACAGGTTGATTCACATCTCCAATGATGTTATCACTAGGATTATTCTTTAAAAAAAACTGATTTGGGTTTTGGAAAATTTGTTCATCAACATAGGGTAGGAAATATTCTAGGGTAAATGCTTTAGAAACATTTTCTTGGACATTTTACTTATCAGAAGGATCTTCTAACAAAGGTTGATAATCAGTTTTTTAAAACACTTCCGATGATCTTGGTTGGGGTTGTTTAAAAACAAAAGGACCAGTTTCATCAAATTTCACATGTATTGTCTCTTCAACAGTACAAGTGTTTTTATTGAAAAATCTATAGGACTTAGAAGTTGTGGAGTAGCCTAAGAAAATTCCTTCATCATATTTTGGTGTGAATTTATGTAGGTTAAATTTAGTATTCAAGATGAATACCTTGCAACCAAAAACCTTAAAGTAGTAAAGTCTAGGTTTTCTACCATTCCATAACTCATAAAGAGTTTTATTAAGAAATGGTATAATCAATACTCGATTTATAGTATAACAAGCAGTACATACAGCTTCAGACCAAAAAATTTTGGCCACATAATACTCACTCAACATGGTTCTAGTTATCTATTGAAGAATTATATTTCTTCTTTCAACAAAACCATTTTGTTGAGGTGTTCTGGGTGCTTAGAAGTTTTGAGTAATGCCTTTTCTAGTACAAAATGTTTCAAAATCAGAATTTTGAAATTCTCCACCATGATCACTATGAATATCTTTCAAAGAAAGGTTTTTCTCATTTTTCACATGGGCTCTAAAAATTTTGAAATAAGAAAAAGATTCAGACTTATTTTCTAGAAAATAGACCCACGTAAATCTAGTGTAATCATCAACCAATAAAAATACATAATACTTTCCCCCAATGCTTCTAGTTTGTGTAGGACCAATGAAATCCATATGCACTAACTATAATTAATTAGTAGTTGAGACTTCGCCGACTAATTTAAAACTTGATTTATATTACTTTCCATATTGACAAGGGTCACAAACTTTTAAATAATAAAATCTAAGCTCTTGTAGATCCTTAACTAATATTTTATTAGAAAGTTTTCATAAGTTCCTAAGGTTACAGTGACCTAACCTTCTATTCCATAACCAAGAATTATCTTCTATTACACTAAGGTAAGTTAGATCTTGGATCCTAAGGTCTTTTAAGTTTAGTGTGTATACATTCCCTTACCTATGGATAGAAAGAATAAACTCTTCCTTGGAATTAGGTACTAAGCGCTTTTCATTCCTAAAATTCACAAGGTAACCTTCATCACATAATTAGATTATGCAAATGAGGTTTTTCTTAATACCCTAAACGAATAAAACATTTGAAATCAAAGTTTTTCCAAGAAGAACAACGTTACCTATACCAATAATTTCTCCCTGAGCATTATCTCCAAAATTAAATTTTCCTCCTTTCGACTTGATAATATTTTCAAAATAGTTTTTGTTAGAAGTCATATTCCAGGAACATACACTATCCATGTACCATATATTATTATTGGTACAATCTCTATTTCCCTAAAAATAATAAAAGGTTAGGTTTTCGGAATCCAAACTTGCTTGGAGATGGAATTCTCAGAAGAAAAAAAATTTTAGGCACCCACATCTTCTTAGAAAAATAAGATTTATGAAATCCTAAAGACTGAGTTTTTTTTAAGGAATGATTTTTTCCCAGTGTCCACCACACTAACACTTAGTACAGAATGGAGTACTTTGAGGAAGAAAATAATTGTTACTAAAAATCGATTTAGAACCAGTGTAACCAAAACCCGAACTATTCCTTAGAGGTCAGATTTGAGAATAAATTTTATCAAAATTTTCTTTACCTAAGGTAATGTTTGAAAACCACTTCCTCAAGAAAAATATTTCATATTTTAGTTTTATAACCAACTTCTTGTCTTCTAAAACATTTTATTTTGAACTAGAGTTAGGCTCGAAAACATTTTTCTTAGAAATTAAATTTTCTATTTCTTCAGAAAGTTTATTCTTCTTAGAATTTACTTCCTCAAGATTTTTTTAAATACTTTTAAATTCAAAATTTTTCTTATCAAGATCTTTAGAAAGATCTGCTATTTCTTTAGTAAGAATAGTATTCCTAGATTTTTCCTTATCAAGATTTTTCATGAGTTTTGAATTCTCAATCTAAAGAAGTTTGGAAAACCTAGAAACTTATTCATAGGAAGGAAAAGTATTATCTTCATCAAAAGAAGATTCTTCATCATAAGAGTTATAATATTTACTATCATTAGCATTCAAGGATAAATTGGTCATATATTCAACATTGTGTACCTTATCCATAAAGCAAGGATTTTTAATTGGTAGTCTGGCTATTAGACCAATATTCTTATGTCCAGAAGATTCATAATCCGAATATTCATCTGAAGAGTCTCCACCACTCGCACTCCTGGTGTCATTAGCTTTCAAGACTTTATTAGCATTAGCATTATAGTACTTCTTTCTGTTTCTCTTAGAATTCTTTTACTTTCTTTTTTTCTTCTTAATCATAGGAAAATATGGTCTTATATGTCCAGCTCTCTTGCATTCATAATATGTAACTTCTGAATCTTTCTTATATTTCGTTTATTTCTTCTTATATATGGATTGAAGGTTCCTCTGTCCAGATATCTTGTTCATCCTTTGAGCAAGATTTTCTAACTCATTCTCTAAGGATTCACTTCCACTAGATTCGGATTGGATAACAACTTTCTTAGATTTGGACATGGTAACTCTCTTAGGAGTCTTATCTTTCGTATGATTAGAAATTATAGTAAAAGAAGCACTTCTATTTTCATTATTCTTCATTACATTATCAGCATCTCTCTTCATTCTAGTCTCATGCTATAGAAGAGTTCCAAATAGTTCATCAAGATTAATCTGAGTAACCTTTTTGTTCTCATCTATAGATATCCTCTTGGATTCCCACTCATTGGGCATGATGTCTATGATATTATGAACAAGAGCTTTATGATCTAATCCTTTTTCACCCATTGATTGTAAACTATTCACAATAGTCGTGAACCTTTGTTGCACCTTACATATGGGTTCTCCATAAGGAAAGTTAAATCCATAGTATTCCGCTCTGATCATGTCTCTTCTAGTTTCAATAACTTTGGATGTTCCAAAGTGAGTAACTTCAAGTTTCTTCCATATACAATTTACTGCTTCACAAGATAAAATTTGGCTATATATATTTATAGTCATGGAAAAAATTAATGTATTATGTACCTTATAATTCAGTTGATATTCATTCTTTTCTTGATTGGAAAAGGTACTAAATTTTTTGTCATGGATTTTGTATCCTCCAGTAAGAATAACAAAATTATCAACACCAGTATTGATAATAAAAGTCTTCATGATATCTATCTAATATTTGTAATCATTTCCATAAAAAACATTTGGTTTTGTTGGGTTGATATTGTCTATGGAACCAATATGGATTCAATCCATCTTAAAGAAAATTTATTCCACAAAAACTTGTTGATATAAAAAAATTGTAAAAAAGGAAAATATTCCTAAGCAAGGGAAAATATAGAACAGGAGTATCTCTAATAAAAAATTAATCTGAACTATACGAGTCCGAAAAACTAATTCTGATAATAAGAATATGATGAACTTTTTTCTGAGTTTAATCATGAGATTAATTCCGATTGAACCAATGATCTGATACCAATTGTTGAGATGGAATGTGAGTATGATATAATCTATAATACCAAATTTAGGATCTAAATAATAGAGATACTATATGTAGTATATAATGATACTCAAAATACAAGAGGGTGGTGAATTGTATACTTTTAAAAATTCCTTTGGAACTTTTAATGATTGTTACGTTTAACAAGGTTAAATAAGATAATTCAGAAAACCTCTAGTTCTACTCACATGCTTGAATCCAAAAATATGATTCCAAGAAAGTGAATATGGAAAGATGGTTCTAGAAAGTAAAAATTAATGAAAGCTTACAATAACAGATAGTCTACCTTAAAGCGTATATAATATTACTAAATCAAAGTACAAGAATAAATAACTATAAGATAGTTATAGTATCCTCAAAAAAAATAAATGCAATAGAAAACTAGTAACACAACAAGTAACAAGTAGTAAATCTTTTAACCCAAAGAGAAGGGTATCCAACAACCTTAGATAAAGGTCCATTGATATATACTTTCAAGTAAGTCTGCATTACCCACACCAGGGTAAGACCTAGATACGAAGAATGGAGTCTGTCTTGATATCCCCACAATCCCTCAACTTTTAGGTAGTTGGCACCTCTATATTCCTCAGAAAGGAAGCCCTCAACTTCAAGGTAGTAGGCACATCACTCTTCCTATCCCCAGAAGCCCTCAATTGTACACAGCAACAATCAGAGTCGCACAAAGAAAAACTGAACTAGAAGTTTAGTACACACTAAGCAATGAGAGTCTCTCTCTAGAAATTACTTCAGCAGAATGTAATATCTTGGTTCATAGGAGAGTATCCATCTATTTTCAAATGGGATTCTATTTATAGGCACAGATTCAACGGTCGTCTCCATCCTCCAAGGGTCATATTTTTCCTTGAATCTCGGTGGGACCTGTATACGTGTCACTCAAACAACAGTTAGTAACTGAAAGGACGAAATAATTTTATAACAATTCATGTGTAAGAAAAAATAAGGTTACATAACTAAAATCCAATTTTCGGAATATATGAAAGTGAAATTTAAGAGTCTAACCAATAATGAATTCGAAGTCTATAATACAAGGATCTTCAGATAACGTTTTCTGGGAATTTGGAACCTGAACTCTATAGAATTCCAGAGTCTAAATTTCAGGGAAATTTAGAATCTGGATTCACATGAATTTAGAATTAGAACATACAAAGTTCTGAGTTAGAATTCATGAGAATTTGGAGTCAAAAATCATAAAATTTCTGAGTCTGTATTCAGAGAACTCGGACTCAGAACTCAAAGAAGTTCATAACCAGAATTGGTGTTTGGAATTCGGAGTCAGAACTCAGAAAAGTTCATAACCAGCATTCGTAATTAGAATTCAGATTTAGAATTCAGATTCAGAACTCAGAAAAGTTCATAACCAGAATTTGGATTCAGAATTCGGAGTCAGAACTCCGAAATGTTCATAACCATAATTCATAATCAGAATTCGGATTCAGAACTCAGAAAAGTTCGTAACCATAATTCAGATCCTAAAACATAATTCTTCATATCTAGGTAATTATAGGATTTCAGTGTTTTGGTTTCAAATAAAATTTTACACTTAGAAAAATTATGATATTAACAGTGAACATGATAAGGATGAATTTCCTTTGGGATGGAAATTTTTCCTTATAGAAGAAAAATATAGCGTAAAAAGAAATTTTCCTTGAGATAAGTTGTTTGTGATTTTCGAAACAAGAAGGAATGGTAAATTCATAAGAATATACTTAATGACTCAACAATCTCCCCCATGTATGAAGGATTGGAAAATTCATAAGGAAAACCTTATCGACTCAATAGGAATGATATGATCTGATTCTCAAGGGTGGTTCTCAGGTAGTTCAGGCAGATTTGGTGATGAATTTCATGACTGTTTTCCATAAACACAATACTATACCATATTGAGGTGTGTAGGGTTATTGAGATTAATGGGGGGGGGGACCTATATGAGGAGGTCCTATGAATACCACTTCTACCCCAAGGTAATAAGAAAATTATCATACCCAAGATCACCATAATCTGGACACCTTCTAGGAATGCACGTGGCAAGATGCTCATCAATAAGAATTTTCTATTCGGTAAGTTGTTGATGCAAGGATGTTATGTCATGGTCGACCACTGTCTTCTACACTGTAACAGATGGTTCAGAAGGCTTATAAGTCCTTTGTGGTCATTTACCCTTCTTGGGGTCTCAGTCTAAGGGTAATGAGTCAAACAAATCTTCTAGGCCAAGGATCTGCCTTGCTAGTGAGTGAAAACTCATGGGGGATCCAGTAGATGTTCTGATAACCTAGGGGGTGGGTCAATATCTTCATACCCAAAATGGTTTCTCTATACTTAAGTGTTCTAATTTCATCCATATTGACCATGACCGTGTCAATAGGCGTATCCTCATTGTCACCTAGAAGGTCTGGCGAGCGCAAGATCAGGATGAAGTAGAGAGAATAATACTTCCCCTTCCCTATATCTGCACATGTGGAGAGGACCCTTTGATAATTATATGGGGCATAGGGAAGCTTTGGATTCATCTATTCTAAAGAGTTTGGTGATATCCATATGTTGCAAGTTGTTGAGCCACATGAAGCACGATTAGGTCAACTGCGCAACATTGTTGGCCGATGTTGTTGAAGTGATACCAAATCCATGGATACACCAACTAATTATTATAGAGATAGAAATGAATCGCATAGATTTTCTGGAATAAGTGAATTACTTCATCCGAGTTTATTGATTAATTAATATCAATGTTTGGAGTTTCGATTAGCTAGAAAATCATATATAATTGGTTCACTGGAAGAAAGTCACATATAATTCTTAGATGAGAATATGCTTCTAGTTTTTATTTTTCTCATTCTTTGAACTATTTTATATAAGGAACTAGTAGTGGCACTAATGTAGACCATTATGGTGGATGAATTATTAGTGGAAAGAACACGGCGTGAGAAGATAGGTCACTGTAGTCAGGATTCACTACTGGAAAAATGATTTTTCCCAACACTTCTATACCAACGGTTTGTCAAACCGTTGGTATAGATACCCTTTCCCAATGGTTTGGCCAAACCGTTGGGAAAGCCCATATTTTGGCCACCTTTCCCAATGGTTTGGCCAAACCGTTGGGAAAGGTTGAATTGTGGAGGCCCTTTGCCAACGGTTTTGGCAAACCGTTGGGAAAGGGTAGCCTATCCCAACGGTTTGCCAAAACCGTTGGCAAAGGGCCTCCACAATTCAACCTTCGGCCAAAATTTGCAAACAAAACACTAGACTTTTCCCAATGGTTTTGAGAACCATTGGGAAAAGTCTAGGCCTTTCCCAACGGTTTTCAGAACCGTTGGGAAAAGTCTAGTGTTTTTTTTGAATCATCCTACGGAGAACATTATATATATCAAAATTTATAATAATTAGAACAATACATATATATTTTTATGGAATTATGTAAACAAAAGTCATGTTAGGTTAGTGGTTAAGTCTTTGAGTTATAAACTAGAGGTCCTGGGATCAAATCCCACCAGGTGTTTTATTTTTGGAATTTATATACCAACGGTTCCATTACCGTTGATATAGATTTCATATTACCTATACCAACGGCTTACTTGGCTACGGTTCTCCAAACCGTTGGTATAGGCTATACCAACGGTTTGGAGGCCTATACCAACGGTTCCAAACCGTTGGTAAAGGTTAGTTTTTCAGTAGTGATTGTCTCTCGGGGATGGTACCAATCACATCATCATGTCCCTATAGGACGGGGTGTTAATCACCACTTCATGTGTGAAGAGGGTAGTTATTGGTGGTGGATATGGCTGATTCTCATCATCTACCAATCACTAGAACAACTCTCCATGATCTCATGTCAAGGTATAGAATGACCCTGGTGATGATAGAGAGGACTTCACAACAAGACCCTCGATGGGAGCCAAATTGCCCTCCTCCTCCATGTACCAACGAATGGTTTTGGGGATCTGGTACATCTCGCTTTCCGAAAGGGGGGATATCACATACTGAGTTCCTACCCTTGACTTTGATAAAGTGTATCAGGATGAAGTCTCCATCATCGAGTCGCATTATACTTAATAATATAAAAAGATTACTGGATTGATAACAATCTCACACTTCTTTGAGTGCTTCCTTCGGCATAGATAGTTCTCTTTTTTATCTCAAGATGGTTCTTTCAGGAATGGTAGATTCTCGACACAAGGAGGAATTCTATGAAGGGTGGTGCCGGAGTGAGGAGGAACTCTTCTTTGGTGACCTGCGGTGTGAGGAGCACCCAAGCTTATGTCAAACAGAAAATGGGGAGGACATATGTGTTGATTTTTGGACGTGTGGGGAAGACCTCCATGGTGGGGAGTGTTGGAATGGGGAAGACCTCTGCTGAATATGGAGAAAAAAATTAAAGTTCCTATATGCTGATTGGTGATGGATTGAGAGGGACCTTTTCTTTTGTCAATTTTGTTGTGGGGAGGTCCTCCACTGAAGCTGGTGAGAACATAGTGGGGACGTCCATACTGATAGGTGACCGAGTGAGGATGAACTTTTCTCTGGTCAATGTTTTTGTGGGTGAGACCTTCATTCAATGTGGTATGAACATGGGGAATACCTCCATGATGATGGTTGACTGTTTGAGGATGAACATTTCTTTATACATTGCGTCTTCAGGGAGGACCATTACTGAAGATGGTGAGAACATGTGGAGTACCTTCATACAGAAGGGTGAAAAAGTGAGGAGGACATTTTCTCTGGTCAATACTATTGTGGGGAGGACCTCTGTTGAAGCTCGTGAGAACATTAGGAGGACCTTCATTTCAGCTTCCAATGTCACCTGGAAGACTTCCATGATGATTGGTAAATATAGCACGAGGAAGACCTTCATACCAATCAAACTAGATATTGAGAGGAACTTTGTGTTGAACATTGATAAAGTTGGGAGGACCTCCATGTGGATGCTTGCTGGAGTATGGAGGACCCTGTATTGAACTAGTGATTATCTGATGAGGGCCTTCACATTGATGATATGAAATAGGGGGAGCACATTCTTATCTTGGATCATACACATAGGGAGTACTTCCATCATAGGGGTGAGAGTGAGGAGGAACTCCACGATAATTGGTGATGGTATGGGGAGGACCTCGTACTAAATATAATCATCACCAGTTGTCCCGCAACAACTGCTCATTGTTCCGATGATTGAAAGAGTCAACAGAGCTTTCCATTGGGGAATTTTATGTTTTGATCTCAGTCGAAATTTGAAGTGCCTCTACTGAGAAATACTAGGGAATTTGTTTTATGCATAATTGGTGGAATGGGTCACTATAGCAGTAGAAGATGATGACCCACGATGGAATTCCTTCTATTCGTCGGCCAAATGTTTCTTTCAGATCACCTGGAAATTGGTGGAATTGGCGCAACCTAGTGGGGCCCCACCTTGGTAGCACTCAAGCAGTAGACATCACCAAGATGACTCAGATTTCCCTAAACTCATCGAATTAGGGGAGTAAGTAATAGGTACGTTATGGGGAGAGGCTCCAAAACGATTGTATGTTAGAGTGAGAAGTAGTGTCTCCCTACGCGAGCCTTGGTGGTGGCGGTGATGATGAGGAAAAAAAATCTTCAGGTACCAGCAGCCCATATCTCTTGTGGGAATGACCCCCTCTTGTTTATATCATCAGATGATAATTTCAATCATTCTCATCTAAGCAATTTGAAAGTGTAATATGGGGTGTGGGTTCTCGGTAGTTGTGTTTGTGGATGATGTCGTGCTAGATGTGGAATCACACAATAATTCCACATTGTCATTACTCTTTCCCCTAAGTGTGCAGGTGGGATGTGGTTGATTTAATGTAGCTTGGGTCCTAAAAGGTAGGGAGATTCATCTTTCAATATAGATATTAGGAAAAAATATTCCAATGTACCAGCACTATTCATTCATCCATGGTTAGAGAGAGATATCTACTCTTATAATGCCACAGATCAGAATTCCAAATGATTAACTACCCAAATTTTGGTGATTTTCATACTAGGACCACTTTTTTCTTAGTAGGTCTTTGTGCCAGATAAATGGATCCGGTGACATTCTCATATTTTGATGTCTTGAGCACTATTAATAATCATGGTTGAAGGAGAACTAATTAACATAGGGTCCACCATTTTTTTCAGTGCTCAGTGTGGATTTTTTGTACAATATTTCATATGATGACCTACATGGATAATCCCAATATTTGGAGGATAACTAGTTTACATTGGGTTAACCATTTTTCTTTTCTATACTTTCTGCTAGGGCGCACCCACCTGGTTCATCATTGCCAACGCTCACTGAAAGGTGCATTGTACCACACATTCTATATTTCCAAAGGTGGGAAACATTCATTACTTTTTCAGCATTGTATGCTCCTTGACATAAACATGATGATGGGATATCTGTACCTCCTTCCATGGATTCTTCATCAGAATTAATCTTCTATTATGGGTCTCCCTAATAGATAAAAACACTGTTCACAAACCTCATTCCCAATTCCATCTCTTTGTGGTCACTAGTTAATTACCCTACTACAGTCTAGAAATTCCAAAGTGTCTTCACAGGGCAGCATCCTTCGGCCAGGAGAGTAGTCATGCTAGGCATCGATGCAATGTCTAGACATTGAATAATTGGAACACATATATTATTCCTCCTCAGATGGATTCCGAATTGTGTAGAAACTCGATTCTTTCCCACATAGATCATGGAGCATCTTATTCCAAATGCATGTTCCTATGGTTTTCCTCAGCTTCCCATGTTTGACATGAGGTATGTTGTGAGTTTAACATATTACAAAGATAGATCAGACTGATTGGAACACTAACGAAGGTGGATTAGATAGGTAAATCCCTTGGAGAAAGCACCTAGAACGTTTAATGGATGAGTCGATCAGGACACCAAGAAAGGATAGACCTAGAGTGGAATTTCCAATAAAGGGAATATGTCCCATAATGAAGGATGATCTAGATACCTCTATGGGTTGATCAGGGAGGTGGATACCAAATAGGTGACACACCAAGGTTTACCATTATATGGGATATTACCCCATATAGGATTCCTATGTACCGTGTATAGAGGACAAGGATCAAAACCCACATAGTTTGAAGGGGTGATTTTGGGATTACACATGGATGGCAGCCCATCAGAAGGGGATCACTCTTGGTTGGAGGAACATGAATTTTGTGGGGGCTTATGAATGTTTATCTACCCAAGTTTTTCTATATTTAGTGATGAAGTTGATGGAATGGTCTCACTGGGATGTGATGGCCAATGAAAGAATAAGTATGGGTATGGATAAAGTGATGATAAAACAGATGGAGTGTGGAAAGAGATGGTCTTGAACCTCAAGAAGGCTTCCTACGTATCTCAGTGGATGGGAATAAAAGTTCGTGTAGTTCATGAAGTGGTGTGGTGAGTCAACTAAGGATGTGTCCAGTGAGAATGAATACATGTATAGGGACCTGAAGGAAAAGGTACCTCTAGGTTTGGTCATGACCCTCCTGATACATAGAGACTAAGGGTAAATGTCGGGACGAGAATGAACGATGGGATTAATCCTCATAGAGTCTTGCTACATACCTTATTTATAAGATAGTGATCAAAGTTTGCAAATTTTAGGATGGAGGCAGAGAATTGGGGCATACACATGGACAACGATCCAAAGATGTTCCACGAGATTAGACATGGTTAGAGGCCCTTCACAATATGATGACTCTTTCTTGGATAGATATGATATGTGTGGGGATTATGAATTGGTAGAGACCATGGATAATGGATCATAACACCTCCGGAAGTGGATCAAGGAGATGTGTCCCAAAAAGTGAAGATGTCACATCAGGAGGGTACTTACCAAGGAGGGGGAACCAATGTTTACCATTGGATGGGATTGAACTTAAAAGTGGCTTATTACATACCTAAAAGGGATCAAAACCCATGTATTTTGGATAATGCAGTCTAACAACATGAAGGATGAGGAACCAGCATGAAATAGATGAAACAAATCAGTATTGGTGAGTGATGGGGTTGGACCTCAAAGAGGCTCCCTACATACTATTTTTAGAATAAATAGTTCAATGTCCATGTTGTTACAGGGGGCATAGAATTGGGGTTTAAACATGAAAATAGACCTGGAAATATGTTGGGGCTTATGCATGGTTATCATCCCAAATATGCGTTGGAACTTACACATGGTTAGTGGAAGAAAGACGTGTTGGGGTTTACACATGGATGGTGGCCCAAAAACGTGTTGGGGATTATGCATGGCTGGCATCCCATAGACATTGTCAGGGTCACTGTTACTCTAAGCCAACATGATTCATGCTCGGTGTGAGAAATAAGAGGTAGCAGTAGAGCTGACAGTCATGTCACCGAAGGTGCAGCCATGAGGGGTGGTGTGTCGCTTATGTTTGTCTAGTGACCCAAAGATATGTTTAGGGATTACACATGGTTAGTGGCCCAAATATGTGTTGGGGCTTACACATTTCTAGAGTGCCAAATATGTGTTGAGGATTACAAATGTTTAGTAGGATAGGGATTATGTTGTGGTCACTATTACTCAATGATCATGTGAGTCATACTCGGTGTGAGAAAAAAGTGTTATTTTTAGACCCGATAGCCATGTCACAAAAGGTGAGGCCATAAGGGATGGTGTAGGGAATAAATAGGGCTATCAACCTAGGGAGATTGATATTGGGAATTAATTTAGGATAGACACCCGAGGGGGGAAAATTTCTATGAGAGGGGTATTTCATTCCATACCAATAGGACAAGGAATATCTCACTCCCATGGAGACTAGTGGGCATGGAGAATTCCCGAGGTGGAACACCCCATGTGAATTTCATCAGTTTAGACTACATTTTAATGTCATGTGTTGAGTATGATAGTGTTTGGGAATTTAATGTCCTGCAGCTCAGATGATAAGGATTCACTCATTACCCTATAGACATAGATGATTGATAATTACCTACATTTGGGGAACATAATGCATCAGTAATTCCATACATGAAGGGTGAGGAGGAATGGTCACTAGTGGGGTCCAAATTAGTGTGTTTATGCCAAAAATAATAGCCCATTAGCCTACCTATGCCAAAAAGAACAAGGCAAGGCAATACAATAAGGGAGACTGCATGAGGAATCAATAAATAATTAAGTACAATCTTGGAGGGCAGTATAGGAAATGGGTTTATAAAGTAGAAGGTCTCACTGAGAGGTGCTTTGTGAACAAAGGGAGCTTCGTTATGGAAGTTGCTTCTCAAATCATGGAAGAAAGGGTCTATATAAAGGGAGGAGATTCACAAAGCATGGTTACCCCACATAGGAAAGGGGACTTAATGTTTTTTGGGGGTTCTTCGAGAAGGATTAATGCTTCATAAAGCCTCGAGTTCTCAAGAGGGACTCCTACCTTTGTGATGGGCACAGTGCTTTGTGAAGGGAATCCCCGCTATAAGTGGGGGAAAATATGAACAATGGGAAAGTTGTTTCAAAATTCTCAAGTACATTGGGAAATGAAAATTTTTCACTGGTTCATAGAGCACATGGATCTTTATAAAATGGGAGATATAATTTGAATGGTTAGGGTAATGATGCTACAAGGTGGGGGTGAAATGCATATTTATAGGCATCAAGTGTCATGATACTCAGAGGTTCATCATTACAGAGACTAAGCTTTGCGAATGAAGATGGATCCTTTTTCCTCACGAAGCATTATTTCAAGTTGATTGGAAGTAAACATCGAGTTCATTGGACATGAAAAGGCTCTCATAAATAGGTCTTCCCAGCATTCATATAGGTTTTCAGACTCATGGATGCTTCCATCGATAGGGCTTTGCACCGTTTATGGTGGTGAGGGGCTTGGAAAAGGGGATTCGTAAAAAAGACCCGTTTGGTTATTTTTGGACTCAAAAGGAATGAATTTCAAACCAAATGGTTTTATCCTTCCTTATATTATTCCCTACATGACTTTGGGATCCAAAAACTATATAAATAAATTAGATGAAAAGGCAGTTTTGAATTAAAATTCAGTATTTTTCTCTATTCATCCCAAAATGATGTTTCATAGAAAAATTTCAATCATTCACCCTAATCTAATTTTGAAATTCTTAACTAAAAAATTAAGTGTATTTAGTCAAATTAAATTTCTAAAAGTGTTTAAATATAATTTCATTATCTTTCATAGAGGGACATATAATGTAGTTATTTAAGAAAATAGTTCATTTAAAAATATATAGTTTTTACAAATAATTATATATTTCATTATCAATATGAATTATTTATATGAAACCATTATAAATAACATTTAAAAATTATTTATTACTATTTTTAATATGATGTCTAATGACTAGTTTATAAATATCTCATTTAAATACTTATAATAATAAAGTGATGTTTTATAGAGACATAGTGGATAGTGTAATATAAGAATAGTTTTTGGTTTGTGTATAAATGTATTTCTTTAGTGTAACATATAAAAAAAATCCAATTTTAATTATTATTTATTAATTTATTAGTAAATTACAGTTCAATTTCATCTTCATATGTTATATATTTTTATTGCTTCATAGATGATATTAAATATTGACGTTTATTACCATTATTAGATACCATGTTCAAAATTTCCTAGATTAACCAAGGTTCCAGAATAGAATTTTTATAATGATTTATAAAGATCTACTTTTATTACATGTACAATTGTGATTAAAAATAAATACATCATTTCATGGGGGCAGTAGTCTATACATACACATGAATGGTGATCTTGTTATCCATAGAATGGAAAGAACATAGAAATTGATTTATATTCTCTTAATATTAATCAAGTTATAAAAATCATATTTATCAATTAAATAATCCTTTTTACCATCTATGTAAGGTTGTTATGAGAAATAAAACACATCAACACATTAATGTAATATTCATTTTTCTAAAGAGAAGGTTGGAGGGTAGATAATGATTGTTACACAAATATAATAACACTTCAGGATAGAAATGATATATATATTTGTTATTTTAGTGTTGTATAATATACGTTGAGGTAGAATAAGAATATTTAAAGAAATTGAAATTAAAATAAATTATTTGAGACTTTTTACATCACTCTTAGTAAAAAACCCCTTGAAAATTGGATTATGACTTTGAGGGTTTGTTGTTTTCCGAGAAGAAACCTAAAATATGTTTATAAGAATTTTAGATATGTATTTTTCTATTGGCTGGTTGAACTAAGAGGATTATGATTTGAGTAGAAGATGGATGTTGAACACACCTTATATTAGTGAGAGGAGGGATGCTTTTTGTAACAAGAGGTTCACTATTCAAAGAGAGTTGCTCCAAAAGTGGAAACTAATGGATAATGGATGAGGTCAGGTCAATAAATATATGAACTAAACATTTGGGATATTTTTTAAAAATGTTTTAGCTCTTTAACCCTAATATTTAACCCTTTTACCGTTCTATTTTTTTACAATGGTGACTAATTTTTACCTTAGTAATTTGTTTTATATTCTAAAAAAAATAACCTTATTACATAATTTGTACCACTTGATTCAAAAAATAAATCCCATTTTTTAGATTAAATTTATGTGGTAAAAATTTATTCTAAAATAATATATGTACAATGCATTAAAAATAGTTTCATTGAAAGATATATGCTATATTATAAAATTTCATATAAATGTTTTTAAATTAAAATTTATAATTTCAAATATCTAATTTTAAGTATAAAATACATCTTTCTAAATATTATTTTTATCTTAAATTTTAATTCATTCTTGTGACCTAATGATTTCATAAAAGTCATAATATTTGTAAAAATAGTTTTTTTCATTACTCATCTAAATTAAATCACTTCAATGAAATTCCAAAAAATCATCATAAGCTAATATTATTATTAAAAAAATCCAATAATAACATCCATTTTATCAATATAATTCTATAAAAAAATTTGAATTTATCATTTATTCCAAAACATAATTTATATGGTAAAGAACATACTTTTTATATAAAAGTAATATTTAAAAATAATTTAGTGGTCCTAATATTATTGCGTACTTATTAATAATTTTAAATAAGTTTTTATATATTTTTTTGAAAAATGTAAAATTTTCAATAACCCTTTAAAAGTGTTCAATTTATTTTCTTCAGACCGAAATTCAAGATATAAAGAAAAATAAATTTCTTCAAAAATAAATCTTAAATGATTTTATTACTAATTATTTAAGTTTAATTAATTTTTTAGAAATAATTTATTTAATTTTTCAATATATTCGTATTAAATACAACCTTTTATTTTTAAATTTTTATAGAAATTATAAATGTATAATATAGATGTAATATAAAATTTAATTCATTAATAATTTCATGTTTATATAATTGTTGGCTTCTACTTACATACCCGCTTATGATCTATGTATAAGATATAATAATAAGATACAATTTAATTGATTTCATGGGTGGTGGTTTATTTAGTTTAGATCTTGAAGAAATTTCCACAATCATGTACTTCTCACACAAATGAATTTAGTAAAACAATAATTTTTGGAGTTAAAATTGGGTTTGGTCCAAGGAAAACCTTAGTGATGCTACCTCCCTTGAAATATTAGAAAAATGAGGTTTATAGGGTAATTATACTTCCAAATTCCATTTATTTCATTTTTTACATGGATTTAACAATGTGATTACTTATATTTATAACCTCCAATTTAATGGAAATATTATAGTGGTAAAATTTAATAATTTTAATTTAATGTGTCACAATTTTATCATAATTAATTGTTGTGTGTGAAAGAATATATTTTACAATTTATTTATATAAAATTAAATTAATACTAAATTTTTTGGGTGTTACAATTACCATGTGACTAGAGGAATTATAATAATATTTTAAAGGATAAGTATATCACTTATCATGTTTCATGAATGAGCACCTATGTAGTCAATTTGTATATCAAGTAGGATATACATAATGTTATCATGATCTACATTTCATGTATGTCACTTTACATGATTTAATGAAGCACACATACATAAATGGGGTGGGTTTCAGACACAACCACTTATGTGGTTCATGTCGAGTACACTAACTACATGGAATGTCACCCCATCATTTCTTGATTGTCATTTCCATTTATTGTTTATTATTACACAATTCCCATTTGAACACAAGTATTCCATGAATTTTACTATAAAAACTCATATATTACATAGTGTGTACTATTGTTTCACGCAATTTAATTTGAAAACCCATGCACAAGACTAGGCCAACCAATATGTGGTTCATTTAATGTCCATTTAATACACTGTATATTATTTATCTCATAGTGAATTAGGTATCTTGTGATATGTCTATGTGAAGTGAACCATGATACATGACATATAATTTCCTGTTACATGTTGTATAACTGTGTCTACCATCCTAAAACTTCAATACATCTATATGGAGTATTTGTTCCTTATTCATATATTCATAATGTTTGTAATATCAAAAAAAAAATTAAAGAATCATGTTTACATGATGGAACATTTTAATTAAATTTTTTATTAAACATAAAATAAACTAGAAACTGATGTATACAAATTCATTTAATTAATAAACATATAAGAAATAATTATAAATTATTATTTTATTTCTTTTATACCACTATAAGGTTTTGAGGAATAGAAAATACAGTCAGAACCTCTCTCAAAAATGGAAATTCATCATCTTCTTCGTATTTTTCCTTATAACTAGAATAATTAAAACATTGAAATTGATGATATAAGATCATCAAATGTAATTTATAAAAAAGTTATATTAAAATGAATATGATCACATTGTTTTTTTTCTTCATTGAAAAATTAGATGATATATTCACATAGTACCATCGGTGATTAAGAGGATTGAAGTGTAGAATTCCCCTAGTGATGATCCATGCATACACCACAAACAACTAAATAAAGATGTTAAAATACATGGGTCCTGCAAAAAATATTATAATTCTTTAATCATTTACTAATGACCGCCAAATGAAAATATATGAGTTCAAATGATTACTCTTGTTCTCTTTAGATTTGAGATGGTGGAGTAGGAGGTTCTCTCTCCATTTTTTTGATAATTGTCTAGTGGAAGAGATGATTATCCTGAATTTCATTTTGCGAAGAAAACATTAGGGATGAGAATGGAATAAAAAGTTATATAAAGTACTAGGTTAAGAGAATAAATAATTTAATATGATACCTTATTATTCATTTAAGACCCAATGAACCCCATATCTAAACAATAATATTATTATTATTAATTACATGACATGCCTTAAAATCCAGAATATATAATATTTTTTACTTAATAAATAAATAATTATCCATCCATGTAATATTTAATATCCAATTTATCACAAGACCCATAAATCAACCAGTAAGTCCTCCTGGATATTCATTATACCTTTAACAATGACTATTTGTTTATGTAAATAAGTATCATTGTCTTATTTATTTTTTAACAAATAAATAAATATTATATTTCATTAATTAAAAAATAAATATCTATTCAATATTAAACTCACATTTATTCCTCAAAGTAATTGTTTTAGTAAGAAAACCACTTTTATGGAGAAAGTAATAAACCCTTTAAGTACAGAAAAGACAATCAACCAAATTTATATGTGATAGCTAAATCTATGAATTGTAGTTTAATCCTTTTAGAGACCTTACCTCGGAAGAGACTCCATTGAAGAGTGGAAGTCATTTCGTCTGAGTCATCTTTGAAAAGGTCTTAAAAATTATATCCCATCTTGTCCCAATTTTGGATGAGCCCTTCTATAGTAATCTTGTTTTTTTTTGAATCCACACTCCAGTATGCCAAGTTGTTTTTGGATCCTAAGACCCTTATACTTGTTAAATATTACCTGAATACACCTTCCAAACAGTCTTTCAAAATCCTTTTTCATAGTGTTGACCTCCAGATCCATATATGAGAATTATCATTTACAATTGATGATGGTTTCCCACTCATTACACTCCATTATTTTCTCTTCACTCATGGGGATATTAAACCCTTTACCCTAGTTATCTTCATTCACAACCTCAGTGATGGTTGGTTCCCCTACATGTGATTCTAACTCCTTAGAGATGTCTTCCTCCATAAGCTTGTTCGATCCTTTGTACTTTCTCATAGAGTTTTTTTCAGTAATAGTGGGAACATTTTGAGGAAATATGCATTTACTTGAGGATCTAGTAACAAGAGGACTGAGAAAATTAGAATTGTACATTATTCTTTGCGGCCTCCGGGTGCGATTAATGAACATGTCTAAATATATGATAGTGTTTTTCCCTTCCTTTAAAAGGATATAAGATATTCCTCAACAATTTCCACTTATTTGGAATCAATAATAGAATCCAAAGTAGAATCCATACCCTCATAGGGAACTCCAGTCTCATAGGGGGATTCTCTTCAAGGGTAGCCTCCCCTTCATTCCCTTCTTCAAAAGCACAACAAAATTCTTCTCCCATCACTAAAAGTCAATTTCGTAAATTATTATATATTACTCTAGATTTAAACTTATCATCATAAGATAATAAGGTTTGAAAGTTCTTTTCAAATCCTCTTGAATGCACAAAAACATGTTTAGGCACACCTATGTGACTAGGGACCTGGCTATGGTGTACCAGAACATCCTGATCTCCAATTGACCCACTCTCTTAAATGTTTATTACATTATGATATGGAACGACTCTAACTGATAAAGGGGGGATTAATATACTGGGTATAGGTTCCAACGAAGAATGACCCAACACCTTAGTTCCCACTGAGCCCAGAGGCTCTTTCACTTTAGACTTGGGTTTGGCTAGATTATTCCTCAATCAATTGAAAACAATGAAGATATTCATATTCCTATGCATACTACTTGGTTCATTAATACAATAATTTACCATTTATGGACATTAACCTATTCTTATAAATGAGAACTTACCTTCTCTATACCATTGACTTTCACCCCATGTATTTAGATAACAGTGGCATGACCCAATCGATTACAGGAAAAATAGAAATCGACCCACGATTCAAAGAATACCTGTGGCTTCCTTTGAAGTTCACCATCATCCTAAATATAAATGTAGTCAAATTGGGATTTGGATACATCCATTTCAAAAAAAAATACGAGGAGAAACAAGATTATAGAGTTCACGTGTGTGATGATCCAAACAGAAGAAGCTACCCACCATGTTTTTAATCAACCATAGAAACCCAAAAATTGGAAAGGAAGAGGTAATATAAGAAGAATAATCCAAATAACTTCCAACTGTAGATCAATTTTTAATTGTAACTCAAAAAAAATGAAAAATTGAAAAACATAAGCCGAATAGAGCATGAGGGGAGGCAACCTAGGTTGAAATTTGATCTTTTGCATTCGAAAATTGGATCAGAAAGTAAAGCTAGTACATGAGCCCTACAACTGCCCGCTTGCAAAAACCCAAAAAATCTAAGACATACTTGTCAAATACTTCCAATGATGGAATCCAATTTTATAAATAGTACCCCAAGATAGACAAATAATATATGATGTATTAGTAAACTCCATCAATGAGATCAGAAGATGGCGAACACTATCTTCATATAGTGGGACTTTAGGGAAAATATTAATCTCAGAAAAAATGATGGGATACTTATTGAGATATAATTTAAGGTCAAAAAGACTTAAAACCATATAAATATGTACATTTTTTTGTATAATCTCTTTATCTTGATATCTCTAATCAAACAGATTGTATACCGGTGTTATTAGCTAATGTTCTTGATGTGTATTCCTTTGAATTTATGGAAACATTACTAGTTGAAAACACAAGAAAATGTACATAATTTGAATGCCCCAATATCGTTAAAAGTATATAGTTGTTAAATTTTATTTAAGTATATACTGGAAAAATCCTTTCTTTCACAATTCATTATTACATATTACTCATCTTGTACATAACATACCTTACTTTCCATGAACATATGTCGCCATGATTTTGGTTATCACCTCAATGTACATGACTCATTATATATATTAATAATAATATTAATATATAATGACCATTACACACATGTTTAGATAGTAACATCCAATGATGTATATAAATTTGGATTTCTTATTGGCAATTTGTGTTCACATAACCTATTTTCTGGAGATTACAACATGTTTGCACAATTAGATAGTGTCTCAAAGTCCCATTAGTATCGATAAATAATATCCCATATCATTTAAATTCTTCCAAATTATATCAATAAACAATAGAAATTAAATTTAATAACACCATCATAGCACTTCTAGGTTACCATCATAGTGGGATCATAATAGGGAGCTTTTATAATCTTTCAATGCGACCATATTATTTAGTAAATTATCACATACAATGTATTGATGAAGAAAAATAATGATATGATAAGTATATTATTACTATTAAAAACAATGAAAACAAGTAATCATAATGTACATATAATTTTGTATTTTTAACCAAATCTAAAACCATTTTGGTGATGGAATGAATGAAAGGTCCTTCTGGGTTGATGAAATTATATTATATGGTGGGTTCATGAATGGTATGTGTAGGGAATGGTATTGATTTCTTTAATGTTAGTGGTACCTTGATATAATGGATATGTGGTTGTGATACCAATTTCATGGATATGATGATGATTTTATTGAAATAGTATGTGGTATGGTTTTGATAAGACATTTGATGTGTTTCAGTACAAATACTAAATGAAATGAAAGGTGAAAATTTTTAATGATAGGGAATGAGAGAGAAAAATAAGTGGGGATGTGGTTACAAGGTACTTATTTGACATGTATATATGTTATTGTCTTATTATACATTAATGATATATTTTGTGAGCTATCATTGGAGAGGTTAAGTGTTATTTGACTGGTTGGTTCTTGCAGGTTATTTTTTTCACCAAATCATTATCATGAATCATTCACATTCTTATGAGAGGTCTTTAGGTGGATCTTATCATGTACACATTTATTCTGATCCTAATATAAATAAAATATTTTTAGGATTTTAGGATGAGTTATGAGATCAATCTAGACTATACTACCTCATAGCTTGGTGTTGTGGTTGGTGTTTCTACTTAAAGAGTTTGGTTTTGGTATTTTATTTTGAATAATTTTATTTTTATGAAATTTACCTACATATAGGTTATTATGGGACAATTTATTTATTTATTAAATAGACTTTATTTTCGTTTTTATCTTGTTATTTGTATTTATGTGAGTATTGCCTCCTATTTACATTATTTATACCCTTAGCGCTTGTAGCCAACCTGAGGATTATAAGGAAGCGGGCCTCTGGTGACACTCTAATATTTACTAAAATTACAAGAGGGGTTCCTAATGGGGGAAGGCCTTAAAATATTATCAATTAAAATTTTCCTTAAGTAAAATAATATCTAAGAAATATTAATGATTTAGCTAATTATGTTATTGGAATTGGAGACGTAATTAGAGAATTTGTATGATAAGTTTCTTATCTAATCTGGTGTATCACTATTTTAATAATTAGTTTACCTTTTTTAAAATCTATTTCATATACATAGTAATAAAATAATTATTAATAATAAAAAAATATATACTCAAATGGATGATTTATTTGATCAAATAATAGGGGATTTATACTTTAAAAATATTGATATTTAATCATGACCCCATTAAATGAAGATAAAAGAATAAAAAAATTAAAAAAACATTTCAAAGATATCAAGTGGATTATTATAAAGATAGGTTTTGGTTGTAAATATTTTTCAATCTATCCCAAAGTAATAATGTCAATCTACATTGAAGTAATAGATTCTTCATATGAATAGATAGGTAATGCATTTTGAGATGTAGAAATAAAATCATTCCTAGACCTAAAAATTATAGATATGGGTTATAATAAATCAAATATAAGTGCATATGATAGATTAATTAACTGATTAAAAAATTTATGGAATGAATTTGAAATAGATTTATAGCAATTAGTTATGGAAGACAAAGTTGGTTTAATTCTTGATAAACAACCCATATAGAACTAACATAGAAAATTGTTGGGTTAGGTGAAGGAGACCCTTTGGGTAATGCTTTGAGATGATTTTATGAAATTAAGAATTCCATGAGGTGGATTAATGGTTTTATGAATTTTTTTAAAGAGGTATGGAACTATAGTGTGAATAATTGGTAAATGAATAAAACTTCTATAAGTTTTATCTGATATTCTCTAAGAGTAAAATGGAATTTGGAGTAGATATTTTTCAAAGTCACATAACATACAAAAGGGTGACTTGAGTTCCATAAGAATAATTTCAAAAATAGATAATAAATTTATAAAAAGTAGTATAATTATATAAAGGTCATCATAAAATTTATAAAATTAATTTCGATATCTTAAGATTCAATATATACTTTTTAAGAGTCATTTCTAACTTCATAGGAGTCATTTACATATCATAAGATTCATTTTCAAATGTTTTTGTGTCATTTATTAAGTTAGTAAGAATAATTTCTAAAGTCTATGAGGGTGATCAATGTGTAATAATTATTGAGTTATTAAAAAGTGCATTTCTATAATTAAATTTCATAAGAAGTGAAAAATCAAAAAAGGTATCAATGATAGATAGGAATATTATACGAGTTATTCAGAAAAATATAAAATTCATTTAGTCTAATGAAAAATCACATGGTGAAAATTGATGAAGGAAAAGAGAATGAACATTTTTTTAAGTGGAATTTCCGAAGACCATAAGGGTCAGTATTATAGATAATAAATAAATTAATTTAGAAAATAATTGATTAAAATAAAATTATATAGTGCTATGATATATTCTGAATGGAAATAAACATTTCAATACTAGAGGATTTTTATTAATCTTGTTTGAGATTAAATAACCAACCAATGTTAGGTTAGGGGTTTAAGAGTAATCCATGCTTTGAGGGGAAGTTACATGTCATGAATCCTTGTTCATGTGAACATGAATGAAATTGTTTTTAGATTTAAAACACTACAGATTCTGATCAGGATTTTGATGAATAATATATCCTGAGTTTCTTGATATAATATACTATTGTGTGTGACTAGGGTTTTTATGAGAATTAAAACCGGAAATATATACTAGTTTTAATAAAAATATATCCTTATTTATATCAAGGGTCTTCTATATTACATATTTAGAAACAATTTCATGAGATAATATAAATATAAAATAGTAAGAGGAGAGGAAAATGAGATTATTAAGTACCTAACAATGAATTCAAAGGGAGGGTTCATCTATGTACCAAAGGTAGAAGGAAACTATATCTAGAAGGGAAAACTATGTGTAAATAAAGAGAAGGAAGATGGATTTATATAATATTTTGAAAACATAGATAATTATTGGGAATTGAGAAGGAGTACAACACTACCATAATTTTCCTAGAGCTTGAGAATGAGGTGATAAATAGGAACATTATCATGCCTTATGATATCATTTTTTTCATTGTAGGGGGACAATGGAAAAGGGAAAGGATCCCTAAGGAGATCTAGATTTGTGGACCTCAAAGAGTACAATGATAACTCTCTATTACCATAGAGAATAGAATAATTTGATTACCTCCTTCTCTGTTGTTTATAAGGAAATATTGAAGACTATTAGAAGGCAACACAAAGACCATATTGAGAGACAATATGATCTTTTAGAGAGATATCTCAAAATATAAGGATCCATTATAAAGAACACATCTATAGGAATCTCACTAAAAAATGGATACATTAGAATGGGATATTTTTGAGTTTAAAAGTGGTTATCACCCCTTCTAAAGACATTAGCGACAGTTTTGATAAACCACTGCTAATCTTCCCGACTACTATTGTTAGAGGCAGTTTTGAGGAACCACTGGTAAATTCCTGTCTAATATATCAGTGGTTACATTAGAGGGGCTTTAAACCCTCTCAAATTTTGATATAAAATTCACCCGAACCACTTGTATTAGAGGCGATTATGATGGAACCACCTATAGTAGAGGGTTTTAGGAGAAGTTAAAACCGCCTCTAAATCATGATTCATTTTATTTTGGTTGTGAGGAAAAAAACCTAAACTACAATAAAAAATCAAAACCATTTTTTTATGCTCCCCCCAATTTTGTTCTCCCTCCATCATGATCATGTTGTCCCTTTATCTCGTGCCTCCAAATGCTGCTCTTGTTATCCCTTTATCTCATGCCTCCAAATCCTGTTATCGTTCTCTCACATTTCTCCTATGCATCCAAATCCCTCATCCAACACCCTACCATTATGTGCCTCCAAATCCCTTCCTCCCATTCCCCTCCCATTATAATGTTCCTACTATTGTTATAGGCGGTTTTGAGGAACCACTGGAAAATTCATGTTGAATTTATTAGCTGTTACATTAGCGGGGGTTTAAACCCCCTTTAATGTTGGCCTAAAATTCACTTGAACCACTTGTATTAGAGTTGATCAAAATAGAACCACCTATTGTAAAGTGTTTTATGGGAGGTTATAAATGCCCCTAAATCATGATTCTTTTTTGGGCCGTTATGAGGAATCGCCCCTAAACTGCAGCTTTTTTTCTTCAAAACCAATTTTTTTCCGACGCTCTGCCCAGTTCTATTCTCCCTCCATCATGATCATGTCATCCCTTTTTCTAATGCCTCCTAATCTTTCTCCGATTCTCCCACATTTCTCTTGTGCCTCCAAATACCTCCTCCATCTCTGAACTATTCCATGCCTCCAAATCCCACCCTCTCATTCCCATCCCATTCTCCCATGCCTTATATTGTTAGAGGTGGTTTTGAGGAACCGTAGGTAAATTCATATTGAATTTAGAGGCAGTTACATTAGTGGGAGTTTAAACCCCCTCTAATGTTGAACTAAAATTCACCTGAACCACTTGTATTAGAGACGATTATGACTGAACCACCTCTATTAGAGGGTTTTAGGGTCGTTAAAACCGCCCCTAAATCATGATTCATTTTCGGGTGGTTGTTAGGAACTGCCCCTAAAATACAGCTTTTTTTTCAAAACAATTTTTTTCTGCACTCCGCCCACTTCCGTTCTCCATCAATCATTATCATGTAATCCCTTTATCTCATGACTGCAAATCCTGCTCCCGTTCCCCCGCATTTCTCTTGTGCCTCCAAATTCCTTTTCCACCGCCTCCCATTCCATGCCACAAAATCCCTTCCTCCCATTCCCCTCCAATTATCCTGTGACTACTATTGTTAGAGGTGGTTTTGAGGAACTTCTGGTAAATTCATGTTGAATTTAGCGGCAGTTATATTAGCAGGGGTTTAAACTCCCTCTAGTGTGGGCCTAAAATTCACCCGAATCACTTTTATTAGTGGAATTTATGACAGAAAAGACTATAGTGGAGGGTTTTAGGGGCGGTTAAAAATTCCCCAAAATCTTGATTCATGTTTGGGAGGTTTTGAGGAACCGCCCCTAAACTACAAATTTTTTTTCAAAACCAATTTTTTTCCACGCTCCGCCCACTACCATTCTGGCTCCATCATTCTCATGTTCTCCCTTTACCTCATGCCCCAAAATCATGCTCCCGTTCTCCTGTGTTTCTTTTGTGCCTCCAAATCCCTCCTCCACCCCCCCCCCCCCCCATTATGTGCCTCCAAATCCATTCCTCCCATTTCCAACCCATTCTCCCATTCCAACTATTTTTAGAGGCAGTCTTGAAGAACCGCTGGTAAATTTATCTTGAATATAGCAACAGTTAAAATAGCGGGGGGTTTAAAACCCCTCAAACATTGGACTAAAATTCACTTGAACCACTTGTATTAGAGGAGATTATGATAGAACCGGCTCTAGTATAGGGTTTTAGGGGTGGTTAAAACCACCCCTAAATCATGATTCATTTTGGGGCGGTTGTGAGGAACCTCCCCTAAACTGCAACTTTTTTTTCAAAACCTTTTTTTCATGCTCCTCCCACTACAGTTACCCCTCTATAATGCTCATGTTATCCCTTTACCTTATGCCTCTAAATCCCGATCCCATTCTCCCACATTTCTCTTGTGCCTCCAAATCCTTCCTCCATCCCCCTCCCATTTCGTGCCTCCAAATTTCTCCCTCCCATTCCCCTCCCATTCTCCCATTCCTACTATTGTTAGAGGTAGTTTTATGAAATTTTTGGAAAATCTATGTGGAATTTAGGGGTGGTTACCATAGAGGGGGTTTAAACCCCCTCTAATGTTGGCCTAAAATTGACCCGAACCACTTGTATTAGAGATGATTAAGATAGAACCACCCCTAGTAGAGGGTTTTGGGGTGGATAAAATATCACCTAAATCATGATTCATTTTGGGGTAGTAGTGAGTAACCACCCGTATACTATAGTTTTTTTTTCAAAACCAATTTTATTTATGCTCCACCCACTACCATTCTCCATCAATCATGATCATGTTCTAACTTTATCTATTTCTTCCAAATGCTACTCTCTTTCTCATGAATTTATCTTCTGCCTCCATAACCCTCCTCCATCCCCTCCTATTCCATTCCATCAAAACCCTCCATCCCATTCCCCCCATTCTCCGGTTCCTACTATTGTTAGAGGCATTTTTGAGGAACCATTGGTAAAATCATGTTGAATTTAGTGGAAATTACATTTTTGGGGGTTTAAACCGCCTCTAATGTTTTCCTAAAATTAACCTGGACCCCATTTATTAGAGGCGATTATGATGAAAATGACTCTAGTAGAGGGATTTAGGGGCGATTAAAACCGCCTCTAAATCATGATTCATTTTGAGAAAGTTGTGAGGAACCACCCTTAAACTACATCTTTTATTTCAAAAAAAAATTCCATGCTCTGCCCATTGTCGTTCGCCCTCAATCATGCCCTTGTTCTCTATTTATCTCATGCCTCAAAATCTGTCTCTCGTTCTCCTACACTTCTCTTGTGCCTCCAAATCCCTCCTCCACACCTCCCATTCTGTGCCTCCAAATCCCTCCTCCACACCTCCCATTCTGTGCCTCCAAATCCCTCTCTCCCATTCCCCTCCCATTCTCCTGTGCCTACTACTGTTAGTGGTGGTTTTGAGGAACCCCTGGTAAATTCATGTTGAATTTAGCAACGGTTACATTAGTAGGGGATTTAACCCCCTCTAATGTTGGCCTAAAATTCACCCGAACCACTTGTATTAGAGGCGATTATGATAGAACCACCTCTAAGAGAGGGTTTTCAGGGAACTTAAAACCGACCCTAAATCATGATTCACTTTGGGGCGGTTGTGAGGAACATCACCTAAACTGCAAAAAAAAAATTCAATTTTTTTTTTCTATGCTCTACCCACTTCCGTTCTCCCTCCATCAAGCCCATGTTCTCCCTTTATCTATTAACTCCAAATCCTGCTCTTGTTATCCCTTTATATCGTGCCACAAAATCCTTCTACCATTCTCCTACATTTCTCATGTGCATCTAAATCCCTCCCCCACCCCCTCTCATTCCGTGCCTCCAAATCTCTCTCTCTCATTCCCCTCCCATTCTCCTATTCCTAATATTGTTAGAGGCAGTTTTCAGGAACCGCTGGTAAATTCATGTTGAATTTATCAACTGTTACATTATAAAGGGTTTAAACCCTCTCTAATTATGGCCTAAAATTCACCCAAACCACTTGTATTAGAGTGATTATGATGAAACTCCCACTAGTAGAGGGTTTTATATGAGGTTAAAACCACCGCTAAATCATGAATCATTTTGGGGAGCTTGTGAGGAACCTCCCCTAAACTACATCTTTTTTTTTCAAAACCAATTTTTTTTCTTACTCTACCACTGTCGTTATCCCCCCATCATGCTCATGTTCTCTCTTTATCTCATGCCTCCAAATCTAACTCTCGTTCTCTCATGTTTCTTCTGTGCCTCTAAATACCTCTTCCACCCCGCCCATTCTATGCCTCCAAATCTCTCCCTCTCATTACTCTCCCATTTTCCCATGCCTACTATTGTTAGAGGCAGTTTTGAGGAACCAGTGGTAAATTCATGTTGAATTTAGCGGTATTTACATTAGTGAGGGTTTAAAATCCATCTAATGTTGGCCTAAAATTCACCCTAACCACTTGTATTTGAGGCAATTATGAAGGAACCACATCTAGTATAGGGTTTTAGAGGTGTTAAAACCACCCCTAAATCATGATTCATTTTGGGTCGGTCATTAAGAACTACCCCTAAATTGCATTTTTTTTCAAAACCATTTTTTTCTGTGCTCTGCTCTATTCTGTTGTCCCGCCATCATGATCATGTTATCCTTTTATCTCATGCCTCCAAATCCTTCTCCCATTCTCCCACATTTCTCATGTGCTTCCAAATCCCTCCTCCACCCCCTCCCATTCCATGCCTCCAAATCCCTCCCTCTCATTCCCCTTCCATTCTCCCATGCCTTCTATTGTAAGGGGCTATTTTGATAAACTGTTGGTAAATTCATATTGAATTTAGCGATAGTTACATTAGAGGGGGTTAAAAACCCCTCTAATGTTAGAAAAAAAATTCAACCGAACTAATTGTATTATAGGAAATTATGACGGAACCGCCTCTAGTGGAGCATTTTAGGGGTGGTTAAAACTGCCCCTAAATCATTATTCATTTTGTGGTAGTTGCGAGGAAACACTCCAAAACTACATCTTTTTTTCAAAACCAATTTTTTTCACGCTTCTCCCACTACCATTCTCCCTCCTTCATGCTCACGTTCTCCCTTATCTCGGGAATCCAAATCATTCTCCCATTATACCACGTTTCTCTTGTGCGTCCAAATCCCTCCTCCACCCCTCCCATTACGTTCCTCCAAAAACCTCCCCCCCAATTCCACTCCCATTCTATAATGCCTATTGTTGTTAGAGGAAGTTTTGAGGAACTGCTGGTAAATTCATGTCTAATTTAGCAGCAGTTACATTAGCGGGGGTTTAAAACGCATCTAATGTTGGCCTAAAATTCACCCGAACAACTTGTATTAGATGAGATTATGATGGAACTTCGTCTATTTGAGGGTTCTAGGGGCGGTTAAACCCACCACTAAATCATGAATCATTTTGGGGAGGTTGTGAGGAATCTCCCCTTAACTGATTTTTTTTTTCAAAACTATTTTTATACTCTCTTCCCACTGTCATTCTCCCTCCATCATTCTTATGTTCTCCCTTTATCTCTTGCCTTCCAATCCATCTCGCATTCTCCCGAATTTGTCCTATGCCTCCAAATAATTCCTCAACCCTCCCATTCCATACCTCCAAATCCCTCCCTCCCATTCCCCAACCATTCTCTCAGGGCTACTATTGTTTGAGAAGGTTCTGAGGAACCTCTGGTAAATTCATGTTGAATTTAATGGCAGTTAAAATAGTGGGGGTTTAAACCCTTTCAAATTTTGGCCTAAAATTAACCCGAACCACTTGTATTAGGGTCCATTATGATGGAACTGCCTCTAGTATGGGGTTTTAGGGGCAGTTAAAACTGCCCCTAAATCATGATTCATTTTGGAGAGGTTGTGATGAATATACCCTAAACTGTAGAGTTTTTTTTAAAACCCAATTTTTTCACGCTTCTCCCAGTACTGTTCTCTCTCCATCATGCTCATGTTCTCCCTTTGTCTCCTGCCTCCAAATCCTACCCATGTTCTACCTCATTTCCCTTGTGACTCCAAATCCCTCTTCTAACCCCTCCCATTCCATGCCTCCAAATCTCTCCCTCCCATTTCCCTCCCATTCTCCCATGCCTACTATTGTTAGAGGCATTTTTTAGGAACCGCTGGTAAATTCATGTTGAATTAGGTAGAGGTTACATTAGCAGGGGTTTAAACCCCCTCTAATTTTGGCCTTAAATTCATCTGAACCACTTTTATTAGAGGTGATTAGGACAGAACCTCCTCTAGTAGAGGGTTTTAGGTGCAGTTATAACCACCCCTAAATCATGATTCATTTTGGGGCGGTTGTGAGGAACTTCCCCTGAACTACAATTTTGTTTTTCAAAACCAATTTATTTCCATGCTCTACCCACTTTTGTTCTCCCTCCATCAAGCTCATGTTCTCCCTTTATCTCTTGAATCCAAATCCATCTCCCATTCTCCCGTGTTTATCTTATACCTCCAAATCCATCCTCCACCACCCTCCCATTCTGTGCCTCCAAATCCCTCCCTAAAATTCCCCTAACTTTCTCCCATGCCTACTATTGTAAGAGGGAATTTTGAGGAACCACTGGTAAATTCATTTTGAATTTAGCGGTGGTTACATTAGTTGGGGTTTAAACCCCATCTAACATGGGCCTAAAATTCACCTGAACCACTTTTATTAGGGGCGATTATAATGGAACCACCTCTAGTAGAGGGTTTTATGGGTGGTTAAAATCACCAATAAATCATTATTCATTTTGGGGAGGTTTTGAGGAACTGCCCCTAAAATGCAACCTTTTGTCAAAAATATTTTTTTTCCATGCACTACCCACTATCATTCTCCCTCTATCATGCTCATGTTCTCCCTTTATCTCATGCCTCCAAATCTTGCTCCCATTCTCCCACGTTTCTTCTATGCCTCTAAATCCCTCCTTCACCCCCTCCCATTCTATGCCTCCAAATCCATCCCTCCCATTCCCATCCCATTCTCCCGTTACAACTATTGTTAGAGGCAGTTTTGACGAACCTCTGTTAAATTCATGTTGAATTTAGTGGAAATTGCATTAAAGGGCGTTTAAAAACCCTCTAATGTTGGCCTAAAATCCCCCCTAACAACATATATTAGAGTTGATTATGACGGAAACACCTCTAGTAGAGGATTTTAGGGGTGGTTAAAACTACCCATAAATCATGATTCATTTTGGGGTGGTTATGAGGAACTACCCCTAATCTGCAGATTTCTTTTTCAAAACCAATATTTTTTAATGCTCTGCTAACATTCGTTCTCCCTCCATCATTCTCAAGTTCTCCTTTTATCTTGTACCTCCAAATCCTGCTCCCGTTCTTCTGCATTTCTCCTATACATCCAAATCCCTCCTCCACCCCTCCCATTCCGTGCCTCCAAATCCCTCCCTCCAATTCCTCACCCATTCTCCCATTCCTACTATTGTTAGAGGCATTTTTTGAGGAACCGATGATAAATTCATGTTGAATTTAACGACGATTACATTAGAGAGGGTTTAAAACGCCTCTAATGTGGGCCTAAAATTCACCCAAACCACTTGTATTAGAGGTGATTATGATGAAACCACCTCTAGTAGAGGGTTTTAGGGGTGATTAAAACCTCCCATAAATCATGATTAATTTTGGGGTGGCTGTGAGGAACTACCCCTAAACTGGGGCTTTTTTTTAAAACCAATTTTTTTCTATGCTCAACTCACTACCATTCTCCCTCCAACATGCTCATGTTCTCCCTTTATCTCGTGCCTCCTCCAAATCCTGATCTCGTTCTCCCACGTTTCTCTGGTGCCTCCAAACCCCTCCTTCATCCCCCTTTCATTCCATGCCTACTATTCTCTTGTGCCTCCCCCTCCCTCCAATTCTGCATGTGTGGCCAGTTCCGAATTCCCCCCAAAATTCCTCCAATTCAACTTTTCCCATATAAGTCACGCCACCGGAGACAATCTATTACTGGCACAATTATAAAAATTGAAGCCCAAGATGAGAATCAAACCCGCTACCTTCGTCATAACACTATGGCAGCCTACCACTAGGCCGATGTGATTTATTTAGCGAAGGCACACCCAAATATATTTATATATATATTAATAGTGTTATTTTTATAAATAATATTTGAATAAATATTTTAATACATATAATTATATAACGTATATATATATTTATAAAAATTAAAATATATATTTTTATATTATCTATTTATATTATAATAAATTTATGTTACATTTAATTTATTCATTTGTATAATCTATATATTTTATATGTGTATCATCATTAATTTGAGTAAATATATTTTATTCTACAATTTATGTTTTGTATATACACATATATTTGTATATTTATAAATATATATATGTAAATTATTCATTAACTTAAATACATATTTATATATCATATACATGTTTATTTATATAATATATATACCTATTTATTTAATGTATATATATAATATCTTTAAAATTATATTTCTATATTGTATTTCAATACATATATATATTATTATGAGCATTAATATATATTTATTTATATAAATTGTATAATATTATTTATAATTAACATTATATGAAATACATATATATGAAATAAAATTTATAAAAATATTTATATAATTTTATATGAAATGCAATTTATATTATATATAATTAATATTAATATTATATATAATTAATAATACATAAAATAAAATTCATACAGATATTTATATAATGCATTTCAATACATATAATTATCATTATGCATATTGATATATATGTATTTCAACAAATATAATTGTATAATATTGTGTACACTAATATATATTTATTTGTATACATTGTATATCAAATATATAATATTAATTATATATAATATAACAATCATAACCATATTATTTACAAATATATTTATAATTATTATAATTTAAATTATAAAAACAACCAGATGGAGTTTTTATAGGATATATTTTATAAAATAAATTATATTTATGTGTATTTTTATATAATATGTTTAAGATTCTATATTTTATATAAATAATATTATATGAAATACAATTTATACAAATAAATATATATTAATTACATAATATTATACAATTATATTAATGTATACATATAAATACAATTAAATAAAATTATATAAATATTTTGCAGAATATTTTCATATAATGTATTTAAATACATTTATATATAACATTTAAATTATACCTATATAAATATATATTATAGAATTTATTTTTTTAATAGTGGGGGTTCACAACCCCCTCTAATTTATGATATTGGAGAGGGTTTTCAAACTCCTTTAATTCTATACATTAGAGGTGGTTTTAAACCCCCTCTAATTTAAGACCTTAGAAGGGGTTTCAAACCCCACTAATTAAATACATTAGATTTGGTTTTCAAACCCCACTAATTTAAGACATTAGAGGGATTTTAAACCCCCACTAATTTAAAGTATTAGAGGGGGTTGTGAACCACCACTTATCTCATTGATTAGCAGTGGTTATGCAACCCCTCTATTTTCATAAATTAGACGATGTTGAAGACCTTTGTAAAATGCCAATAGATATTAACAAAATAATTTTTTAAAAATTAGAGGGGGTTCGAACACACTCTAATGAATGAAATTATAGGGGGTTCTTAACCCCCTCTAAATTTAATGATTAGTGAGGGTCACACATATTCCCCAATAATTTATACAGAACGTGAATTTAGGGAGGGTTTATAACCTCCTCTAAATTTGATGATTAGAGGGGGGTTGTGCATAACCCCCTCTAATTATACAATAAATTAATTTAGAGGGGTTCTACTTAACCCCCTCTTAAAAAACCCCTCTAATCACCATGTTTTTTGTAGTGTCTTGGGATTTTAGGAAGATAACCATCCATTGTAATCACCACTGTTCAATATTTTCTAAATATAACTTGTAATTATACTCACTCGGGTTAAATATTTGAAATCCTTGTCTCGAGAAAATAATCTAACCCAATACCAATTAAGTACCCACATTGGGACCAAACCATGTAAGTCCTCATGTGGTTTTCTATGATCTTATTAGGTTATATATGGGAATGGTTGTGAAATTTTTAAGAGAGAGGATAAATGATTTATCCAATCATAAAGGTTTGTTTAGATGAATAAATAATGAAAATAATATTATCATTGATGCACACATCTCTCTCTCAGTGATATAAATGTACTTGCGTAGTTCATGTTTTATTAAATATATCCAAGTTCGCTCTAAAATATCTTACCTTGACAGAAGATGAATATGAAAAACAAGAATTCAGTCATTTTTAAGAGTTATAATCTTTAATGGAAATAATATTTGTGGATATATAAATAGTGTTCTTTTCTATTTCATATCACAAGGTATATAATTTAATGATGCTATAATAGTGGTGTTTACCTCACATAGAAGAGATTCAATGATAAAACAAACTAAAAAGAGAAATATAAATGTATATCAAAACAATAAATAATATTCTATCATCATTGTATGATAAAATATACACAAATGTTTTGGAAGTCAAGACAACCAAGGATATATGGAATAATCTTTATAATCTGTATGAATTAGATATAAAAATTATGTAATGAAAAATAAAAATCACGAGAGATGTTTCCTAACATATGAATGGATAATGATGAGATGATTTATGACTATCTCATAATAATAATTAAGATTACTAGTGACATCAAATGAATTATAGATACTTTATAATATTTAAAAAAATCAATAATTTAATGAGAAATTTCATTGAATTGTTTAACCCAAATATATCAACCCTTGAAGATATTGGAGATCTATCCCTTAATTAGTTAAATAATGCACTTCGTAATTATGATATGGGGGAATCTCATGTTTCCCCAAATTGGATTTTTCAGAAGGTAATTTTTTTTAGTTTTTTTTAATCCTAGAAACCATTCTTATGTGATGTTTAGTTCATTACAAGAACAGAATGTAGAAGATAGGATAGAACCTGGCTATAGACAAAATCCAGGATGTGTATTTGGCTGTTCAGGCCCCCTTTCATGAGTGTGGAGGATTTTCCTTGGGAGGTATATTCCGTGCATTACATGACATGTAATTAACATACACACCATGTAAATTCACAAGCATGTTTTTTAAATGGGCACGATATCATTTTAACCGAGACCCCTTTAGCTCGCTCATAGAAGATAAACCATGTGAGAGACCTCCTCCTGCCTAATCTATTCATTTCTCTTCCTTGCTCATACAAACTCAATTTTCATCACATTAAAGTGCATTGGATTACTCTCATTAAGATCTCTGATACACTCTCATCCTTACATCATCTTTTTCCTACATATTCTGCTATTTTGGTGTGAGCTCATATGCCATAATTTTAGTTTTTTGTCTGCTTTAATATTTTCATCCATTATTACTCCAATAAAAGTCTATAAATGGACGAGTGTTCATATATGGACCTAAGGTAAGTTGTATAGTTATTTTCCTTCGGGTTTAGATTCATTTTTATCATAAATCACTATGCCATGTTCCATAATTTTCTTGAAATTCTTCATAAATGTTTAATAAATTAATTTAATTGGTTCTCCCTTCCCAATACTGTATTATCTAGTTGAAAATCAGCCCTTTGGTAAACCAACATGTGATTATCCACTAAAAGAGGCTAATATTAATAGTCAATATCTTAATATTTAAGTGTTTTAAATACCATAAACATCAATTTTAGTGCATTTTATAAATTGAACTTCATTTCTCATCACAAGTGAAACTAATTTTTAAAGTGAAAATTTAGGCCGATTCTATCATATATTTGTGCTGAATATTTTGTTTCATTTTTTGAGTTTGATATTTTCGTATATTATTAATCACTTTTTTTGGAGCATTTTATCTTTTATGATCGATGGATGAATCCCAAGAGAATATGGATATTTTTTATCATGAAGGAAGAAATTTTTTGGACAAAGAATAATGGACCTAGGACACATCAGACAATGGTGGGGCCCATAGTCAATGACCAATGAAGGTGAAATATTAACTATAGAAAGAGAAAAGTATGGATATAATTTAATTAAACTTTGGCTGGAGATAATTCGGAATTTTTCCTGATGATCAAGTGATCCTATGTGGACATTTAAATGGTGGGCCCGATTTGAACACCCATAATGTCATCCCACCTTTCCGATCATAACATCCAAATAGATGCACCAAATGACCCATTTTTTTAACAAATAATAGAGGATTAAGGGATGATCATTCTTTACTTGTAATAACTCTAATGATTCTGTAACACCCCAAGATTTCATAGTACATTATCTCTTTAAAGTAATTCAATAGCTTACGCAACACATAACATCGAGTTCGAGCGCACCACAACTTACCAAACTTGCCAATCAAGAAGTGGTTATGAATAGTATTAACATAATTTTTAATTTTGTATACTAAATATAAATTTATAATCCATATTATTTTATATTAGACATAATATGAGAACAAATTCATTTTTTAAGACAAAATAAGTATTTCCCAAAATATGCAATTTTACTGCCTTTTAATAGTGAACCCTTTTTCAAACCAATATTTGAAACTTTAATAAATTAAATTTAATGATATTAAATTATACTTTAGAATTTGGATATAAAAATTTAGTTTGGATAAAATTTTGGTACTTTTGTAATTACTTTCATATTTGCATGAATAAATAAAAATACTAAATTTTAATTGAAAACAACTTTTTTAATCGAAATAATTTATAGTTTTAAATTATGAATTTGAGAGGTTTCAAATTATAATTAGATTATATTTTTATCATTTAATATAATTTAGTTCATTGGCTATTATTTCACTTTTAAATTGTACATAAACATATGTCAATCTTTTAATGGTTTTTACTTCCTAAAAACCTGCTTTCTGGTTTTTACAACTTGAATTAATTTTTAATTAATTAAGAAAACTCATATGTTATTAATTTTTTAAAATAGACATCATTTTTGGATTCACAATATCTAAATTATCTTAGGGTAATTTTTTGGTATTTTTCTGAACACTTTCAATTTTTGATGAATAGTGAAAAACACTACGTTATTGTTTAAAACTGACTTTTGTTTAAATAATTATTATTTTATTTTAAATTTATTTTAATGTAAAAATACATACATAATACCTATATTAGTTCAATTTAATTCATTAGATTCATTTTATTATAATATTAGATGTATAATATTTTATTGAATTTTGTAACGCCTTTTACCCACCTTCTAGGCTCATTTACAAATTTCCATAAAACGTAATTTTACCACTTCTGTGAATTGAATTTAAGAAATATTAATGATAGAGTTGAAATATTTAAGTAAAATTTGATTCAATAGGCTGAAAATAATTTTTAGTGAATTTTAACTTTTGGATTTTATTTACCGTAGTTAAAAGTAAATAGGTTAATTAAAGGTAAAAATGATATTATAATTACCCTAACACATTTCATAATTCTATTGGATAAGTTTATATCGATCATAATCAACCTTAGGAATAAAATATGATCCTTTTGGTCAACTTTTATTATATTAGGACATTTATTATTATTCTATTTTAATAACTGTTAAAAGTGTTAAATTCAAAGTTTAATAACTAAACCATTTTTAATATAGGGTTATACATAAGATAAATTCAACTATAAATATTCATTATAAATGGAAAAATATTTCCTACACCATGGTATTTTATTTATAATTATTTTAAATTAAATATTTAAATTTATTTAAGACACAATAATAATGAGGTAATTACCTTATTATTGAAAGATTAAAATAACTGATATTATAAATATTAATATAATTGCAAATTGAGACTTTTGATGTATTACAAAAATTTTCTAGGTTAATATGACATGTTTGGGTTGATTAATTTTTTTTCTAAGTGATAAAGTTTTTCTGACTTTCACAAAAACCAAATATTAAATAGTTTCAAAATTGACACAATTGAGTTTTTAAAATAAATACTATATTATTAATTGATAAAATATTTCTAAAAAAATAAGGTTCTACCAAAGGACTTAGATGAGGTTATATATAAATAATGAACTAATTGGGGTTATTTTGGATTTTTAAATTATATTTATTAACCATTTGTTATAATAATTTAAGAATATATGGTAATAGATAAACTATTTAACTAAGAGTTAAATCTAAAAGATATGGTTACTATAGTGACATAATCCTATATAAAACCTATTGGTTGAGTGGTTTTAGACCAATCCCCACTATAGCCTCAAAATAAATCCTTTTTCTGATTATAAACTGAATATGATTGTATAATAAAATAATATTTCAATATTTTACTAAAGTGACTCTCAGCTCTCTTCTAAAAGGGTACTTCCCCCTTCTCATAATTTCACACCTCAAAATCCACTAGGCTCGTCCAAAACTTGCTCAAATATCATACGAACTTCTTCCAATTCAACCTAGGGTCCCTAATTTGATCAGAATCTAACCTAATGATCCCTTTTGATCAAATCAAAACAATGAACCCAAAAAAGAGGTAATTACTTCATCATCTTTTTCAAAGTTCTTTTCTTATTACAATTCCTCTTTATTTGTTGTTTCCATAATAAAATAAGAAATACAGTACCTTATACCTACCGAGATTATATTATAAATATGGTACAACCATATTCATTACTCTATCCATCCTATGAATGAAAAAGTCACCATACGTGCGTACGTACGACTTACCATCTCTACGTCGTGGTGTAGTTTGTTATTCCACACTTCATTATTTGTATGGGTATAATAATTAGTATAATGGATGTAAATAATAAATATAACATTCTAATTATTTAATATATATAATATACCATCCAATTACATACAATTTCACCATCAATAGAATGATATCATCACTCGTTCATACGTACGGCTTACCGTCTCCCCGACGCGATGAGATTCACGTTCACCATTCAATGATGATTGTATATATATATATATTTTAATAAGTATTTAATATATTAAATAAATATTCTACAAGAAATATTTATATATACATAAATCTCATTCACTTACTTCCATTCAATATGATATGAAAACAGAAACGATGATTATGCGTACATACGACACATCGTCTCCATAAATGGTGTTTTCCACTTGATATATAAATATTTTATTAATAATTATATTCTAAATATATATTATACATAAATAATGTTTTATATTCTGAAATAAATTAAATCATGATATAAGTTATATGATCAAGAATAACAATTTAAAACACGTATGATAAAGAAAGGGATTATTACTCGAAATGTTATTTTAACATATAAATTTTTATTAAATTGGTAATATAAATGCATAAATGAATCAAGTACGATATCATAAATATGAATATGTTTATTTTATAATTTAATAACATACTATGGCCATTAAAAATGAGGTTAAATATACCCTTGACCAAAGGAAAGTACAAGGTACAGTTTAATTCATCAATCTCATTATTATCAGAGATTGTTTATGTGTAAGTATTTAATTGGAAATTTTTATTATCCATGTCGATGATTCATAAAAATGTTTTCAAAATGAATATTTTTAGGTTATTTAGAAGGTAATAGTTAACAATATCATCATTTTTAATGTTTTAGTGATTTATTTTTCTAAATCTTTTTAATTAATGTCCATTTTTTAAAAATGATTTTAAGGATTTTTTTATATGGACATGATTTTTTTAAATGTTAATTCTTTTCGAATCTTTAAAAGGGGTATGAGACACATTGATTTAAATATATCTTTAAAATTACTACCTTTATAAATACATGACTTTTTAATGATTTCACAAAAGGATATTTCTCTCAAAGAGTTATACTGATCATTTTCAACTATGTCAACATCCTTTACTGGATATTATTCTTGAGGTTGATTTATTATAATACAATCTTCCTTATTATATTGAATGATTTTTGGTATGTTTGATTTTGGATGTGCTATTTTCATACCATTCATGGTTTATGGTTAAATTATTGACATATCATATGCTAGTTTTAATATGAATGTTTATGTTATGTTTCAAAATTTTCATATGAGGAATGCATTGGAAATAATAAGTGAAAGGTGGAGCCCACAATAACATCTCGATGCATTGGTAGGTCTCATGATACAAACTACTGTCTTGGAACAAGACCTTGAAATATTTTTTATTTGTAGTCTTGGCATGACGCCTTGACTATGTGGTTATGATGTCTGACATTATGGATTCCTTGGTTAGGAAATTAGTTTTTACATTTGATTATTGACTAGTCGAATATCCATGTGCATGTTTATATGGAAATGTTTGATTTATTTTTTCCATATTATGTTCATGTTTATGCTTAAAAGGCTGTTTTTTATTACACATATTGCCTTAAAAGTTTATAGATTCTGCTAAATTATTTAGCCATACTGAGCATCTGAGTTCTCTAATTTCTTATGTTTTATTTTCCCAGGGTTACAAGAAGTAAATAGTTATTGATATGTAGGGTTAAGCTTGGTAAAAGAAATTAATTCTCATTTTATTATTTATGTTGTGTTTTACGATAGAAATTGTCATGTAAAGTTTATGTGTGTAATCTATTTTCCAAGACTTCTATATTGATTGGTCCTTTAGGACTTTATTCCTTGTAGTCATGTCAATGTATTAAAATAATTAATTGTCTCCCGGTTTATGGGTTTATGGCGTTACAGATTTGGCTAGATTCAATTACAAATTCACATGCCAAGATGGAGGATGAATCTGGAATAACTCTATGGTCATGTTTGAAATGTCAAAATTTCTTTAATTTTATCACACTCTTTTGACTCTCCCAATTAATGGGGATGGAATTTATTATTGGGGGGTGTTTATAAGGCTCATAATATGCCTATATAAGGATCTGGTGGTGAGGTAAATTGACATTCATGTTTTTTTCATCTATTGTATTCCTTTAAATTGTAATTTCTTTCTTTCGTTTTGTAATTACATTATTAATTTCTCTAATTAATGTTTTTATTCCATGTTTAGTATCTTAATAAAACTTATTTTTCTTAATAAAAATTTCATTTAATTTCTAGTAAAACTTTGATATCGTTGAATCAAGGTGTGAATTTATTCACACCATCACCTGTGAATTCCTCACACAATGGTGGGGTGTCTCTCTTTTTTAATGGTTTTCTTCATCAATTCCACAATCATAAGTATTATTCCCACTTACATCGATAAAATATCATCAATGGAGGGATAAAACACTCATTGTATGATCCATGAGAGTATTAAGGTTATGTATTGGATTCTATTTCATTTACTTTAAATGTTAAATCTGTTTGTTATTCTAATATTTCCATTCGATGAGTTACATTCTTCTTCATCTTCACCAACTTTAACGATGACACATTTTGAGTGAAAGTATGATCCAATTCCTTAGAGTGATCATAAAAGTGATACTCTATGTCCATTGGTGATTATCCTTAGAATTATGTATGGATTAAATTGGTGAATGATTTCGGATAATTATATCATTGTTTGGATACACCTTGAAATAATGACATGAAATTTTATAAGAAAAAAAATTCATCCAACCCATTCCAAACTTCAACCTAGGATTGAAACATCTTAATTAATTATTTTAGGTCAAGTAAATTTGTTTTTTTTAATTGTTCTTTAAATTAAATAATTAGTTCTTTGATCAAAATCAACCACAATGATGGCCACTTCATAGACAATGTTGCACCCAATCATAGTGTCTCAAGGTATCTTCTTCAATTCATATGGATTTGATACCTTCAAGTACTTCAGTGAACGCTTATACGTGTAGGGTAAATTTGGGTCTGACCAAATTTTAGCGCCATTTCTGGGGACCCAAGTAAGTAATCTATTACACTCATCTTCTTTCCTCACCCCAATTTCTTTTCCCTTTTCCATTTTCTATTTCTATGTTCCCAAAAATCACTCAAATTCCCATTTTTATCTACTCCAATTGAGTATCAACAACCATTCCCTATCATAATCCCATGAAATAATCAAATGAAGTATCAAAATTGGAAATCCACTAACCTATGGAATATCTCTGAATGAAACATATATGATTACCCCACACACTATGAGATGTACAATCAATGGTATGATGAATATTTAAAAGATCAATTTCCATCCCTTTCAAGGATGATTTAAGGGATCAATATTGGAGAAGTCCATGATGTTCAACCTCCTACCCATAATATACCTAAAAAATTTATTGAAAAATTAACTAATCAAATGGTGATAATGAATTATGAGGTTTTATTATTGAGGATTTAAATACAAAACATTAAAATGTTTGTATCCCCATTACCACTCAAACTATCCCTTCTTCGGCATATATAGTATAATATTGTTACGCAGAAACCCCTCATGAATTTACTGTAGATACAACCATATTATTTGGTGTTGTTGATGAAGATCAAGTAATTGATTAAGAGTATTTAAATCAATAGAAAATTGAGTTTTTGAATTCAAATGAAGATAATTTAACATCAGGGGTTGATTATCCTTAATATTTCTCCAATGATGATTTTTTAGAAACCCCAATCACTAAACCATTGAGATAAATTACAAACTTTGATTCCATACCCACTATTCCAACTAATATATACAAATTTTTGTTTGAATCTTCTGACCATAAGGAACCAATTTTTCTAAGCAATTTTGAAAATGAAACTGGGTTCTATTTAAATTCCCCACTTATTTCTAAAAGTGTTAACCAACCCGAACAAGAATTCAAGGTACATACATCATTGCTCAAATATTCTATCATAAGGGATAACCAAAATCATTATGTAACTATTTCATCCTCTCTTGAGTTTAATAATGAGAAAATTCCCCTTGGTATATCAGGGAAGATCTGGAATGAAATTGGATGGCCACATTTCAGTATTCATGGGATTATCCATTTTACATGGACCCATATGATTTTTATTGAATAAATTTTAAAACATTCCATCCAACCACAAGGGAGACATAATATCAATAATGTTTAAGTGTAGAAATATGGGGTCGTTAAAATTTTGAATGTTGTAATTTGATAATTTGGGGGGTCCAAGTTGAGTTAATGAATTTAAATTATGCACTTTCCAGGAGGAAACTCGACATCTACATTTTCTTTTTTTGTGTGTTTTTGTGTTTTTTTTCATGGGGACCCCTTTGGGGTTTCCAATGTGATCTAATATTTTTCTTGAGATTTAATAGTTGAAGGATTTTGATAGTTTTAAATAAATCCCATGCCATCCATATTTCAAATCCAACCTTTAATCACCCCAAGGATTCTATATGTTACGTGAATCCAAATCAAACAATTTATTTTTTATGGGTCATCAACTGCAAACCAAAAGGTTTTATTACATGATTTAATTTCAAATACCATATCCCCTATTTCTTCCCAATTCTAATCTCTCTCTAGTCCTCTCTCTAAAAATAGAGGGTAGTTAAATTCTCTGTTGGGGGGAGTGAAAATCTCGGATTTAAAAAAATTTACAGTTTTATGATAAAATATTCAATTAATTATCATTGAATGAATTAATGTACATTTTTAAACATGAAAACATAATTTAAAATTATTTTTAATGCCTTGATAATGATTTTAATTCAGGTTTATGTTCATGAGCATAGTTTTTGGAAAGTGCGGTTGTCCGATGTGATTTTTTAATAATTACATTTCCATCCTCTTAATCAAAATTCCACAATGATCCTTTATTGGATATTGGGTGTAAATTTGATTTCTTGGGTCACTTTCATCAAATAATAGGGTTTAGGGCCACTTTTATTTTAATTTGAGTATAAAAAAAATGAGAAAATGACCACGTAGAGTAATGCTTTGTCCAAATGTGTGGAATCTGGAACTTGGGGATTGTGGATCCATATTTGTCTTTTTGAGAGTTAGGATTTATATAAATATTGTAGATCATGTAATTTCTAATGTGTATGGAGTCTGACACTTGGGGATCATGATTCCATAGTTTTCTTTCCCATCATTTGTCTTTTTTATAGCTATTGTGGTTCAAAAAAACAACAAAAAATCAACAAAAAACAAAAAAAATCTAAAAAAATCTAGAAAATTGGATACACATCTTAAGGTTTAATGTGATTCCCACATAGTGCTTAAATGTTTTCCCTTAAAATGGAAAATGGGCCCCATTTATTTTTTGATGCACAACACATCATCATGCTTAATTGGAATCCGATGACATGTGACAATGAATTTGAAAAAATGAATGGGATTTGGTGTGGGAAAGTATCGTGAACATAGATTGTGTGAAATGATTTTGATAGGTTTATGGTTTGTTTGTCAGGATTTCTTTTTGTGAGTAATTTATGTTAAAATACTTTCAGAAAAGAAAAATCAATTTCATATTTTTTAGATACTTTTTTCTTTGGACTAGTATAACTCAAGTTGAGGGGTGTGATTAGCCACCAAAAGAGGCTAATTTTCATTGTTAATATCTTAATATTTTTTTACATTACATAAAAATAAATTTTAATGTATTTTATAAATTGATCATTATTTCTCATCATAAGTTCAATTCATTATTAAAGTGAAAATTTGGGCCCAATCAATCATCTATTTGTGGAGAGTATTATATTCATTTTATAAATATTAAATTTTGGTATATTATTTATGACTCTTCTTTGAACATTTTATCTATTAGGATCGCTGGACGTATCCCAAGAGAATATGGATATTTTTTAGCATGAAGGAGGAAATTTTATGGACAAATCATAATTGGCCTAAGGCCCATCAAACAAAAGGTGGGTCCAAAATCCAATCCCAATGAAGATGAAATTTTAACTGTAGAAATAGAAAAACATGGGTATCATTTCATTCAACTATGTCCAGAGCTAATTTTGAATTTTTTATAGAGACAAAGGGATCCGAAGTTGACATTTAAATGGTGCTCCCAATCTGAACACCCATAAAGTCATCGAACCATTTAGAGCATAAATTACAAATGGATGATCCAAATGACATGAAATTTTTAAAAATAATAGATAACAGAGGAAGTATAATATGTATATTCTACAACACCAAAGGATTTGAAAATATTTATTTACAAATTCACATGACAATATGGATGATTAATCTGGACTAATTTTTTGGTCATCCTTGAAACATCAAAATTCTCTAAATTTTCTCACACTCTATTGACTCAACCAATTAATGGGGATGTAATTTATTGCTGCGGGGTTTCTATAAGGCTATTAATATGACTAAACAAGGAACTAGGGTTAATAGTAATTGGCATACATTTTTTCCATTCATTCATTGTATTTAATTCAATTATAATTTTCTACTTTCATTTTGTAATCACATCATCAATTTCCCTAATGTAAGTTTTTATTTCAAGTTCAGTATCTTAATAAAATTTATTATTATTATTTCTAATTTCATTTCATCTAAATTAACACATTGATATAGTTTAATCAGGGTTTGATTTTATTCACTCCAGTACTTGTGACTTCCTCACAGAACGACAAAGTGTTCATTTTGTATTGTTTTTCTTATTCAATTCTGTGGTCATAAGTTTGCTTCCCAATTTCATTGATAAAATATAATCAGTGAATGTATAATGCTCTAATGGGTAGATCCAAAAAAGTATCATGGTTATGGATTGTATAGTATTTCATGTACTTTAATTTTTAAATCTATTTGTTATTTTATGATTTCCATTCGATAAGTTATGTTCTTCTTCTTCTTCGCCAACTTTAATGACAAAACATTTTGAGTGATAGTATGATCTAATTATTTGAAGTGATCATGAATGTGATCCTGTAAGTGCATTGGTGATTACCCTTAGAATTGTGTATGGATTAAATTCATGAATGATTTTGGATAATTATATCATTGTTTGGATATGCCATGAATTAATGACATGAAATTTTATAAGAAAATAAATTCATCCAATCCATCCAAAACTACAACCAAGGATTGAGTCATCTTAATTAATTATTTTAGATCAAGTAAATTAGTGTTGTTTAATTTTTATTTAAATTAAATATTTATTTCTTTGATCAAAATCACCCCCAAACATGGCCACTTCATAGACAATACTGCATCCAATCATAGTGTCTCAAGGTTTCTTCTTTGGTCCCAGTGGATTTGATCCCTACATATACTTCAATGAGTGCATATTCCTATAGGATAAACTTCAGTGCAACCAACATTATGAGACCCATCCCAATGGGTGTGCCCTCCCATAAATTCATAATTTCTATTTTCTCTTAATCTACTAGAACACCTTTTAAGGTGTGTCGTCCCTTGAAATAAATTCTTTTGAGTTATTAATTGAATTAAGAGAAATGACAGGCCATGAGTTAGGGCCTAACACTTCATAAAATAATATAATTTCTTGAGTCAAATGTTTTTTAGAAATTAGTTAGAGAGTTATAAATGAAATTAATTTCTAAATGTAATGAGATCATGATGGTAAATCCATATCCTTTTTTCATACTAAGAGTAATACTTAGGATTAAATTTATATATTTTAGTGGATGGGCTCGTTGTGCTTTATAAGTACAATTTTTGAAAAATGATAAATATTCTGCAGGGTGTCACTTGGTATTTTGTGTATGAGCTCACTATGTGTTTTCTCTAACTCTATGAGAGTGGTATCAGTTCCCTAGAGGCGACACCATGGAAATTATTAGTGGAAATATAGTTATACTAGGCCATGAGTGATACTCAGTCCCCTATGTGAGATACCAATAATAAAATCAGAGGGTACCATTTTTGTACCATACTGAGGGTGGTACATTGGATTCTATTTATGGATCACCTTGTATGGACTCCTATGGTGTTAATTATTTATTGTTTACCTAGTGCAATGCTTGGGGTTAATATTATGGTTCACCTAGATCGAACCCATATGATACTTATTTAAATTCAATAGATTCCTTTTTGTATGATTCCAAGAAATCTAATTCATTCAATTAAAGTATGCATCCTATAAACATATCATATGCTTGGGAATGGTCCATATCCTGATACTTTATTTTTTACAGCCCTTCATACAATATATTATACATGTATATGTCATATCATTTCAGATACATCCATATTTAGATGATGTAGGTAGATTTGATTGAGTATCTCATAAGGAACCTGGCCTAACATATTTATTTATTTAATGGATTTTATTTATTATTAATGGAACTATTATCATTTTATATGCACTAACTAGATTTTTTAAGACACTGTTTTTGATGTCCCATTGTGTATATCTCACACCCTACATTAACACCCTTTTTATCTAATAAGGCTTCACATTTTTACGTGTAGATAATTGGATGCTTCTATCTTCAGATTTATTATTCTAGAAACTAGAATGGAGTATGATAATAGAGGAATAATCTTTTGCTAAGGATACTAGTAGTTACAACTTTTTTTCTATTTGAATTTTGGTTTAGAATGTTGTATATGGATTATCCACTGTATCCTTTTAATTTTATTTTTGACTAGATACATTTCTTGATCAAAATCATTATTTTGTATCAATTTATTACTCATTTTCCACCAATTTAATTCTCTTGGATGATTTGTCCTTATTATTTCAACTACTGCATGTTCATTACTGCTTCTACTATTTCCACTTATCATTTGCTGCTATACTCCACTCTGAATCATGATGCAATCGTCTCACCACATATGAAACCTAGGCCTATTATTATTTTCATTATCCCATGGTGTATATGGAGGCATGATTGAGGTCATGTGTCCCACCATCTCGGGGCACCACTCAGTTGATTCCGGGGAAGGACACTACAAAGTGGTATCATATTACTTTTTTCCTTTTTTCTTATTGTTTGAATATTATTTAAGAGATTAGGATGTAATGGATTTTTTTAATGTTCTTGTGGTTAGGAGTCACTAACCCAACTATAAGGGAAAATGATATTATCTGGGATAGGATATGGTTAATTTGGTTTTCCTGTTATAGTTTCATTGTTTTCAATGTTGGGTGATGGACATGTTCTGTGATGTTATTTTTTTATATTAATATTATTATTGATTTTCTTTCCCTTAGGATGGTATGACAAGGAAGTACCTTCTCATGAATCCTACTAGGAACCTTATGACAAAAATGTTGTCCATTATTCTATTCCATATTTATATTTCTAAATGAATTTATTGTATTACATGTGATTTTTGTCTCTTCCTTCATTTTTATATACTAAACAATTCCAACATTTCTGGTAGGGAAAAAAATAATTGGATTAATTTGCATGTATACATCAATATAAATGGTGTTCTCCCACATATATTTATGATGACATCTTAATTAACCAATTGTCCAATGGTTGAGAAAAGAACCATTGGTTCATCGAGATGATTAATTTTTTGATTTTATTGATAAATTCCAATTGTAATTTATGATGTTTTTTCTTATATAAATTGGGAAAGGTAGTTCATTTAATCAGATCACTATAGACTAATTATTATATCCTTACATCAGATGTAAAGTTCATCTCAAAATTACATAATGTACCAATTCTAGTTTATAAAGAGTATGGAACTTCATAGAAAGGGTTTGGTGACAGATTTAACTAGATTGAGAAATCTACATCCATATAAATAAGAATTAACTTTGATAAATTAATTTTTTAAAAATAATTATTCTAAATTAGGATACCAATTGATAAGTAAAAGGTGTTTTTTATATACCTTGTAATTAATATACTGAAACCTTTTCTGTGTTATATGAGGCCTTGATATTTAAACAACCTTAAAAGTGTTGAGTTGGATGTGACTCTTATGGTCTATTATGATGTTCGTCATCACGTAAACCTTTCTTAAGGATAAGGATGAGATGCTTGATTCATTATAGAATGGATTTGTACCCACCATTTCCTGTTTTCTCTATTTTCAATCTACTCTAAATCTCATCTGAGGCCTCCTATTAGAAATTTTATAGCTATTACACCTTGATATCCTCATGTGGTATTCTATGAGGTTAGAAAAAAACATTCTCTAGAGGTGGTGGGACCTAAGAAACCCATATTACCTCCAATAGATCCACTTGAAGAACCTCCAGTTGATCTTCCATTGGGTGTTGATGCCCAGTTCAGGGATAGTTTCTATCATTTTACAATGTCTATATATGTTTCTTTGAAAACATCCCCCATTATGGTAAATTTAATATAAATATTTCAACAGAAACATCCTCTCACCTTTTTGGCTGATTTCGGTCCTTAGTTCACTGATTTATGGATGGAGGTCATGTTGTCGATATTTGAAAACACGGAGACACCTCTAGAGTAGAGGGTCAAGCTATAAACCTACAAGGTTTGAGATTCTATTAAACATTGGTGGGGTGTCATCACCTATGATGGATGTTATTTGGGTATGGTATGGGATGGATTTCAAACATCCTTCTATGGTTAGTTCTCCCCACAGAAATTTGATGAAGACCATGCTTAGATTTGTATGCACCTACAATAGAGATCCATGTTTGTCATAGAGTACTCACCTTGCTTCACCATCACGTGTTTTGAAATAACCTTACCGGTGGTGATATGTTCAATGTAATACATTTTCAGTATATTCTCACATATTCCATAATATCGAAGGTGAATTTTTTGTAGATGACCACCATTTTTGAGAAAGTGAACAAGGCCCTAATCATAGAGTGGAATATAAGGTAAGGTGGAAATTTGAGCGAAGGTAGGTCACCTTCAAGGAAAGGAGACAATTTATCTGGTGGAATATTGCCTTGATTTAAGGGTTCATGTAGTGGTAGTTCCATCTAGAATACATTCACTGATATCTATACGGTGTTTCACCAGTGTGTAAGGGAAGGGGATAGTCAATTGAGTTCCAAGATTATAGAAAGATGGGTCACTTTCAGTGTTTCACCTGAACATTTCCTCCTATACTAAGTGAGAAGTGATCTGTCAAAACACGTATTTCATGTAAAAGATCAGTATGTAACTGTTAGACTAGGAGTTTCTCTATTATCAACTGATTAGGCTAAGGAGGTGACCATGGATGAGTAATTTAGACACCGTATGTTCAACGATAGCTGATCAGACCTACCCGGACTAGCCAGGTCTTATCACAGTGTCGTAACTTAGGGTATATCTTTGAAGTGTAACTCTCAATTTAGGATAAGAGTCCAGGGAATTATACTACAGGAGGTACTATTATAGTAGAATCCACTTTAGTTTATTCCCTATTTGTTATAGGTCCATCACACACTTTTATATATATATTTTTTTGAAAAGTATGGGCCAATAAATATAGTACTTTGTGGTATGATGATTCTAGATACGCCATTGGGGATCCAATATGAGAGTATACGTTAGTGAAAGGAGTTTCCTCTTGAGATAGGTGGGTATGGTTTCTTATGGAATATCTTTTTAATAGAGATGACTATATTTGACATCCTTCTAGGTATAGGCCAACTAGTACCTTATCTATCCCATGTTGATTTATATCACTAGAGGATGTATTTCACATCACCCAATGGAAGTGATTATATTTATAAGGGTTAATTGGATATCTAGGAGGTTCAATATGACCCTGAGTGTACTAGGATGGGTTGGATGACAACCTCGGTGGCTAGTATCTTCATGAGTTATCAGGGAATGTGGTTTATTGAATTCTTTCATGTTGTGGAATATTTTAGGGATGTATTCCCTGGTGATTTTTATATCCTACATCTTATAATAGAGGTGCAGTTCAATATCATCCAGTTTCTCATGTGTCACTAGTGTCCATTTCTACATATAGGATGGAACCTACCGAGCTAATGGAGATAGAAGAGTAGTGAAATAATTTTTTTAAAATGGATTTTATGTGACCTCATACCTCTCCATGGTATTTACCTGTCCTTTTCTCTAATAAGGTTAATTTTACCCTCTAGTTTTTCATGGATTGTGGGTGTTTGAATCTTCTTATGGTAAACAACATGTATCCATTAACTTAAATAGATGAACACTTTGACTAGCTCAGAGGAGTGACCATTTTATCTAAGATTGATTTGAGGTCAGGCTACCATCTTGTGCATGTGAGACCATTTAACATACCAGGTAAAAAATTTCAGTGACGGTATGGATTTATAAGTACCTAGTTATTCTGTTCATTTTTGATAAGATGCCCACCATTTTCAAGGCCTCTAAGAATAAAATTTTCCATCCATCAATATATTTAATTATTACAGTCTTCATGGATGACATCTTGGTGTATTCTCATAGATGACACGACCATGAAAAACATATTGAGATCAAAATAAATACACTAAGAGAAAACCAGATACATGTGAAGATCATGAAATGGAACTTTTGGATCGATAAGGTTTACCACTCAGGTCTTATCATTTTAGAGGAAGACATATCAGTTAACCCAAATAAGGTAAGTGCTATGGTTTCTTCGGTGCTTCACAATAATTTATTTGATATATGAAGTTTTCTAGGGGTGTATGGATATTAAATGTTATTCATTCATTACTTATCATTCCTAAAAGTTCTTCTAATTAGACTAACTAAAAAGGTGTGATGTTTTTATGGTAAAAATCCTTTGTTACATATTTTCAAGAGTTGAAGGGGGGGAATACTTTTATGTCAATCATAATTCTTCCAGATCTATGAAGTGGATAAAATATCTATTGTGATACTTTATGAATTGGGTTTGGATTAGTTTTAATGCAGGTTTATTGAGTTATAGTGTTTGGGTCCCACCTATTGAGATATCATGAGAATAATTACCCTACACATGGTCAAGATCTAGTAGTTAGGGTTCATGATTTCTGTTGTTAGAGGAATTATCTTTTGGGTGAGAAGTTCATTATTTACATAGATAAAAAAGTCTCCAATACATATCTACAAAGCATGAATTCAATCTGATGTAGCACATTATGGTATAGAACATGTATTCACTTGACATTGAGATTTTTTATACACCAAAAAGGGAAATCTAGTATCATATGTCCTATAATGGAGGAATAAGACATATTCTATCCAGAAGTTCTGTAGTGAGTGGTAGTTGATGGAACTATTTTTTGAGTTGCACATAGAGGTTCAAGAATATCATGGGTCATCTTTTTTAGCAGCTTTAGAAGTGACATCCTTTCTTCTAGAAATTGGTGCATATGTGGTGGATATCATATCCACAGGGCCTCATTCTAAGGTAGAGTGTCTGAGGTGAGAAGCCATATCCTAGTTGGGTTATCAATGAGGATGAGATCATTCACTTCTTCAAACATATCTTTGTTCCTTTAGACATACGTGAAGAGTTGGTATGGGATATCATTCTTCTATTTGGGTAGTTAACTGTGGGTTTAATAAGATTTACTCTGACATAAAACATCAGTAATGGTGTCCAAGTATGAAGAGGAATATTTTAGGTTTCATCACAAGGCATTCCACTTTTCAGTGGGTGAAGGTAGAGCACTAGTGACCTGTGAGACTTCTATAGACTCTATCCATTCCTGAGTGTAAGGGGAATGATTTCACCATGTATTTCATGACAGGGTTGCTAAGATCCCCTCACGGAAGGGATGAATTATGGGTGATCATTAATAGGTTGACCATGTTTATAGACTTCCTACCAATCTATAATACCTTAGTTAATGGAATTTTGAGGAATTATATCTTAGTGATTTATTTCCTTCATGGTGTCCCATGTTCTATCATATCAGATTGAGATGCCCATTTAACATCACAGTTCTGATAGGGGCTTCAAAAAGAGCATAGTTAATAGGTGATTTTGAGTATAGTGTATCACCCTCAGACTGATGGGAAGTATAATTATACAATTTGGGTGTTAGTGGACATGCTTAGAGCATGTATCCTTTATTTTAGTGGTTCATGAAAAAAACACATTCCTTCTTTTGAGTATTCCTATGACAGTAGTTTTTAGGAAACAATTCAGATGGATCCCTATGAGGACCTATATTATAGGTCACATCATCTGACTCTATGATAGTTAGAATATGGTGAGGTTTCAATACTAGGTCATCATCTCTTTTAGGAGAATTTAGATTAAGTACAATAGACTCAGAAATGTTTGGATATAGCTTAGTCATAACAGAATTCTTATAAGGATCATCACCGCTAACCTCAAGAGATCAAAGTGGGACACTGAGTCCTTCTTTGAGTTTCTCCTATATTAGTTCATAGATGGATTTAAAGATATGAAAATTTATCACCTCACTATGTTTGGCCATTTGATATCATGGAGGGAGTCAGTCAAATGGTCTACCAGTTGTAGCTACCTCAGAGGCACCATACCATGCATGATTTATTCCACATATCACAACTTCACTAGTACCATTATGACCTATCTCATTCATTTGGTCCTAAGTACATTTAATGACATGAATATGATTCATTCACTGAGAATCTGATACATATTGTTGATTGGAGAATAAAAGATCTCACAGGCTGGTAAGTTCCACTAGTTTGGGTGAAATGGAAACACTACCATGTATAGGATAATACATGGTAGGGAGAGGATGAGGTACATGAATTGTGGCCAAAACATTTATCAGATGTTGCTTTTTTACCCTTGGAATGGAAATATGGGATGATTTGTTTTAAGTAGTGAAGGTTATAACATCTTGAATTCATAGTGAGGTATGTTTTTTAGACTTGGTTAAACCTAAAAACCATGCCCAAGGTTTCGTTGGTTCATTTCAGGAAAGGATGTATTAGATGGGTTGGGACGTGTTTGTGAACAAAATAAACAACATGTATATAAAAATTTTCATTTATTTGAATACCTGATAGGTATTTAACTGGCCACACCCCCTTTTAAAAGTCTATATGATTTTTTTGGGTAGGAAATCCCAATCATTACTTGAAATTCAATGAATATACACTCTGTTTAAATGCCCAGGCTTGTTTTTTATAAATGGGAAGGGAAAAAATTTATCAGAGACCTATTTTCATTCATATAGAAGAGGAGCCTTGATAGATACCTCCTCCATTCCTTACCTAGGATCTCTCTTCCTCCTCTATCCATACTCTGCTTTTATTGATGTTGGGTGTGTTGGATTCCCCTCATTGATTCCTTTATATCTCATCGTTCTTTATATTATTTATCGTCCCATATTTTATATTGCTTTAGTGCGATCTCATATGCACAAATTTCATGTTTTTTTCCATATTTATGATTTCTCCTTTTATATCCTGAATCAATGGCAAAAAACAGATGAGTACTCATCTAAGAACCTATGATAGGTGGTCTATTTCATTTTTTTTGAATGTATATCACGCATAGTTGTGTCAAAAAATGGAAATTTATGATGAGGCCTCATAAATGATTGATAAATTAATTTGGTTCATTCTTTATTCCCAATACAGAACAATCTTGTTGCGAATCTACCCTTTGGTTGAACAGCTTGACGGGATCCACTCATGTAGGTGTGTCATTCCTTAAAGGCCTAATTAGCCTTTTATCCTTAGTCTATAAAATCACCTATTAAGGTGTGTTTTCCATTGTAATAATTTTGTCAGAGATATTAATTGAATAACAAGAAATGGTGGGCCATGACTTTAGCCCCTCCACATTATTCTATGAATTAATAAATTGAATAAATTAATTTGGCCACATTGATTAAAAAGTTATAAATTAAATTCCTTTCTGAATGATATGAGATCATAATGTCTAAGATATAACATTATGTCTCATCAATAGAGATATATGGTATTATATTTATGATTATCCATGGATGGTATTATCATAATTTATATATAGAATTATTAATGAATGGAAAATATTCCTGGGTAAACACTTGGTATTCCATGGATGGGATCACCATGTGTTTTCTCTACCTCAATGTGAGTTATATTGATTCCCTAGGGAAGAAACCATTGACGTTCTCAATGGATAGATTGGTATAATATAAAAATATTGATACTTAGTACCCTATGGGAGATACTGGGGATGGAATCAAGGGTATTGACTTTATACCATATTGGCAGTGATACTTTGGATTCTATTTATGGATCACCTTGGAGAGAGTCCTACGATGTTAATTATTGATTTCACTCCTAGTGAAATACTTGGGTTCATTTTTATAGTTCACCTTGGATAGCCATGTTATTCCATTTGTTTAAATTTAATAGATGCATTTTTATTTGATTCCATGAAAGGTAATTCAATCAATTAAAGGATGCATCTACCAATGCAAATCACATTCTTGGTAATAGTCCATATCCTGATACATTATTTATGACCACCATTTATACTCTATATTATACTTTCACAATTCATATCATATCCCTGACATCCGGTTTATGATGAATTAGGTAGATTCATTAGGATATCCTGCAAGGAACAGAATATGATGAATTAATTTATTTAATTCCATTCACTTATTATATTTGGCACACTACTCATTTTATATAAAATAACATGATTAATATAGACACCATTGGTGGTGGCGTACTCTGTATACATTACACCCTACAGGTGACACCCTTAGTACCCAAGCATACTTCATGGTTGAACGTGTAGATAAAGTAAAGTGTCCATATTTCATTTTTTTTATTCAGATTTCTAGGAGTGTGTATGTGAGTATAGGACCTATCCTTTTCTCATGATTCTAGTAGTTATTCCATTTTTTTTATTTTCTTCTATCATGTGGTATATACTTAATCCTCTGTATCCCCTATACCTTATTATTAATAGATAGTTGACAAGATAATCATCATTATTTTTTATCCATTAATTACTGAGCTTCCACAAGTTTATTTCTTTTGGATTCATTACCATTATTATTTCTACTATGACAAGTTTATTATTAATTACATTGTTTCCACTTTTCATTTACCACTTTGATACACTATAAATCGAGAGGTAATAGTCTCTTAATGGAAACACCCTAGGTCCTCATAGCTAGTCAGTAGCCTCAGGTGTATGGGGAGGTGTGCTTGAGGTCATGTGACCCACCGTATCAGGGCACTGCCTAGTGGCTTCAAAGGTAGCACATTGCACATGTGTTCAAAAAATTGATCAATGTGAGAAATTTTATTTAAATCCCTGAGAGAATATATGATCAAATAAAATAAGGATGAAATGATTTCAAATTCTGGATGGGATAAATAATGACATAAGGGACATAATAGAATCATGAATCTTAACACTTAAATCATCAGAAGTGAAATAGTAAAATATAAAATTATGGTTAATATTAAATAATTCCATTATGGTGGTATCGAGGAATATAATTGAATTCCCAAAAAATAATATATGATGAAATAGAGAGTGATGATGAATATTAAAACTCTTATAATATAATTTCTTGAAAATATAAAATTTTTGAAATTAAAAAGAAGAATAATTCCTCAAGAATGATTAGAATAAGTTTGAATAACATGAAAGAACATGAAAAATCATTAACATAGAGTGATTCAATGGATTAATCCATTAATCAAAATCATAAAATATTTTTAAAATATTTAAAAAATCATGAAGCCACTTTAGTAGTAATGTGGAGTAAAAAGAGAGCTACAATGTGTAAATACTAAAAGTTGAGCTTATAAATTGACTATAGAAAAACACAAAACTCAAGAAAATTGAAAATAAAATTGAGAAAAAGAAAGGATTTGAAGTTGTGAAAGAGAATAATTTTAGAAATAAAATAAATATTTTCAGGGTAATAATTTGATTAGGGAAAATATGATGAATATAATAATAAAAAACTGGTCATAAAATAAAAATAATTGAATGAGACCCAGTCAAAGTGTCTTAAATCTTAGAATACATTGATTATAATAAAGGAAGATAATGCGAATTTTGTGGGTTTTGGGGAAGAATTATATAATGTTGTTATGTAAACTAGACTGAAGAATATAATAAATAGTGTTTATAATTATTCATGTGATGATAAACTTATCCCACATTGTAGTATAGATTATAATAACAAAAACTAAAAGAGTACATGATAAATAAAAACATGAAATATTCACACTTTTAAAAATGATAAATGAATATTATTTAAAAAAATTATGTTACCCATGATAAAAGAAAAACAGATGAAATGTGTGTAGGTAGAAAGTTGTTTTTCCAAAATAGACCAATAAATATTTGGAAAGATAGAACATAAGAGTAAATTATTAGTGATATGGAATATTTTTTACCAGACCAATAGTTGATTTTATATCATGTCACTAAAATTAATGTGGAATTAATCTAGGTGGTGTGGGGGGATAAATTATATAAAAAAAATGTAGTTCTGATGATGTTAATAAAAATCATAAAAGGGGGAGGATACTTAACAATCATAGTGAAGCCAAATATTTTCACAAATAAAATTTATGAGGTATTGTAGTATCCTTGTGATGATAGATCAAAGTGGTCGTAGGAACCAAAAATGAATAACCAAACACAAGATTGTAGAGGGAGAAGGCAGACACACCCCTAGGTTTAGGCCCCATAAAACATTTCATGGGGAAAATATTGTGTAACCATATTGTTAGATGGTAAGATAGGTGTGAAAAATGAATAGGTGCTATGGAGGTGTTGTTTTATGGCATTTAAGTCCAATTTTTAATGGAATTTGTGCCAATAGGCCTCTAGTTCATGCAAGGTTTACTTATCAACCCAATTAAATATAAGGATTATATGAAAATAAATAAAATAAAATTAGTAAGTAATATTGAATAAGAATGTTTTTATTCAAAATTTAGACAAGAAAATTCACAAAAATATTGTGTTTATCCAAATATATAACCAATTATATCATACTATGTTGTATGGGATGTTTGTCTATCCTCGATATAACTTTGAAAAATGACTAAAAAAGCTTCAAGATAAAGTTGAAAAGTTATAGATGAAAAAGGAACTGGAAGATGACTGTGATTTTATGGATCATAACAAGGATTTTCCACATAGTGTGATAATATATAAGATGAATATTACCATGATTTATATGATGAATGATTATATAAAATTCAATAAACCCATGAATTATTATTCATGTGTTAATTTTATAATGTAAAGAGGATCATGGTTGAAAGTTAACTCTATGCCTTGCATCTTTTACTATGTAACTATTAATTTCCACCTAATTACCTAATCTATATTTTTTATGATTATTTATATGGAAATTAAGGTGATGAAATAATGCATAGAACTATTTGTCTGTTTTATCCTTTATTCAACATGAGTAAATGTCTATCCTAGAATACTCTAACTACCATGATAAAGAGATACTAGAGTATATACCTTGATGGGAATATGACGAGAAAAAGATTTTATAAATGAATATTTCTTTTTGAATATGTAGACTCTAGATAGTGTAAGGGTTAAGGTATGAAAATAAATAATTCCCATCCATACTTAGTCTAGGAAAAATCTATTTATAAAGGGGTGAAAATGAATTGGTCTAGGTAAATAGAGTGATATTATTACACTTGAAATCATTTATATGTTTATTAAGGATCGGTGAAAGTTATAAATTCTCGGACATATATTTTAAAACAACCCCAGTGAAAATAAATATGATGTTTCTATCACATGATGGAATATTTATTGAAATAATTTATGTTAATGTTGATTATACTTGTTTTATATACTAATCGTGGATCATATAGACTTAGATTTGGTCTGTTTTTGGATAAATAGTAAGTAATATATTATGCTATGATTTTCTAAAAATAATAAAGAATAGATGGGTGTGACTTACCCCAACTTTAACCTATGCATTTATATTCAATAAGGGGGAGAAGAATATTGTATTTACATTTAAAGAAATTATTGACAAAAAATCCCAAATTGAGATCAAAGAGACTATGTGGATTGTGATAAAGAAATTTATTTTTTATATTTCTTTTTCAATTTATCATTATGAAATAATGTAAATAAAATGGGTAATTGGAGACTCTAATTATGTATATATGAGAAATAGAAGTTGAAAAGATTCTTGGTAAGAAGCACTGAATATGAGGATTGTTGAGATAGTTTGTAATCATTCAATATCATGTGATGATAAGATTTTAATAATCTTATTTAAAAACTATTAGAATTATTTTCAAGAGAGGAAACTAATTTAGAGTAGTTTTTAAAGAAAGATAAATATATTTTTTAATCATAGAAACTATACATAAATTACTATGGAGTAATACTATTATTTTAAGTGAAGAAGATCCTTTGAATGATTTTTTGAATTGATTTTTTGAAATTGAAAAGGCCATGAGATAGATTAAATATGTTGAAATTTTATTTTATGAAGTCTATAACTTAAGAGTAATGAATTGGAAATTTTGTAACTCTTTCATAAGAGTCATCTACTATTTTATGAGATTCATTTTGTCTTTGGAGTATAGAATTATCAAAGACATTGGAAATTTCATATGGTTGACCTGAGTTCGACAATAGTTATTTTAGTAGCGTAGATAATTGGAAAATGAATGATAATTATGTAATGGTTTCCATAGACTTCATATGATTCAATTACATATATTAAGATTCATCACTGACTCAATAAGAGCCATTTCCAATTGTGTAAGAGTCATTTACATATCAAAGAGTTATTTTCAACAATGTAAGAATAATTTCTAATATAACTACCATATCCTTTTACACATATCATTACATTATTTTCAACATAATTATCCTTCAAATAAAAAACAAGGATCGTAATGTGTAGTTTGTTTGGATGATTAGTTATATAAAACTAAAAAAATGGAAGTAAAATAAAAAATCATTTATTTAATATTTATAAAGAGATTTTAACATCATTTGAGACATTATACTTATATAGGATAAGCTGTGGAATACATTATCAAAGGTATGAGATAAAAATCCCAGTATGAGAATAATAATATGAATAAAGAATTACACAAGGGTTAAAAGGAATAACATGATTAAATAAAGAGTAAAATGACATGAATAAACATATGTAATAATAAAATATAGAACATTGGATTATGTAATCATGGAATCATAGAATTATGGAAACAAAATAAAACATAACATAAGTACGAGTCAAGGATAACCAGCAAGACTATTGCACAAGGAGTAAAATGATTCAAGGGTAACCACCAAGACCATTTCACATGGAGGAGAATGATTAAAGGCTAACGACCTAGACTATTTCACATGAAATATCAGGGAACTAAAAATTTCCCAATTCATTGGAGATATATCTGGGTGCACCCATCATAATATTTTTATGATTATGTATGGCAAGGGATGAATCAATCATAAGGGTTATCCATGGAAAGAATTGAGTATCCAAATAATTTAATAAGGCATAAAAAAATATTATAATGGTGTATATGAATGAATGGATTTAATTCATACATGTATATTGATAATGTAAAATAGGATTATATCATGATAATTGACGTTAAATTTAAGTGATAATATGTAAAAATATTGTTTAAGAAACAATATAAATAAAAAAAATTAGTTAAGTTTAAGAAAGATATTAAATATAATTTAAAGGGGAAAAGAAACAATATTTAATATAAAACTAGAAATAAACCAAGATAGTTTTTTATTATAAAATTGTCTATTTTATAATAAAAATTAGTTATTGAAACAAATTATTTATGGTACTTGAAAAAGGGAACGGAATTGAGAAGTTCCCTTTAATCGGGCTTGTTTATCGGGAAGAATTCAGAAGAGAATCTTTTTAAAACATGTATTTCCCCATTAAAGAAGGTTGAAATGATCTAGATACAAGATTTTTAAATATATACATCTAATTAAGAAGAATTATATAAATTTTAATAATAATCAAATTTGGGTAATGAGAGAGAAAGCGAAACCTTAAGGAAAAATTGATGTTTGGAATCAATCCCTTAACTTTTGTCCAAAAAAATTATGTAAAAATATTAATGTCCTTGATAATAAATTTAAATTAATCAATTAATAAATTTATAACCTTTTAAACATTTATTTTATTTATTGTAATTTTATCAAGTTCATTCGTGACCTTTTTTATGAGTTATAGGAAACAATTTCATCGTTCATGAGTGTTCGTTTTCATGGTTTTCATTATTGGTTCACTAGTATACATGTACAGAAAATCATGTAAAATTAGAATAGGTGTCCCGAATTAAATATATATTTTATTAATGAACTTATGGAATACTAAATGGTTTTTTATATAATTTTCCCACATCTGAGGATGATTCATTAGATGAAATGTTAATGATAACCATTTGCATTATTTGGGCATTTTTTTGATCATCATGAGGTAGTTTTGTTTTATTAATTAATATTAATTATATATACTAGTTACATAATATTAAAAAATATGTAATAAATTTATATTAATATTTTTAACAATAAAAATGTTTTTATGAAAATCCTTGATGGTGGTAATTGAAATTGAAAACTTTTCACCCTTTAATGCGATAAATCAACACATCATAGGCGGTGTTTGAATTTTTAGAGAAAAAGGGGATGGGGAAATAAATGATGATGAGTTGTTCTCTTAACACAATAAAATAATATTAAATAAAATAAAATGGAGTTTTTAGGTCACAAAGATTATGGTAGGTGAGGAAAGTAATTGAAAAGAAATGAAATTGAAAAGGAATTAAATGAAAAATAAAGAGGTTTTTACCTCTTGAATTATTCTCTTTGAGAACTTCATTGTGGTACCTAAGTTTTGAAAATTATTGAGACCAAAGGCTTCAGTATGTAGAGTAGATACATGGGAAGATATATTGGAATAATTTGGAGAAGTATAAAAGATTTTTATGGGTGAGGAGAAGAGGTGGTGAGGGGTGTTAATTATAGTGGATGAGTGGAGCATTTTTTGATTATTTTATTCATTTATTTATTATTTTGTCTCAATATTATGAATAGTGTTCATAATTGTGACTAAATACAATAAATATTGCATTATATTTAAAATAAATTGTTCTTACATCATCAATACATCAATAAAAACTCAATTATTCCCGTATTTAGATTATACCATAAATTATCGTGTTTCACTATTCCCAAAAATTCAACTGTCTTAAAAAAATCCCAAAAATTAAACTCAACATTTTTTAAATGAGTATATTTGAAAAATGGAATCCATTTTAGGAAAATAATTTTCTCAATTTGAGAAATTTATTTTTTAAATAACATCATCCATTATATTAAAATTATCGATTTTAAAATTATAACTGATTTTATAACACATTGAAAAAATAATTAAGACCTCATAAAATTATATTATAATCATAAGTAATAAAAATTAATTTATGAATATATTATTTGAAATTATATTTTATTTTAAATAATTAAGTTAATTATATAACTGTAAATAAACATTTATATTTCAAAAAAAATTCCAATACATTATTTATCATTTTGAAAACATTTTTTTACTAATTACATGATATAAATATATAATAGTTTAATATATAAGATGCTTAAATTTTATTTATACTTTTATAGGTGTGGTTAATATTCTTTTGACTAGGTTACTATTCTTAATTGTCACATTACTATTCCAAATGTCATGTTACTATTCCATTGGTTTAGGATCCTTAATTTCTATATATACTTCCTATTTCATTCATTATTCATTTATAAAGTTTTTATTGAATTATAAAAGTTATTTTATGAGATTTATGCAATATAAAAATAGTTATAAGAAAGGATATTTTATTGATAGAATTCTAGGTCATTGAATTCTTCCCCCGTATAAAAAATTTCCTTCAAAATTTAATTCTAAAATCTAAGGAGAAAACGGCAGAGGGTACTTCCATTTTATTACATCATTTAGTTCCCATGCAACCTATTCATATTTATGGTTTTATCATAGTACTTTTACCATGTGAGTTCTCATGTTGCATTGAACATTATCTTAATGGTCTATGATCTCCACCATCTGCTCCTCGTAAGAGATATATTTTTCCAACTATACACCCCCCATAAATTCAATACATACGAGGGATCCATTATGTGATTCCTATATAGGGATATGTGGAATGAACCATTTACTTGAGACCCGGTCGGTGGAAGTGCTAGTCAATAGACCACAAATCTAAAAAAATCAAGAATCTTAATGAGGATGATGTACCTAGGACATAGATTTCCATTTTCCCCAAATCGCATGACCCTCTTTCTTGGAGATATGAGGAAGAATACCATGTCTCAAAAATTAAACTATAGGTCCCATTATTGATTTTACTCATAGCTATTCTATCGACTTTGGGTTTCCCTAATGTGCTACTGTCTGGTTTCACATTTTTTAGAATTCCTTCAATAATTTTATGTCTTAGCTGCTTAAATTTATCAACTTCATCCCAGGATGCTGGTGTTCTATATCTTTTACCACAAATGGAATAATATGGAGACATTTAGATGCTTGAGTGGAAACTATTTTTGTAATAGAACTCGACCAAAATAATATGTTGGTACCATCCTCTTTTGAAGTCCATAGAACACTCTCTCAACATGTCTTCAAGTGTCTGAATAGTCTGGTTAGATTAGATATCATTTTTAGGATGATAGTGGCACCATGCGTCCTTACCACTTATCTGATGTTTATCCATGCATGTTGGTCGACTGATAATTACCATAAATTCTTGATAATGTGATTTGTTTATGGAATATGATCTACAAAAACCCATATAAAATTATTCCCTCTAGATGTCTTTGGATGTCCCATTACAAAGTCCTTGGTGACGTTTTCCAATTTCTGCATTGGTATGGGTAATGGTTGGATCATCCCCCTAGAATTTTTCCTTTTTACCTTTAATTGTTAATTCGTGATATCTCAACCAAAGGTCCACATTAGAGAAATAATTATCAATATGTAGTTGATTTAACAAGTCATATCTCAGTGTTAGGGGATACTTATTCATTATCTTGATTTTATTGAGCTCATGATCATCAATGTAGGGGTAAAATTATCCACCATTCTTCTTCATGAAGAGGAATGTCGCAACCCCAGGAAGATTAACTCAAGCATATTAAACCCTTTTCCAAATTCTTTTTTAACCACTTCTATTGTTCTTACAACTCAATGGTGGATATTATATAAGGTGTATTTGATATAGGTATAGATACAGAAATAAGATAAAATTAAAAAATCAACTTCTCTATCAAGATTAATACCATGAAACTATTCAAAGAACTTGTTAGTGTAGTCCCTCACAATAAGAATGTATATGTGCATGGTCATATCGTTTATCTCAATCATTTGAGATAGATATGCATGATCATAATGAAATAATATCCAAAATTTTAAATTGTTATTCTAATAGAGATTTTTCCTCCTCCTTAAACTTGTACAAAATTAGAGGATACCTCAACATTTAAAGAGTGATATCCATTTATCAATAGTTTATGTTGTATTTGTATAAATATAACTAATCCATTAACAATATATAATCAAAATATATCAAATGAAGTAAGACAAGATTTTTTGAGAGGTTCAGTTGAAAACATTAACTGGGGAGGATTTGTATATTTTGGATGCAATAATTTCCCCATTTTTCGTTCTCATAGATAACTCAACCTATAAATATTTTAGGTGGTTTTTGAGTAGTTCTACTAAAATTTCAAGATATGAAAGAACGAGTTGACCCCGAATCAAATAGTACTTTTGATATTAAAAAATTAATAACTAGTGTACATGTCCCCACATCATTATTAGGATCCACCTCAGCTATAGTGATAGAATATTCCATTCCTTGATACCATGTATGTGGTTGTTGTTGATTTCCTCCAACAACCCTTGTCTTAGGGCAATGGTTCACATAATTCCCTTTTTCCTTATAGTTGAAATAATGAAATGAAAACCGAGTGTTGATTTGAACCTTCAATTATTCTACAGTATTTGGGGGATTCTTCATATCCCTTTAGAAATTATTATCTAGATTCTACATTCTTCCACATTTAAAGAATCTTCAGGTTCCCATTATATAGTTCCCAGGATACTTCATCACAAAACATTGACATATGGTATTTTGGGGTTTCTTTCAATAAGCATATTTATCTATTGATCCCCCATATTAAACTCCATTTTTTGTATTTTATATCTGGGCCCATGATACCATTGAGTGTCTTTAATATCTATTTCAATCGAAATGGAAAAACAGAAAATATCCTCATAGCTGTCATAGTCTTTAATCCCCACCAAATTTTTTTGACTTCAATTTAGTTTAATAATTAAGCAATCCACCTTTCTTTAAATGTTCATGAAAATGTCAATTTCATATTGTAAAATCCTTGTGAGTTTTTCCTCATACACCAAAATATAATATTCTTTCTTTATTTATAATTTTTGGAACTCTCTTTCCATCTGGAGACTGAGGGTTCAGGGAAAATATTTCTTCAAAAATATTTCCTTTAATTTTACCAATATATGGAATCAATTTCATTCTTATACTTTATGTTATTAATCAGTTTCCACCACCAATCATATTACCCATCAAAGTTATAGACATCCATCACATGTTTCATTTATTTTGAGCATTAAGGATAGATAATATATTCTCAATGGAGTTAATCATTTATTCTATGAGGAGGCGTTTAAAAGATACAGTAAACAAGGGAGGCCTTTTTCCTATAAAGTATCAGAATGGAACTTTATCTTTATTAGGATTATAAGGGAGTTACACATGATTCGAATTATTATTCATAAACTTATCTATAAGGGAAAGTATTTTCATAAGGTTTTGATCTCCCATTACCATCTTATTTGGAATTTCATTAGGAGAATCATCACATTGATTGTTGGAATGAGTTCTCATATTTCCATCCATTAAATAAGAAACAATTACTATTATATGGGATTTTTCACATAACTAATAAGAATATAAAAAGTAAACATTGTACTAATATAGATAAACAAGTAAATGAAAAGCACATCCTAACTTATGATTCCATATGATCCATTCTAGGTTATCAATGGTGATATAATAATCCCTAGGGTTCTTATTAATGTTTTATATTCATAATCATAAATAATAACTAAATATTCCTCTCATACCAAATATAATGGCCCTATCATTTTACACATATTATTACATGATTTAAAAAAACATAAACTTCAAATTAAAACCAAGAATCGTGAATTCTAGTGTATTTGGAAGATTAGATACATAAAACTAAAAACATGGAACCAAAAATAAATACATATTTTATTTAATTTATTTAATGATATTTTAACTTCATTTTAGCCCTAAATTTTTTATAAGATAACCTAGGGAGTACACAAAAAAGGGATGAGCTAAAAATCTTATTAACGAAATTGGAATACGAGTAATTCATATCACATGGGTTATAATGCATAGCCTAATGATATAAAAATTCTGGGAACATGAAATGATATATGAAATAATAATTTATAGAACATGTTAATATGTAATCATGGAATCATAGAAAATTTTCAACAACATACAATATGACATAATCATGAGTCAATACTAATCGCCAAACCATTACACATGGTGGAGCATAAGTTAAGGCCAAACACTAAGACCATTTCACATGGAGGAGCATGAGTCAAGGATAAAAAAAGTTATTATCATAACTGTGTCTATTAATGAATGGATTTAAATCATATTTTTACATTAATAATTAAAAATAGACAAATATCATGATAATTTATGTAAAAATATAAGTGAGAAAATATAAAAATAGGGTTCAAGAAACATCATAAATGAAACAATTATTGTGGTTTACAGAAAATATTGAAGAGCATTTAAAGCCTAAATGACATAATATTTTATATAAAAACATAAATGAAATAAGTTGGATTTTTAGGTCAAAACTACTTATTTTAAAATAATATCATGGTATTCAAATATATTATAGATGGAAATTTAAAATGGTAAAGGAATTGGGATTTCACCGATAATCGAACTTTCTTATCAGGAAGAATTGAGAAGGGAACATTTTTACAACATACATTTCTCCATTAATGAATGAAGAAATTATCTAAATAAAAAATTTAAAAAAAATATAATTATAAATTAAAATAATTAATAAAAATAAATAATTATTACATTGGGGAAAAGAAAGAGAAATCATAACATGAAGAAAAAATAGAGGTTCAGAAAGAATCCCTTATGTTTTGTCTGAAACTATTCTGCACTTGATCTTGATTTATTTGATAATAAAACTAAATGCATTAATTATTTAACTAAGAAAATTTTATACCTGTATTTTAATTATTATAATTATATTAAATTCATTCATGTCTTATTTTAAGGGTTATAATATAAATTTTCATAATTTGAGAGTGTTTGTGTCCTTAGTTGTCAATATTGGTTAACTTGTATACATGTATAGAAAATCATATAAAATGAGAGTAGTTTTCCAAAATTAAATTAATTGTTATTAATTAACATCATTAATATTAAATTTTCTTATATATAATTTTTTATAGATGTGAGGATGACTCATTAGATAAAACATTAATGATAACCATTTAGATTATTTTGGAATTTTTTCAATCATCACAATCTAGTATTGTTTTATTAATTAATATTATACATAGAGGATAAAAAAATTAAATAAACTATATTACATGTATTATATTGTGTTTTTACCACAAAATGGTTTTATTATTAGCCTTGAAGGGGATAATAGAAATTGAAAACTCATCGTCCTTGAATGATATAAATCAACACATCACGGATGATGTTTTCATTTTTAGAAAAAAAAAATTGAGGGGAAAAGAAATGATGATGGGTTGGTCTTTTTATATAATAAAATTACAGTATATAAAAGATACTAGAGTTATCATGTAACTTGTATATGGGTAGGTTATGGGAATAAAATAAAATAAAATAAATTTAAATAAAATTATTAGAAAAAGAAATAGGTTTTTACTTCAAGAATTATTCTCATTAAGAACCATCCTGAGGCAATTGAGTTTGGACTTTTATTGGGGCCAATTGCTCCTAAACATGTGGAAATACTTGGGAATTGGTTTGGTCAATTCTTAGACATGATTCATGGATTTTGAGGTGTGGGTATAAGAGGTGGCGAGGGGTTGTATTTATAGTTGAGGAGGGGAGTTTTTTTTATTATTATTTTTTCATTTTTTATTATTTAGGATGAATAATATAAATTTTTTGGATTATTAGGACTAATTTAAATAAATAATTCATGTGATTTCTAACCACTTGAACTTACTTAAACTATAAATCAACCATTAATCAATAATTCATGTATTTAGCTTATACCGTAAATTACTACACTTAATTATTCACAAAAAAATTCAAATATTTTAGAAAAATCAAAAAAAAAATTAACCCTAACCATTTAGAAATATGTATAATTAAAAAAAGACTAAATTTAATGAAAATATTATTTTAAATATGAGGTATTTAGTTTAAAAATAAAATTATTATATACTTGAAAAACACTAATTTTAAAATTATAACTAATTTTATAAAACATTGAAAAATTAATTATGGTCTCATAAAATTAACTTATATTCATATGAATAAAATTAATTATGAATATATTTTATGAATATAAATTTTCTTTGAAATCATTATATTAATTATAAAATTTTAAATAAACAATTATGTTTCCTAGATATACCAATAATTAATTTATCATTTTTAAAACATTTTTATGTATTCCATGATGTAAATATATCATATCTTCATTTATAAGATTCATAAATTTTATTTATACTTTCATAGGTCAGGTTACTATTATTTTTTTAGGTTACTATTCCTAATGGTTGCATCACTATTCCAAAGGTCATGTTACTATTACACTAGATTAGGTTCTTTAATTTCAGTAAATAATTATTATTTAATATATTCTTCATTTATAAAGATTTTTTTATGTTATATATGTGATGTTTTTGTTATTTATACAATATATAATAATTATAAGAAAGAGAAATTTATTTATAGAATTATAGGTCATTACATGCACACTCCGTCAGAATTATTTTGGAATTTCATAATGCTCGTCAAGATGTAATAATCATAATTTTTTTATAATATTCATTTTGTCTTATAAAATTTCATATATTTTGAAAAATCGTCAATGTTATGGAATCTATAAAATAATATTTAATGAGTCCTTGAGAAAACTAGAAGATTCATACTCTTATAGAAAATCAAATGCTGAATATCAAAAAAGAAAAAGATTACTCCCCATGTTTTGTAATGATCATGTCTTATGATTAAAATATTTATCCCTAAACTTTATAATTATAATTATATTGAAAAAATTTGATGAAACCCAAATATTATGATGCTTGGATGAGTTATTCTTAGAAATAAAATTGATTCTAATAGAGGATTGTGACATATAATGTTTGATATTGGAGGGCCTTCCAATGCGGGGTCTAGAGATGTAACACCCCATGCTTCCACAATACACTTCTCTTTAAATAATGCAATATCTTGCATTGTACGGAAGTTGGAGATTCTAACACACCGCGACCAATCAAAGTAGCCGTTATGAATAGTAATACCATCTTTTTGAAATGTTATAAATTTTATTATTCTAATTGGACTCAATTTTTTGATTCATAATATTGAAATTATCCTAAGTTTAATTTTTTTTATTTTTTTGAGAACTTCTAATTTTTTATGAATAGTGTAAAATACTAAACTTTAATTAAAAACAAATTTTTTAATCAAAATAATTTATAGTGACCAATTATACTATTTAGTGTTTTTAAAGTATAATTAGAATATATTTTTACCATTTTATCGAATGGTGGTCATTGGAATTAATTTCACTTTGAAATTGGACATAAATAATTGTCAATCTTTGGATTGATATTGTTTCTTAAAAACACATTATTTGTTTTGACAACGGGAATTAATTATAAAATTAATTAATGAAAATTATATTTTTTGAATTTGGTAAAATAGGCATCATTTTTTAATTTAGAATATCAAATATAGCTTAGGGTGAATTTTTGGTATTTTTCTCAAAAACTTCAATTTTTGATGAATAGTGAAACCACTAAGTGGTAGTTAAAAAACTGATTTTTTGTTTAAATGAAATTTTATCGCTTCTGTGAATTTAATTTCAAAAATCCAACATACATGGTTGTAATTAGTAAGTAATATGTGGTTCAATGGGATGAAAATTATTTTTTGGTGAATAGTAACTTTTGAGTATTATTAACCGCAATTAGAGGTAATTATGGTAATTTATGGTAAAAATAATGTTATAATATTATGAAATTACCTTGACACATGTCCTAAACTTATTTTATGAGTCTTGACCGGCCAATAAACAACCATGGGTCAATTTTGGGACCCCATGTAGCCACTTGGGTAAGATAATGACATTAATACCTTTTTATTTAAAACAAAAATAAAAATGTCACAAACATGTATTGTTTTAATAAACCAATTTTTACATGGGGTTATCTAATTTATCTTTTTGACTATAAATATTCATTAAAAAGATAAAAATAATTCCTACATAATCGTAATTTTTTATAATCTTTATACATCAAATAAATAAAATTATTTATGACACCATTATGATACAGCGATTACCTCATTAATGAACGATTTAAATAAAATGAAAATATAAGGTAAAATTTAAGACATATACTTGTCTAAAACCTATTTTATGGGTGGATTTCAAATCCTTATCAACTAAGACTCTAAATATATCATTTTGGGACCTTTATAAACTGAAATCCATTTTATAATAAAATAATATTTTCAATCTTTCCAAAAGAGCCCCTCCTCTCCTCTTATGAAAGGCCCCCACCTCTACCACCTTATTAACACCTTCAAAGCCATTTGGATCGGCCAAACTCTGCCCAAATACCCTCTCAAATATCCTCTATTCATCCTAGAATCATTACCTTAGGAAGAAAGCACTTCAAGAAACCCTTTTTGTTCCAACCAAGGGGAGTTACCCGATTTAAAGGTAATGTTTTCTCTTATGTTCTTTTGTTTTATTTTTCTTCTCCAACCCCTTAAACTCTTTTATTCCTTTATTTTGTAACAACACCAGTATCATCAATATACTAGGTTGTTTTTATAATATGTATTTCATTTTCACTTACACACACCTTCGTCTAATGGTTAAAGAATATACTATTTCTGTGGGTGGCGAATTACTGCCTCACGAAATGATGATTGTTCAATCGTCTTTTAACACCTCTCACGGTGGCCATTATGATGACAATATTTTTATATATGATATATATTATGTATATGTTTTCTTTATTATTCTGTATTTTTCTTTTATATCATACCTTTATGGTTTCCATTATGGGTAAACACAATAATCTCATTAGAGGAAGTGCGGACTACCGCCCCCTCAAAGTGATGTGACTCATTAATACCATATGTGGTGCGTATAAAAGATGGAGTTAATTATATTATATATGATAATATAATGTAATTATTATATAACTATTTATCATTATGTTTTAATTCCATTAAATATGAAATAGAAATGAAAGTAGCGTTCATGCGTACGTACGACTTACCGTCTCCATGGACGTTGCATTTCAATTCTTACCTCTAAATGTTATGTACTATTATAAATACATGTATATACTGGATATATATGAAATATATGATATCTAAATCATGAATATAATTCTGATGATAATGAATATTTTACCACTTGAACAACTTGTAATTATTAGATGTCCATTTTTGACTCAAGTACCAAATATCGACAAAACGACAGTTATTAACATAAATGACTATGTAATGTTTATAACATGGTAATAAGTGATATAAGAGGAATAATAAACTTGAAAAAGGTTCTGAATCCAGTATAAATTAACTTTAGTTTATTATTCAGGATGTTAAATAATGAACGGGTCAAGTCAGACTTGAGGTAAGGGATCCTACCTCTCTCCTTCTTTTTAAGTACTCTCTTTTATGCCATTTATTTTAAGATCAAATTAATTATGTTGTGGGATGTTATTTTATATTCCTATTACTATACTTTTTATAATTAGAGACCCTATTTGATCTCATTAATCCATTTTTGGATGTTTTAAGTGGCGCCGTTAGGCTCCCAAATTGTCGTAAGGAATTTCTTATCTCACTTTTAATTCCGTGAGATTTTCATTGTTCGCCACTTATTTCTTGTGGTGTATTCAGTACTTATATTCATATATATTATCATGACTCTATTTATATTCATTTTATTTTGTGATTCATTTTGTGTTTATTATATTTTAGTCGTACGACTCAATTGATTAAAGTGAGGTAAGGGTTCATTTCAAAATCTCTTCATTATCGGAGGTTGTTTATACGTAATTATCTACTGGGACCTCTTTATCATCCACATCCATGTTTCTTAAACATTTATTTCAAAACATTATTACTATTTTATAGACTATGGGTTAAAGTCATTTATACCATTTTTGACTTCTTATAAGATGTTTATAAAGGAATCTTTCCATCGTTTTCCAAACAAGGTCAATTTTAACCTCTTCGACAAAATTATCGTAAGAATGTTTTTTAACTTATACAGTGGGTGTGACTATTTTATACCCTTATAAACTCGTCGAAGCTTCCCTTAAAAACTTATAAGAATATTTTAAAATTAACTGTTTAATTTTATAATTATGTGACTCTTAAATGATTTCAAAATAGAAAGAGATATTTCTATAAAAACGGTTTTGATTTCATCTATGTCAACATCGTTTGATGGATTTTAAGTTTATTTGGAGTTGATTTATTATGATACAAAGCTTCCATATTTTACTGAAGGTTTTGTGATATGTTTGATTGTGGATGTTCTATTTTAACACCATTCATAATTTATGGTTAAATTATTGACATTTCGTATGGTAGTTTTAATATGAATGTTTATGATTTGTTTAAACCTTTTCATATGAGGAATGTATTTGACTTAGTAAGTGATGGGTGGAGCTCGCTATAGCTCCTCGATGCATCGGTAGTTCTCATGAGACAACTAGACGTGGAATTGGGTGAGTCCCTTTCCCATTTTGATATACGGTTTTGGTCGTGGCATTAATAATTTTTAGACGTCTTGGCCGAGGCCTTAAAAAATTTTTTCAGAATGCTCGACATTATAAATTTCCTCATTATGAAAATAATATTGATGGTTCATGTGGTCATTCGACTAGTAGAATACCAATGATTATGTTTTATTATGGCATTATTTACTCATTTTATATTCCTTCCATAAAAGTATTCATGTTTATTATTGGTAAAGGAATGTGGTTTCAATTATTCACCATGCTTAATATTTATGTTATATTCCGTTGTATTTCTTACCCTTAATGAGCATTTGAACTCACCCTTTTCTTATGTTTCATTTTCAAAGGATATGAAGAAGTCAGTTATGAGTGACTTGCACGCATTATTTAGGAGGCTTGGAAGTTTCCAATAGAATAAATTTATGTTGTATTTATTTTCAAGTTGTAAATTTGAACTTATGTATGTAATCTATTTTCCAAGACTGCTAAATCGATTGGTCTTTCGGGACGTGATCCCTTGTAATAATTCCAATGTATTAAAATAATGCACCGACTCTGGGTAACTGGGTCGGGGTGTTACAAGAGATTTAGAGTCATCAATATCAGGATTAGAAGTTCCACATCATGGGGTGTTCTACATATTAATATACATTTCAATGTATAAATAAATAAAATTATTCATATTTTCTATAATATTTTATAGAATAAAATATCCTAAGTTTTTTGGGATAATAAATGGAGATTTTTTTAAAAAAAATCATAATTAAAACTTGAAATATCTACCAGTTTGAATGAGAAGACCACCAAACACATATCAATGACTATATATTTTAAAATTATTGATAAAATATTCATGATATAATTTGAATATAAAATATAAAGAGGAGAAGAGAAAATAGTATCTGGAACTTGATATTTTATTCAAAGGAAGAGATCGTATGTATATCAAAGGTAGAAGAGAACTATATCTATGAGTGAAAGAGATATATTTAAGAACAAAAGGAATATAAAATATTATAATAATATAATAACGTTAGATATGGTTGAGAACTTATAATGAGGCATATACTATTAATTATATTTTAGATCCTGTGAAGGAGGTTAGAAGAAGGGTCATCTTTCTACCCTACAATATAATAGTATCATTAGGATGAAAAATGAATGTAAGGAATGAAATACTTAAGGAGATTAAAATGTCTAGAATAAAGGGATGAAAATGATTACGTTTTACTAAATGAGAAGAAATTTAAATTTGAATACGTATTCATGGGTTTCTTGGAAGTAACTATTGAACAGTCTCTCGAGGAAGCATGAAGACCTAATTGAAAGATGTAAATATATTTTTAAAGTATATCCCCGACAATTTTAAGCTAGTATGTAGAGATTATTAGGGTTAATATAGGATTTTTAGAAGATATATTTCTACTATATTTACCCAGGTTCAATATTTTTAGGATATATATTATTATTCTAATCTCTTAGGTTTACTAGTGGGAATCCGAGTCTCTATATAATTGTTGAACCAATCAGAGAGTATGCAACTTAATTAGGACCAAACCTTTTAAATACATATTAAATTCTATGAGAATTGATATGGTTGAAATGGGAAAGGGGGACACTGATGGGTCAGAGAAAAACAGAGGGAATGATGGCAAGAGGGGGGGTGAATTGCCTTTTAAAAAATTGATTAACAAATTAAAAATCAAAGTATAAATGCAGCGGAAATAAAGAGGCAAGACACACAAAATTGATAACGGAGTTCGGCCAAAACCCGGCCTACGTCTCCGCTCCCAACTCAACCGTTGAGAGATTCCTACCGCTTGCTTTTCAATGGTTTTAGCAAGAAACCCACTAGGCTTTGAGGTAGCACTAGGACCTATTACAGCTTGCTTTTATTGGTTGAGCAAGAACCCACTTACTTTTAATGGTAAAGTAAGAACCCACTAGCCTTTTTAACGGGTGAAGGCTAGCTCACCGGAAACACAAGCCTTTTAAAAGGAAAGGCTTGAAGAAACCTCTTCACACCTTAGTGGTGGTGTGAAACCCAAAAGAAGAGGGATGAGAAAAGTGTTTGGGGTTTGTAGGTACAAACCCAATTTTAAGCTCAAAATAAAATAAACAATAAAAACCGTATATGAGGAGAAGCCTTGGGCGCCTTTGATGATTGGAGATGTTGAAGGCCGCTTCCAAGCTTCTTTGGAGGAGCTCCTTGGATGTGGAAGTTGTTGGAGCTATTGCGGTTCCCTTGGAGGAAGTCGCCGGAGGTTGGCCAATTGATGGAGAAATGTGTCCGTATGCTTCACAAGAGTTCCGGTTAGTGTCCGGGGCTTCCTTGGCCTTTATTTATAGGCATGGAACCCTTGGGGAGGCTTCGGAGCCGTTGGAGAGGCTAAAAGAGCCGTTGGGAGCCAAGTGGGCCAGCCTGGTCAAACTGCAACGGCTAGTTTGACTGGCTCCACCGGCTGGCTGGTACATTCCCACCGGCTGGCCGGTGTGTGCAAAAAGGCATAGGATTCTTGTCCAGGGGCCACCGGCTGACCGGTTCCAGAGCCACCGGCTGGCCGGTGGCAAGACAGTAGCTTGCCACTCTGTGCAGGTGCCACCGACTGACCGGTGGAGGAGCCACCGGCTGGCCGGTGGCAAGACAGTAGCAAACACAATTTGGACTGGATGCCACAGGTCGACCGGTGACAGAGTCACCGGTCGACCGGTGGAACCTGGCAGTGGGCAATGCCTCTGCCCGTTCCACCGGCTGGCCGGTGCTATCACACCGGTTGGCCGGTGGACTGAATTTCAGTCCACTTCTTGTCCATTCTTGGGCCAATCCTTTGGCAATCTTTTGCCTATCATCCACAACACTTAAAAACAAGGTTAGACAAACATGAAAGTGATTGTGATCATGAAAATTAAACCACGAGGGGATACGAGAGGTACAACAATATCCCCCTATTTTGATGATCACAATCACCAAAACAATTAATGTAAAATACTGAAATTGAAAGGAAATGCTAAGCATGATGAAAAGGATTCTCCCCCAATCAATCAAGAAATTTCTCCCCCTTTGTGATTATCAAAATAGAATGGGGCATAAAACTTGATTGAGGGACTATTGAAAATCAAGAACAATTGGAATTTTTGAAAATAGAATTGAAAAATTTTGAATCAAAAATTGAATAGAGAATTTTGAATAAAAAATTTGAAATGAGAATTTGGAATGAAAATTTGAAACCAAGTGTTGAAATTGAAATATTGAAAAAAAAATTTGAAATTGAAAAGCTTAATCAATCCTAACTCCCCCTAAATAAAACAAAAGATCATCGGGGAGAGGGATTTTGAAAAGAGATGATTTTAGGCCCGGAGAGACTTGCTAAGAGGGATTTTTCAATCCACACTTGTCTCATGGCGGGTCTTCTCCTATAAAACTCATCGGAAAAGAAAAAAGACTTGGGTTGGCCGTACCGGGCGTTTTTACAATTACATTCATAAATGAGGTGCCCGGGTTTTTTGCAATAATTACAAAATTTAAAACTAGAGCTCCCCCTTACAAAAACAGTGGGTGCATGGGAGGAGGAGGCTTTATTGGAATAGCCAAGTCCATGAGTGGTCCTAGAAACCCTTTGAGAACCCAGCAAATTTGAAAGATTTTGTTCCCCTTGGGTGAACTTAGCTAGGGTCTCCCTTAGGTCTTTGATGGTTGATTCCATAGAATCAACATTTGGAAAATTTTTGATTTTAAGGGTGAGTTCCTCCTTCTCTTTGAGAAGTTGGTCTTTTTCGGAGGAAAGTTTTTTGAAAGACTTTTTTAAAGCGACAAATTTTGAAGAGAGTTCATGAAAACCATTTTCAAGTTGGTCTCTAGCATGTGAGAGTTCTTCATAAGATAAATGATTTAAAGAATTGGAATTTGAAGAACAAGAGTAAGAGGAGTCGGAAGAAGTTACCTCATGAAATGCCATTAGGCATTTTGTACCTTGGTCGCTCGAGGAGGAGGATGATGAGGAGGTGTCACTCCATGTCGCCTTGAGGACCTTTTTCTTTCCTTTTTCCTTTGGCGTGGCCCGTTTTTTGTTGAGTGGGCAATCGGGCTTATAATGCCCTTTTTGGCCACACCCATAGCATTTCACCTTGGGCTCGACTTTTGCGGTGGGTTCTTGCTTTCGCGCCTTGCGAGATTTCTTCTTCGTCTTGTGCTTCTTCATAAATTTGTGCATTTGGCGGGCGAGATTCTCCATTTCCGAGTCGCCGCTTGAAGATGATGAAGATGAGGAAGATGAGGATGATGAGGAGGAGCTTACTTCCTTTTGTACCTTGAGGGCGATGTTCTTTGGTATCTTGATTGGTGTGCCCTCCTTTTGAGCTTGCCTCCTCATCGTGATCTCGTACGTCATTAGGGATCCAATGAGCTCCTCTACCGGCATATTTTTGACGTCCTTAGCTTCTTGGATCGCCGTCACCTTTGGTGCCCATGAGCTCGGAAGGACCCATAGGATCTTCTTGACCATCGTCTCGGCTGAAACATCATCACCAAGAGATTTCCTTCCATTGCACACGTCAGTAAAGCGAGTAAAAATATCGGAAATAGACTCATTTGGATGCATTGAAAAAGACTCAAAATCTTGCCTATACATATCCAATCTAGTGTCTTTGACTTTATTAGTGCCCTCATGAGTTACTTCTAAAAGTTTCCAAATTTCATGTGAGGAGGTTCAAGTAGACACTCGATTGAATTCATTTCGGTCTAGGCCGCAATGGAGAGCGTTCATGGCTTTGCCATCAAGCTCAAAATTCTTTATATCGGTGGGGGTCCATTTGGATTCGTCGGGGGTAGACAAAGTGTAACCTTGCATGACAATTTTATAAATGGGATATCCTATGCTTCTAAGAAAGGTAGTCATGCGGGTTTTCCAATAATTATAGTCGGACCCATCAAAAAATGGAGCCCGACCCAAAGAGTAGCCCTCGGGGGCGAAAGAGGTAGATGCCATCAAAAAAAAAAATAGGATCTTTAATTTGAAACCGTTTTAGGGAATTATTCAAATACGCCCTCTGATACCAATTGATGGGTCGGAGAAAAACGGAGGGAATGATGGCAAGAGGGGGGTGAATTGCCTTTTAAAAAATTGATTAACAAATTAAAAATCAAAGTATAAATGCAGCGGAAATAAAGAGGCAAGATACACAAAATTGATAACGGAGTTCGGCCAAAACCCGGCCTACGTCTCCGCTCCCAACTCAACCGTTGAGAGATTCCTACCGCTTGCTTTTCAATGGTTTTAGCAAGAAACCCACTAGGCTTTGAGGTAGCACTAGGACCTATTACAGCTTGCTTTTATTGGTTGAGCAAGAACCCACTTACTTTTAATGGTAAAGTAAGAACCCACTAGCCTTTTTAACGGGTGAAGGCTAGCTCACCGGAAACACAAGCCTTTTAAAAGGAAAGGCTTGAAGAAACCTCTTCACACCTTAGTGGTGGTGTGAAACCCAAAAGAAGAGGGATGAGAAAAGTGTTTGGGGTTTGTAGGTACAAACCCAATTTTAAGCTCAAAATAAAATAAACAATAAAAACCGTATATGAGGAGAAGCCTTGGGCGCCTTTGATGATTGGAGATGTTGAAGGCCGCTTCCAAGCTTCTTTGGAGGAGCTCCTTGGATGTGGAAGTTGTTGGAGCTATTGGGGTTCCCTTGGAGGAAGTCGCCGGAGGTTGGCCAATTGATGGAGAAATGTGTCCGTATGCTTCACAAGAGTTCCGGTTAGTGTCCGGGGCTTCCTTGGCCTTTATTTATAGGCATGGAACCCTTGGGGAGGCTTCGGAGCCGTTGGAGAGGCTAAAAGAGCCGTTGGGAGCCAAGTGGGCCAGCCTGGTCAAACTGCAACGGCTAGTTTGACTGGCTCCACCGGCTGGCCGGTACATTCCCACCGGCTGGCCGGTGTGTGAAAAAAGGCATAGGATTCTTGTCCAGGGGCCACCGGCTGACCGGTGGAGGAGCCACCGGCTGGCCGGTGGCAAGACAGTAGCAAACACAATTTGGGCTGGATGCCACAGGTCGACCGGTGACAGAGCCACCGGTCGACCGGTGGAACCTGGCAGTGGGCAATGTCTCTGCCAGTTCCACCGGCTGGCCGGTGCTATCACACCGGTTGGCCGGTGGACTGAATTTCAGTCCACTTCTTGTCCATTCTTGGGCCAATCCTTTGGCAATATTTTGCCTATCATCCACAACACTTAAAAACAAGGTTAGACAAACAAGGAAGTGATTGTGATCATGAAAATTAAACCACGAGGGGATACGAGAGGTACAACAGACACATTTTCAAGGAAGATAATATAGATTATAATCAGTCATAGAAGTTTTTTAATAGGGTAAACCATAAAAAAAATTGTATCACTCATTCACCCTCCCCATCCTAGTTATATATCTAGACATGGGAACTTAAAATTATATATAATGAATGATTATTATGATTATTATGTTCATCATATTTTTGTTATTAAATAAATAATTTTTTTATTAAATTAATTCATTCATTATTTATGGATTTTTAATTACATATTCACAGTTGGGAAAATAATATAATTACATATCTGAGGAAACAATTAGTATAAATAATGTGGCTCAGGTTATCTCACAAAGAGGTACTCAATTGAAATATTTACTCTATGTGTGTACATTTGAGTAGAAATTTTCATTCTTTAGAAATGAAAATAAGTGGAAAATATTTTGTGTGAGTATAATAAAAACTATAAATGATTTTAAAATTTATAAGAAACACTATCTTTTCCTAGGATATTTCTCCAAACCACTCTATAATAGTCTCAAAAACATAATCCCACATTTTATTCACTCAAAATGTGTCTTGAGAGAGAATTCCTCATACTCCCCATTAGTGTGTTTGGATTTGGAAGTAACCTACAATAACCATGTCATGATCTTCCTCAATCTTGCTAAAATTTTCAAGGACCATTAATCACTGGATAGGTAACTGCAATCTCTTACATCGTATGAGTAATGAAGTATATTAAGGGGGTATATATGTTTAAACCAAAAGAAACAAAATAAAACTAAATAATACACCTAGGTATAATGATTAACACATATAACCTCATACATACAAATAAGTCCTCTTTATGTGTAAGTAAGTAAAAATCAAAGTGACAAATCCATTGGGATTAAAGTGAGATAATGAGGGAAGTATTTTTATCTTTGATAAAAGTGGATTAATTTTACACAATTATAATTAGAAAATAGTATAAAGTCAATATAAATATATCCAACACCATTATATTTAATTAGATTTCTTTTTATTGGAGTAACGGGAGTGTTCAATATATTTCTAAAAGCACGGATGGTGTGTGTATAAAAATATTTTATTGAGATCATTACACATGGAAACTCTTAGGATTATTTGAGTCAACTTTATCATTACTTCCTATATAGAAAATTCTTACTTTCTTTGGACTTCCGAATGAATAATGCACTTTCATGATCTTAAATGAGTTCTTATGTCTTAGATAAAGTGACACATAGAATATGGGGTTTTACATTACTCAATTTATTTAAGAGGTTTGAACAAATATTATTTTCATCCCCACACCACATTTATGTGATCTACATGTGAATCTCATTAAATTGAGCGATATCTTAGTAATCAGACTATTTTTATGAAAAATCAGGATTTAATGGGTTCCCACAAAAGTTTGTCTTACACGATTATCATCCATTATATTATAATCTAATGCAACATATTTTAATTTATGTTTAATGATATATATTGAGAATTATCTCATATTATCTAAATCATGTTCCAAAAACATACATAGATTGTTACTTAATATTTTATATTTGTTGATTAGTCATACATATATATATTTTTAAAATTTATATATCCTATACACTATAACATATAGGAATTTATAGTGATGTTTTTATATTACTTAATCTTATTCAAGTATTTAGAAATATGTGTCATAATTTTTTGGATATAGAAACTTCATATTAATCTTATACATCTCATAAAAATAATTTTCTAAATTTTCCCAAGCCTTTGAACATATCCACATCATCCTAAATCAATTAATAACCATACCAGCATCATTACATGCATTATACAAGAACATAAAACATGAAATAAGTTCATTAAACTTTATATTTTAATCAATTTTATTTAAATATTATCATTTTACAGAATCCGATGGTATTCGACTATTATCTTGATATTTTTAGAAAAATAAATATTTAATTAATGAAAATATATGGAAAATAATGAAATATATGGTGTGATAACTCTTATACACATGAAAAAAAAATTATTTATGAAAGTGATCTCACAATGTTTCCATTTATTCGAATGTTTGATCCCCAATTCAATGTATGTCAAAAGAATAGATTTTAGTGGAATCATAATCTTGATAAGTGTCACTTTCTTGAATCCATTTCTCTTATTATTATTATTCTAATTTTTCATTTCACACTTCCATGATTCATCTTATACCTGAATATGATATTTCATCCACACATTCTTCATTATTTCTATTTCCTTTGATAGTAAATGACACATATAGAAAAAATTATTCCGTCCATTAATTATGCACAAAACTTATTCAAAAATTGATTATTAGTAATTTGGATCTATTTCATCCCAAATAAATGACAAAAAATAATTTTGATTATAATAAATGGGGTATTCATGTATTATTGGAAAATTGGAAATTATATTTCACTTTTACCTTATTCATGATTTTTTACACAAACACACCATCCAAAGTAATCGTATAAAATTTGATGTTTTGTTACCAATTTTTTATTTTAATCCAATTTATATAAATTATTGATTTATTGTTTAGGATAAATCGCTAAGGTGTCACTATTTAATGGTAGATTATTCACCCAAAATTATGTTAAAAAACTTAGTGTATTCATATAAAAATTGATTCCCCTAAATACTTTTCAGTAAAACATTATTTTAAAAAATTTAAAACACCGTCTCTATGTATTATATGTTGTTATTTTTACTAGGGGAAGTCAAATAATTACTTATAGAGTCTATTTTTTCTAAAAATCCCTAAACACACTAAAAAAATACAATAAACCATCGAAAAAAATATTTCCATACTAAAACTAACATATTCTCTCCTCTAAAATTATTCATAACCCTAATATTTGTGATTTTAATTTATTTTACATAATTAAATAATATAATATTATGGTAAGTATTTAAAATAATTTTTTATAAATATGAAACACAGTGTAATTATTCATATGTGAAAGAGATGAAAGTAGACTCGTCTATGGGCTCTTTCAAAAAATCCCCATGGAACTAATTCATATAGTACCCATTCACTATGAATTTCTCTATAATCTTCCCTCCATAATTTTAATCTCACAATATTCAAGTAAATTAGTGACATTATATAGAGTATTCACCATGGAATGAGGCTATATCATTAAGATCTTCATTATTGATGTGAAATGTATCACCTTATTTCAAAAATGAGAATATTTAGTTTAAAAATTTATTTCATTTGTATAATGAGTTATCTCTTTATGGAATAAATATTTTTCACTTGAATCCATCCTCATATCCTATTATTCCATAATTTTGAATTATATATCCTCTCCAACATTATGCAGTTCCATATTTAATATCCTTATATTCTAAAATGATTTATATTTCAACTCAATAGGAAAGTGAAAATGCTTACCATAAAAAACTATCTAAGGGGTCATACCAAGGGGTGTTTTAAATGTAGTCCCATATTCCCATAATAAGTCATAAAATTTCTTTCCCAATCATTTATTTTTGGATTTACAATCTTTTATGAGATATTATTTATCTCATGAATGAATTAATAAACTTTTCAAGTAATTTTTATATTGTATGTGGTTCTGGTTTTGTTCCAAACGCAATATTTTTTCATGTGTGCTTCCATATTTTAGTTGCGAAAATGCATTCCATGATTGAAAATGATCACCCTAGGTACTCGAAATCTATAAAATAATTGTGATAAGTGAAAATTAATAAAAACATTAGAATCATGAGTCTATGTGACCTTATCTTATGTTTATTTAGAAAATTATTTTATTTATAATAATATATAAGTAAATAAAAAAGAAATTTGAAAATTACCTTTAAAATATAATCCCCATATATTGAATATTTCATAAAAACCTAAAGGTTATTATAGAATCTCGTATTTTTTAAAAATACATCCATTGAAATGGAAGTTATTACAAGATTTTAAAATATCATTAATATATATATATAAATTTTGGAGAATAATTCAATAATTCTAATACCTTTCTAGCAGTTTGTATGGGTTATAAATGACCTCCACTTGAAAGTGCATAGAAAAAATTGAGAAAAAATTCACCACATCATTCAAAATGTATATCTTGATTACATAATCACAAAAGTTTATCTATCAGTAGGTATCCTCCAACAAATAGAACTTCTAAATAAATTTCAGTTTAAAATAATTATTATTAGTAATTAAATAAGTCACTTCATAAGTAACCAAATAGCTTCACATAACCAAAACCATGATTCTCTACTACAGATTACATCAATCATCTCACTATGAAGTGAATCATGTATGACTATCTTAACTGGAATCTCAAAATTTTTATTATGAGAATTTATATAAATATGATCTATAATAATGTTCACTCATCCAATTTTAAATCTAATATCTATATTGAGTTTTTGATATAGTATAATACATAACTTAATCCTTGGTTTTACATATTTCTTCCATATCAAGTATCTATGCGATTCATGATCCAAATAAAATATTAATTTACTACCCACAAAATGAGGATGGAATTTAACATATGAAAAAATTATTAATCTTATTTATCATAATTCATATAAAAATATAAGATAGATCCAATGTTTTTTATGCATATGATGTCACACATGTATTCCCATCAACTTGTTATAAAAAATAGTTCTAATTTCTTAGTTTTAATCATTTCACATCAATTCAAAAGATAATTTTCTGTATAGGGGTTTAATTAAGGTGTTGTAATAAAAATCTTCTTTAAATTAGGAAATTCCTCCCTATATTAATCATAAACACAAAATCAATTCCCATCTTATGTAAATTAGATAATTTTAATGAAATCCTGATAAAATATATAATAAATCATCAATTGAACCTCAAAATAAAATTAAATAGTTTTACCCTCCTAAAATATTTGGTTTATGTTAATGAGGAGAATCCAAACATATTTAATTTATCCAATTTTATTCTATATTTAAAAATTATATAAACCAAAAACATTCCTCCTTCCCGTATAAAATAGAATTTCTCAAAAAATTTAGACCAGGATCATTTCAATGAAATGTAAAAAACATTAACAACATTCACTTGAAAACTATGAACGATATAGAATAAAATATCAACTTATTATGTAAATGAGCCGTGTATTTTTAAATTAAATCATTAAAAATATATAAAATTTAATATTTAAATGTACTATGGGTATTGAAAGACCTAGATGGAATGTGATAGTATGAAAATATACTATAAGGGTAGGTAAATGTGTTATTGTATTAATCCCCAAGTGAAATAGTTTCCAAGATGTAACTAAAAATTGTTAATAAAATAGTAGCGCATTTTTTTATAATAGCCTCTGTAGAATTTGGCCAATATAGAGAAAGGGAAATTTATCTTTTTTGGTGAAATGATTTTATTTTAGATAACTGTTGCGTAAACTCCAACTATTATATATATGAGTGGGAAGAAGTTAATTAGTATAATTTTTTAAAGTGGATATTCTAGATTTGAAGGGATTATTGGAAATTGGCACACCCACTAGGAAAATAAGAAGATGTTATATTATTTTAGCATAAAAAAGTACTGAACTTCTATATTTAAAATTTTTTGTAATATTGGATGAAGACTTATGTTATCTGTTCTTACTGTTTTAGATTCATTTTAAAGAAAATGTAAATATGTTGGGAAAAAAATCCCTCAAGGTGTTTCCTTATGAGTGCATAGGGGAATGGTTCGTGGATGTCTCACGGTTCGAGGTGGCAGAAAGATCGGTATGCGATGGAGGTTGAATTGAAGATTTGGTGAATCTCAGTTTTGAGGATTGAGATGGAATATTTTCTTATATAAGAATCGCTAACCCCACCAATTATTTTTGACATCGAATATTATTAGTGGATGCATTTTTCTTCATCAATTCAGCAAATTCTGAATGTGGTTCGCGTAGAAGGTGTTTGCGGGAATTCATAACCCGCAAAGAATGTCTGGTACATAGTGGAGGAGGTTCGGTACACGGAATAAGTTTAATCCGTATGTGGTGGAGGAATCTATAGTACATGAGGGGGAGAGTTCGGAAAGTGGTATGTGGAGGGAGAGATCTAGTATGAGAAAGTGAAGACAGTTCATGAACAAAGAATAGTTCACATACATGAGGGGTTTCACAGAGGAGGTTCGCGGAATTGTTACGCAGTAGCGGCACATGATTGTGAGGGTAGAGGTAGTTCGCGAATGAAGGGAGGTTCACGACTGTGGCAACGGAATGCGATGAAGTTGTACCAAATACCAAACCAAGAAAATAGTACGCATGAAGAGTAGGTGGTTTTCGATTTGCACAAGGAATCTTGAAAAAGATTCAAATTAGTTTCCAAATTTGTTTTTCGGTCCCTAGATGTACATGGGAAGGAGGAATTCATCTACGGGTGAAAAATTAACTTCAACAAAGCATCCACCTATAGTTGAAGATGCATGAATTCATGTAAATGAAGGGAACTGCATGTGCATAAACTATATTTGACCTTCATGTCCATAAACTATGAGTGAATTCCATTCCAAGAGCTGTGAGCGAAGGAATAGGAAGACGATGACCCTTTCCACAGGAAGTGAGCCAGAGAATGAGGAATATGGAGTGAGCCATGGAAGTGTAGTGAGAAGAACCTAATCCTTGTAATGTCAGTAATCCTAGGCATAGAAGATCTAGCTCAAACATTGTACTAATTATTGGTTTTAAGCCTTAGTGAATTTGGTATATCGGCGCATTTCCATTGTATGCTCCTCGAACGTAGCCTAGTGAGGGTGAACCATGTAAAAATTTCTATGTCATGTGCATGATTTCATGTCAGTCTATATATTTCCACAGTAGGAGGAGAGAATTGAGTTATGTCTAACAATGTAACAAGATCCAAAATGGAGAAAGTTTTAATCTACCATGACATGATTCGCCCCCCTCTCATGGTATTCGACCTAGTGGACGTAACAAAATATATAAATACTATGGGTATTATTCTAAAAATATCATCACGTTTATATGAAAATTCTAGTTAGTTTTCATCAAAAAGATAAAAAATTATTTTGTATGATTTTGTGATACATTATTTGTAGTTAAAATAGGTAAATTATCACCATCTCTAAGTTATTCATGTATATGGATTTATGGTAATAGTTTTAATTATATAAAGAATGTTAAAACAATAAAAGAAATAACATTGGTCCACTAAAATTTTAATAATTTATTTTAATAAAAAATGAATCAGTATTAGTTATATCATTATACAAAAAATCAAAATATATACATTATTTTTGGTCCAACGCATCTTTGGAATGTTCAACACACATATTTTTTTTAGTTTCTTTGTTTTTCTATAAATATTTTCATCAATAAGTTTTGGGGATGTAATATATTTTCTTAACCCTCTCATAACTTTTATAAAAGGGTTTCTATATTTTAAAATTAATATTTTTTAAAAAATAGAGAGATATTAAAAATTGAATTCTCTTATTTTTGAATTTTCATAGGCTCCATGTTTTTAGTAACCTCCCAAAAATCATTGGAAAGGATTCCTTGATCATCATGGATTTTTATTCATTAAATTTTCAAGAATGATAATACTTGTACTATTGTAACACGGGTAATACATTTTACTTCCACCAAGTTCAAAAAAATGAAATCATTACAAAACAAAAAACTATCCACTCCCATAGAAACATCCTCTAAAAAATAAAATGATAGAAAATTGATTGATTTTATAGTTTCATGACTACTCATGTTGTTTTTTTAAATAAAATACAAATAGGGATAAATAGAGTGAGGCATGAAATTGTTATATGTAATCAAATCACACAATTAATTAGTTAATTTAAAATTAAATAGAGTAAAAGTGATAATGAATGTACTAGGATATTAAAATTTAATACATATATAGGAATAATAAATACTAAAATATTCAATTCTAAACTGAAACATTAATCCCTATGATTTATCCACATCTTAGAACAAATTTCCTTAATAAAATTCTCATACATTGGAATTTCGATAAGGGTTTCTAAGAGGAGAATATTGATTTTAAAAAAATTAAATATATTATACACCTCTTTTTGTAATGCATCATTATTGTATTTATTAGGTGGGATCATTCTCTAGGTAAATAGTGGTGATTATCAATGTAATTCATTTATATTAGCCTCATATTTTTTAAAATTTACTGGTAGTTTCTCAATATAGAAGTCCTCATGTTGTTCAATTTGATCATTGTTATTTTTACATGTGTGTTCTATTTTATCTTCTTATAAAAAGTTGTCATTTACATGGTGAACTTTCATACTACTCCTTTAATAAATTACACAAGAAACACTTCTTTATTAATAGGATGAGATGGTATGATACTAATCCCTAGCTATAAATTCTATATTTAATAGTAGAACACTCATTCCATCCTTATTTGTATATTGGTTGTTAGAATTTTTTACTTTGTTAAATGGAATTACAACTCAAAATGCCTTGAAGCTGGTGAAAAAAGTATATATATAATGATACAAATACCTAATATATATATATATATATCCAAGGTGGTATGGGATTGTATTCACCAACCTATGTCAGTTCCACCATTCTCATAATAGAACTATGTCCATAAATACTATATTTAGGTAAAAAAGTTTCAGAAGTTGTTATCTCATGAAAAATTATTGTTTAGAATTAATCATGCCTTATTTATATGATTTTTTAGATAGGTTTTCAATCACTCCTTTATCCTTCAGAAGAAAATTAAGAAAATTAAGAAATTGATCTCTTTATAAATATTCACCCAATATATTTTTACCACTAACAAGGATTCCTTTATTTTAGAAAACCAAGAAATATTTATCCTCTGTCTATATTGGTTGAAAACACATAAAAAAAATTTACAAACCTTTCCAAGAACTCATATATAGTTTTTTATCCAAATTTTCTAATTTTAATGATATTTTTTTAGTGTACTCTATGAAGTAAGGTAAATGTTTCAAAGGAGGAATTTATAAATATCAATATGACATGGAACTTGTCCCAGTTTAGAGTTTCACAACAATTTCTTTTTTCATATTTTAGGGTGTGTATAGAAGTCTCTAAAAGTTTTACTTTTGTGTTATATATTTAATTCTTTGTTTACATAATTTTAATTAGTTTTATATGAACCAAAATGGTAACATTGAGAATTTTTCAAAGAGATTTTAATAAAACCTCGTTGAAAATGTTCACTTGTTATCATATTCCTTTATCTGGTAAAAATGATCACTAAAACACCAAAAAATTCCAAAGAGATTGTAAATACTAAATATTTTTATGTAAATAAATCATATAGTGAAAAAAGAAAAAAAAAGTTATCATTCCCCATTAGAAACAGTACCAAATTCATGATGTAATAATTTCACATTGGTAAAGAATATAATTAAAAACCTTAATAAACATAAAGTTTGAAGGGTGTTACATAGCTTATATCATAATGATTAATTTGATAGATGTTTCTATTATTTGTTTTAGGATATAGTATAAATATATTTTTTCAATTGAAAAACATGGAATATATTGTGTTTGAGTATGGGGAAATTTTTATATTAGATTAAAATGTATGAGAAATTTTATTCAATTATACAATATTCTTTTCAATAACTATATCATAATACATAAAAAATAACCAATAAACTTATTCAATCTTTATGTTTTTGGATTGGTTAAACCAATCACTCTATATTTTTAATATATAAAGATGTTAAAATAATTTATATGTTCGTTACCATACATGAAATGAAACCCTGAGATTTAATGAACCATAAAATATTAATTATTTAAATATGATTTTTATAACCTATTTGTTGAATTAGAGGTTGTTAATAAGATTAACCCTATTATGTAAAACATTTAATGTTCTTAATCAATACAATTTCACTAATTAATTCTTAGTAAATAAGAACTAATTTTTTAGTAAATTCATTTAATTATTCCAAATTATGTTTTCTTTTAAATTTATTATTATTTTGTTTTGGGGAAAAAATATAATTAAATTATTGAATTTTTATAAATATTATTTCCTATAAAGGATGTCAATTATTAAAGAATCATGTAAAAATTATCTTAAAATGATTATTTGGGATTTTTCTAAAAAATGATTTTCGAGTAAATAGTTAAAAGTACTAATTTTAATTGAAAACTGTGTTTTTTTTTTCAAAAATATAATAATTTTTAATTTTTATAAAAATTGTATAAATGTAAAAATATTTCTCATATATTATGAATATTACTATGAAGTTAATTTAAATCAATTTTGTGGTTGAATTTGGTGAAAAAAAAATTTTATACATAAAATGCATTTTTTAGAAAAACAATTTTCAATTTTATTTTTCATTTTAATCTTAAATTAATTTATATAAGTTCTTGAAATGTAATTATGAAAAATGGATTTCATATTTGGAATTACGAGGTTCACATTTTTTAAATAGTTCCTTTTTTGTTTTAGGTCAACATGAATAGTGACCATAGTAAATGATTTTCACCACGGTAAGAGAAAATCATGTAATTGAGGTTAAAAATAATAGGACATGGAATCAAATTTGATTCTAAAGAAATTTATTTACCATATTTTATGATTTAATTATCCATCCATGTTTCAAAAATATTGAAACTAGGTTCCATATTTCATTGATTATGACCACTATAATATTTAACTAAAAGAAAAGTAAAAAATATCACTTTCCTGCTCCTAATATCTATAATATTTTGTGATAAGGATAAAAGAATTATGTTCATTTATAAATTTCCATTTTAAAGATAAATTAATTTTTTATTATTTTAATTTATTTCTAGTTTTTGGTGAGGTAATAATTACCTTAAATGCATATGCAACACCAAAATAATATTTATTAAATAAATAGAAAAATTATATATATGATTTAAAGTATATTGAAAGTTATATAATTATAATGTATTATTTTTTAAAAAAATTATTGAAAAAATAAGTTATTAGGGATATGTTAATCGATAATATTTAAAAACCATTTTTGTCATGTTTTTGTTTCAAATCCAAATTACATGAATAGTTCTTAAAATGACATTAATAGTATTTTATGTTAAATAATATTTTATAAAATTATTTAAAAGACATAAAAATATTAAAATATAATAGTTAGGATGATAAATAGTCTAATATTTTTTCGATCACCCATTTTTATCCACTTTTCATCTTTTATATAGTATTATAACCCTTTAATATTCAAAAATCATTATCGCAATTAAGGTAAAAAATTGGTTAACATAATGGTCAATTGAGAAGGTAAGGTTTTGAATCTTAGTAAAAACTATAAAAATATTATTAGATTGTTATATTAAAAAAATACATATTATATTCTAATAAATTTGTTTTTTTAACCATTTTACATTTGTTAGACACATATTTTATTATAATCCTTTATGTATTTATGAAATTTACATTAATGATATTTTATAATAAATAATATTATATTAAATGATTTAAAATTCCATAAATTACAATATTTTCTTATCTATAAATGGTATATAGTTTAAAATATCAACCACGGTCCATTTATGGGTAATTTTTTCATTTTTAATATCATTCATGAACTCTAAAGAGAAAACAATATTGATATCATTGTAATTGCCAAAAGGGTTAAAAGAGGGTCAAATAAAAAAGATAAGGGTGAAAAATCATCTAAACTTATAGAATTTTCATTTTATGAGATTATTTTGCTCATCCTTGTATTATTTTTTAATTAAATATGTTTGGATCCATTTCTATATGAAAATTTATATATATTAATATAATACATTGTGAAATTTTAAGAGTGATTCACCTCCCACTTATAAAAGGGAACCTCCTCTCTTCACAACCTCAAACATTTTTAGAACTTTCTTTCATCTCAAACAATCCAAAATTACATTATTAGTCCAAAAAAACTTCTTATAATCCATTTTTTGATCATAAAACCTATTTAATAAAGATTTAGGTATGATCTTAAAGAGGTTTCTAAAGAATAGATACATATTTTAACCGAGTGTTTTCATTTTTTTCTTATATTAAATCCTTAAAACATTTTGAAACCATGATGAGATAATAAAATTAATATATTAAATATACTAGGATATTTTTAAAAAAAATTCATAACCTATATCTATGTACCATTCTATCAATTGGTGAATAAAACCATTGTTTTTGTGTACAGTGGACTACTGTATTACGAACCAATGTAATTTATTTTCCATTACCACATATCATAGTCCAAAATAATGATTTATTTAATATGTATATATGTTATGAAAGATTTTTTTTATAATTTTAAAATAAATTATGTCATCTAATTTCCTACCTTTCCATCTATTGAAAAACGATAACTTCATTCATGCATACATGTAGATCACCATCTCCATGAAGCGATGTGATTCATTTTTCACCACTCCCTCACATGGTGGGTATATATTTTCTTATTTTAATAAATAATATTATATTTATGATATAATTATATTATTGTTAAAATGAAGTAATATATACCTTATTTCCATCTTGATCAATGAAAAATGAAAATGTTACTCATGTTTATGTACAACGTATCATCTCCAAGATTCTAACATAGTTCATTTCTTATAGCCATCTTTCCTGGAAACTCATTAAATTTTATTTTATGTATAAAAATGTTAACTATTTTATCTTTATTATTATGGAGATGATTAAATAATGATCTCTTTGACCATAATCGACAAACCAATGTAATTTTTAACATATGAGATTAATATGGTCAAAATATCCTATGTGAACTTAATTGATTATATAATTGTATATAACAATGTAAAATGTGAAATAAAATGAATAATAAACATTAAATTTATTATTAATCAAGTAAATAACTAACCTATGTTTATTATTAATAATGGTAAGTAATGTACGTTATGTGTCAAATTTTAGGTATGAGACACTTTACATTAAAACAACATTTTAAATGTTTTGAATATTAATTTTATAAATATTTTCCTTCCATATACATATTATTACAACTATTTTATGGATATATTTAGTCATACATAAATAATTTTTATTTTTATATTATTTCAAATGATTTCAAAATTAATCTTTTATGTATTTCATAATGAATATCTTGACTTTCATTACAAAGGACAAAAAGAATATTCTATTTTAATATCTTCAATGTCAATAGTTTTTTCCTCTATTATAACCATTGTTCTATATTTGAATTACTGTATAATATTCCATGTTTTATTAAAACAAGAACCCTCCTTCCCAATGTTATAGGAAATTTCAGAAATCATTTCAAATAGAATTAAAATTTTGATATATATAAAAATTTTCCATATGGGTTCATAGAATATTTTTATGTGTATGCAATATTTATTGTTTTATTATTATATTATGGTTCTTGTGTGTTGTTTATTATGATGGGTTGTTTTTTATAAGCCATGGAAAAGTGCTTTAATTATAAATCAAGTATGGGTGGTTTTATTATAACCCAAGGATAATGGGATCTATTTTAAACCAAGGATGGGTGGTTTTATTATAAACTAATGACATGTGCGTCCATTTTCTCCCTCTTATACATTGGGATATTTAGATAATTTTGATGTAAGTGTACCTCTATGGTTATTACATTTGTAAGAGTCATTTAGAAAATGATATCCCATGTTACCGACCTTATATATTTATTATTTGTATGGTTTAAAAAAATATTATGATTTTATATTGTAATATAACGTGATTATGTTTAATATAATGTATTTTCTACTTCTTATGGGTGGTATGTATAAATTTTTGAAAAATGTTTATTATTTTTTGATGATTGAAGAGAGCATTTAATGAGATTTATTTTTTTCCGTTATGATTAATTATGAATTTTCTATGAAAATCCTTGGGCGAATAAGTTGAATTATTTGTTATGTACATGTTTGTTATGAAAGAATATTATTGAAATGGAAAATTTTTATATGTATTCATGGAAATATGAGTTTCTATATTTTTTATTTTCCCCTTATTAAGATTTATTAATCATAAAATGTTTTTAAATGTATTTCATTGGGTTTAAAGATGATTATAAAGGTTAATAATGTATGTATCAGTATAATAGAGACTTGTCTTCGATAAAAATAGTTATAAAAAATGTATATGAAGATGAAAAGCTAAAATGCGTGGGGAGAATTATACATTTAAAAAGATTTCATTTTTAATCATAAATAATCTTAGTCTAATATTGGTAAAATGACCATAATCATAATACCTCATTAGTGTTCAAATGATAAATATACTTCTCCCTAGGTTCTAATGAAATAAATATAATAATCAGTTAGATTATGATATGTAAGTCCACAGGCCATAATATGATTATATCTTTATAGCATTTAGAATTATTCTTAATAAATACTAATAATCATAATCACAATATAATTTTACTCATAGATTAACATGATTTATTAGACTATTCACAAAAGTATTGCAATCACGATGGTTCTGATAAATCAGAGTATAAAAATAATGATTCTATATTAAAGCATATTAAATCATATTAAGAGTAAAACAATTTTATCAAAATTAAGGATATTATGAAAAAAAAATACAAATTGAAAGATGAATATAAAAGTATCACTTCATAATAAATTTAGTCTAAGTGAAAGACTTTTAATAAAATAAGTAATATAAATGAATACAATTATTTTATCCCAAAGAGACGGGTATCCAGTAAACATGGATTAAGTTGCCAGGTTTTATACTTATATGAAATTATGTATTTCTATTACTAGAGAAATCCATTGATATGATGATCAGTATGTCTCATTATCCTCACAATCCCTCAATATAATGATCTGCACTATATTTTTATCCCCATAATATCTCAATAAATATAGTGAATATAACATCTTTCTCACTATCCCCACGATCCCTCAATCATTAAAATGACCAGTATCTCTATTATCCTAGCTTTGGAATCCCTTGATGGTATTAACACAACTAGTTTCAGAATTTAATTATGAACGCAAGAAGGTTATATTCACAAAGAACATGTTTTCACTCTTGTAAGCTCTATAGCTCTCATATAGTAGAAAAATTAATAAAGTGTCTCTACACGTGTATTTCTCATATTATTGTGAAGTCTTCAAATAACTTAGTATTTATAGTAAAGACTCCAATAGTCATCTTTATCCTAAAGTTGTCATATTTTTTCTATGATTTTCAAAAGGAAATGGACACCTAACACTCCAGTGTTTATATTATAAATGAATAAATGTCGTTGTTTTTATTTACACTTATTAGAATAGAATTCATGAAATCATTTTGATTTACATCATTTATAGTGTGAAATGTATTCCATTACAAGAGAATATGTTTTTTCTTTTTTAGAATTTAACCTTTAGTCAATTATATGGATTTTGTTACAATATGTCATTATTATTTTCAGCATGAGTATCACTTTGATTCTATTAGTTCAAAAGTCATGTCTATCTATAAATTTTTTTGTTACTACGAAGATAGAGTCGAAAGTATTTAAACAAGATTTTATAAATTTGAATCTGATGGTTTTTAGATCCATTCTCATTATGATAATTGAAATGAATAAAATATTTCATATTTATGAATACATCAAACCTAATCTTAATTATATTTAAAATTTATTTTTTAAAAAATAAAATACTTTAGATATGAAATAATAACTTAATTAAGTATCTAAGAAAGAGATTAGGATTTGAAAAACAAAAAAATAAAAAATTATAAAAGATTATTTTGACTCTAAAATCACCCCCTTTTGTTAATCAAAAACCAAAATAATTTAATAGAAAATACCTTTGAAAAAACTAAGTCCAATATCTATTATATGGATCATTTTTAGAATTTAAAATAAAAACATATCTCCCCTTGAGTTTATAACACATCTAAATACACTGGGGAATATGACTAACTCCCCTTTATGATAATAAATCCCCTAAGGATCATATTATCATATTTAAAAGTATTTATCCCCATTGATTGAATCAAATCCACCTTACATTATATTTTCCCCTTTTTAATAAATTTATTCCCCTTTGTAATCTAGAAAAACGAATGGGGAAGAGTCTTGTAATACCTGAAATGGTTAGAGAAATAACAAAAATAAAGACAATGATAAATTACATGATCATCTAAAATAAATGAAATAACATTAAAAAATTTAAAAAAAATTGAATATATTCAAATATATTAATTATAGATGAATAAGTCTTTCAATGAAATTCTACGTCACAGAAATACAATAAGAGTTTTTAAAAAATTAAAAATTCTTTGGTATTAAGGATCTTAAAATAGTTTTCAACTTATTATACTCTTTCTTGTGTTCTTAAAACTTTTCTATCAAATATTCATGATACATTTTTTTATTTTTAATATTATATATTCTTTCCTCTAGGATCTAAATTATTTTGTCTTGTCCCTTCATCTTTTTCATGAGATTTAATATTTTATTCCAAAAGATTATTCTGATCTTCCAAATCTTTGATCCTATCAAAAAAACATCAGTCTGATTCATCAATTCAATAATCATATTTTTAAAGGTTGGGGCCGAAGCCTCATTTATTATTAAAGAAAATAAAATACCTCTTTAACTGGGTAGATGGAGACCCATTACATATCCCGAAGGTCCAGTGGGAATTTAGCCCATTACATGGCCCATAGGCCCAATTTTTTGGCCTAAGGCCCATTCTGTTCAAAGTATGATAAATGTAATCAAGACCCTGTACAATGATCATATTAAATGATTTTGATTTTGATTGATTGGTCCTGCCACTAGTTCTGATATGTTCATGATAATTTTTTACTTTTTCATTCTTTGAAAGAAATATCTCTATTCTTTAATCAGAATTGGTTTTTCATAAAAATTTCAATTGCATCAATAAAAACATTTTATTTTAATTTCTTCAGCCTTTTGATTATTTTTTTGTTCATCCCTATTGGATAAAGATAAAAATATTGAAACAATGGAGATTTCTATTTGACTTGAATAATTTAATTCTGTTTCAGATTTTCTAAAGTGGAAAATTGATTATATGAGTCTTGTGGAGTCGTTATAAAGAGCATATCAGATAAATTTTTCCTCTTCCTCCACTTTTAAATTAACTTTTCCAACAATAATTGATTCTTTATCAACTGAAACTAATTTTACATTATTAATAAATGTGGGGACATTGACATCGATAAATTTTAATACTTTTAATACCAAATCATCATTAGGTGGCAGATTTTTCTACAGAATCATTGAAAAAACTTTTAATCAACATTTTAACCAAGGACACCCTTTTTTGTTTCTTCTTTATCCTATTTTCATTTTTATTATTTTATAACATATTAGCATCTTCAATTAATAAGGATATAGATTCAACTAGGTCAAGTCCTAACTGAGGATCTCCTTCTTTTTATTTTAGTTTATCATTATATATTCTTTCTCAATTTCATTGGATACTTTATTTTTTTAGGAAGAGAGTCCAACTTTCTCTTATTTTAACATTTTTACTTTTCATTTATTTAACTAAAAAAAATTTCTCTGATGTAGAAACCTGATCACTATTGAAAAATATTTTTTATTCCAAATCAAAAAAAATACTTCATTATTCTGATTGTATAGTATGTGATAAACATTATATTTTCCCTGAGATTTTCATATTTAATTAAAATATTTAAATGAATCATGCCCCTTTAAATAATCTTATTAATCAATCCATGAAACATAATAATCTGAGACTTAATGGACTCAAGTTTGATATTCTTTATAGTCAAAGGAATAAATCTATCAAGACTAATCTTTCTCATGTTGAAAAGGTAATCTAAAATGAATATATGATATACTTTGAGAGTATCTCTATCACCATTTCTCAGAATGAGAAAGCCTTGCATCCAAATACCAAACACTATATGATCTAGAATTAAATGACTGACTTTTATTAGATCTTCATCTGGTGGATTCATAAACAATGACTTCAAAGTTATTTATTTTACAAAATTTTCTTTTGAATCTGGTAACATATGAGATAGGAAAAAAACCATACCCTTCATTTGAAATACTCAAAAAATTAGTGGCATCTTTAGGAGTCATCTTATAAGATTTGTAATAGATACGAAAATAAAAAATTTCATTTTGATCTTCATTAATGAAACATATAGAGTCATAAAAATTTCAAACCGAATCCAAATAAATTAAATTGTAACTATTGTCTAGTTCTACAACACATAAGGATTACCAACCTTGAAACTATATCATTATTCTCAAAGAGAAATCATACTTCTCATAAAAAGATATTGTAACTAACCTTATAATGAATACAAAACACGTGTTTCAATGTTTTAAATGAGTCATCGTATTTGGGTTGGATATGAAAGATTTAGACATGATGAAAAAATAAGACCTATAGATTTATAAAAAGTAGAGCTTCATGGTAAAAATTTGTGAAAACCAATGTGGGATATGAGGGCGGATCCCCTTTATATAGGAGTAGGAATGAGATGTTTTAAATTCAAAACAAATCTAAAAAATTTTATTTGACCCCTTTGATCTAAGAGTTTTGATATTTCCTCAACAAATATTTTAAAAAAATATAAACTCTTGATTTTTTTAAAGTTTTATTTTATTGGGTACTTTTGATTGAAAAATGAAAATAATAAAAAAAATTATATTACAAAAAACAGGAAAGAAACTAATCATAGTGGAAATGTTTATAAATATGAAAGAAAAGTGGAATATTATTCTGTATGGAATCAACGATATGATAAATTATTCTTCTTTGTTTTAACATTTTAATAAAAATTAAATAAAAAATTTAAAATAGACCAAAATAGTTTAAATACGATAGATTAAAAAAATTGATTAAGAAAAAAATTTCAAAGAGAAACCAAAATCGGAAAATTTGATTATGATTTTTTTAAATCTAATTTGGATTAAACTCAAGTCGAGAAGACTCATAAAAAATATTAAAAGCTGGTTTTTTTTAAAAAAACAAAAAGATTTTTAAAACAATAATAATATGTACTAAACTTATAAAAAAGTATCTTAATGTAAGAATATGGTTTAAAAAATAATAATATATTAATGATTAAATTATAGTGATAATTCCTAGATTTTATTTAATGTATTCAAATCTATTGGAAGGTAAGGGTTTTTTAAAAATATCCACAATTAATTCTTGCATTCCGATGAATTAAAAAATTATATATCCTTTTTGTGAGTGATCCATAAGAAAGTGATTCCTAATATCTATGTTTTTTTTTTCAAGAGAGTGATATGTATGATTTTTTTAAGGAAATTAAACTAGTGTTTTCACATTGTATTTTAAATTTAGTAAAACTCAATTTGTATTCCATGAGGGTATGTTTTATCTGGAATACTTTAGCACAATAAATTACAGCCACCACATATTTGGATTTAGTAGTGGAATGTTCTACTGGGTGTTGCTTATTAAAATACTAATATACTATTGAATTTCATATTAAGTGAAAAGTTCAAGAAGTAATTCTTCTATAAATTATAGACCCATCAAATTTAGCATCTAAAAAACATTTTAATTCAAAATCATTTCAAGAATTATATAAAATTCCTAAATCCATAGTTCCCTTTAGATAATGAAAAATTCATCTAACAAATTTTAAATGGAATTCCTTTACATTATATTGATACCATGCACATAATAATATATAAAACATTATGTTGGGGTGACTAGCTATCAATTATAGTAGGCTTAATGTCATACCTCTATAAATTGTTTGATCAACTGGTTTCTTAGGTTCATCAATATCAAGAGTATTCTAGGTACCAATGGGAGTACCAATACTTTTAGTATTTTCATATCCATAAATTTTAAGAAGATATTTTATAAACTTATGTGAAGATATATAAATACCTTCTGGTTTTTTAGAAATTTGAAACTGTGAAAAAATGTTAACTAACACATCATACCCATATAAGACTCAGATTTCATAATATTTTAAATGAAACATGTTAAATATTTGTTGATTTAATCTGAATATAATTTCATCTATATATATTTTAACAATCTTAATTATTTTTTATACTTTATTTATAAAAAGAGCCAGATCTTATGTTACCTTAACATAATTGTTTTTTTGGAAAATCTAGTTAATCTATCATAACAATAATGGGTGGATTGTTTAAGGACATATAAATCTTTATAAATTTTATAAACATATTAAGGATGTTTTGAATATTCAAACATTGGGGGTGGGGTTAATAAAAATATCATCCTATACATATTCATTAAGGAATTCACACTTCACATCCATTTGAAAAATTTTGAAATAAAAGAATGTTGTAAAGGCTAATACAATAAGAATAGATTCAATTATATCTACCAATGAATATGTTTCATTGTAGTATATTCACTCTTGTTTATTATAACCTTTAACAACAAGTATATAATTATTTATATTCAATTTTCTATTTTCATTAAATTTATTTGAAAAAACAGTTGTTTCCAATTATTGAATATACTTATGTATTATAACTAATGTCCGAACATTATTCCCTTAAAATTCATTTAGCTTATCCTGCATTGTTCTTATCCAAAACTCATCACCTAAATCCTCAATAGGATTTTTTTGGGACCAATTTGGTAAATAAAAGTATGATGTTCTATTTCATTTCTCATTGAACTTCTATTCATAACTGTTTGATTAACATCACCAATAATACAATCACTAGGAAGATTGCTAAGAAATAAATGACTTGGTTTTTCTGAGGTCTGTTCATCAACATAATTTATAAATTATAATTTACTAAATACTTTAGAAATAATATCATTATTATTTTCATTATTAGAAAAATATTCTATCAAAACTTGAGGATCAATTTTCAAAGACACGTCTCGGGCTGTTGGTTGGATTTGTTTAAAAAATGATTAGTTTCATCAAATTTAACACATATTGTTTCTTATACAGCACATGATTTTTTGTTAAAAATTATATATTCCTTAGAAATAGTGAAATAACCTAAAAATATACCTTCATCAGATCTAGGAGGGAATTTTTAAAAATAATCTTTCGTATTCAATACAATTAGTTTTCATCAAAATACACTAATTTTTGAAACTTTTTTTTTTGACCTCTCCACAACTCACATAGGGTTTTGTTAATAAATGTTAAAATTAAAACTCAATTTATAGTTTAACAAGTAGTACTGACTAATTCAGCACAAAAAATGTTAACAATTTACTATTAACTCAACATGGGTCTTGTAATTTCTTGAATAATACAATTTCTTCTTTCCATAACACCATTTTTCATAGGAGTTCTAGGATATGAAAATTTATGTGTAATGACTATCTGACTATAAAAAGTTTCACAATATGAATTTACAAATTCTACACCATGATCACTATGAATTGCTTTCAAGGTAATGCTTTTCATTTTTTTACTTTGGAAACAAAAGTTTTAATGTAAAAAGGCTTTAAATTTATTTTCTTGAATTTATATCCATGTGAATATATTGTAATATCAACTAAAATATATACACATTACTTTCTATGAATAAATCCAATCTATGTTGTGAAAAAAAGTTGCATGTGAACAAACTGTAAATAATCAAAAGTTAAGACATCAATAATAGATTTAAAACTAAAATTATGTTTCTTACCATATTGATACAGGTCAAAAAAAATTGAAAATCAAATCTATGCTCTGTAATATCCTTAACAAGTCTTTTATAAGTTAACTTACATAATTTTATATGGTTCCAATATCCTGACCTTCTATTCTATAACCATGATTGATCTTCCATTTCACTAATTCCATGTATGTATTGGATTCTAAATCATTCTACTTTAACTATATATTCATTTTTATGCTAATTGAAAGAGAGAATGAATTAATCCTTGCAATTTTGTACCATAAATTTATCATTCTTAAAATTCACAGGTTTACCTTCATCACGTAGTTGAATTATGATTATAAGGTTTTTATTAAGACATTAACCAAAAAATACCTTGGAAATTAAATATTTTCCAATAATAAAAATATTATCGATACTAATAATTTCTCCCTAAGCATTATCTCCAAAGGTAAATTTTCACCTTTCATCTCGATAATATTTTCAAAGAATTATTTCCGTTCAGTCTTTTATCTAGAGAACCCACTATTCATGTACCTTGTATTCTTATTGTTTGTACTTTATTTTTTTTAAAAAATACAAACAATTAGATTTTCAGAACCCATGCCTAATTAAGAATGAATATGTTATCATGTAAATTTTTTGAAATCTGGTTTTGTTAAATATGTTTTTTGGAAACCCAAAGATGAAATTTTATTTAATAAAATCTTATTTTCCCAATTTCCTCCACTTTTACATTTAGTACAAAAGGGTAATTTTTAGGAATAAATAAATTATTAATAAAAAAGGTTTTCTATGAGTATATCCCATTCTTAAAATAGTACCACATGGATAGATTTGTTTATAAATTTTTTCAAAACCTTCCTTAATAGTGGAAAATTATGATAAAAGATTATTCAGTGAAAAACATTCATACATTAGTTTTATAACTAAATTCTAATCCAAATATGTATTAGATTATGATTTTAATTCATCAAAACTCATCTCTAAACTATTATTTTTAGATACTAATTTTTATAAATATCTATAAATAGTATCTTTTTCAGAATTGGATTTATCATGATATTTTTATGAAACAAATATTTCATTTATTAAAATATCAATTCATGAATATGATTTTCCATGTTTTACATTATCCCTATCAAGTTTTTTACCAACTTTATACATTTCATTATCAAAGAGTTTTTCAAAATGAAAAACTTCTTAATAAGAAATAAATGTATTTTTATCACTAGATATGGAGGAATATTTATCTAAAGATATATAATACTTCCCATCATGATAATTTTCACATAATGACATATGAGATAAATAATCAATTGTGTGTATATTGTCCATAAATATTTATTTTTAATATGTATTCAAGAAATAAGACCAATATTCATCTAATCTAGACTTTCATTATCTGAGGAATTATCTAAAGAATCACCTCCACTTGCACTCCAAGTGTCAACATCTTTATTAAATTTCTTACATTTTTACTTGTAATACTTATTTTTATTCCTATTATAGTGTCAATACTTTCTTTATTTTATTTTTAACTTGGGATAATTGTGATGAATATATAAAGTTCTTCTTCTTTCATAGAAGGTGACATTGGGATATTTATATTTTTACTTATGCCTTTTTTACTCTTCCTCTAATGATACTAAAAATCCTTTTTACTAAAAATATTCTTCATCCCTCCATAAGGATTGGCTAATTCATTTTAAAAATGTTCAGAATCAGTTGACTTGGTTTAAGGGATATATGTCTTTTTCTCTCTCTACTTAAAAACATTTTTAGGATATAGAGATTTTATCATATTTAATGTAGAAGCAAAAGTAACTCCACCAATGTTTTTTTTAATTCTTAGCTTCTCTTTCAAGTATACATTTATATTGTAAATGAGTTCCAAATAAATCCTAAAGTGTAACATTTTTTTTCTTCCTTGATTCATTAATGGTTGTTTTCTTTGATTCCCACTCATTGGTCATCATACCATTTATCTTTTTAATGAGGATTTCATGTTCAATCCTTTCTCTCCCATAGATTATAGACTATTGACTATTTCCATAAACCTGTGTTTTATATTTACAAAAGGTTCACCACCAGGGAATTCAAATTCATGGTAGTCAGTTCTAATCATTTCTATTCTAGTTTCAACATATTTTGATAATATAAAATGACTAATCAATATTTTTTTATAGATAATATTAGCATTTTTTCAGTAAGAAATATAAATATAATTCTCCTAGTCCTATAACATAATAAAGCATTTATAACTCTATAAATCAATTGATACTCTTTCTTTTCATGAATTGTAAAAGCATCCACTTCCTTTTCAGGGATCTTTTAATATCTAGTGAACATAAATAAATTGTCCAATCCATTATTTATATTTAATGTCTTCTCTTTATCCCTATAATTTTCATAATCAGATCCATCAAAAATAAGTGGTCTATTAGGTTCGTGGTTATCTATTGAACCAACATTAATTCCTACAATATTTTAAACAGATAAAACAAATTCTATTCCACCATACACATTAGTGCAGAAGGTTTTTATAAAAAAAATCTTATAACTAACTTATAGATGAAAATAAGTAAAATTTAAAATGTTTTTAGAATTGGAAACCCCCTATGATGCCAAATGTAAGTATAAGTATAACATAGTCCTTTCCCTGATACCAATTTTTGGATAGAAATTTTTATGAATGTGAAAAACTATAAGGGGGTGGGGTGAATTATGGGTTTAAAAAACATTCATTTTTAAACTTAAATAAACATAGTTTAACAAAGTTAAACTAACCATATTCAAAATAGTTATTTAGTGTTAAAATGATAATTAGACATGGCCATGGGGTCTGCTAAAGGAAATATTGTAATTAGGTAGATTCTGATATGTATATCCATTGTTCATAATGATATTATATATTTACAACATATAAAATCATACATAATAATATGTGATAATCATTATCACAATATAATCGTATTCACAGAATAAAACGATTTATCAAAGTATTCAAAAAATTATCATAATCATGATGGTTAAAATAAACCAAACTAATAAAATAATGATTCTATCATAAAGTGCATAGAATTTTATTTAGTTTAAAACAATTGAATATTAATTAAGGCTATTATGATAAACAAAATTATAACTAGTAATATGAATATAAAATTATCACCTTCTATTAAAAATTGTATAAAAGAAATAATTATAATAAAACAAGTAATATAAATGAATACGATTATTCTGTCCAAAATAGATGGGTATCCAGTAAACTTGGATAAATGTCCCCTCTTTTATACTTAAACGAATGTCTATCTTTATAACACTAGAGAAATCCTTAGATACAATAACTAATCATTCTTTAAATCCTTGTGAAATCTCGATATGATGATTGATACTGTCTTTTTATCCCCCAAATCCCTTGATCAATATAGTGATTTACTCCTTTGTCTCTCTATCCCTATGATCCCTCAATCAATACGACGATCTATATCTCTATCTTCTTATCCCCATAACCCCTTGATCATATTTGCACAATAGTTTTCACAATGAAATCACAAAATCAAGAAGGTTACAAGTAAAAAAGAATAAGTTGTTCACTCTTGTAAGCCTTAGAGATATCACACAGTATAAAACTAATTAGAGTGATCCTATATGTGTTTTTAACAACTTGATGCTAAATTTTCAGATAATGGGGGTTTATAGGAAAGACTCTAATAATTATCTTGATCCTCTAATGGTAATATTTTCTCCAAGATTTTCTCAAGGACATGGAAACCTTCCACTCTAATAGTTATATAATAACTGAATACATAAAATCATTTTTCTTTACACATATTGTAATAGATTTTTTTACATTATTTTGATTTACATCATTTATAGTGTGAAATATATTCCATTACGATAGAATATGTATTTTTCTATATTTAAAATTTAACCATCAGATGATATGATGGATTTCCTTATAGTAAGTCATTATAATTTTCTATATGAGTATGACTCTAATGATATAAGTTTTGATTCCAAGTCTGATTATAAAACATTTTTTTAGTATGAGGAATAGATAAAATATATTTAAATTAGATTTGATAAAGGTAATTTCGATGGTTATCATATCTATAATAATTACAATAATTTTAATGAATGTCGTTGGTTTATATTTAGGAATACTTCAAAACTAATTCAATGTATAGTAGAAATGTATGTTTTCTTAAAAAATAATTAAAACACTGCGGAAATAAAATAATAAGTTAATTAATAATTTTATAAAGATTTTGTGATTTACATAAAAAATGGAATGGAAAAGTAAAAATGAAAATTTTGACAAAACAAATAATTTTAGAGTTCTATATATTGAAGTTAACTTGAGCGAACCAATCATGTATTTAGAAAGAATTTTTTTTGTCAAAAAATGGATTCTATATAGAAATATTAACATTGTAATAGTTTATAATAATTATATAAAACTATAAATGTAAAATTTACTTGGGTATATATGTGATTAAATATTTAGTTTTTATTTTTAACATTTTGGATGGTTGAATTTGTTGGAACCACCTTGTGTATAGGTTTGTATTTGTTGTCAATAGTTGTCAATGGAATATCAAAATGAAGGAGATCATGAAGTACTCCGATGAAGTGGAGGAGTAGTGATTCAGAGGATTGTTTTGCTGATCGTAAGTTCAAAGAACATGTGTCAAAGGTGATACATTGTTTACAACAATGAAGAATGTGAGGAGTAATCCATCCAAGGATGGTGTTTTTGGATGAAGACCATGCAATTCCTCCTTATTGCATAAGAACCAATGGGTTTCGATGAAGACCATGAAATTACTCATGATTGCGTGAGAACCATTCTTGAGACTTCTTGACGGATTGATTCACATGGTTTGCATGAAGTTGATCATGATGGTTGATGAAGAAGACAATGTGCCAATGATTGGAAGTCTAAGATGGTCGTGCAAGGATTGGAATTCTGAGATAGCCATGCACATCACATTGTCATAGAGGATGATGATGGTAAATATATGCCTTCAAAGAATACATATCACAATGGAAGAGTTTGTGAAAAAAGCATAAGAGTTGTTGAAGGATACATATCACCAAGAAGAAGTGTTGTTGAGGTGATCGTCCTTGTCGACAAAGCAAACAGTCAACATACAAATTTGTTGGAAAAAGAGATTATATGGAGGCAGGTCGAGTTCAAGGACTGTGGATAATGATCCATGTTTCATTCAAGGAACGTCGACAAAGGAATGGATGAACTGGAGGCGGACAAAAAGAACAGCATTGAAGGTGGCGCCGTTTTCCAGTGTTTGCCAAATTTTTGGGGTCCAAAATTTGGAGGTTGGTGAGCATTGTGAAAAGTGGATTTCCAGGAAGATCATAATTTAATATGGCAAAGGCATGAGTTTCGCGAAGATGGGATGCATGGACTGGATTTCACGAAGACCATAAGACTGGAGGCGGTGATCCTTTGCGATTACGTCAAGCTTCGCGAACGGGAGCAGCTGGAGAGCTTCGCGGCGATGAAGGGATTTGCGAGGGAGCTTCGTGGCGAAGGCGCGAAGGAATGTTGGGATTCGCGAAGGGAGCTTCACGGTGCTATCGCGAAGGTATCTTGATGGTGATTCTTCGCGACTACGTCAAGCTCCGCGAACGGAAGATTGCCGTGGAGCTTCGCGATTTGGACAGATTTCCGGCAGAAAATTTGGAGCTTTGCGATTTGAGATGACGTGGCGTTGACTTCGCGTGGAAGGGACGAGGGTCGGTGGAATCGCCTATAAATAGAGGTCGACCCCCTCAAGAGAAACAGAGAGATCTCTCAACGAAAAACCATGGCTCTCGGTTCGCAAAGGTCACTCACGAAGGCAGTTTGCTTCGCGAAAGTTGAGCTTCGCGGTGGCTATCCTAGCTCTGCGAAAAGGTTGCGCCCCACATTGGCTCATTGAGCTTCGCGAAGAGGCAGGAGCTTCGCGGCGGCTATTCTGGCTCTGCGAAAGATGTGCGCCCCGCGTTGCCTCAGTGAGCATCGCGAAGAGGTAGGAGCTTCGCGATAGCCAAGAATTGCGAAGGCTAGAGCATCGCGAGAGTGCTTCGCGATTGAGCTTCGCGATTGAGCTTCGTGAAATGGCAGGGGCTCTGTGAAGTCTTGTTTGAGCTTTTCAAAATTGGGAGCCTCGCGAAGTAGGGTACTTTGCGAAGGCCTTTTCCAAAGGTTGTTTGCCCTGTGAACAAGGGAAAGGGGTTTTTCCTCAGTGGTTGGAATTTGGATCTTAACAGAGCATTAAACTCAGGACTCTGATGCAAGAAAAGTCTCATGCTGAATAGGAGACAATTAACTTCATGACTTTCAATTGAAGAGACCTTCACGTCTATAAACTTAGTGAGACTTCACCAACGGCAGTGAGCCAGGGGGAGTCAACGAGAGTGACCCGAGGGAAGCAGTGAGATATCCTTGAAACTTTGTAAAGGCAGTGAGCCTGGGACAGAGTGACAGTGCCCGAACAATTGTAATCCGCAACTAGTGAAGCATAGTGGATTTAGGTACGTCCGGCAACCTGTCGGCGTATGCTCCTTGGACGTAGCCCTTAGTGGTGAACCAAGTAAAAATAGTTGCATCAACTCTCTGCATGTGAATTTTTCATTGCTGATCATATCCATCATACAGGTTTAAGTTGTTCCTACCAACGTGGGAACAAGATCCACGATTTAAGAAGAAAAAGTTGCCACCCTGATTCACCCCTCCCCTCTCAGGGTGTCCTAGGGTCCTACCGAATTTGGGTCACATTTATCGCTATCAAATGCAGATATATAAATACAATGTTTTTAGAACTAGAATCTAGAGTGAATGTGAAAGGATGTTATAGTTAGTACCATATTAGGGTCAACATAACTTAGGGGATTATAATATTTTTATGAGTGGTTTTATTAAGTATGATGGTTACCATCATGTGTTTATTACTTTTTTTATCATAACATAAAGGGAATATACCCCTTATTTTTAGATTTTATGTGGTGGAAGTATAAGATAATTAAGAGTATCTTGGGATATGTTTATGGTAATATAACACTCTGGATTTTAAGGATAATTCTTTATGGAAAAATTTAGTTTGAACTTTGGGTATTAATATTGAATTTTTGAGATTAATGTATTATTTAATTTTATGAAAGATTAATCATTTTAATAATTTTCTTACTTTGTGATAACCAATATAGATTTGGTTAATGTATAATTATAGAAGAAATAATTTTTCTTTAATTATGTGATCCATTAATAGATGATTTTAGTGATTTTGGAATAAGAAAATTCATCCTGAATACTCATCATTTATAGAAATATATGATATTGTCGCAGAAATTGATTAAAGGATAAAATTATACTTTTAATGTATGTATATTTCTTTATATATATTATATATGGTATAAAATTACATCAAATATTGGAAAAGGACTTGGAATCAAAAATAAATTCATATTACTTTAATTTCCAACAAATATATGGTCTTGTCACCCATGATTAGTTTATATTTATATGGGGGTTGACTTTCTCAGGATTACTCACTTTTTGAGGTCAATTATCTCTATCACTCTTCCACATAATTTGGCTGTTATTTTTTTCTTACATGTTCATATTTTCACTTATAACTAATTATATCCTATTTATAAACATAGAATTTGTTATTCAAGATGAAATACTTATTTAATTTTCACTATTTTTATGAGGAAGTTTAATAAACCATTTTTAAGATGTGGAATTTCAAAAAATTATTTTAACATATCAAAAATATGATTACCAAGTTAATGTTAAAATTAGGATGATTAAATTTATTTGTGTAGGGGGAGGGGATTTAACATCATGATATTTTATAAAAACGTTGTTCGATAGCATAAAAGAAACACAACATTGAGTTTAAACAAAGCATAAAATTTTATTATTTAAATATGACCATTATAACCCATTCATTGAATTGATACGTATAAATTGGACTATACTAAATATAGAGAATATTTAAATGTATTAATTAATAAAAAATTGATTAATTTTTTGGAATTAATTAAGTAATTTTTTTAAAGTTATTCCATTCTTCAAAAATATATTTTCTTCATAAATGATTTTTATTTATTTTTATGGGAAAATATTCTATAAATTTCTTGAAATTTTAGAAATTTTATTTTATAAAAATTATATAATTTTAAAAGTTATTAATTCAAAATTAAGATAAATTTATTTTTTTAATTTACTTAAAAATATAGATTTTTTAGTTAATAGTGAAAAATAATGATTTTCATTGAAAACTTTATTTTTGTATGAAAAATTTAAAAATTTAAATTTTGTTTCAAAATGTTTTAAATGAAAAATTTTCTATATAGTATTTTATATTATCCAATTAATTTCATTGGAATTAATATTATTATTTAATTTGTTAAAAAATTATACTTAAAAATTAATTTTCATTGCGTTTACCATCTTACTATAAAATAATTTTCATCCATTTATTAAAATTAAATCATGAAAAATTATTTCCATATTTGGAATCATTAGTTTCAAATATGGTAAATATGTCCCTTTTATTTTTATCCATTATGAACAGAAACCATATTAAATAATTGTCCCCATAGTAAGGGTAAATTTGAAAATTATGGTTGAAAATAATATTATAGTGGATAAAAAATCACTCAAACATATTTAATATTATATATTATATATATTTAGTTAATAAAATTTCATCAAATTTTTCAAAATAGGGAAACATGGTTCCATATTTAATTTATTTTTTCATTTATAATTTTTAAGTAAAAGATTATATAATAAGTGTCATTTTTTGCTTTTAATATCAATAATATTTTTTTGACATTAGTAAAATAAATTTTAATTTATTAATGGTAATTTAAAATAAAAATAAATTTTATCAATTTTCATTTATTTATAATTTTCACTGGTGAAGTAATTACCTTAAATGCTTACGCAACATCGACACGATATTTATTCAATTAATAAAAAAATAAAATATATGTTTTTGAAAATAATAAAAGGAATATTGTTTAAATTAATTATTTTGTTCCATGATTTTTTTTTAAAAATAAATTATTATGTATTTATAAATGGATTATATTGTAATTATATTACTATCATTTTTTTCAAAGTCCAATTATGTGAATAGTTCTCAAAATGACATTAATATTAATTTATATTAAATAAAATTTTATAAAAATATTCTAAAGTATTAAAAATATTCAAAGAGGAAAATAATGACTATTAGTAGTTTAAAAATTAATCAATTTTCCTTTTTTATAGAAATTATCACCTTATAAGTTAAATTATTACCATTTATTATAAAAAAGTCATTATAGTGGTGAAGGTAAACATTGGTTAAGAAAGGGGTTAATCCAAATGACATATTTTAAAATGATATCAAAACCTATAATTATTTTGGATGATTATATTAAATCATAAACCTCCTTAAATTTAAATCCATTGCTTTTTGTAATAGTTTGGCACGAGTTAGATACATTTTATAATATAATATTTTATTTATTTCTCAAAATGACATTGATGATATTTTATAATAAACAATATTTTATTTAACAATTTATAATTGATAAAAATCCAATATTCCGAAAATTGAATTTCATATGGTTAAAAATATAAACCATGGTTCATGTATGGGTTATTTTTTCCAATATAGTAACTTTTTATGACACCTATATTGTAAAATATATTGATATCACCATACTTGTGAAAAGGGTTAATAGAGGGATCAAACAAAAAGATAAGGGTGAAAAAATAACCTAAACTTGTTCATTTTTTATTTGATGAGATTTTTTAACTAATACTCATATAATTTTCAAATTATATTAGTTTTATTCATTTGTATATGGAAATTAAATTATGTCAATCTAATATATTTTTGAACTTCCAGAGGTTCCCCTCCCCTCATTTATAATAGGGAACCCCCTCTTCTCAATTCCTCATAAATTTGGATAACATTAGTTGGGAAAATATCTATCAAAATACCTTCATCAAATATCCCATTTATTTAGTGTCCATATTTTATTACAAAACCAAATTTTAAAGGATTTAAGAATAATGCTATAGAGTTTTTCCAAAAAAAGTTGTATGGTTTTTATCTGAGAATTTTCATTTTATTTCTTCATATATATCCTTAAAATATTTAAAAACTTTATAAAATAATATAAAAAAATTATTAAGTATATTGGGAAGTTATTATGTTAATTTTATTACCTATATCTATATCTTATTCCTTCAAATTGGAAACGAAACCATCATTCGTGTGTGTGGCGGACTTCTACATCACGAACCTATGTAATTTGTTGTCCATAACCACCTATCTCATTTGGTTAAAATTATGGATTTAATGAGTACATATCTTGGATATTAATTAAATATTTTTCATTTTTAACTGTAATATAACTTATACTTTCTTATCTTTCAATACATTTATAAGTGATAATGTTATTTGTGCATATGTGCGGATTACCACCTCCATAAAGAGACATGAATATTTTTTCACCACCAAATATCATGGATTGTGTATATAATAGTATTTAATGATTTTATACTAATTTTTGTTATTAAATTATAATTCATTAAAGATAACATAATACACACCTACTTTCCGTCAATATTTATGAAAAATGAAAATTTCACCCTTGTGTGCATATGATATGCCTTCTCCATGATTATATTATAGTTCATTTTCCATTACCATCATTGTTGGTTTATTTTAAATTATAATTTATATATAGAAATGAAAATTTTATCATTATTATTATCCTGGATATGATAAAATAATTATCTCTTGGACCAAAGTCAACTTTCCAATGTAATTTAGGATATATGATTTGAATATCGTCAAAACATCTGACGTGAACTTGGCTGATAAATTAATTTAATACAACATGGTAATAAGTGTAATAAAAGGAATAATAAACCCGAAAAATATTCTTAAGAAATTAAATAGTTAATAATTTTTTTTATTTGATATGATAAAGAACATACATGATAAGTCAGACGCGAGGAACAGGACACATTACATTAAGATCTCCAATTAAAATGTTTTATTGATTTATTATACATATATATATTTCCCATGTCCATATAAATAATTTTTTATTTATTGATTCAATTATATAGACATAAAAACAAAATTTCAGATCTCTTTTTTAATTATTTCATTGGTTTTAAAAAAAATTATTTATTACATCTAGAATGTTTTGACATTCTATATAAGAGACTAAATTAGTGTTATATTTAAACAAATATCTATTCAATGATTTTTAACTCATATATAAAAATTATTTTAAGTTTTGTTCCTTTTATAATTTTCCATATTTTATTTAATTAAAAAACCTCGCTTCTAATTTTGTATTCATCTTCATAAAATGTTTTAAATGGAATGGATATTTCAAAATCTGTAAATGTTTTTATTATAGGTGCATGGAATATTTTTATAAGTATGAAATATTTAATGTGTTATGATTATATTGTGGTTCTTGTAAATTTTTTATTATGTGTGTGGTTATGTTATAAACCTATTAAATCTTCATCTAATATAAAAAAATTAAAGGTTGTTATGTTCTAAACCAAGGATGGGTGGTTATGTTATAAACCAATGACACGTAGGTCTGTTATAGCTCTCCAATGCATTGGGTTTTTTGGATAATTTTCATAGAAATTGTCCATATTTCCTATTCAATTTTTTAATAATGATATGGAAAGTGATATCCCAATTCAAATATAATATTTATTTATTCTTTTTAGGTTTTTTATAGAAATCTTTGGATTCACAAGGAAATCTGATAAGCACATGATTTAAGGAAAATATTTTCTACTTTTTAATGGTGAACTGTATAACTTTTCAAAATGTTTTTATGAGTGTATAATGATTATAAATAAAACCTTATCAGTTTTAATTTTTTTAATTTAAGATTTATTATGAAGTACTTATGAATATATTTTGGCGATATTTTGATTTCTTTGTTAAGAAAAAATTTATTAGGGGCTTAATATATATTTTTTAATTGAATTTTGTTTAAGTATTTGGGTATGTAATTGATCTAATATTCCCTTTTTATAATGAAGATTTTGGGTGGTATATTTGGGGACATGTTTATTAGTATAAATACTAGGAATGTAAAGATTATGTTGTTTCCTTGAACTTGGAGATTGGGTTCAAGGATGTTATATTGTTGTTGTGTTTAGATGAGGTAAAATCTTGTAATTACCACTATAAACAATCCATTAACCATCCCAAAATAATCTAGTAACCATAAAGGATGAATAGGTTGAGATAATTACACTTGGATACTCTTTAGATCTATCGCATTATCTGTTTATATTCATTTTATAACACCCCAACACTAGTAACCTAAATCTATAGGTTATATTACTATAATGGCATAAGATAAAACATATAACATACCAAAGGATTGAATATTATAATAAAATTAGTATACTATATACATATATTATTGTAACATTATATTTAAAAATATGTAATAAAACATAATATTCTAGTGGAAAACATATAATTTATTTTAGTATATCCCTAAAATCATTCATAAATCCTATTTGGTAACCTAAGTGTAGTAAAATAGTAAAGGGTGTTCTCTGACTTCTACTAAAGGATATGAAACAACATAATATATCATAGGATAAATAAATATTGAATAGTATAATAAAGATGAAAATAATCTAATATTTCATATAACTAATATTATAAAAGGGGACTAAATACACGAATGTGATAGAAACAAAAATAATTACATGGATAAAGAAATATATTTTAATAATCATATAATGAATAATTCCTAATATCAAAATTAAAATATCATGGTTTTGATCCATGATGTCATAAAAAATAGTAAATGATACATCAAATATAAAAACATGTTTTTTCATGTGACATATAGATGCTTCGATGGGAGATAATGGGACCTTCCAAACACATATTATGTCTAATTAATTCATAATATGAATTAACAAAACAACTCAATACACAATAAAAAAGTCATATTAAAATTATACATGCAAAATGTTAATATTTTCCATTGTCAAGAAATAGAACAAATTGATCAAAATCCACCAAGAGTAATATGGTGGATTATATCATTAGATTATATCCCAACTAAATTATAGTATTCATCCATGGAAATTGAAATATATGAAAATAATTTTAAAATATCAATAGAACATTTCTTGATGAAAATATCCTTCTATTTTGAAATAAATTATTTAAAATATTATTATTTCTAAAAAAATAAAATAATTTTATTTCAAATGAACCATGAAAAAATTTCAATTAAGAATCAAGAAAATGAATATTAAACATGGGTAAAAAATATGGTTGGGAGACAAGAGTTAAGTAAATATTCTATCCACACCTTTGATAAGACGTTTATCTCTACGAAAATGAAAAGAAGCCATCATTTAAATATTTTAACTAAAGTAAAAAATGGGTAAGAATTTATATAATAAATAATGGAAGAATAGTAAAAACATTATAACATAATAATGGAAATATTCTCAAGGAAGATAATTTTTCCTAGACAAATATAAAAACAAAGACTATAAATCATCCCACCTATTCTACCTTATGATATCTCAAAATTATCTTTAATAGACAAGTCGTCATATTTTGTAAAACTTGTTATCCAGATTCTTGAATCTAGATAGGATATTATTGATAAGATAAATTATATTCCATTTATATTTTCTTATAGGTGATAATATTAATTGGGTCTTTTATGTATTTTCTCAATATAGAGATATGGAATTCATCATGTTCTTTTGAGAATATAGGTGGTATTTAAAAATGTAAAGCCACAACTCCAATTGTTTCTATAATTCCAAAAGGCCTAATGTTCCTAATATGTTATTTCTATTTCTTTCTAAATCCTATAATATATTTATATAGATATTCTGTATATAAAATATGTTATACCACTTGAAATTCTAAATCCTTCAATCAGTTATAGTAAAACAATTATCTACTTTGAGATGACATAATATAATTTTGAATATTCAATAGTATTAGTATTGTATCCCCAAAAAGATATGTTCCTAGAAGCATCTTCTCACCAACTCTATCCCAATTAGTTGGAATATGAAACATATTTCGATACAATTCCTCAGATGGTTCCATTTAAATGAATATATTTAAGATATTATTATATGAGAGTTATACTGAAGGAAAATAGTGATCCCATATAACATGAAATTTATGTCATCATGATATTAACATGTTTTATAATATCTAAATAGTCCTTTCATATTTTCCATTAGTTTGAAGTTGATAGGTGGTTCTCAAATATAGCTCCGTGTCAAGATACTTCTGAAGACACCTAAACAAATTTGATGTAAAATAAGGATCATGATTAGATACATTTGAAAGAGGTACACCATGAATCCCCATATCCTCCTTAATATAGAGTCGAGAAAGGTGATTTAGAGGTATATATTCCCTTATAATGAGGAATTTTTTTGACTTAGTGAGAAAATAAACAATAACCCCATGGCATCATTATCTCGAGGAGTCTTTAGAAATCATGGAATAAAGACCATAATAATATCATCCCATTTTATAATAGGAGTAGGTACAGGATTAATGAATCCTTTTTGATGTTTTTATTCGTAATTTACATATTTATATACCAAGTTTCTTGATAAATATTCTTAAATTTCCAAATTCATATTATCCCACTAAAAAAATTCCATCAAATATTAATTTAATTTAGTGCTACCATGGTTTATAGAGAACATTGAGTAATGGGATTCATCTAATAATTATTTTTTCATATTCAGAATGGATGGAACACAAAAATACTTTCTAGTTTTCAAAATTAATTCTTCACAGATAAAGTCTACCAACTTCTATTCCTTCCTGGATTCAAATTTATTTAGAATATTTTTTACCATCATGCTATTGAAATTTTATTTTCTCTAATAAGGATGGTTTAAAAGTACTTTGAAATAATTTTGATGTTCCCCATCCTTAATGATTCCCATATCTAAATTTTCTAAATTCATGTATATAATATATTTTTCAATTATTATTTAGTATAATATCCAAGGTATTTAATACTACAAACAAAACAACAGAAATTCCATTTATAGTGTGGTAGTGTATTAATAAATAATAATCCATAATTAGTTATAACCATCACTGTTTCACCTTATTGATCTCATTTTTCAAGTAGATTCATTTCAAACATTTACAATCCTTATATATTTTAAATTTTTATCTGAAAGGTAATTCCTGTATATCTTCAATAAAAATATTATTACTATAAAATCAATAGAATTGGTTAGATAATACTATTCATGAATCATTAACTCCCATGATGCCAAGGAAACAACTATATAATCCTATATAAAGAAAAATCCATGTCCTTTTCTTTAATACATGTTATATATCAAAAATCCATCACTTCTTCATGGTAAAGTAAATATCATGCATTTTACAATATCCAATTAAATTCTTTAAAAAAGTACTTACATTATTTTGAGTATATTAACTCAACCTTTTTACATGTCAACAAGGAAAATAGATTTGATAATTGAGTTTTTTTGAACAAATCATCAATAGTAACATACTAATATAATGAAACTACACAGCTCAATTATTATCATTAGTGTTGGGAATTCTATCACTACCTATGTGTTTGAATAATCAACTGATTTTCCTTCATTGGAGATAGTATGGACAATAAAAGAAACTCTTGAATCTAGAATTCAATTTTTAATTTTTTTATATAACTCATTTTATTTATGATTCTTAAGAATAATTATAAAATGACTCTTTACCAAATAATTTATTTTAGGAAATATCATAATATAATTAACAAATACCACATTGAAATTATTGAGATAACCATTGAATACTAAACTTATCATATCTAAAAAATAGATAGAATATTAATCAATCCAAAGGTAAGTACTATAGATTTATAATTTTTATAGCTCATTTGAAATGATGTCATTGTAATACATTCCTTATTTACATATTGTTGATGATCCCCAAAATAAATATAAATATTTTGAAAAATATTGACCTCCCTGATGTAGAATAATCACATCATTAATATGGTGAATATGATAACATTACTTTATAGTAATGGAATTTATTTCCCAATAATCGATGAGAAAACTCACCGGTTTATATTTAATCTTTATAAACAAAAAAGGTATCCTCATGGTGAAATAATATTCCATATGTATATATTATCAATAAAATAATTCAATTATTTCTCGAGTTCCACTAATCCGACTTTAAAAATATTGTACAGAGTATTTGATATATGTTTCGCATCAGGGATGAGATCAATGGAAGACTCAACATCACACACTGGTGGGTGTCCAGTTATTTCTTCCGTAAATGCATAAATGTATTCATGTATAATAGGTATGTATTCTATTCTAAGGATACATTTTCCATTCGCAGTTCTTATATAGTCTGTTTTCCAACAATTTCATTAAGGTGAGATACTAGGGGTGGATTTTCCGATCATTCAAATATTTTAGTCACCCCATTCAATACAAGGGAGTTCATATCCCCATATAAAATTGTAATCTCTTTCTCTCAATAATAAAAACGTTCATTATAATTTAAATTCCAATACATACTAAGTATTATATCAAATTCTATCATAGGTGTAATAATAATGTGTGCAAATAGGGTTGGTCTGTGTGTCAAAATGGGGACTTACTAATATATCACAGTTATAATAATATTTCCACTTGTATTATTTATTGACATCCCCCTTAATAAGGTGCTTCTAAAATATATAATTATTTTTGGAAAACCCATAAGATATATAAGAGTGAAAAATTATAGAATCAAATAAATCAATTTTTAAATTTGAGGATATGATTAACATAATTTCCATTTATCTTTTGGAACTCAAACCTCAACAATAGTGAGCATATAAGTTTTTTCATTATCAATTGAACTTTCAAAGGAAAATTCTCTTGATTATTGAGGAATTCATTTGAATTGCGCATTATCCCCTTAAATTTAAAGCATAAGAAATTTGTGGCCGCATTCATTACCTTGAAATCACAAGACTTATGGACTTTCTCTCCACACATGTCTCAAACTACAACAACCATTAAGCATGTTCAAAGATGTTTCCTTACACATTTTTTCCAATTTGGAAATTACACTATTCCATTCATCCTTTCTGTCTCATTTACTTTTTTAGTGTGCCTAGTGGACCATTTATTTTATTTTTTTCCTTGGAGAACATAATACTTATAGAATTATTTCTCTTTATTGGTGTCACTTGATATTATATCCCCATATAGTGAAAATATATGAGAGACTAATGCTTTTAGAAGTCGTGGTTTTATTCCATAAAATAAATGATCAACATTAATCCTTGGATTACGAACATAATTTCAAACATGTGATGAAAACCTTGTAAATATAACATCATATTCAGAAACATGCTATCCTTACTTTTTCCTTAGATTATATAATTGCCTCTCTATATCACCTTATTCCCCATTATGAAATTATTTATTAAAAAACATATCCTTAAAAGAATTTTAAGCCATACTATTTATTTATTCTACCTCCTTAGTGTTCTAGATCATTAAACACCACTAATCCACATCACCATTATGATTATTAACTACCCTAATAACATTTTATCAATAATTACTTCCCATACAAATAAATATCTTCTTTAATAACTAGATCCATTAATAATATACTAATGGATTAAGAGTATCATTGAATGTTGGGGTTGTTATAATATAAAGAGGTTCAATATTGTTTAACAATTTTTTGGATCAATATGATACTCTGTAGGGACATGGTTATTGTTTATATCCTTAGTTAGCTACCCTAATACAATTATAAATTTTTTGTTCCAATTCTAGCTCCAACTCTGGATTCATAATCTATCCAATGTGGAAAATTCAAAAATAGAATATGTGAATTGATAAAATTTTTATTTCTTTTACAAGGAACTATTTATAAATAATGGAATATAATAAAATAGATAAAATCATTATGAATTATAATTCTAAATATTAGGTAAAACATGGCATAAATTTAATATTTATGTAAGAATAATAGTTAAATCATAGTCTTATTAGTATTTTGAATATATTAAAATTATAACAAAAAACTTATAAAAATTTATTAATGGTTTGAAAAGATATTGTAAATTTACAAAGGAATCATCCTCCAGCCTGTCTAGCTATATGTGTGCTTTTAGATCCAATAAACGTACATCAGTGAAATCAAATTAATACAAAATCCACTAAATTTAGAGTTGTTAATCCTAATTATATTTGTGATAAGATCACATCTACTTTCTAGTATCCATACAAGGATTTATTTTCTATGAAAACCACAAAATATCTACTTTACCAAAATATTATGATATTATCCTATAATTAAACTTATCCACAAATTATATCATAGGGTTATGTCATCTAATATGTTTTTATCTTAATCTAGTTCCCAAGGTTTATAATAAAATTTACCAGATACAAAATTTAACTCCCTAACTCAAGTAACCTAAATCTGGAGGTCATCTTACTACACTAATACAAGATAAATGTTATCACATTCTAAAAGATTGAATAGTTTAACCATTTTTTGATACTGGAAACATACATGATTCTCAATTTACATTTTAAACCATGAAATATAACTTTATATTATAGGGGTAACTTTATAATTTCTTCTATTATATCCCCAAAATCATTCATAAATCTCTTCTTGGTAATTTAGGGAAAGATAAACATAATAAAATATAATCTCAAATGATATATAAGGGAAACCGTACAGAATAATCTATCAAAGTAAAAATAAAGCATGCGTAATATGGAAGAGATTAACAATAATCAAATATTAAATATAACTAATAACATAAAATGAGAAAAAGTTAATGTATGATACATAATAATAAATAATCACATGTATAATAAAAATATGTTTCAAAATAAAATAAATCAAAATGTTATACATCATAATATTTCTATTAAGGATTTTTCAAAGTCATCATACAAAAATAATAAAGTTTTACATCAACTACCTAAAATAGTTTTTTTATCAAGATTCATAAAAATGCATCGAGTGTCTATAATGTGACACACTCATCTATTAAAAACTCAAATCCATTCATCATATGAAATAATTGAATAAAAAGTCAATATATAATACACATAATCATTCATATTGAAAAACTAGAAAATAAAATTTCAATATTTTCCACATTCTACAAATAAAACAACATGACCATAATATCTCCAGAGTAATATAGTGGATACTATTTTTTATTTATATCATAATTATATAATAATATTTATGAATGGATACTAAAGTAAATTAAAATTCATTAAAAAGATCACTAAAATATTTCATGAGGAAAATACCCTTTTCATTTTGATATCACCTATTTAAAATATAAAAATTTACTAAAAAGTTGATAGAAATATTCATTCAAAAATAAACATGGAATCTATTAAATGATTATTCAATGTAATTATTTTTTGTGATGTTGAGAAAATTTGTTTTTAAGGTAATCATTAAAATGAGGACTTCACCCACATCATTTCTATAATGTTAATTATTTTGAATATTATAGTATAATCCCATTAAAAACTTTTTACAGAAATAAAATCAAGGGTATAAATGACTTTAATGAATAATTGGATAAATTTTAAAATATTCTTGAAATATTTTAAGGGAAATATGTACATGGAAGAAAAACATTCCTGACTGAATAAAAATGTTTAGTGGGTTTTCCTAAAACAATTATTTTAGTATTTTGAATATATAGAGATAGTAAAATGAAAAGAAAAAGGTTGCCTTATAGAAATAAACAATGGATAATTATATATATGTGGTTTAAGGTAGAAAAATCAAATAATTTCGCCAATGTAAACTTAAATATAAACAATATCGGATAAGGACGAGATTATGAAATAATACTTTACCTCTGGTCCTAATTGATTCATAAGTGATTTTAATCTCATTTGTTATATATTTAATTTTTTTTTTACTTCAATAATAAAATAATATTCATAATTATAATACCATATATGCTTTTTATAACATATTATCACCCATTCATTAATAATCTATCATTATTATTATCATTTTCGGTGTTAACTTCTTTGTTTTTCATGTATGTTTCAATTAAATAGTTATGGTACTTATATATTTATCATGGTTCCATCATCCCTATAATTTTAAAAATGATATAAATATTATATATATATATATATATATAATCATCCATGAAAGGATAACATGAAAAATGAATCACATCACTTCATGGAGGTTGTAGTCCACATCAACATTTGATCAGAAGTATAATTTGTTAATGATTAGTAGGGTAAGGAATGAAAAGAAAAATATATATTTTTTGTGTCATAATGATATCATAATATATATATATATATATTCATTAGTACTATATTTATAACCATAAATTCTAAGTGGGGATAAAAAATGAATTACACCGCCACATGGAGATTGTAGGGCATACGTACACATGGAGAATGTATTCATTTTTCATATGATGGAAAGGATGTGGAAAATAGTTATACCATATTATTAATAAAATATTATCATATTAATGATACTAAATTAATTATGTTAGTATAGTTACAATAACATTAGGGGAAGTGGATAAAGAAATAAAAATTGAAAGTGTCGGTAAAGATGATTACATCTTCTTTGAGAGACATCATTTTACATATTCATTGAGACTTCTAGGTAGGAATTTTGATAATAATACGTCATATAGGTTATGGGATGTAAGTTTGGGAATTGATTTTGGTATTTCTTGGTCAATGTAATTGGTTCAAAAGATGTTAATAATAGAGGATACGTGGTTCTCTTTTATAAGTGAGAGGATTGAAAATCAAGAAATTTTCAATGGTTTAAAATATTAAAAGGTCTTATTCATTTTAAAGAAAATAAGGAAACCCAAATTCATATATAATATGTTTTTGGGTTAAAAAACAATCAACCAATCACATTTCAAAATTTTTTGAGGATATTTTAGGCTTTATCTCCTAGTTAACCCTTTAAACCAAATTTAACCTTAACCGTGATAACTTATATTATTACCATGAAAAATTATTCTTGTAAGAAAAAATAAAATGGGGCATGCGATTTCTTAGAAATATATTGTAGAGACCCAAAGCATGACGTACATTGACATTACATTACATTTGCGGAATACTTAGTACATAACAAAAACACACGCACAAGGATCGTAATAGTTTAGTGTATTTGGAAACTCGAAATATAATCTTCTAATCCTGGTGAACGATCTTCAACATATCCCATAAAGATCTTCCTTTTTTTATACCTAAAACCTTTCTTTATATCCTGGGGAAAAGAAAACATAAAAGGGTGAGCTCAAATGCTCAGTAAGGGTAAATAAAAGAAATATCAATCACATCATATACATAAGCACATAACATTTGGAAATCTTAACCTGTAAAAGAGATCATAATTTCATAACCTGGGATAACTCATGGCAGTGAAATGTAATCACAATAATCATAACATAAAACATTAAACTTTGTGGAAAAGACACACAATCATAGAGAATCATTTCATATTAGTCATTACTCATTTCCAAGACTATCTTAGTGGACAAAGTCCATTTCTGAACCAAGTCACCCTCGTTTCAGTCCTCTTTCACTGAACCGGTATAACCTACCATTCCAGCCATGTCTATATCATGAGATATAAAATCTTTACCCAATGCATTGGAGGGAGATATAGGTCCCACCCATCTCATAATGATACCATTCTTATGTGTGCCACAAAATCATAAATCATACATCATTGCATAACCCATGTAATACAAATGGGAATCTTAAACATCATGACATCATAAAATAATTCATATAAAATAAAGGAAATAATAAAAATAATTCCATCACAATATAATAAAATCAATGTAATAATAGGGATAAAAACAGAACCCTTTATTATCTTAGATGGAAAATAATTTTGATAAAGCACTTGAACTCCATTCTTGAGGAAAATATCCTTTCTTCTTCAAAAACATTTTTCCTTTCTTAACATGTCAAAAAACTTTAAACTAAAAGAAGTTTGATTAAAAATAAACTTGAAAACTTGAAAATGATGATTCTTGGAAATAATGTTTTAAAAATCCATTCATGTCGTATAAGTTTAAAAAACATTCTTCTCGTACTTTTGTCGGAAAAGTCAAAAAATATCTCGTACAAAAAACGACAAAATATTCCTTTCATATCTTTTACTAAAAACTCACCAAAGGGTAAAATTGGATTTAAAAAATTGTAGGTTGATGGAAATAATATTACATATTGAGGAAACATGGATGTGGATGATAAAATACACCCCAATAAAAACCAAAGTATAAACAATCTCGGATAAAAATGAGATTGTGATATTTTCACTTACCTTAGGTCCGATTTGCTTCGTAAGTGTCCGAACCTCCTGTATAATTATTTAAATAGTGTAATTGAATTATTACAAAAACGTATTCATTGTTATGATATCATATATGGTTCACTTATGACTTTATATTACCCGTTCTTTTATAAATTCCATGTTAAAGAGCGTTTTGGGTAAAATTGTTTCATTTGTCGTCCGTGTTTTGACTTGTAATTATTCATATGATTACTTAGATCATTATTACTTAATTACAGAATATACAACATGATTTATATATATATATTCAGAATATACATATATATAATAAATCAGTAATTGGAAAGAAATACACCGTTCATGGAGACGGTAGGCCGTACGTACGCATGAACGCTGTTTTCATTTCTTTATTGAGTTTAACGGAATTAAGTAGATGACATACATATATATACACATAAATCCAGTATCATTATTATGTCATATATTTCATGATTACTTATTATATATACTTTATAATCATTCATGAATGGTTAAAGTAGAGAATGAATCTCATCGCGTGGTGGAGACGGTAGTCCGTACGTACGCACGAGCGATGATATCGTTCTCATGATCGTGGGACTGTATTGGTGTGTATGTATACTATTTCAGAATCAATATCACTTTAAAATAATAATATATAGTTATTATTTACCCCATTATACCCATCCAAGTAAGGTGGTGGTGTAAAATAGATTTCACCACGGCGTGGAGACGGTATTCCGTACGTACGCACGCGCGGTGATTTCGTTTTCCGTAGGATGGATAGATGGTGAAATAGTATTGTTTAATAATTATAATAACATATCAGTATATTATTTATACTGATGTTATTACTTCATTATGAAACAACATAAGAAGAAGAAGTGGAAGAAGAAATAAAGGTGAAGGAATCGGTAACGGAAATTACCTCTTCTTTGAAGCGCCTCTTTGAGACCTCCTCTTAGGGCACTAAAATTGGTCATTGAGAAAGACCAGAACCTCTAGGATGTTTCTAGGGAAGTGGAGAAGAGAATTCGGCAGGGGTTGGCCGAGCTTGAAGGCTCAAAGTTGTGTGGGGAAGAGAGGGAGGAGGTGCCCTTTTATAAGGGAGGAGAGGGGCACCTTTGGAATAACTAAAAATATTATTTTATTATAAAGTCAAGTTCGGTTTTAAATAGCTCAAAATTTATTTATTTCGAGGCTAAGGTGGGGATGGGTCGAAATCATCTCATCCAATATAATTTAGACAAGTTTAGGTTCCTATTTTAACCTTATCATTTAGATTTAACATTAATTTAAATAATTTTACTTTTACTGTGTCTTCTTGTGTTCTTATACTATAAGGTTAATAAACTTACTATATCAAGCCAAACTAACCCCAAGTTGTTTATTATTAATATATATAACCTTATATAAGTAATTTTGCCGAACCTTAGATTTTTAGGAATAAAATAACAATTAATAATATAATATTTGTTTTAAAAACTATTTTATGTCAATTTTGACACTATTTAGTAATTGATTTTTGTGAAAATCATAACAGAATGATTAGTTCGAAAAAAGTTAATTTAAACTATAATAACATGTCATAGTAACCTATAAAATTAGTTTAATTCATAAAAAGTCTCAAATTATATTTATTTGGGTATTTATAACATCAATTATGTCAATATTTCATTAATAAGATAATTACTGCATCATCGTTGTGTCATATATAAATTAAATTATTTAATGTCTAAAAATTAAAAATAAAATACCATTATGTAGGAAATGTTTTTAGATTTCTAATGAATATTTATAGTCTAATTTGTCTTATGTATAACTCCATATTAAAAATTATTTACTTATTAAACTTTGATTTTAACTATTTTAACCCTTCTTTAAATAAATTAATAATAAATGTCCTAATTTAATCTAAGTGGGCCTAAATGGTCATCTTTTATTCCTAAGGTTGTTTATGGTCTAATTACACTTGTCCAATAGAATTAGGACATGTGTTAGGGTAATAATAATATCATTTTTACCCTTAATTACCCTATTTACTTTTAACCGTGGTAAAAAAAGTAAAAAGTTACTATTCACCAAAAAATTATTTTCATCTCATTGAACCACATTTTACTTACTGTCATCAATCGTGTCTCTCGTATTTTCGAAATTCCACTCACAGAAGCGGTAAAATTAAATTTTATGAAAAATTCAGTTTTTTAACTACCACTTAGTGGTTTCACTATTCATCAAAAAATGAATGTTTCCAGAAAAATACCAAAAATTAGATCTAAGCTATATTTGATATTATGAATTCAAAAATGATGTCTATTTTATCAAATTAAAAACATATCAGTTGCATTAATTAATTTAAAAATTAATTCCCATCGTCAAAACAAATGGCGTGTTTTTTTAAGAGATAATAACTATCAAAAGATTGACACTTGTTTATTACTGGTTTAAATGTTAAATTATATCCAATGAACAACATTGTATTAAATTGTAAAAATATATCCTAAATATACTTTAAAACCACTCAAATTAATAATTTATCACTATTAATTATTTCGATTAAAAAAGTTTTTTAAAATTAAAATTTAGTAATTTTCACTATTCATTAGAATATGAAAGTTATCCGAAAAGTACCAAAATTTCACTTTAGGCTAAATTCGATACTCCGAATCCAAAAATGAAGTCTATTTTGAGAGGTAAAATTTATAAAATTTTAAAAGGTGGTTATTACTATTCATAATAGCTAGTTTTAATAATATTTTAATAGCATATCGTTGTTTAGTAAAACTCGGTATTGCGTACTACACACGCTATCGAGAAAGGTCATGATTGCGTGTAATGCAAGGCAAGTCAAGGATGCGTGTTGAGAAAGCTTATTTTGGTGTAGCGTACAACACAAGACATTAATGAAATTAAAAATAATATTTTTCATAAAATCTTGGGGTGTTACATATATTCCACTAAATGGATCCCTAATCTTGATTGGCCACATGAACTCAAGCGCATATCCCCAAATGCCAGAGGCTTCTCACAGGCAATGAGATCCTAGGGTGTGTCTATGCAGAGACTATGACCTCATCACAAGAGTGTAGAATAGAAGATAAAAAATAATAGTTACGAAGTGGATGTACTAAAACATTCAGACAACCGATAACTTAATAAGAGATAAAAATATAGGATAGATATATAAAACAATGATGGAAGTAATCTTATATAAAGATGACATGTCATGTTATTTCTACAAATAATCTAAAATAAGTGTACATAAAATAGTAAAATACATGTAATTAAATAAAAAAAAGACCAAAATCTATCTCATCTGGCATCAGGTGCCTCAGTTATTTCCCGTTCTCTGCTACTCATAAGTAGCAATTTTCAATTTAAAGATAAGAGCTTTCCAATATCCATACCTGAAATAATATTGTTTATCTCGGTACCCATTGGAGGCCCAAAAAGGGTGTGAGATATAACCCCTATAGTATATCACCCAAAGGTACAATTCCAGCCAATTAGTGAATATATAATGAAAATAGTGTGCATGCAGTACTAGAATATGTAAATAAGTGATGTATATAAACATCCCATAAAGGGTCAGGTTCACACGAATACCAAACCTCTTCCACCAGATTTGGCCTAGTTGGAATGTCTCTATATAACAGATAGTCCTGTATTAATTGATAATCATGTTAATTAATTAATAAACATCATTTAATAAATAATTTCCAAGACCTAAAATGTAGCCAAGCATCCCTCGTAAGTTATGTGATTGAAAGATTCCTAACCAATCCATCTAAAAGGTATAAGACAATGACATAATCTGAAATTATGATTTGTCTTGGAAAACATGTCATAGAAATCATCCCATTAATTGTTCAGTTAAGAAACTGATCTCATCATTAGAAGTCCCCATTTGGAATCTTGTTATCACTCGGGGCATATTATTAACCAAGAATCTTACTATCCCATCTAAGTAATTCTTAATTGTAATACTAGTATCTCTCTAGGTGTAGTATAGAATCCACACTCATTGATCCCTTAATTTGTAGTCCTATAATGGAGCCCATTTTTCACCCAATGAATATTTATAATTATCCCTTTGAGTCCATATTTTGTAAATATTGTATGGAGTCCAAGTATCAATTATGAATTTATAGTCAATTTCCCTTTGAGTCCATCCTTGGAAAAGTAGAACGAGTCCCTGTATCACTCTAACATATATTAGTTATCCCATATGACTCCATACTTGGTAGTCCACTAGGAGTTCCAATTTTCACTCAAGAGTAAGCAAGGAATTAGCCAAATGATTCCATATATGGAGTTCTTATATGAACTCATGTGTCACCCAAGGAATAAAACCAGTCCATCAATATCATTTAACTAAATCAAGGTCATCACCACGATCAATTAATTTATATATCACCTCAGAAGGTCGATTAAGGCATGGATAAGAATAGATGTATTACCTCTTAATTTACTCATTTGGGAATTTTATTATAGGAGGAAAACCATTCCTAACATGCAACTAAATGGAATGGTCCAAGGGTTATGTTCTTTCCCTTCCCTTCCATTGATCAATTCAATTACAACTAAAAATTAATTATTAAACATCAAATGGAAAATGAGTAAAAGGAACACCTATGGTATCCAAATTAAAATTACACCCTTGGTGGTCCCATTAATTAATAAACACACCTAAGGGGTGGTTCCAAATCAAGGTTCTTAACCTCTAATCATTTATCAATAGGCCCCGTTAATTACCTAGGTCAAACCTATTAATTAAAATAATAGATTACACTCCATTTCAATAGCATTGATCTGATAATTTGGTGCACAGAATAAAAACCAATATATAAATACCTCAACATTGATGAGAAAACATGAGGCAACCTATCATAGGTCTGTAGTATAGTGATCATTGAGTATAAACTAATAACATGAATCAGATTAGCAAAAAATCAAATAACTCAACAAGAACCTAGAAATATGGAATATTAACTTTCACCTAAATAGAAAATCTAATAAAAAAACAAACGATTAATGAAAAATAGGAATTGACTACTCACTAATATGAATCTAATGAGACTAATGGCATTTGATTCCAATACCAGGCATAGAAATGATGTCAAATGCTACAATTTTACTAAAAAAGGAGCTCCCAAGGTGTGGCTTTGTAACGATGAAGAAAAATGAAAAAGGATTTAGGTTATAATATTAAGTGAGGGAAAAGATAAATTTACCAAAATCCCTTATTTTAATAGTTTGGCCATGCATTTGGCCAAATGATGTGCCAACCATGCACCCACTATTATAAGGAGGAGAACATCTCATAGTTAGCATGAATGGTTTGAATAAATATAGACCAACCATTTCTTATCCCATTGTCAAAAAAATATAGACATATCCATATGCGCATGCACCTCAAATTTCCTGGGTTTTCAATCCATGCAGCTTCCTTGAACCCATTTTCCAGTATCATATGGTTTTTAGTGACCATGTGGCCTGCATTATATGGTTTCTACTAACCAGAGACAACCCTTTTTCTCCCTAAAATTCAGTTTATGGGCTCCAAAATAAGCCCCAAACACCACTGATGGAAACATAGACTCAGAGGGAATTCACAGTTGGATGTATTTAAATATTTAAATAAAAAATTTATATAATGAAAATTTCATACCTCAAGATGGAACTTGGTTCTTAAAATCATCACCACATAAAGAAATTAGACCCGGAATTTCCCTCTAAAGGGTGGTCAAGATTTTCCAGGGAATAACTCTTGCCATTAAGCACATAAATTGGCCTCCATCTCCCTATTACCATCCTATAAATGGTTTCTATTCTATAGCACCTTCACTAGAAGAGCTAACTGGGTACAAAGAACCCTCATGCTTCCATTAATCATACAAATCAGATGCTCCTGAAAGGACATACCTACATCTAACTCAACCTCATCGAGATGAAAATCATGAGACATGTTTGAGTGATAAAGGAGTAGCTGAGATACATGAAGTATTTTATCCATGTTATGGTAACTTATGAGGTAATAGTAATCAATAGGCTAATAGCTCAAATCTCTCTAGAATCATGAATGACCTGGTATATCATAGTTAACGTTTACCAAATCTTATGATCCTCCAATTTCCATAACAATGTGAGACACATATAAAGACCCAATTACTAACATTAAACTCTAGAGGTCATTGATGATGATAGTCATAAGATTTCTGTCGAGACTGTTTAGCATTTATATTGTTCTAAATCAAATGAACCTGCTATGTAGTCTCTTAAATGGGATAAGGTGTAAGCTTAGATTCCTCTCATTCCTCTAAACAGCATAGGGGTGATCAATATGGACTACCATAAATGCCTCATGAGGTACCATCTATATAATAGCCTTAAATCTATTATTGTATGCGAATACAACATGGAATATTTGCCTCCCCCAAGATCCCTAAAAATCATGGACGCATACTTGTATCATGTGCTCAAGAACATGTATTGTGTGATCTAACTAAACATCTGTCTAAGGGTGGTATGATATTCTCAAATGTACCAATAAACCTAATAACCTCTACATTCATTACCTAAATCATGAAGTAAACTAGGAAGCCCAATCTAAAATGATTGTTTGAGGGACCTCGGGAAGTCGTACAATATCAAGGATTTAAAATCTCCCAATCTCATCTAATGAAAATGTCTCCATGATAGGAAGGAAATGATAAAACTTAGTGATCCTACAAAAAACTACGTAAATAGGATCATTAACTTCAGGAAACCACAATAAACATGTCACGATGTCCATCACAATGTTATCCCACCAATACTCAGGAATGGGAAGATGTAGAATATCTTGATGGTCAGTGGTGTTATGACTTCACTTGATGACATGTAGAATATCTCATGAAAAAACCAACTACAAATTTTTTAATACAAAAAAACTAGTATTAGTGATGTAAATGATGATACATTTTGGTGATTCTAGGGTGTACTTCATAAGATAAAGAATGAAAGTCTCTAATTAGATACCAACATATGTATGTTGAAACCCATATGTGACCATGACATAAAGAATTTCATCTTTTCCTATTATCCAACAATGAGGTGGGTCCTCACCTATCACAATCATCTATAGGAATAGGCCCTCAGAATATAATATCTGCCTCATACTCACTCTATCCATCATGGTAGAGGTCACACCTAAGGATGATAGAAAATATTTTGCGTGACTTTCTTGCACCTCCAAGTGCATCTCAGATAACAAAACCATAATCTATGAATATGTTTTAGATTCTTGAACTTCCTATATCTAATTCCTCATGATCAGTGAATCATAAACATCATTTCCCTTCCTTGGAATGTAGACAAGCTCAAAGTCAAAATACTGTAGGTACTCAAACCAAATTTACTATCTCAAATTTAGATCACATTTTTTAAATATATACATGATGCTTTTGTGGTCTGAGAACACCAAAAAATGATCTCTATGTAACTAATGTCTCTAAAAGTATAATGTTTGAACAAGTATAGATAACTCGATATTTTGTGTCATGTAATTCCTTCAGTGTTTCCACAACTACTGAGACACATACACTAAGATTGTAACCACGTACATGAGAACTTCTCCTAGAATGATACTAGATGAATTAAAATAAATAGTTTATCTCCTTCCTAGCCCTAGAGAAATATATAATGGTGATAAATTCAATATACATTTAATCTCTTGAAAGTCTATCTCGTAGGTATCTAACCATGGAAACTTCACACCCTTATTTGTCAATCTAATTAGCTACAGTGACATGAGTGACAAAACCTATATAAAAAACATGTAATATCTAGCCATCCCCAAGAAACTCTATATCTAAAAATATTTCTTTTCATTCTCCAAGGAAACTACATCTCTCACAATTTTTTGGCCAACTGATACTCCTATATCTATTACAATGTGTCCCAATAAGTGAACTAAATCTATCCATATATGTCACATGATGATCTTATCATATAACCGTTGTTCTCTAGGTGTCTGCATTATGGTATCAATATGTCTGGCATAGTCAGGTCTATTGTGAGAATACACTGAGCTATAATCAATGAATACCATGAAAAATGAATCTAGATAAGGATGGAAAGCCTGATTCATCAATGCCATGAAAATAGCTATCATGTTCAGGAGACCTAACAACATAACCAAATACTCATATAGACCACACCTTCTATGAAATGTTATGTGAGGTATGTCTGATGGTCAATCATGCACCTAATGATAACCCGATATCAACTCAATTTTCATGAATACCTAAGATCCTTGGAAAAATTTGAAGAGATCATTTATCCATGATAAAGTATAATGGGTCATAACCATCATTTGGTTCAATTTTTGGTAATCAATACAAAACCAAATTGTATCATCTGCCTTTTTCGAAAAAAAAGATCAGAAACCCCCAAGGAGAAGTACTCGGTTGGATAAACATATTTTACTATAAATATGTTAGTTTCCTCTTGATCTCATGCATCACATTAGTATCTATCCTGTAATGTGAAATTTATAATGGTAAAACTCTTAGAACTATCTAGATAGATAAATCTACCTCTATCAATGAAGGTATTCCTTAAAAGTACCCTAAGAAAATGTCCCTGAAAGAATCAAACACTGGAGGGAAATATTACTGATGTGTTACCTAATAATCTTAATATAAACTCACAATGTAGGCAATCATCTCACCCTACCCATGATGCTCAGGTCCATCTGGGCTCTCTTGTACATCCCATTCACCCTTGTGAATAAACACTCCTCCCTATGGTGATGAAAAGGTCACCCTAAAGTGATATAAATTTAATAAGTAATGGATGTAAACAAACTAGAAAATCCCAATAATGATATAAAACCCTATCATATTTGTGATAAATATGTCCCATATGAAGTGACACATACCAATCTTAAGGGGGAACTCTCTGCCCTAACATACAACCTCAATTTGAATCCCCCACAAAGTATCAAGCATCATAATTCTCTTATAAAATTGAACCATAATCCCAATGATATCTTCAATGGGAACATATATACAGCTATGAGAAGATGATATATTAAAGATAGAATATTCTAATGTACCTAATACTAGAATAATACCTCTCACAATATAAGGTCCACGATTATTCTCCTAAGGTGTCAGTTGCACTATGTTTATCTGGCCTATCACATGACCCTATGATTCATCCTGGCTACACTGTGCAGATCTTCTCTACTATCATTGCAAATATGGGGTGTGACTACCACGACCTCAACTATTTCTTTTGGCATGACAAGCTAGCTATACTGTAGATCCTTTCTTTTCAAGAAGTTACTAACCATACTCCTACACATGGATTCACTACATAACCCATCTCATTCAATACTAGAGGAATTTTTTTTTTCAAATGTTCTATAGATGACCCCTCATGTGGTTATATCGACACTCGAATGGGTCCCTCATGCACTGAAGCCTCATATGTCCTGATCTACCACAAAAGAAACACCAAACTTGTATACACGGGTATGTTTCTAGCTAATAAGGTCACTATGAAAAATATCTAGATGATGCTTCTTACTACTAGTCAATGTAGCTCCTGATCTAGGTGTCGAACCCCCGAGCTCGCACCCATAACCTCTCTTAGGGTATACTCTATGATAAGAACCATATTTTCAATTCCAGAAATGGTATTCATCCAAATTAAATTCACATATGATTTGATTTCGTACCTGATACCATCCTTGAATTGCCTTCTTTAGATAGCTCATCACCCATCTGAATAGGTGGGATTCCCTGGAGATTTGCAAAACACAACTAATAATCCATAACAGATAACACACAATACTCTAAGTGCATGAACTCTTTAGATCTATTGGACCTCAACAAATTAGGATATAATTAATCATATAAGTCTATATGAAAATCCCTCCAAGCCATCTCCTAATGAATATTTTATGAGTAAAGACTTCCCACTATCTCTTGGAGGAGTCATGCAACATATACGTTTGGAGATTTACCCTTATATAGGGAGGCACCTCAATATTCATGAATATACATAGAATGAAATATAGCCATGAATATATAACCTATGGTCCATAACACACAAAAAATGTTGGGGGATGTAGTTGTTGGACCTCACACAACAACTCCACCATAGTCAGGCTAGGTAATGGTGGTCCCTGAATGGTATTCATCAAGAATATAAATCCTTCATGGAAATTGTTTCTCAACACATTCTTAGAGTACAATAATTGGTGCATAAATTAGAACCACTATAGGATCTTTTAGTATCCCATTTCCCACCACCTTTATAGGATGATCTATACCACCCTTCTAGAGTTCGACTGGAGGATGTCACAGTGGAATACCTCTATAAATTCCAGGCATATGACTCAAATCAAGATTCAATAATTGATAATATTGAATTCATTTATATAGGGTAGGTACTAGAATTAAAAATAAAAACACAAACCTATTCAAAATCCCTAAGTTGGACAATATAATGTAGAGATCAAATAAAATTAAAATATACTCCCAACTGTCTACTAATAAGGTTGGATTTCGGTCAAGTTCCCTACAATAAGAAATTTCATTTTCCATTTTATTCTTATATTGATTCCCATTCTTTCATAATAATTTAAAATTTCAAACCAAATGGTTCATCGAATTATGATCCATAAGGACTCATACTCCTCACGAAACAGAACATAGAATCCACCTAATCTACACCATAACACATTCCAGTCCATGTGACTCATAGTCCATGATTAATGCCAAAATTGGATACTTAGGTTGTTTGTTGTAGCTAATCAAGAAAACACTATTTAGTTATGGTAGGAATACTAAGTACCAACCATGTTTCCCAATTCTCTACATAGAATTTGTATCACATAACATGTATATCAATCATGGAACATTTCACAAAATCATGAAAGTGATCAATGCATCCTATATGGAATGGAACAATGCATGGCATGGGAACTCTAATAGGATCCTATAATGATTCATGTTATAGAATACCCTTATCTCATCATGTTTCCACAAAATAGAACCCACTATTATATCAATGATAAAATCAAAATTATGCACATCTCACAATGGTGGAAACAAGTAAACATTAATATCCAAAAAGTAGAAAACTATAATTTCATTTGAGGAAATTGGGATTTTCCTTTAAATGGATTAGCTACGACCCAGAAGATCTCATTACCAAATTAATATTCTTCCTAATGCACGTAAAATTATCTCTAAATAGAAATGAAAGAAAAGAAAATCCCTTTGATATCACTTTATAATGTCTCAAGCCTATATTTCATTGAATAGTTCCTCGAGCTCGATTGGCCACATGGCCTCAAGGACATCTCCCAAAACACTAGAGGCCATTGGCTAACAGTGAGGGCCTAGGTTGTGTCATTGGGGAGAATACTCCCTCATCACTATATTTTAGCATTTCAGATATAAAATAACATATAAGAATATAAAATAGTAAAATAGTTGGAAACAGATAATTGAATAGTAGATAAAAATCTAAGATAGATATATACAACAACACTTGAAGTAATATCATATATAGATGATATTTTATGTCATGTTTTAAATGGAACCTGAAAAATTTATACATAAAATAGTACAATACATGTACAAATTTACCAAAATACCAAATGATATCTCAGATATAATCACAATGCCTTAGCACGGTCATGTTCTCCCCTATTTCTAAGCATTTATCATTGATCTGAAGTGGTGTGCTTTCCCTTATCCATACCTGAAAACATATAGTCAATCCTAGTACCCATCTATGGCCCAAATAGGGTGTGAGATATAATCTGAGTAGGATATCTCCAAATGGTTTAATGTCTTCTATTCAGTGAATATATAAAAATAACAGTGTGAATGTAGTAATAGAATATGTAATGTAGTGTTGTATGTAAGAAAACCATAAAGGTTTGGGTTCCCATTGACACCCATCTTTTTCTATTTACTTCAGCCTAGCCGAAATGTCTCTGAAAAATTATTATTTTTGTATCAATTAATAATAGGTTCCTTTAATTGGTCAATATAATTTAATAAATATGTCTTGAGAACTTGTATGTAACCCTGCCCCTCATAAGTTATCTGATCAACAAATGCTGAACAATTTCATCTATAAGGTGTCAGACAAATACTAAATCCAATATTTTTCTTTGGATTAGGAGCTGAATCATGTAAATAATTCCATTAATTATGCAATTATATAACTAAGCATCTCCTTGTAATTCCTCATTTGGAATCTAGGTACCACTCTAAGCATATCATGAACCAAGAACCTTATAAGCCCATCCTAGGGATTCCTCATTAGAATATTGGTATTGCTCTACCCGTGGTATAACATCCATGCTTACTGATTCAATCCTTAAAATTCAACTAAGGGAGCCCACATTTCACCCATAGAGAATATAGAAGAGGCCCTCTGTGTTTGGAATTGTTATTCCACTAGGTATTAAATGTATCACAAGGGTGTTTATAATCAATTTTCCTTTTAGTTTTTCATTGGATAGCCATACGGTGTACTAGTAAAACGTTGATGTATAATAGGAAGTCCTTATGAGTCCAACCTTGATAGTTCACTAAGGTGTTCAATTGTCACTTGGGAATAAATAAGGAAGTATCCAAATGATCCCATCCATGACATTAGTATTTGAACCCATTTTTCACTCAAGGCATATAATAATTCAATCAATATCATTTAATTAAATAAAATTCATCACTGTGGTCAATTCATTTAAATCTCACCTTAAAAGGTGGCTCAAGGAAAGGCTATTGTTAGAAGTATTTCCTCATAATTAACTCACTTGGTAATTTCATTATAGAAAAGAAATCATACTTAATAAGAAATTCCATGGTAAGATCCAAGGTTCATGGACAATCCCTTCCCTTCCATTGATCAATTCAATTACAACTAACAATTCATTATTAACCAACCCACATAAATGGGGTAAAAGGCATAACTAAGGTGTCCAAATTCAAATTCCACCAACGGTAGTCCAATTAATTAAGCAACACACCCCAGAGGTTGTTCCAATTCAATGTTCTTAACATACAATCATTTTTCAATAGGTTCAATTAATTATCTTAGTCATAAATATCAATTCAAATATTCTATTGAACTCTATTTAGAGGGCATTGCTTCAATAATTTTGCATTCACCATAACTACATACATATAGAAACCTCTAATTTGAGGGAAATCATGAGAACACCTACCATAGGACTACAGTGGAGTGCATGTCTAGTATCAACTCTTTATTTGACTCGGTCTAGGAAAAAATTGAAGAATTGATGAAGAACCTGGAAATAAGGAATATTTTCTTTCACCATAATATCATAACTGATACAATACCAAATAAGGAAGAAGAATAAAATAAGAATTAGGTTATAATATTATGTGAGGGAATAAGTTAAATTAATTAAATATCTATGGATCACATGGTTTGGCCGCACAGTTGGCCAAATCGTGCACCCAATACTATAAGGAGGGAAACTTCTCATGGATTTCTTGCATGGTTTGAATAACTATGCACCAATAGTATCTTATAAAACTACCAAAATATGTAGATATACCATCCCAAGTGTCTACCTCAAATCACATAGTTTTCAAACCGTTCAGGCTCCTCCATCCCACTATCCTGCCTCTCATAGTGTGTAGTAACAATGGGTCATACCCCGTACAATTTCTACTTAACATGAAACAATCCTTTTTCTACACAAATTTCAAATTCCTGGCTATGAACAAACCCAAAAAATTTCTGATATCCCAATGACTTCAAATTGCATTCACATTAGGTATTATTTAAAAATTTAAAACCAAAATTTATAGAATGAAAATATTTCTTACATAAAGAATGAATCAGGTTCATATAGAACTGATAATAAAATTTGAACATAACGATTCCTATTATAGAATCAATTTTACCAAAATAAAATTATATAAGTAACAGAAATTACATTTAATATAATAACACAAAACACATGAATACATTTTTTAGGAAAATACCTAATTTAATCATAAATATCATTTAACATTAATATCATATAAGAAAGTTTATTTCCACATTTTTTGTTTCTCTAATAAAAAGGAATATCTTGTTACTTTTATATAAATCCAAAATTTAGTGGTACCTTCCAAACATACCATTAAATTAAAATAACAAAAAATATTTTTTAATTTTAATATAATTTATATAAGTTTCAAAAAATTCAAGCCTGAGTTCCCAAATTTAAAATATTGTCTTAAAATATAGTATTTTACTCTATAAACAAATATTTTGTAACCACAGTGTTTTAAAATTTTATTATTAGTTTATTAGATAATAATAATGTCACAAAAGTAACTATATTTTGAAAATTTATATTTTTAGCCTTCACCCACAAGTAAACAATTTTATTGAAATCTCAAAAATTCACGGAATGATAATTTTTTACATGATTATTATGAAATTATATTCATTTCATCAAATTAAATTGATTAAATTCACGAATTTATATATATATTACACTATTGAATAATCTATATGTTTTTTGTTATTATTTCAATAAAAAAAATCATTATATAACTGAAGCTTTGGTGTTAAAACATCCTTTTAGAATGTTCCTAATTTCGATAGAATTAATTTTTAATGATATACTTCAATGATCTTAACTAAATTATTCTCACCTAGATTGGTTGACACTTAAAATGTGGATTTATGCAATACCTGAATTATTATTTCATTTTTATAAGTATTATATTGGATCACAAATATTTTTTTTACATTTTATATATGAATCCTTTCAAATCGATGGGTATCATGGTACATATAACATTTTGGTGAAAAACATAGAACACCTTCGGTAGTGAAAAATCACTGTTACACAGTTTTCATCAATTCTTATCTAATATAATATAATCTTTAGTGGTTTTCATTTAATACTATATATCCAACCTCATCTCCCAATTCCTATTAAATTTTCAAAAAAATTATGAAGCTTCTACCTTATTTTAATATAATTACAGATTACTTTTATATAAGTTATTTTTAATGTTATTTATCCTCTAAATTCTTATACCTATTATTATATAGCTCATTCTTAAAATTATTAAACCTTATATAAGAGTATATAAATCATTTTAATCATACATGGGATACAGAAAATTCATAATAATCTTACATAGGTTAGTAAAATCATTTTACAAGATTTTTTTACTGTCTAAAAATTTCATATTTATCATGGATCAATGACAAGAAATACTGATATAAATATAAACATATTCCATCATAATTCAACTTGGAATATATTAATTAAAATTCCGAAAATATTTTTGTGAAATTATATCATTGGATAAAATACTGAACTTTGTGATTATTGTCCCGAAATATAGAGATAAAAGCGGTATTTATATAATGAAATATTAATATAATATAATTAACAATGTAGAATGATAATTTTTTCAAATTAATATTTATTTTCATTACTAATGAAAATATTTTCTAAATATAGAGCTTAGAAGATTAGGAAATTCATTTAATAGATTTCCATAAATAAAATGATGAAAAATATTTATATGAAAAATATTTATGTTTTAATTTTATATATAATTGGGTGAATTGAATTAATTTTTTACCACTATGTTATAAATATTTATATAATTTTTAAGGTCCTTAATTTTTTAATATCTTTATAGATGAACTAATATAATGGTAATTTATTGTTTTCTTATATTATATGTCTATAATGTGTTTCTTATTAATATTTTTTCATGATTTTAAAATAATTTATCAAAAAAACACTTTATGGGGAATTTATAAAAACAAAAAAGTTGGAAAATATTAAAATAATAGAATAATAAATTGTCTTATCTAGTAGTGTAAGATTTTAAAACATCAAAATGTGTTTTTCAAAACCATATTGATTTTTAATGAAAGTATATCAAATGTATCCTAATGAAGAATGATATGGTGGATGATTATGTACCATGGTAGTTTAATACTGATAAGAAAATTTTTATAACTCATAATCTAATTTTTTGTATATTTTTTATTATAGATATAAAAACATATCCTCTATGGAAAAATGTTTGGCATATACACACACTATCCCAATTTATACTATATTTTCATATAAATGGATTTAAATATTTACTAAATGTTATGAAATGAAATTTGGTAGAGGATGAATTATGTGTGAAGTATCATAGAATTATATAAAAAATGAAAATTATACAGTACCTATTATTCAAGGATTTGGTATGGATTTGAAACAAACTGACCTAAAATTCCCTAAATACTAAACTGGATCACTACTATCCTCTAGAATATTCCTTCAAGTAATATAATTATTTTGAAAAAAGATAGGGGAAAAATTCATGGGGTAATGATTACTTAATATATACCCTTCATAGAGTGTCATTATTGATTTTATTAAAATTAATACATTTACCAATAAAATATAATACAAGACCTAATAATAACCAATAAATAAAAACATAACAGATGGTTTTATAACTGGGATTACATAACCTCTTTATGTATGAAAAATATATATAGATTCACACGAAAGAATTGGAATTACCATGTGAAATTAATACATTCCATATGAAATAACACAGTCATTTAAATAAATTATATATATAAATTAAAATAAAACAACCACTAAATTAAAAATACAATACATGTAAAATGATACACAAGGAGAACGGCCATGATGGAAAACAAACACATTGTTGTGTGGCTCCAGATTATAATGTTTGAGGTCGCTAACTAAAAGGAATTAAATGACTCAATCTTTTTCCCACCCCAAGATTAAATTTTATCTCCAAACATAAAATAAAATTGTAGAATAATTAATTTTCACATATGTTTCTCATAATGTGGGTGAAAATAACATAGTAATATTTCTTTTTGGGAACCTAATAAACCATCACACATCAAAAATATGTGTAAGTGTATTATGGTTTCTATAAAGGATTTCCATATAAATCCCACCCCCATAAGAAGAAATTATCTAAATAGATATCTTTAAAAAATAACTTAAATAATTTAAATATTGTTAATTAATTTAACCGTTAATAATTCTACCTCAACCTTCACATCACCAAACTAACTAGAAATTTATTTCCCATAAATATATTCAAGATATAAAGCCAATGAATTTATATGGAAGTAAATAAATATTTTTTTAAACTCCTAAATAAACCCAACAAGGGTTTTTATATGGACCAATGCCAACATGTTCCATGGTTGAGGCCATGTGCAGCTTTATATAGAGAAATGGAAAGATGACTATATTATAATGTGGTAATCAAGGATCAGAAATTAAATATATATTAGAGTGGTGTAGTTTTAGTGAATTTTGGTCAAATGTGTTTTGAATATATGCCTACGGGCCTTTAAATTATTTATTCTGGGCCACTGGGTCATGTTAGTGTTCACACTCAATCGAATTAAAATAAGGCCTTTTATGATAATAGAAAGAAATCTAGAAATAGAAAATAAAGGATAAATATGTAAACCCCCTCAATGAGTGAACTGTTCAAGAGGGATGATTCGATTAATGATTTTAGAATGGAATAACCTATCCTAATAAAGTAATAGATGAACTCAGGCACACCCGTTTTATAGAAAAGTCCTCTAACTACAATTGATTTCCATAATTAATAAATATATATAATTCCATCAAGGAATAATTTATTAAAATAAATAATTCAAGAATATAAATAAAATATTTTTCAGATAAAATACCTCTAAAAACTATCACTAATCATACTAAACATGCAATAATAAAAAAACTATGAAAATAATTACTCATGTAATTGTACCATACAATATAAATTTCACCTAGGATAATAAATATATATTAATAAAAAATATAAACTAATGAATTTATGAACAAAACTCTAAGTATTAGATTAAATATTTTTACCACTAAACTCAATCTTCTCTCATGGACCATCAATGCCATGATTCTCTAGTACCTAAAATATATATGATATTGGAGATAAAAAAACATATGTAATTGTTGTGTTCTAAGATATACATGTGTAGTTTGAGTATGATGAATTGATAGACTCCAACAGAACACCCCAAGAAATTTATCATGATGTCTACATGTATGCATGTGCTCTTCTCATAAGTCTATATTTAGTAAAATCCATAGAGCACCCCTGATATAACAAAAAAGATATATATATAAAACAATATTAATAGGAACAATAATTCCTTAAGTGGTATATAAGGATAAAATAGTCAAGAACCATACAATAATCAAATAATATTAGAAGATACCTATATTATAACATGAAAGATCATATAATTAATTTGACTAATGATCAATACATTTCACTAACTCAATAGTCCTAAAAAATATCTTCCAATTTCATTATCTTATAATCCAATGGAAATTTGATTGCTAATATCATATTTGAATAATATATATTTTATTATTGAATTATTTATACAAAAACCCATACATATATTAATATAGAGGGATGTACATCTTCATTCAACCTGGGACATCTCACATATTGATTTTTATATATGATCAAATGACCTAATTTATCTCCATAAATCCAACTCATTGATAAAGAAAAAAGATTACATGTCTTAATAACTCACAAAATATTCCATACATAGATTATGAAATAGTACCACATACATGAAAATCTCACTAGGATACTAGTAAAATTAATCAATTTTGTGATAACATACTTTATAAATCTGTAATTATTAAGGTGAATATAAATCTGAGAAATTGTTCTTCTCTCGTTGGTCTATAGAGTAAAATTACTATCACATTAGACCCTGCCCCTAGTGAACATCCAAAATTCACCAAACCAGATTAATTTACTAAAAAATAAATGTCTTGACACATTGGCTCACCTCCCTAGATAATAATAATCACATCTTACTCTAATAACCCTAGAGAACAACTAAGTAATTTTAAGAAGTCATCAATCATCAACCTCAAGAGACTAGAATCAATTCTCATCCATCGAGAGAATACTATCTATCATCATAGATCTATCTACATATTAGGTTGATCATTTGTGTAATATCCCGATTAAAAAAATTATTTGTGTGATAGTATACAAGATACACAACATAAAAGCTTAAATGTGATTGTTACAACATATCCATTAAATTAATAGGACTAAATTGTATAAAATAACTTATAGAATATATAATTTTCATACTAATTTCTAATATATCAATTAAATATTTGTAAATAATCACTCAATTTCTAGTAAATTAATTTTATTCATCAAAAATACCTTTTCTTCGAAAATGATTTATCTTGCTTTTTGGGAGGGAATAATATAATTTATTTTTGTTGATTTTTTTGGAAATTTTATTTTAAAAATGTATTTCATTTTTTCAATTTATAATTTTAAAATTAACTTATGAAGAGTTTTTTATAATCTTTTAAAAATATTGATTTTCTAATGAATAGTGAAAAATATAGTTTTTATTAAAAATTGTAAGTATTTATAATGTCAAATTAAAATTTGGTTTATTTTTAAAATTGATTTAATTATATTTCATTTAAAATATTACAATTATTTTTTTAAATGAACCTTAAACACAAATATAGTATACAAACAATTTATTTTTAAATTAATCATTTTTCTAAGATAATTTTTTTTATTGTTTCTTACTGGCTTAATTTAAAATTAAAATTTTCCACTTATATATTTTCCATTTTGAAAAATATATTCAAAATTTGGAATCAATGGGTCCAAATTTTGTAAATGAGTCCCTCTTATTTTTAGTCAATATTATTGGTAACTGTACTAATTTTTGTTACCACAGATTAGGGTAAATCAGGTAACTAAAGTTAGAAATAAAATGACTAATACTATAAAATAACCCTAATAATCACATTACTTTTATTTAATGTGAAAATACCATAATAATCATTCAATATTCATTTATATGTCAATTTTTGGACATTTTAATGTGAATATACACTTTATAATATTTTATTCTATGAAAAGTAAAAAATGTCACACTTTTGGTTATAATAACTATAATATTTTTAACATAAGGATTAAAGTAAAATATGAATGGATTTAAATATTATTTTTAATAATAAAAATTTTATATTCACCAAGATTATATATTTTTTATTTTTATTTAATAAATAGTTATCTTAAATTTCTATATATTGCTGACGCTGTAATAATTAAATTAATGGGAAAATGAAATTAATGAAATTTAAAATATTATAATTATTATAATTTGAGATAATTAATTGTATAAACTAATTTTATAGATTAAAATTAAATTATAGTTATTTATTCAAATATGTTTTTTTTAATTTTAATTTTTTTTATGTTATAAAAATCCACATGAATAGTAAAAAATTCATATTAATAAAATTTTAAAATAAATAACATGAAATTAGTGATTCAAAATTCCTAAAAAGATTTTATTAAGAAAATTTCTTATTATATGTTATATAATATCAACCATGGTCTATTTATGGTCCATTTCTGAATATATAGAAACTGTATTGGCCCTCAAAGAGTGAAAATCCTTGTTGTCACGATAGTGCGAAAGGGGTTAATGATGGGTTAAAACCAAAAGTTAAAGGCTAAAACATATTCAAGAATCATTCCATTTTTATTTTTTCATGTTAATTCAAACCATCCTCATATTATATTTAAAATTAATGTGTTTATATCAATTTATAATTGAAATTTAATTTTTATAATTTAACATTTTGGGGAATTCCAAGACTGCACCACCCATCCCTTATAATTGGTCACCACCTTTTCTCAATTCTATACTCTTCAAAAATAATTTTTTTCATCCAAAACATGAACCAATACCTTTATATAATAACTCACTCCTTTTTATAGGTCTTTTTTGACATAAGACCAACCTTATAAGGCTTAAGGATTTAATCAAAGGAGAATTTCAAAAGAATGTGTATAGTTTTAATCCCATGTTTCAGTATTATTTCCTCTTTCATATCCTTTACATCTTATTAAACCACTATAAAATAATATTAATTGTATGCTCCATGTATTGATATTTTATTATTTAAATATATTAACATATATCCATCTTTAACATGCATCAAATGGGAATGGAATTTATCATTCATATGTAAGGTGAACTACTGGATCACGAGCTGATATAATTTATATCCCATCACTATCTCTGAAGATTGGTTATAATTTTGGATTCATGTTATATATATATATCATATTACTAACAAATATATCATTATATAATTTTAATATAACACATATAATCTTACCTTTCCATACATTTCAAAAAGATAATGTTGCTCATGCATATGTGTGAACTACCAACTCCAAAAATTGATGTGATTCATTTTCCATTACCAAATAAAATGTATGATTTATATAAGTATAATTAAATAAACTACATCATATTTATTATATTATTATAATTATGTTAATATAACATTATAACTATCCTCTTTCCATAATGATTTTTTAAAAATTGATTCGTTACCCTTGAGTATGTATGACCTACCGTCTCCATGATTGTAACACAATTAATTATTCATAAAAAATCATGATTGGTTTTAAAAGTATAATTTATTTATAGAAATTATATTTATTTCATGATTATTATGGTTTATATGATACTGTAATGACATATTTGACTATATTCGACTTACCTAAGCCATTTTGGACTTATAAATCAAATATCATCAAAATGTATGATCTAAATTTTATTAACTGTGTAATTAAATATTTAAACATAATAGATAAAATAATAGGAATAATAAAAACTTTGAAATTTCATAGTAATGTATAAATTAATCTTATTTTGTTATTCAAGATGATAATAAAATTATGTGATGAATTAGAAAAAATGTAAGTTACATTATTTAAAAAATCTTCTTTAAAGTTCCCCTTAAACTTCTATTTTTATTCCATATGCTTATTTTTATTTTTCTAAAAACCATATAAAGAAAGTTGGAAATTTTTTTCTATGATTTTTGAAGTCATTTTTATCCATATTTTATTATTTAAAAAATGGTTTGAAAGAAATATTTCTACAGTTTTATAAACATGTTACTTTGTGACTTTCCAATAAAAATATTGAAAGAATTTTTTTTAACAAATATGATATTAACATATTTTTCCTTCATCGTGAATAATTTTTACATGTAATGATAATTTAAAATTTTACATGGTTCTTTTCAAATAATTATTTTTCCATTAAATATGCATAGTTTTTTAATGACTGATTCGAAATGGAATAGTTATTTTTATCAAATAAATTTTAATGATATTTAATGGAATATATATTCATAAAAGATAACAACCCTTTATTTTCATTATGTTTTATTATCTAATTAAATAACTATATAATTTATTTATGTTATGGTTCTTGGAACTATTTATAAGGATGGGTGGTTAAATAATAAACCTAGGGTGGGTGAGTCTATTATAGATCTCTAATTCATTTGGAAAGGGATGAAGATAACTGATCAGGCTTCTACTAAGAGATTATGGGAATATACTCTTATGTTTATTACAAGTATAACTGTTGTGGTTGTTTCATGTGTAATCGTAGTAGTTACTCAAAGTATAATAGTGATGACTTTTCAAAGTGTTAGTAACAATGAAAGGAAAATGATCCCCTCAAGTTACCTATAGGATTTATCTACTCTTACTATGTGATTTTATGGATATATTCTTAATTTAAATGGTAAGATAATGTATACGATACTTTGTAAGGATTAAAGATATGAATTTTTGAGAATTTTATTATGATTATTTAATGATTAAAAATAATCCATTATAACTTTTTTTCTTAAAAATTTATTATGATATTTCATATAAAAATCATTGGGAAAAGAATATGATTTCTTAGGTAATACAATTTAATTTTGTGAATACAATGTTTATTTAGAAAAAGGAAAATTTTTATAAGTATTGATGGAATGATGACCTCTTTCTTTACTTTTATGTTGCTTACTAAACTTTTGTGATCATACGAACATTGAAAATACTTTTAATAGGGTTTAAGGATGAATAGGGACAAAGATTAGTTCAATATAAAATTGTGAATATATTCTAATGAATAGAAACATGTTATATCTTAAATGTTTTAATTTTTCTTAAAGGATACCAAATGAAAGTTTCCACTTTTATCATATATTGTTTTCTTATGTAATAATTATTACATAACACTATAAAAATATTAAATGTAAAAGTTATTTTGGAATGTAAAAATGTGCATTTGAGTTTAAAATCCCTAAAATATATAATATTTAATATTTGGTCCTTATAGTTGGTATTATAGTAGTGTTTAGAACACATCATAGGTCCAGATTTTATTTTAAAATAAGTTATAACTACACTATAAACACCATGGAAATTATATTAGGGACTATTATAGTTATTTTGGATACCATTTTTAAGGATATATTAGTATTTATAATATATATGATATGGTTTATTATGATTTTATTGATATGATCAAACTAATTTTTTTTTAAAAAATAGATAGATCCCACAAGAACCAAAGTGATAATGGATGTAAAGGAAAATATGGAGGTTGTTTGAATGAGATGCTTTAGAGAATGTGACATTTAGTGAGAACACTTGTGGTTATTTGTAAAAATATATCTGGAGTAATTATTAACAACATTAACCTAGGTGAGTTTACCGATCATTAAAAATAATAGAATTGAATACCCTATAATTTTAGTTTATAAGGTCCATATAGGTAAAAATATTAAATGACTTATGTTTCATAAAACTGGAATGAAACACCCAGGAACCATTAATAAAATAATGGGAACATAATTAATATCTGGTTAAGGTTGTCATAATGAAATAATAAACCAAGGAAATAGAAGGATTAAATCAAATCTAGGAATAAGAAATAATTTATTCATTAGGTATCAGTTGAATTTATATATATGGGGGGAATAGTCATTGTGAAACTTGATTTCCTAGGGGAACACAAAAGAACTAGATCAGATAAATGATACAGATTATTATTTAGCCATGCATAGTCCATTTATTGTTGAAGATAATGAAAAATAAAATTAAATATTAAAGAAATGGATCGTATCTTTTCCTATTTTTTTATATTGTTGAGTATTAGTAAAAGATTCATATTTTTATTGGAAGAAAGTGTTATGGAATAAAATAGAAAATATTGGTTAAAGGATTATGATGAATGTTGAATGATTGAGGTGTATATGTATAGTGAATCTTTATTTATGATTTAAGGATGATAAAAAAAAGTATTACTCTTTTGATGTTTAATGTGATAGGATTGCATTGGGAGAAATTTATTTTTTAGGTATTAGTAACATATAATTTTTATGTGAGAAAAAGTTATTTAAAGATGAATGCTCTTCAAATTATGTGGACCTGAGTTTAAAGCTATTAATAGCCTTTATGATATATATGATCCTTGAATATTTTCATCATATTTCTATAAATATTATTAGAATTATTTTAATATCATATTAGAGAAATAAAGACCCACAATTTGGGTGAAAACTCAAAACATCTAGTAAGGCCACAGGGTTTGAAACCAAAACTGTGGGGAATGAAGCCTGCATCACCTCCCACTAGCCTATGAGATTTCCTGGTCAATATTACATCTATTTATTTATTTAATAAATATAAAAAACAATTTTTAAGTTCATTTTAGGAAGAAATGTTTTACTATATAATAATTTTTAATATTTAAAGTCTATTAAGTGATTAAATTTTTAATTTTATTTCCAAGGATGTTCACTATTGTTTTGGAACCCTAATGATTAAGGTAAAAAAAATATTATGGGATTTTATTTGTGGTATAATGTTTCAATTTTCTTTTGTAGTATTATATGATATTAATGTGGTTTTATGGTGTTTAATTATATTTATATAAATGGTTAAAAATTATGGGGATAATTTTATTAGGGAAATTACATTTTTAGTATGAGATATTATGTTTGATTGATATTATTGGTAGATAAATGTTAAATAAATCATGGAAGGTAGGATAATCAAATACCTTATATTTTTTCACTTAAATATTAGTCCATAATATTTTGAAGAATTATACATATAGATATTTAATGAATGATATAAGTTGGACATAAGGTAATAAAGTTGAATTTTGGAAATTAAATTAGTTTTTATTTGTAGGGATATTTTTCATTTTAAGAATTATATTATCTTGTGCTAAAGATTTTGGTTTTGGTTAATTTCTAAAGAAAATTGGAATAACTTTTTAACATTTTTGGGATTACATAATCAATTAAAAATTTATTCTAGTGATTTAGGGATAAAAACTTCATCTTGAATACACTTCATTTTGGAGCAAAGAGTTGAGTTTGTGGTGGAAATTGATATAAAGATGAAATAATTATCTACCTGAACATCCATATATTAATTTATTATAGATTTTAAATTAATTATTTAACTATTATAAAAGTATCTTAAAATAAAAACGTTATCCGAGTAATTATCTTACTAATAAATCAATGACCTTTTAACCAATCCCAATGTTTAGGTTTTAAAATGGTTAACATTACAATGAAAATTATCTATATTACTATATATCAGTCATTGTAAGTTATTTTTTTACTCTACATCCATGTTTTTTACTTGTAAAAAAATTATTCATATATAGAAACACAATTATGTGTTATTCCAGATGAACATCATACTTCCCTTTTAACTCTTTCCAAGTGGATGTCTTTTAAAACTTTTTATGATATGGTAATTTCAAAAAATGTATTTTGATAATTCAAATCCTTGGTTTTTTATTCCATGTTCAATTTGAAATGATACAATTTTTTAAATGGGAGAATTTAATATCCTGATTTTTTTAAAATAATGAATATTTTTTATATCATATAAGATGTTCAACACCGAGCATAAATAAAAAATGAATTATGATTATTTAAATGTGATCACTATAACCTAGCTTTTAAATTGTAAGGAAAGAATATAATTAACAAAAATAAGATATATATATATATATATATATATAATTTTATTACTCATTAATAATTTACTACTGAATGATTTTTAGATAAGAAGTTTCATTTTAGTAACTTCCTTTCATTCTTCAAATATACATTTTGTTCAGAAAATCTTTTTTATTGGTTTTTATATGGGGGAATTATAATTAATTTTTCATTATTTTAAAAAATTTATTGGAAAAAAAATCATTTTTAAAATCATAATTTCAAAATTATCTTAGGATAAATTTTTGGTAAATTTCTAAAAATATTTATTAATAAATGAATAGTGGAAAATATTGTTTTTATTAAAAATTATATGTATTGAAAAAGTAAAATTCTTTTTTTGTATTGTTTTTAAAATTTAATTATTTTATTTTCCCTTAAAATATAATTATAAGTTGTTTTAAATGAAAATTATACATGAATTTAGTATAAAAATATTTTATACTTAAAATAGGCATTTAAAAACTATTTTTCTTTTTGTGTTTCTAGTTTAATTATGAATTAAATTTTTCCACCTTTTTGTTTTTAATTTTTTGAATTTGATTCTATATTTTGAATCAGTGCTTTCAAATTTAGTAAATCATCTCATTTTTTGTCAATATGAATAACAACCTTGGTAATTTTTGTTATTATGGTTAAGGGTAATTCAAATAATTAATGTTAAAAATAAAAAAATGACCTAAAAAATGACCATATCACTTGACTCAATTTTATTTAATGAGTACATTTTATCCATACTCATCTAATATTTTTTATATGACATTTTTATCCATTTTAATGCAAATATAACTTTAATAATATTTTATTTAATGAAAAGTAAGAAATTTCATAATTCCATATTTAATAAATATAATATTATTAACATAGTGATTTCCAAATTTTATTTTTGGTTATAAATATTATTTTGTGTGATAAAAATTTATGTTCATCATTTAAATTTATTTTTAACTTTTTGTGAAAAATAATTACATTAAAAGGCTTACACAATGCTGATGTAGTAATTGACCAATTAATAGAAAAAGTAAATAAATGATATTAATAATATTACAACAAATATAATTTTAGATCATTAATGTGATAAATTAATTTGAAATATTAACACGACATATTATAAATATATTAAAAAAAGGTCTACAAATTTTAATTCTTTTCTAAATTTTAATAAAATCAATGTAATGAATAGTATTTAAAATTTACATTAATGATATTTTATAATAAATAATATATTAGTAAATGATAAAAAATTAATCAAGAATTATATTTTAAAAATTAATTGAGATATAGTTGATATTATTATCCATAGTACATTTATTGGCCATTTGTTCATTTATTATAACTATATTCACCCTTAAAGAGTTAAAATCCTTATTGTCACGGTAATTGTTAAAGGGGTTAATATGGGGTTAAAACCAAAATATGAATGTCAAAACATAGCATAAAAATATATAATTTTTATTTTATGAAATTATCACGAGCCATAATCATCTTATATTATAAATAAAATATTTTTTAGCCAATTCTAAATGGATGTTAATTTATATTAATTTAATATTTGGAGGAATTCCAAGATATCCCCACCCCTATCATATAAAGGTGAACAACATCTCAGTTGTAAACACTTAAAACCCACTATGTTAAGAAAATACCTTCCAAAATCACTTCCTATAATCCATCTCCTCATTTTAGAGGCCTTTGTTAGGAATACTCTAAACATAAATGGATTGTTTTGTTAATCGAAGGAGTATTTCCAGATAAGAGGTGTAGTTTTAATCCCAGGTTTTTATTTTATTTATTATTCCATATCCATAAATATTATTCACCCATTAAAAACTATCAAAAATATTATCCATATATATATATGTTGTTATGTTTATATCATAACCTTTATCCATCTACATCATGCATCAAATGAGATAGGAATTCATCGTTCTTCTGTGTGGTGAACATCCATATCACGAACCAATTTATGTCATTTTCCATCACCATCTCTCAAGAATTTCTATAATGATGTAATTAAGTTATATATATATATATATATATATGATATTATTGAAATATTTATCAATCTATAAAGATAATATACCACATATTTTCTTACCTTTCTATACACAAGATAATGATAATGTTATTCGTTCGTACGTACGGACTACCACCTCCATGAAGTGATGTGATTTTTTTTATTACCACATCACATGAATTATATATATTAGTAATGTTAAAAAAAATATAATTTTTATGGTATTATTATCATTATGTAAATATAAAAAAAATGCATACCCTCTTTCTATAACGATCGATGAAAAAAGGAAACGTTACTCATGTGTACGTACGAGCAACCATCTCCATAACTAAAATATATTTAATTTTTCCAAACAATATTTCATAATTGGTTTTAGAAATATAATTTATGAATAAAAATTACAACTTTATTATTATTATTATTATTATGGAGATGATGGAGTAATTACCTCTTTGACCATAGTCAACACACCTAATCCATTTTGGACTTAAAACCAAATATCATCAAAACACCAGACATGAATTTAATTGATCAAGTAATTAAATATTGAAAAATAAAATAAAATAAAATGAATAATATAATTGAAATAATATGTTATTAAATTATAAATTAACGTAGGTTTAAAATTCATGTAGATAAAGATTGTATGTGATGTGTCAGACTCAATGTAATAGTCTATTTTAAAAATCATCATCAATGTTTCCCTTAAAAATATATTTTACATATATACCCATTTTATTATTTTCTAAAAAATATTTAAATAATTATTTTAATATTCTTATTTCATATTTTAAATTCATTTTTACCCATATTTTACTTTTTATAAAACAATATAGAAAGGATTATTTTTGTCATTTACTAAATGAGGTAATTTTTTACCTTTCCACATTATATTTTCATGAAATTTAAAAAATAATAATAGATTTCAAATGGAAATGTAACTTTCATCAAGAATTTTTTAATTCTATTTATTGGTATTTCTATTTATAAAAGAAAAATACCATTTATTTCACTTATTTTTTATTATTTAACAAAATATCTATACACTTCATTTATATTATTATTCTTTGGAATTGCTTATGAGGATGAGTGGTTCCATTATAATCTAATGGTGGGTGAGCCCATTATATCTCACTAATGTATTGGGTAATGAGAGGGAGTTACCCAATTACACCTATCTTAATATATTATGGGAATATATTTCTATAAATACCCTCACTTTTCATACATTAAAATTAAATCATTTTTTAGAATACATAAAACATTACACAAATGTACTCCCAAAGACCGTAATAGTTTAGGGATTTAGAAACATTGAAACAAAAACACCGGTACATAAGTGAGGTACATTTTATCCCAATAGGTAATTTATGAATAACACCCTTCTTAGACACATCATTTATATACACACTTGATATCTTGGGGAATGAAAGCATAAAAATGGGAGATATTAGATGCTCAGTAAGGGTAAACAATAGAGAAATGTTAGCATAAACCTAAGAATAAGGGTATCAGAATGTGATAATGAAAAAATTAGCTTATACCCCTCTTATATATGATCATAAACATAAATCATGGAATAGATATTAGAAATTCATAACAAAGGAGTCATAATGGAATCCTGAAAATAATTCATGATATCATGACATAGTAATAAGAAATTGAACTATTCAAGAATCATAAAAATTTATTATCATTCCCTATAAGTCAAGTCCAATTGAAAAAATATAAAAGGTAACTTAAATGGGACTACACCAACTAGGAGGGTGACACCACCATCCCCAGTCATAGTCTTTTCCTTATAGTGGATTAGGTTTCCCAATTTTCCCATAGTAGATAGGGTTTCCCCATCTTCCTATAGTGGATTATGTTTTCCTATATTCTATAGTGGATAAATCCCAACTACTTGAATCCCATCATTATCTCAAGAGTTATAAATGTTTAGAAAATGAATTATAGGGACATATTTGTCCCACCTATATCATAGTGATATCATACAAACATGTTCCCCAAAATCATAACCAACCATATCATCACCCATGAAATGATATGGGTGTCATGAGCATGTAATAATATATTAATATTTGAAAAAATATAGGTTTCATAATCATTTCTACAAAGAATGACCAAGGAAAATAAGCAAGTTTCATATGTATCTAACTCGTGAAAGATAAATGGGTTTCATAAAAATTAGGCACTAAAAACATAAACCATTATGAGAAAGAATATTAATAGAACCTTTGGGATCATTTCTCTATAAAGGCATGATTACCCCCAATGGATATTTTATTATATGGAAAATAATTTGGTAAGACCTTTTAAAAAAAATTGAGGAAAATGTCCTTTCATGTTTGAAAAAATATTTTTAAAACATAAATCTTTTTAAAAAACGTTTCTATTTGAAAATATCATAGAAAACTTATTAAGGAATCTAATAAAACAAAAAAAAATTAAAACCCTTTTTCCATTTAAATTATAGAAAAATATATTCTTTAAAAAAATTAAAAACAAATTTTTTTAATCATTATTTTTTTAATTCATGGCATGTGTCTCAATGAAGGAAATCCCATACCAAACTACTTTACCAATTTGTAAATTTTGAAACATAAAACCCATTAAATAGAGATAATAAAATGGATTTGTAAATTACCATAAATTTAAGGATAATAATAATAGAATATATTCATGGGAATTACATACAACAAAAAAATAAACAAGTGGTGAATAAGGCATTTATATCAATGAAATAAAAGTGAGACTAGACACCACCTTATCTTATGTATTTAATCTCTTCTCACTCATTTAAGAATCATATATAATAAATATAAAGTTATTATACATATACTGCTGAACTATATTATTATATCTAGTACCAAATATGGATTTATATTACCCTCTTATTAACACTTCCATGTTATGGTTATGTCCAAGGTAGTATCTGTTTTGTTTTTCACATGTGTCTTAATTTGTTATATTTATGGTACTCATAATTAAAAAATGATATAAATAATGTAATAAATGATATATATATCATATATAATCATTATTTATGTGTTTATAAATATCATTTAAATATATAATTATAAAATTTAATTCACCATTCATAGAGATTGTAGGCCATATGTACACATGAACATTGTTTCTGTTTTCTTAATTTATTGAAAAAAAGAATGAAAATGAAATATATGTATATATATAAGAATTAAATTATTATTATTTTTCTCATATATGTATTATACATTTTATGACCCAATACTTGATACATTCCATGTATATTGTTAACGAATCACATCAGGTTGAGGAGGCCATAGTCTAAACTTCCACAAACGAAATTATTATTTTTAAAAAAAATAGAAGACATGAAGGTATGTGTTATATAATAATTAAAGAAGTATAAATACATATTAAATATAATATATATCATATATAAAGGAATTTTATATCAACATTCCCAACCACAAGGGATGGTAAGTGAAAAATGAACAACATCATTCTGTGAAGGGATAGTTTTCCATACACATGAACGATAAGTTCGTTATCCATTAGATGGATATATGTGTAATTGTATGTATGAAAAATAGAATAAAAACATCTAATTATGTTTAATATAGTGATTTTAGTATATAATAATATAATAATAATATTTTAGGTCATGTATAATGAAAACAAAATGAAAGAGTTTGAGGAAGGATGTTACCTCTTCTTTGGGTAACTCTTTAAGTTTGCACCAAATGGATTCCTTGGATGGATTTATGAATAAATATGGATTCTAGAATGAAAATGGGGACTTTTTTTAGACTTAGGTAGTGGGTTTCTGATGTAATGGGCATGATATGTGTGAATAAGTAGGGGGGTGAGTTTCTTTTTATAGTGGAGAAGGAGTGAAATTCTTGTTAATTTTTGAAATGGGAATTCCAACCACATTTTTCCTATGAATGGTGGATCCCATAATGGAAAAAATTATAAAAAAATCCAGGATCATGCCTAAATTGGAATAGAAAATAGATTTTGGACAATTTTTTAGGTCATTTTGTGCCTTAATTTTATGGTTTAATCATTTTTAACCTAATTTTTCCTTTAATCGCTGTAATTAATTTTAATCACTTTTTCTAATATATAGGGTAAAAAAAGTTTAACATATTATAGATTATAAATTATGATGATCCAAAATTTGGGATCTATTTTTTGAAATTATTATCACATAATTGGAAAAAATAATAATTTAAATTTAATCCCGTAAACGGGTCATGACAACACAATTTTTATGAAAAAATGCTTAAAAGTTTGGAATGTTTTGATATATAATTTCAATGTGGAATTGTTTAGAATAAACTAAAATAGACTAATTTTTGTAAAATAAGTCTCTATACACATAATAAAAAGGTTAAATTATACAATAACTATATAAATAAATTATATGAAAATGTTGTTTTGAATGAAAATTAAGTATTTTCACTATTCAACAAAAAAACTATGTTTTTCAGAAATACACCTAAAATTCACTCTAAGATAATTTTGAGAATTTTAATTTGAAACTGATGCATTTTTTTATATTAAATTTATAAAATTGTATAAAATTAATTTTTTTCATAGAAGGACATAAAAAGTGGTTCTTTTAAGAAAATAGTATTTTTAAAGATATAGAGAATTTCCTAAAAATAGTATGTATTATTATAAATATTTTTTATTTATAAAAAACTATTATATATAATATTTAAAAATTATTTATTACCATTCATATTACTATGTTTAACTTCTATATTTTAACTTTCCCTCCAAAAATAATTATAATAATAAAACGTTGTTTCATAGAAACATAGTGTAGCATGTAACGCAAGACAATTCAATGTTACATGTAGAATAAGTTGAAAAGGATATAGTGTATAAATAATTTATGAATTTGTGTATAATCGAACTTAATTCATCAAATACAATTAATTTATTCAAGATAAAATTGGTTCATAAAAACTCGAGGTGTTACAATTATAATAGTTAATCCAAGTATAAATGTAATTGTAATTTCAAGTGTAACTACAACGGTTACTCCAAGTATTACATTAATTATTATTTGATGTGTAACGAATAATTATAGGAAAATGATTCATCAATTTACCTAAAATAATTATCTATTCTTTCTTTGTTTTTTTATGTAAATATTTTTATTTCACAAGGTAAATGTCACGACCTGTCCTCAAGGCCCATGTCGTGACAAACCCTAAGCCCACCTTCCCTAGGCCAGGGGCAGGCGACTAGCACCAAAAGCGTAATTCCCTAAGCTCGGAAGGCATTGAATTTATAAAATAAAACACACACAGCAGAGTACGCAAGTAGAAGTAAACACTGAGTAAAACTGAATACAAAAGAGTGTGTTGGATGTAAAGGGGCCGGAAATACAAGACCAACAGTAAAGTACAGCTACAAAATAGACAAACTGCTGAAAGGTAATGAGAAGATTCAGGATCTCCCTCTGGGGTTCCTACCTAAAGGGTAGGTACAGATGGTCACCTCATCACTCTGTGTCCGTCAGACTTCTCTGTGTGCCGACTCATCGTAAGGTCCACCTCCGGGTACCGTCCAGTCGTGGCGCTCTCGGCCTCCGTCAGCATTGTCCATTTTCTGCATACAACAAAATAAGGTGTGAGCATAGCCTGTGCAGGGGTGAGTATAACAATACTCAGTAGGGACCACAAGACCCTCAAGGTCTCACAATATCTAACAAGGATAAACCACAGCAGTATGATACAATCATGAAGTATCAACCAACCCTACTTAGGTATATGCCCATACATATACCTAAGTTACTAGTCACAGTCTGGATCAAACTCTCGAGCCCAAGCACAACCCAATCCACAAAGAAAGTAATGTAAATCAACTCGATGATAATGACTGAAATTTAAGACTCAGCTCACATAGGTATACAACACTTGAAGAGGGGTGGAGATGATTAGATGTAGCCCTTAAATCATCTCCTGAGTCGAACCCACGTTGGATCCTGGAAAAGTATCAGCACTGTCGAACCCACATAGGATCCTGTTACAGAATTCATCACTATCGAACCCACATAGGATCCTAGTACAGAAGTCAATGTTGTCGAACCCAGGGAGGATCCAGGTACAGAATTCATCACTATCGAACCCACGGAGGATCCGGGTACAGTAGTCATCACTGTCAAACCCATGTAGGATTCTGGAATAGTAGTCACTACTGTCAAACCCAAGAAGGATCCCAATATATAATTCATTTTTGTCGAACCCACAGAGGATCCTAGCATAGTAGTCATCACTATCGAACCCACGGAGGATTCTGGTACAGTATCGTCACAACCAGCCCTAGGGTTTCCGCACACAGCACGCTCGATTCCTGGAGGATCCGCTCCTCGAGCCAAGTGTCGATACATCAACTATCACAAAGTCCTAATTTGATGTATCTCGTAGTTCTATCTCATCATAAAGAACCCAACGTGATAGAGGGTGCGTCAATCAGATGCATGGTCTGAGAGTTATTGGCATCTCCATTCCAGGGGCCCAGTTGGAATTACGCTTAATCCAAACCAGGACATTTTCCAAATTTTTTCAAAACTAACTTAGATTATCCCAAAACGAACACCTCGTCATGAGGGTCCCATTCCCATAGATGTCGCGTCAATCAGACACAGGGACTAGGATTTATTCGCATTTAATCGAAGACAGGCCCGGCCCATCAAGCCTAGTGGGGCGCAGCCCACCCGCAGACCCGGCCCCCATTGCGGGCTGGTACTGTTCGCCTGGAAGCGCCACACGGCGCCGCCTCCTCTTCTGTCCCGACCAACCGTAGCCGGCAGATTCGGCCCAGCGCACGCGGCCCACGCTGCGGGCCGTGATTCTCCCCAGGCTACGCCTGCGGGCCCCGCGGTTCTCCCACTCGGCCGGTACGTGGTCAGATGGTTCTCCCATCCGAGAAACCCACGAACATGGGATGCCTCCTCCTCCATGCGGTGCCTACGTCGGCTGCGGTTCTCCAGCGTGCCGACCAGATTGGCCGACCAGTGGTCCCACGGACCGGGCGGCCCAAGCGGCTGCCGGTCCCTCTACGTGGCTGTCGCGCAACCGCCACCGCCGCTGCCACCTCCGGTCGCTGCCGCCGCCGCCCGGTGACCCCCCTTCTTGCGGACCACCGGGTTCACTCCGGTGGTCGGAAATTGTATCCTTCTAGGTCGGGGGACCTCCTGGGATGCCGCCCTCAGCACCGGACCCTCCATATTTCATCGCTGCCACTTTGGCCTCTTCGCCCACGAAGAACACAACAAGCCGAAGACCATCACAAGATCAGCGAAGGGAATCGGGTCGTGTTCGGATTGGCCCGCACCCTCTGCATTAGCATATCATAACAGGGTTCTATAAAGATCATCAACAAGACAAATTCATCCCAGATCTAAACCCCGCATGAAATTCTTCCCTTACCCGCAAGAATGATCGAACCGTGGATCATCCTGTTCATTGGCTGGTCCGCGTTTGTCATTTAAAAATAAGAACAGAGAACATCAATCTCAAGAAAGTTAAATCCCCATACCTCGGTTCATTTTTCGTTTACGATGTTGCGGGAAGAATATGGAGTTGACGTCGATCGTCGCGTTCGCCTCGCACTTCAGATCCGAGCTCGAGCGTTGGAGACTCATCGGGATCCGATCTCCATTAAAGGATTGTTCTTTGTCGAAGATCTTGGGAGATCTGTCATTGGAGAACCATTCATCGTCAACAAGACTTTCACAGAACTCTCTCATTTCCAAAGAATGGTCTTCCCTCAACACAACACAAAACTTAATTATCACCTTAAGTTGAGTAGTGCATTTAACATAATTAATTAGGTCAATAATTTGGTGGTTACACTTCTAGTGTAACCAAACTCTTAATGAACCTCATTAAATAAGGAGTTTCAATTTTCGGGTGGTCCCCACACCAAAGGAGTTTCAAAATTCAAAATTCAGAAATAAAATAAAATAAAGGGTTTATTTTATTTTTATCCCACAAAACCTCAGAAAACCAACTTTCACCCCGACTAGAATGTGATTGAGGTGAAGGTCTACTTAAGAGAATATCGATGCTACGATTTCAACGATGTCCTATGATTTCAATTACGAGCACCAGTTCAAAACATATATTTTCTCGCTCGCATGTTTACTGAATGTACCCGAACAAAAATTCAGAAATTGATTCTGGGCACACCGGGCCTCGGAATCAAGAGCCTTCAGAAATTGTGGACTTGTAAAATCTCATGTATTTAAGAAAAAAAAATTCCATGGGATTTCCAGGTCTATACATTCTCCCCGTCTCAGGGCTTTACGTCTCCTTAAGCTACAACACACACTAGGGGAAAAAATGGGGGTACTGAGCATGCATCTGAGCCTCCCACTCCCATGTGCTCTCCTAGAGGTTCCCATGCTACCTGAAAACTCACACCAGAGAAATCGAACGTCCATGTAACACCCGCTCTTATCGATTCTCAATCTCTACTGGAACATCCGTGAATGTCGCCCCTTCATCGATGTCCTGCTCCCTGTGGTCGATGATGTGGGACGGGTCATGCGCGTATCTTCTCAGCTGAGATATGTGGAAGATTTCGTGCACCCAGTGAAACTGAGGTTGAAGATCCATGTGGTAAGACACCTCGACTACCCTACTAGAGACTTGAAAAAGTCCGATGAATCGCGAAGATAACATGACACCTCAGCCAAATCTCTATAGACCTCGTCGATGTGAGACCCATAGAATGATGTGGTCGCCATCCTCGAACTCCAGTGGTCTCCATATCCTATCAACGTAGGAATTCTGTTTTCTCTGTGCTGTATTCATCTGCTCCTAGATTATCTGCGAATTCTCCATCATAGCATATACTATCTCCGGTCCCATAAGTTCTGTCTCCCCAGGGTCAGTCCATCACAGAGGCGATCTAAAAGGTTAGTCGTATAGTGCCTTGTAAGGTGTCATCCCAAGGGTGGAGTGGTAGTTGTTGTTATATGAAAACTCTACCAAGGGTAAGTGATCCTCCCAGCTATGACCGAAGTCGAGAACGCATGCACGGAGCATGTCCTCGAGAGTCTGAATGGTCCTCTTAGTCTAGCCATCCATCTGAGGATGGAAGGTGGTGCTCATGTGAAGCTGCTTCTTGAAAGCCTCATGTAACCCCATCCATATCCAGGAAGTGAAACAAGCATCTCAATCTGAGACGATCGTCGATGGCACACCATGAAGTCGTACGATCTCCCATACGTAGAGGCGTCCCAGGCTCTCTACTGAAACCTACTCTATGATCGGTAGGAAGTGGGCCGACTTGGTGAGTCGGTCTATGATCACCCAGATAGAGTCGTGTCCTCTGGATGTATGTGGAAGTCCCATCACCAAATCCATGGATACCCCATCCCACTTTCACTATAGGAACTCTAAGGGATGAACCAAGCCTACTAGAACCTAGTTCTCCGCCTTCACTTGCTGACAAGTGAGGCATCGTGTGACAAACTCTGCTACTGTCTTCTTTATACCTGGCCACCAGTGCTGTCATCGGAGGTCCTGATATATCTTCGCCACTCTTGGATGTACCGCTAAAGGATATTTGTGGAACTCCCTCAGCCCTTCCTCCTGAAGTGAAACTGGTACCATGGTACGTCTTCTGAAGAGAATGACATGCTCCCCACCTTTAGAAAATCCATCAGGTGCATGCCCTGTGGATATCTGAGCACGTCGCATCTCACAGTCAACGTCCCCATGTTGTGCCTCCCTGACTCGTTGAAGAAGTGGAGGAGTGACTGTGATAGACTGTAGAAAGGATGATCTATTTCTATCCAAAATGGATATCTTCAACGCGGCTAGCTGCTCTGTCGCCTCCCCTAATAGCTGAATGTCTGATCTGCTACTGAGAGCATCGGCTACAACATTCCACTTACTATGATTATAGACTATCTCTAAGTCATAAACCTGGAGGAATTCAATCCAACATTATTGTCTCAGGTCGAGGTCCTTCTGAGGGAAGATATACCTGAGACTCTCTTGATCATAGTAAACTGCAAACCTTTCACTCAACAAACTGTGGGTCAGACTAGCCAATTGAAAAGAATTCGACTACACTCTTCTTCACCTACGTCCTACAAGAGCTGCTAAGATTTCTCCTTTTTCCGAAAAGAGAAATCTGGTCTCATCCCCTGGATGAACCACGTCCTTTTCCTAATACAGTCAATCCTAACATTAATGGTACTAATTCATGCCATGGACGACGTCGTAAGGCCACAACGCTACTACCAAGAGATCCAACTGTTACTCTCACCTCCAAGGGTTGAGTCACACTGTTGGCGTTAGTGTGTGGTCACTGGGTTTCCTCTAGTAGGAATCTCGAACATGAGGGTCAAGTCAATGGTTTTAACTGGAACCTCTCAGTATCAACCACACAAAAAGGTAGAAAATCAAACATCACAAGGAAAAGTGTCTTTCATTACTACAGATCAAATTAAAAAGACACAAAGCAACAACAAACAACGACATCAATGAAGCTAAAAGCATCATGGACAAAGGCCTATATGCCTAGAGCAAGTCATACTCATATCTACCTGCTCTCAGAGCTCGAGGTGGACCATATCGGGGTGGTGGTAGTGCTAGGACCTCGAAACGTCTCCCAACACCTACTGCTTGACCAGCTCCTCTGCCACGTCCGCCTACAACTGGAGGACCACCATAGTCAAACCTTTGCCTATTCCTAGGAGGTTCCTCACCTATTTTCTAATCTTATGTACAGCTGTTAGGAAAGTCACGTGCCATGTGACCCTGCCCGCCGCATGTATAGCACTGCCTGCTCCTCGTATGGATAGCTCTATCTCGTGCACCTCCCACAACCAAACCTGTATCCTGGGGTCGCCCACCTGATGGACTAGTATGATTAGACCTCTGCGACATCTGTCTACTACCAGCTGCAGAAGACTCTTCTACATGTCGCCATGTGGTGGGTCTCACTACTGGTGTCTGCTCAGCAAGAAAACTCTCCACAAGAAGGGCTTTCTCCAGCACCCCCACCTACGTAAGGATGTTAAGAGAGATCATTGAAGCCCTGATCTCATGCCTAAGTCCCTGTTCGAAGGTATGGGCCCTGAAGAATGGGTCCCGTACCAAATTCTTGGTGTAGCATGAGAGGTCGGTGAACCTTGCTTAGTACTGAGCTACCGTCATGCTACCCTGCTATAGATGCAGTAACTCCTATATCCGCACCACATGAAGTATGGTTGTAAAACACTATGAGTGGAAGTGACTCTTGAAGTATGCCTAGATTAGTGATGCCTCGTCACACACCTAGAGCATCGGGCTCCACCATCTGCCTACTGCTACATACAGGAGACTCGCGGCAAGGATCGCCATGAGGTCGGTTGGATTCCCTACCAATACGAAAACTCTCATGACAGCCTCCAACCAATCCTTAGTTTCTTGTGTGTCCGTCTCTCCCTAGAACCTGGGCGGCCTCTGGCGCTGGAACTCGTGTAACGCAATCAGACAACGTGCACTCTCTACTTCTAGAGATGGCAGTATCGGTGGCCCAATGGGTAGTGGTACTGTTGGTACCCCTACTGTGGTGGAGCCCTGCACCGAGACCTCTTCGCTCGGTGGGCTAAAATCTCGTAAAAAACTCGAAAACTTGGCTGGCTGCCTTCATGGGGCCATCCTGAAATGAAATAGGTGTGCCACCGTTAAAACAGTACACCTGGTGATCTGACACAAAGTAATCACAAATAAAACTTTTTCAAAGGAAACACACATGCAATCAGTGTTTTCGTGCACTAATTCGGAGATCAAAAGTCATAGTCCTACTGTATGGATACGTCGGCCGCTGCACCAACATAGGATTCCCTAAAATGATAACCTCACCCAAAACAATTAACACTATTTCTACTTAAAAGAATCAGAGTCTAAGTTTTTCAGTAGAAATGACTACTCTGATACTAATTATTCACGACCCATCCTCGGGGCTCGTGCCGTGACTAACCCCAAGCCCACCTTCCCTAGGCCAGAGGCTGGCGACTAGAACCAAAGGTGTAATTCCCTAAGCTGGGAAGGAATTTCCATTATAAAATAAAACACACACAAAAGAGTACGCAACTTGAAGTAAACACTAAGGAAAACTGAATACAAAAGAGTGTGCTGGAAGTAAAGGGGCTGGAAATACAAGGCCAATAGTAAAGTACAACTGAAAAAAAAAGACAAACTTCTGAAAGGTAAATAGCAGCTCCTAGATCTCCCACTGAGGTTCCTACCTGAAGGGTAGGTACAGATAGACACCTCAGCACTCTACGTTTGTTAGACTCCTCTGTGTGACGACTAGTCGTAAGGTCAACCTCTGGGTACCATCCAGTTGTGGCACTCTTGGCCTCCGTCAGTGTTGTCTGTCATCTTCATCCAACACAACGAGGTGTAGGCATAACCTGTGCAGGGGTGAGTACAACGATACTTAGTAGGGACACCGATACCCTCAAGGTCTCACAATATTCAGCAAGGATAAACCACATTAGTATGACACAATCACGAATATCAACCAACCCTACTTATGTATATGCTCATACATATACCTAAGTTACCAGTCATAGTCCGACTCAAACTCTTGTGCCCAAGAACAACCCAGTCTACAAAGGAAGTAAATTCAATTACGTCGATGATAATGATTGAAAGTCAATACTCAGCTCACATAGGTATATAACACATGAAGAGGGGTGGAGATTATTATATGTAGCCCCTGAATCATCTCCTCTGTCGAACCCATGTAGGATCCTGGAACAATATCAGTGTTGTTGAACCCACATAGGATCCTGGTATAGAATTAAACACTGTCAAACTCACATAGGATCCCGGTACAAAAGTCAATGTTGTCGAACCCACGGAGGATACCGGTACAGAAGTCATCGTTGTCGAACCCACAGAGGATCCTGGTATAGTAGTCATCACTGTCGAACCCACGTAGGATTCCGGTATAGTAGTCACTACTGTTGAACCCACGGAGGATACCGGTACAGAAGTCATCACTATCAAACCCACGGAGGATCCCGATATAGTAGTCATCACTGCCGAACTCACGGAGAATTACAATACAGGATCGTCGCAGCAAGCCCTAGGGTTTCCGCACACAACACGCTCAATTCTGGGAGGGTCTGCTCCTCGAGACAAGTTTCGATACATAAACTATCAAAAATTCCTAATTTGATGTATCCCATAGTTCCATCTCATCATAAGGAACCCAACGCGACAGACGGTGCGTCAATCAGACGTCTAGTCTGAGAGTTATTGGCATTTCCATTCCAGGGGCCCAGTTTGATTTACGCTCGATCCAAACCCATCTGCTTTCATAATTTGTCCAGAACTCACTAAAAGTATCCCAAAAGGACCACCTCATTGCGAGGGACCTAGTACTGCAGACGGCGTGTTAATCGGACGCGTGATCTACGAGTTATTTTCATTTAAGCGAAGATGGGCCCGGCCCGTCAAGCCCAGTGGGCTGGCGGGTCGGCCCGACCCGTCTTGGGGGGTCCGACCCGGCTGGGGGTAGGCCTGGACCAGTGGGGCGCGGCCCACCTGCAGACCCAACCCGCACTGTGGGCCAGTCCGGTTCACTCGGAGGCGCCACGCGGCGCCGCCTCCTCCTCTACCTCGTCCAGCCGTAGTCGGCCGGTTCGGCCCAGCCCAGGCAGCCCGTGCTGCGGGCACTACAGTTCTCCAGCCCGACTAGTATGCGGCCAGCCGGTTCGCCCAGCTGAGGGGCCCGTAGACGCGGGTCGTGTCCTCCTCTACGTGGTGCCTACGGGGGTCGCGGTTCTCCAGCGGGCCAGCCGGATCGGCCGACTGGTCGTCCCACAGACCGGGCGACCCGAGTGGCCACCAGTCCCTCCACGCGGTCGATGCGTGGTGGCGGCCGCTGCCGCCGTCTCCAGTCACTTGCACAGCCGCCCAGCGACCCACCTTTCACGTACCACCGATTTCTCTCCGGTGGTCGGAAATTGGATTTGTCGGTGTCAGGGATCCTCCCGGGATGCCGCCCTTAGCGTTGGACCCTCTGTATTTCGTTGCTTCCACTTTGGCATGTCGCCCACGAAGAATGCAACAAGCCAAAGAACATCACAATATGATTGGAGGGAATCAGGTCATTTTAAGATTGTCCCGCACCCTCCGCGTTAGCATATCATAACAGGGTTCAATAAAGATCATCAACAAGACTGATCCATCCCAGATCTAAACCCCGCATGAAATTCTTCCCTTACCCTCATGAACGATCGAACCGCGTATCAGCTTGTTCATTGGCTGGTCCGCGTTCGTCATTTATAAATAAGATTGGAGAATGTAAATCCCAAGAAAGTTAAATGACCCTACCTCTGTTCATTGTTCGTTGATGACTTCGCGGGAAGAATATGGATTTGACATCGATCGTCGTGTCTTCCTCGCACTTTATATCCGAGCTTGAGCACTGGAGACTCGTCGGGATCTGATCTCCGTTTAAGGATTGTTCTTCATCGAAGATCTTTGGAGATCCGTCTTTGGAGAACCGTTCTTCGTCAATAATCCTTTCCCAGAACTCTCTCATTTCCAACAAATGGTCTTCCCCCAACCCAACTCAAAACATAATTATCACCTTAATTTTAGTTGTGTGTTTAACATAATTAATTAGTTCATTATTTGGGTGGTTACACCTCTAGTGTAACCACACTCTTAATTCTCCTCATTAAATGAGGTGTTTCAATTATCGAGTGGTCCCCACACCAAAAGAGTTTAAAAATTCAAAATTAAAATAGAAAATAAAATAAATATTTTATTTTATTTTTACCCCACAAATCCTCGGAAAACCAACTTTCACCCCGACTCGACTACGATCGAGGTGAAGGTCTCCTTAATAGAATATCGGCGCTACGAGTTCAACGGTTTCCTCAGATTTCCATTCCAAGCATCGGTTCAAAAGATAGATTTTCCCACTCACACATTTATTGAACGTACCTGAAAAATAATTCAGAAATTGATTCCAGGCACATCGGTCCTTGGAATCAAGCGCTGTCAGAAACTGCAGACTCGTAAAATCCCATGTATTTAAGAATGAAAAATTCCATGGAATTTCCAGGTCTTTAAAGTAAATTAATGTTTATTAAAATTTATAATGTTTAATGATTTGACTTTATAAAATATTTATTATGAGTATTTCATGATTTTAAATAAAACTATATTTGTTTTATTTTTCAAATAATATTTCTTATGATATGTTTTATGAAAATAATTTTGTATTAAATGTGATATATTGGGTATAAAAATGTTTATTTTTAGACCAAAATAAATTTTGAAAAGGAAAATTGTTTTTATAAGTGTTCATGGGCTAATGACATTTTACTATATTTTTATATAAATTAAATAATTTTTGGGATTATCTCAGATTTAAAATATTTTATATTAGGTTTAAGAATGTGTAGGGAAAAGGATTATATCAATATAAAAAATGTTAAGATCTTTCATGAAAATAGAAGTTCCCACTTTGTAATATATTTGGATTTCATGCAAGAGAAGTTAATTAACACCCTAAAACTCCAAGCCTAAATGGTATTTGCGAGTTTAATAAATTAAATTCATGTTTAAAGTGACTAGAATATGTAATGTTTAAGGATGGGTCCTTATTATTAATCTCTAAAATTATTCCCACTTTGATGATTTATTAATTCAAATCATTATTCTATATGATTTCAAAAATATTAACATAATAACATTTCATATATATAATATAATTAGAGAAATTAATGTTTGAATAGAGAATAAATAATATAATTAACATCCATGTCTTTACACATCCCACTAAGACATGATGACTGGTTCCATCACTCATCCCCTCTTAGCTTGTTCAATTTATTCACTTTTATTTATATCAAATACAGAAAAATAATAGGTTAAAACATTAATAATCATCAAAAAAGATACATAGTTCATTGATAATGAAGAGAATATTACCAAAAAACATTCAATAAAACATAAAATCTGTACAAATAACCATGCTATATAATTTAATAGAAAATATATAGCACTATATAACATATTGTTTCATTTAATAAATAATTCGCATTGACCATATTTTTAAATTCCATCAACATGACACCCATATATCACTGCACTCACGGTGGAATTAGTTTTTTGTTATATTACTGTTAATAATTGTTTTCACAATTTTTATAATTCTTATAATACTCCATCAAATCCAACTTCCATAAATTTTCTACACTATTCTAATACATTGATGTTTCAGGATAATCTATTATTTAATCAATCAGGAAAGAGTATCTGAATTGGTATTATTAAATTGTAAGAATTTAATTATTTAATTTTAAACATATGGGATAACTATTTTTCCTCATATGTCTATTATCATACAACATACATAAACTCATGAAATGGATGAAAAAAATTTAGTTCCACCTACATCATATACTGATAATATCTCATATTTAAAATATTTCAAATTGAATATTCTCAATCAATAAGCATTTTAAAAACTAAGAAAAGGAAAATTTTATTTTCTAATACAATGGAATAATAAAGGTAGAAATAAACAATGAAAATATAGGTTTTATCATTGTATCAATTATATGATCACATTCCCACAAAAAAGTTATCGAATCGGACATACAAGAGACACTCAATGGAGGAGAGGATTGGGAATGAAGAGTGGGAAAGAAAGAGACCCACTTTATACATACTACCTCAATTTGATTCACCATGTGAGATTTTAAAATTTTCCCTATGGGAAATGATTTAAATTCCATCATTTAAAGTGGTCATTAAAAATCATCATAAATCCACTGGTAATACCATAGTAAAATCATATTGTCTACCAAAAATGGAACTATAGTAGTTCAGCATCATATGTTCTACGGTTGATTTCCTACTACACTAACATTTATTTAACATAAAGTGCTCTATAATTATTACTCTATCTGATCTTATACCTATCTTAAGAATGAAAAATGATAATTATATGATAGAATTATTATGAAAAATACATTCTTAAATTCATTAAATTAATGGATACTAAAATGATCAACTTTCAAAAATCAAACTCTATTATCAATTGGAGGATTTATTTGTCTAAACGTTGGTAGAAGTTTTTTAATCCCCATACTGCTTAAACCATACTCAAACCTCAAATTCCACTATGCCTCTCTAGGACAGATATTGATTGATGGTAACACAATGGTTTTGGGATAATTGGTTTGGATTTCAAGGGTTTTCACGCATTCCTATGTTAGTTATCTCTTATATTAAGCCACTGGTTTCATTCTCATTATGATGTCGATGTTTGGAGACCTTAGTCGTTAAAATCAATACCCTGACCTCATGTTCTATGCTTCTCTATAAGTCAGATCTAATGTGGTGGTTCCACAGATTATTTTGGATGTATGGTTTTGGGGCTAATAATGATCCCCACATGGATGGATTTGGTTTTCCTCAATGTCGATAATATTTATTCTCTATTTCTCTAACAATGGAGGCTATCATTGGTTAAAACAGAAATAATAATGGAAATGTTTTGGTCTTATTGATTTTTTCATTATGTTTTCGGTGAAGGCCTATTTACTTCTCCAAAGGAGGAAGATATGTTTAAGGATTCCATGGTGAGGGTATTGATTAGTGATTTTTGTCCATTTTAGGTTTGTGATGAAATGGTTATGATGTTTTACGATGGATACAATGGATATTGACGGTCTTCAGTGACTGGTGTGATGTTTGGATAGTGATGCTGAAAGTGATGATAGGATGGAGATGTCGATGGCGGTAAATCATGATGATGATGAATGGAAGTGGGACTCAGCTGATTTAGTTGATGATGATAGATGCTTTGATAGTAACAGATACATGACGAAAGATGTAGACCAGACGTGATGTTGGAAGTGGCTCACAAATCAAATTTCTTCAGCCCAATGTGTTTTTCAAATTTTCATTTCATGACATTGGATTTTTCCTGTTAGAATTTTAGATTCCATTCCTCAGTGGTTGATTTTGGAATTTTGGATTGTGCTTCACTGTGGTATTTTATTTTTAGTATGAGTAGTTCCAACTAAATTTCAACATGGTTTTTCGAAAATACAAGAAAAATTAGATTTGAAAGATGATGTTTCTAACCAACTTTTTGAACCTATATCATTTTCTAATATCCAAACATAATTAAAATGTATAAATTAATTCCATTATTATCCCTATATTCATATATAAACTTCTTTTAAAACATAAGGAACAATTTATACGTCAAATTTAATTTATCAAATGGGTTTCTCACACTCACTATAAATAATTAAGAATTAAACATTGCTTGATATCTTATAGTTATATCACTTATTTTTATACATTATTCCTTTACACCATATCATCTATAAAGTTGATATGAAATTTTTATATCACGTTTTATCCTTTATAACATTAATGGTACAAAATCCATGTTTTTCCCATCCTACCATAATACAAATAGTATTATTATCTAAAGTCACTTTTATACAAATAATTTTTATTCAATATTTATTCTTTAAATATCAACAAAACATAATAATGTAGCATGATGTGTCATCACATCATTCTATGACCAAGCTGACACTAATGGACCTAATTAGTCATTATCATTGATAAATAAAAATGTGAATCTAATTCCATAATACACTACCTATACTGAGCATCCCATTATTATTGAACAACACTGACTCAACCATACACCATAGTTTATATATCAATTCAATGGAACACCTTTCATTTGTGTGTCCCGTTTTCTCCACCGTAAAAATCATGAATTCTTTTTGAATTAAATAATCACGATTGATGTAAATTCCAACACTATTAGGTATTGAGTTATTTACAAAAGGTTTTATTTCTCATCTTATATCCTAACATTTGGAATCCCATAACCACTAGTAAATTAAAATAATAAGAAAATTAAACTTACTAAATAACATCCATCTAATCATCACACACTAACATTGTCCATATAAAAATCCCCTTTTCCCCTAATATAAAAATTGATTCTCATTCCTTAATAAGTATTCCCATATGGAATTCTCCTAATTCATGTCCCAATACACTAGATGCATCACATAAAAACAAGATAAACATGAAAAATATAATGGATATATTCACTAAATAAAATATAATATATGATGTTTTTATCGGTATCATAATTAATGATATAGGTATATCATATGGTACTCTATCCACAAATCCAAGTAATATCATATAACTTGGAATTGTTTATCGTATGGTATGATATAGTTATATCACACTGCTACCATAAATATGTTGTAGTGTTTGATATGAACATATCATAATATAAGGATATTGGTTGATCATATGTTTCAATAGACATGTTATTCAAACATTAAGCATTATCCATTTAGTCTTACTCCATATTGTTTATTGTTATTATTATTAGTGCCTCATAGGATGAATCATTTAGGTGAACCAATGGTTTTTTGAAGTGATAATCACTATTTATATAACATTACTAAACCATTATATGATGCTTGAGTAAATACATCGAAAGATAATTAGTGTCCACTAGGACTACATAAATATGTCGAGACTATTGATATAGTAGTCTAATCACATTGATATTGATTTTCTATATTACAAAATTTCTATTATTTATATTCCTATTCCATTTAGAGGTACTATAAGATTATTTTGTAATAAAAAATTACACCCAAGAATTGGGTTTTTTGATACCCATGGATACAGTAAGAGGAAGGAAGCCATTTGATTCATCTTAGTGATCTCAATCAAATATGTGATTTATGATAGAATGCTTGACTATATATGGTGTAAGGTGCACCATCTATTTTTTTATGTTTTTAAATAAAAAACATCAAGCTTGATTAGTAACTTATGCATACCACTAAACACTAACTTACCCAAAAAAACATGCATTATTTGTCAAATGTGGCACTTGAGTTACACTTTTTCACTTGAGTGGCCCAAAAACACCAAAAAATACAAATTGAAATATTCAGCTAGTATAAAATTAAAATATTTAAAATTTAAAAAACCCTCAGTCTATGTCCTAGAGCATTGAACCGTCTTGAGACATAGACCAGGATTTCCAATACCATAATCTTTATCAAATTCACAAACAAGTACTACTCACAATATAGACCATCAATGTCGTTGACACAAAACATAATCCATTGAAGCCCTCATATAATGGTCAATTGTCTTCATCAATTATAGTGGGTGAAAAACTAGGAATGTCCTCCTAATATATAAAAAATGACCATCTTCCATTGACATAATGAAATGAAAGGAACCATACCAGCACTCTTGGGTTTGGTGCAAAAAAAATATTTTTATATGATTTTGATACCAAGTGTGAGGACTCCAGAAAAAAATACATATATTTTCTGAATGCAAACATTATATCTTATAAATGACCATAAAATAATAGAAAAAAAATATTTTCCTTGGAGATTGGAAAAAAAATATTATTGTGAGTATTTCTCTATTATCAGGGAATAATATATCTCCTTATATAAATATCCTAGATTATACTCATCTTCATATATTGGTGAAAGTAAAACACAAGTAAACGGTGAACACAAACACTCATTAATGAAAAAATGTATCAACAAGTCATAAATGGTAAGATAATAAGAATATGGGTAAATATTAACATGAAAAAAATATATGATAGTAACAATATGGAACAATAAGATTTGACCAAATGGTATAAAAAATAACTGGTAATCTATAATGATCAAACATATACCATGGAATAATATAGTGGAAACATGATAAAATAAACATGGGCCTTGGAGCATAATATAGGAATATAGAAATGTGGAACAAGTATAAGAATAAAAAATCATGACATAGTTGGTCAGGAATTAACATCCATGTCTCCCAAAACATAGTGTCTAAGAAATTCACATAACTGTCTCCCATAACATAATGGGTCAGGAATTCATGTCCCCATTTCCTATAATATAATAGTTGAATAATTCATGTCCTTGTATACAAAAACATTTTGGGATATTAATTCATATCCTTGTCTCATATAACATAGCAGTCCAAAAATTCATGCTCATATTTCCCATAACATAGTGGGTCTAAAATTCACATCCTTGTCTCCCATAACATAGTTGTTTCTAAATTTATATCCCTATCCCCCATAAAATTTTGGTTCTAGAATTCATGCCCCTATTTCCCAAAAAAAATACTTGGTTAGGAATTCATGTCCTAATATCCCATAATATAGTGGGTCGGAAATGCATGTCCCTATCACCCATAATATAGTGAATCATATATTTTTATCGCTATTTTTCATAACAAAGGGGCCAAGATTTCATGCCCCTATCCCCCATAACTAGATCGTGATATTTAAAACATTACCCAATTCTTTAGTGAGATATATAGTTATGTTATTAATTTTCACATAATGAATGAAATTCATATGTTCACCAATAGAGAATGGAAACATTTATATTTCAAACATCACTTAACTAAACATTGTAGAAGATATGGGTTTCATAAAACCTTTTATAGAAAATTTATTAATACATGTAGATAATAGAGGTAGATAATGACATAAGAACATATCCCTAGTGTAATATAAGGATAATTAATTCTGTTAACATAGATGAAATAATTTCTTAAAAACACTTTGAATAGTACAACATAAAAACAATTCAATAATCAAATCATATGATACCATCAGTTTAATACCCTAAATGAAAAATAGAATTCCATAATTATACAGTAATTAATTAAACATTATTTCAATGGAGATATTTTTTTGAAGATGAAGAGTAAAATAGAAGAGTAACTGTGAAAAGAAATTTTTATAAATAAAATATTTATATTGTTGTAAAAAGTTGAAGACAAATTCCATTTTTGAAAATTATTTCCCATAAAGTAAAATGATTTTCTTAAATGAAAATTTTAATGAAATTCCAAAAATGGAGCCTTGAAAATGAAATAAATGATATCTATGGAAATGTGGAGTGGAAGATAAAAATATAAATGTGAAAGGAAAATATGTTTTTAAATATTAGTAAATCCTTTAATCAAATCCCCATTATAAAATGGTTAATAAAAATTATATTTGAAATGAAGAAAAGATATATAAGAACAACACATGATAAAATAAATATTTTGGTTTTAAAGTAAGAACAAAATACAATTGTGCATAGATATAATATATACATGGAGGGAAAACAACTATCAAATATGTTGAGGCTTATTCATTACAGTGATTTATTTTTTATGAGGAATGAAACCCATCAAAGAAGAAGAATTGATGTAATAATCACTAAAAAGGACTTCTGCAGAAGAAAATTTAAATGAAATGTAACCTTAGATAACGTACCATATAATTTAACTATAAGGTATATTATACCAAAATCATAAGAAAAATGGTCAAGAAGAATTATCATAACTCACTGAATTGAAATCATGTTCACAAAAACCTATACGACTATAGTATCCATTAAATCAAAATCCCATGAAAAGAAAAACTGATATAGATTTGTAAATCACTTGAATTTTATCAATGTTATGATAAAAATAATTCATTGGGTAGTATATAAACCACACTAATTATATGAGTGTTGTAATATTTTTTATATGATTAAGTGTAATATTATATTCGTAATTTATTATGGATCAATTTAATCTAATTTTCTAAAAATTAAAAATCCCTTATAAAATTAATCCTTTGAAAATAACAATTTACTTTTATCATTGTAATTAATCTTTAACCTCAGTATCATAATCTTATATATAAAAATTAAATTGTCCTTCGGAAACAATTTGAAAATTGTGATTACAAATATGTAAATCATTTTATTTGATTAAATTTATATAAATAATAAGAAATTATTTTGATATATGCATGCATAAAAAGTAGAAATGATTTTATGGAAATTATATAATTTAAGTACATTATAAATTTATTTCCTATTTATTAATAACTTTCAGATGGATTGGAAATTATTTACTTATTTATATTATCAATTATGCAACTATAATATAATTAAATTCCCAATGTATAGAAATAATTTTTTTATCCAAACTTATTTCGAGGCACAACATTATTTTAAGTAATATATTGAGATTTTGAATGAAAAGAAAATGTTCGTTAGCATACAAGATACACAACTCTAAGATTAAATGAACAATGAAATAATAATATTTAAATATGACAATTATAACCTAGCCATTAAATTCATGGGAATAAATATTATTAAACACTTTTTTATGTATATGAGGTCCCTACACACTTTTAATTTTTTAATTAATACATTGAAGATAAGTAGTTGTTTTTTAGTAAAATCATTCTTTTATTCAAAAATATATTTTCTTAAAAATATTTTTTATTTTATTTCTTGAGTGAATATTATAACTCAATTTTTTAAATTGAAGTGCACTGTGTTGCATTTGTTGTCAATGAGGCATGAAGTTGTCTTGGAATGAATGGAAGTCAAGGAATGTCAAGATGTGAATGACAAAGGTTGTGATGGTGTTGGTAAAGAATAGAGAATGGCCATAGTACTAAGATGCATGTCACTTAGGAGATTCACTAAGTGGCATAGGAGATGTGGTTGAAACATTCTCTAGTAACATCAGACGATTGCTGAACTGATCTTTAAGTTCATAGAACTTGTATCCTGATGATACAAAGTCACAACATTGATTGAATACCATGCATTGTCTTCACAATACATGAGGAGTTGAAAGGAGTTCCATCCACAACTACTAAGTGGATGATGTGCATTAAAGAAGTCCATGCACTATCACTTAGTGCATGTGAATTGGAAGTGATCCAACTTGATCTCTGATTAGATCAATGAAGCACTTTGAATAATTTAAGTGATTCAGGAGTTCGGTTGAAGATGAAGATCCTTGAGAATTCTCTCCTAAGTAGAAAATGAGATGATGAAGAAGAATTATAAATTGAGGAGTTGTTTCTAATCAAGAGGATTAATGTTTGAATTCTTAAGAAGAAGAGAAGAGAAGAAATGAAGAAGGGAGAAGTGGCATTTGGCAATTGGCATATTTTATATGGAGGAGAAACTTGTTTTTATACAAATTCTAGGTTCTTTCCTTTGCCAAAAAATATGCCAACCTCATGGGCCAGCCTTAAGGGTTCAACCCAAGGCACATGTGGGACCAGGTCACCACGCCCAAGGGGATCCCATGGGGCCAGCCCAAGAGAGGTTGGGGCCGTGTATAAGCCCCGAGGATACGCGGTGATGAAGCCCGCGCAGCGTGGGCGCAGGAGCGCGCCCGAAGGGTGCATAGTGGGCGCCAGTGGCGCGCCCGCAAGGAGCATAGTGGGCGCAGAGCGCGCCCGCAGAGAGAACCCGGTGCGGGGCGGCACCGGGAGGGAGGAAGTTCAATTACGGAGTAGCAGAGAGCGCTTGGGTGATATACCGCATGAAAATCCCGCGCCGTTTCGATGTGGGACGCGGATTTTTCCCGCGGAAGAGATCCTGGCCGCTCATCCAATCGCGCGCCAGATCCGAGCCGCTCATCTAATTGCGCCGCTCCGGTTCAAATCCAGGCCGTCCGATGTCCTTTATTCGCCCGATCGAACGGCTCCCGGTCCATCTCCTTCCGCGAGCTCAAGCCGAGGACATCCCGAAGCCACCCGTAGCCTCCTTCGAACCAGAGGCTTCCCCGACGATGATTTCCAGTTTCCGGCCACCATTGCCGAAGATGAAGACACCATTGGACTCGTCTGGACCACCTGAACCTAATCATGCAATAAAAAAGGCATGCATGCAACAGATGGAGAATTTCGATGTTCGGCCGAGGCAAGCAAAGCTTCCGAGACCACGTGGTTGGTGTTTTTGCATGGGATGAGCCTAAACCGAAGGCCGTGCATGCGTTATGAGTCGCATGCACGTAGAGGAAGAAAATAATGAGAGAACCCGCGTGAACTGAGGACCAAATTCAAGATTTGGAAAGTTTTTAAAGATCCGAAGATTTCAGTGATTCAAGATTCAACACGCGGATGGACAGAGGCGTTTCTCTACCTATAAAAAGAGAGGCCGAGGCTCTCATTAAGCTTGCTGATGCGATGAAATTTTGAGAAGTCCCGTGAGAGCTCTTGTGCCTCGCGAAGAACTGAGCTGCGCGCCCCCTGCGCGGCAGTAAAGCCAGGAGCCATCAGAGGCTCCGTGAGGTTCCTTTTGCGCTTCCCTTGCGTGAAAGAAGTGAAGGGGAGTCCCCTGCGCGTATCCCTTGCGCGACAGGAAGGAGCCGAGCCGCATCCTTGCGCGCCCGAGGTTGTCACCCTCTCTGTTCGCGAATTTGCACGACAGGAGGAAGAGCCCGCGGTGTTGCACCTGCGCGCCCGCGGCTGGCTGCACTTGTGCGCCCTTTAGCCAGTGCAACTTGCGCGCCTTGTGCTCCAAGCACTTGCGCGATTCCTTGCATCCAAGGCTTTGCACAGCTGCCCCTTGCACCTTGACACCTTGCCCCATTGAGAAGGCCGAGCCTTTGTGCTTGTGTGCAAGGAGAACCCGAGGCTTGCATCTTGTGTGTGAAAAGAAGGCCGTAGCCTTGGGTGTGTGTGAAACAAGAAGACCACCACAATTCGGGCAGTGTGTGCACAAGAAGTGGGAGGCCGAGACCACACCATTGTGTGTGTGTGAGATAGTGAAGAAGTAAGCCGAGGCCAAGTGTATGCAAAGTGGAGAACCCAAGCCGTAGCCTTTGGGATGTGCAAGAACAAGTGAAGACCACACTTTGTGTGTGTGTGCATTTGAAAGGAAGGCCGAGGCATAGCTTGGGGTGTGCAAAAAGAGTGGAGGCCAAATACACACTCTTTGTGTGTGTGCAAATCAAAGAACAAAGTTGTGTGTGCAAAACAACAAAGTGAAGTGGCCGAACCTATGTGTGTGCTCTAAGAGGAGTGAACACACTTAGAAGAATAAGAAGACTCACACAAAGTATAACACACATTTAAGTGTGTAAACACATTGAACAAAAGTGTGAAGTTAAAGTGAGAAGGTGTGTGCTTAAAGTGACTACACCCTTTGAGGGTTTATTGCACCAAGAGGAGAAAGAGTAGAGTGCATGCATGCATGCATGCACGTGCACACGTGAACAGAGCCAAATCAGTGGTGTGCATTTTAGTTGACCAAGACCAGGAGGTTCTTGAAGAATTTGAGAAGCCATGCAGTCAGTGCATGAGGATGCAGAGATGCCATGCACTTAGTGCATGAAGTTGAAGTGAGTGAGACTGGACCAGACTGAAGTTAAAGACATCAGTTGTCTGAGCATTCAGTAGTTGAAGAGAGAAGCCAGGTCATCCTGAAGAAGGAGATAAAGCCTGAGCAAGACGAGAAGACCTGATCATCACAAGTGATCAGAGGTACAGAGCAAGGCCAGCAGTCTTTATCCCAGACTGCTGAGGATACTTGACGAACTTAAAGTGGAGAAGAGCTACTCGTGTGACTCGAGGAGCCAGGAGAAGACCCTGTGGGACTCAGGGAGAAGAAGTCTTCAGTGGGATTCTGGAGCAGGCCAGTGGGACTCTGGTAACACTGTGGGACGCAGTATAAAGACCCTCCTGTGGGACTCAGGAGAGATACGGTGGGAAGCTGTATCGACCATTGTAATACTAACAGATTATAATGGGAGAATCTATGCTGGGAGAGCATGGCAAGGATGTAGGTCTTTGGTGCCGAACCTTGTAAATCCTTGTGTCCAGTGCCTTTACATTTACTGCATCATTCGTGGAAAGGTGAGAGATACAAGAAGAGTGGATCGAGGCTTTAACCAGCCATAGAGGTTTAATTGATAAGAATCAATTAGTAAAAAGTTTTAATGGATCACTGATTCACCCCCTCCCCCTCTCAGTGATTCACACTGATCTGGGCACTTCAATTGGTATCAGAGGGAGGTTACCTCTAAAAGATCCAAGGGAGTCTTTATGAAGTGCAGATTTGAGGAAATGAAAGAACAGCCTCAAATGGAGATATCTGCCAAGACTCAGAAAAATAGAAAGAAGAAACAGGCCAAGAAGATGAAGAAAGCCTGTCCTAGCTGTGATGAAGTTGAAACAATGAATGATCTTCAGAGTGCACTCAAATATCTTCAGAAGACAGTTCCCATGGAAGTGGCAAAGTGTATAGCTACAGGCATCCATGATCTTCATGAAGAAAAATCACAGTTGGAAGAAGAAGCCAATGCTATGGAAGATCAGCTGGCTAAAAGGGTTGGCATAACCAACACTCTCAGAAAGCTGGTGAAGGCTAAAGATGAAACTGTTTCTCTTTGCAATGAAAGATATGAAGACACTGCTGAAGAATTGCAAAGAAGCCTTTCTGAGAAAGAATTCTTTAAAATAATAATCAAAGAAGTTTTCCATGCACTGGAAAAGAGGCACAAAGTTTCAATGAATGTCAGAGATGCTCAACTTAAAGAAAAAGTCAAATTGGTGAAGGAGCTGGACAACTCATTGCAAGAATTGAAGAAGGTGCATGAAGACCAGATGAAACAACTGGTGCAGAATTGGGAAGGAAAGCTAAGAACTGTTGAGGATGAGAAGAACTCCCTCAATATGAAATACTTTGAACTAGAGGTGATACTGACAAATCTGCAATCACCCAAAGCCAAAGCCTCCCAGTCAACTGAAAGGAGAAATGTTGCTACTCAAGTATGCTTTGAGAAGGATGATTCTAAGAGAAAGACATCCTCTAATAAAAGTGCAACATCTTCTAGAAATAAGGTACCATCCATACCATCTTGTACTGATGCTTCTAATTGTGTTTCCACAAAAAGTGCAGGATGGAAGAATAATTCCAAACAAATATGGATGAAGACAGTAAAGAAGCAGAGCTCTCCTGAAATAACACAACTTGTCAAGAAAAGTACCCAGCAATCAGAAATACACAAGAGGTCAAGATTTGTGGGTCAATGTTGGTGTTGTAATAAGTATGGGCACTGTGCAAAGGATTGTTGGTACAATCCACTGAATGTCAAAGCACAATGGAAGCCCATGCCAAGGGGGAGCAAGCCAGAAGAAAAGAAGCAGCATCCACAGGTCCAGAGACATCTGTTTACTGCAAATAGATTTGGATTACTTGACAACATCTGGGATGATTGCAAAAGTGGTCAAAAAGATACATGTCAGTCTCCAACTGTATCCAGAGCTCAAAAGAAGAAAAGATCACAGAACCTGGCTCAAAAATATTCCTTGGGAAGCAAGAAGAAAGTAGAAAATGCTCCCAAGAAGTGTTTGAGAAATGAAGATAAGTCCTTGGAGTCTGAGTCCAAGAAGGGTGATGCATCCAGAAGGACCACCAAGAAATGCTTCTACTGTGGGAAGAAAGGACATATCATGGATCTTTGTAAAGAAGCCATGAAATTAAATAGAAGCAGACTGGACTCAAAAGGACAATCAATCCAGAAGAAGAAGAAGGGACTGATTGAAAACAAGTTTCCTAAGAGAGGTAGCTTGACAGAATCAAAGGAACCATGTGGAATATCCAGAACTGAGGCCACACTTCCAAGTGACTTACTAGTCATATGGCCAAATCAGTTGCAACTTGCCAAAGATCTGAAAAGAGCTGAAAATGAAGTTCTGGAAATTGCTAAGGAAAGAGGGAAGAAGAATATTTCACATGAAGATATATTGAGATCCACACCAGCACAATCATCATTGAAGATCAAATGTGCAAGTGTGAAGAATGGTGAAAATGGGACATCTCGGTTGAGAGAATCTTCTCAACCTTGTTGTTCACATTGATGAACCAAGGAGGTTCCATCTTATTCCCTAATCACTTGTATTTACATGTGCTGACATTGCAGGGAATTGAAGATGATGATCATTCTCAACTGGAGGATGGTTTGGAAAGAATGGATTGCACCCCTTGAGGGGGAGCCAATCTGAAGAAGATGGGATTCTTAGATTAATACCATCTTGAGAAAAGTGAAGGTATTCCAATCATACTTTCATCCCTTGTTTCTTAATTGTATCCATCGTGACAATTAAGGGGGAGTATTGATTGAAGACAAATGAATGAAAGGGGGAGCTTTATCTTTGCACCTAAACTTTCTAATGAGTTTTGTGAAGTATGTGCAGGATTTAGCAATTCATTGTTATATCTAAAAAATTTCAAGCCCCTTGAAGCATGATCTCACATGTGTAGAGAATTGTGGACAACATTGAGTTCCTTGGTTACATCACTCTTGTTTTCTACACCGGGTTAGCCCAAGTAGACTTAGAGTTGATCTACTAAAGGTTCTTTGCTAAAGAAGAACATGTGACATCATCCCTCTCTCAGTGTTTTTCAATAAAATACTTTTCAAAGGGAGGAAGAGATTTTTGAAAGTGAACCACACCACACCTTTGCATTTGAATGCCAATAAGGGGGAGAAAATATTGGCAGACATATTGACCCATTCATATGTGCTGAAGGAGTGTATTGACAACAAATGCAAAGGGGGAGATTGAAGTGCACTGTGTTGCATTTGTTGTCAATGAGGCATGAAGTTGTCTTGGAATGAATGGAAGTCAAGGAATGTCAAGATGTGAATGACAAAGGTTGTGATGGTGTTGGTAAAGAATAGAGAATGGCCATAGTACTAAGATGCATGTCACTTAGGAGATTCACTAAGTGGCATAGGAGATGTGGTTGAAACATTCTCTAGTAACATCATACGATTGCTGAACTGATCTTTAAGTTCATAGAACTTGTATCCTGATGATACAAAGTCACAACATTGATTGAAGACCATGCATTGTCTTCACAATGCATGAGGAGTTGAAAGGAGTTCCATCCACAACTACTAAGTGGATGATGTGCATTAAAGAAGTCCATGCACTATCACTTAGTGCATGTGAATTGGAAGTGATCCAACTTGATCTCTGATTAGATCAATGAAGCACTTTGAATAATTTAAGTGATTCAGGAGTTCGGTTGAAGATGAAGATCCTTGAGAATTCTCTCCTAAGTAGAAAATGAGATGATGAAGAAGAATTATAAATTGAGGAGTTGTTTCTAATCAAGAGGATTAATGTTTGAATTCTTAAGAAGAAGAGAAGAGAAGAAATGAAGAAGGGAGAAGTGGCATTTGGCAATTGGCATATTTTATATGGAGGAGAAACTTGTTTTTATACAAAGTCTAGGTTCTTTCCTTTGCCAAAAAATATGCCAACCTCAAGGGCCAGCCTTAAGGGTTCAACCCAAGGCACATGTGGGACCAGGTCACCACGCCCAAGGGGATCCCATGGGGCCAGCCCAAGAGAGGTCGGGGCCGTGTTTAAGCCCCGAGGCTACGCGGTGATGAAGCCCGCGCAGCGTGGGCGCAGGAGCGCGCCTGAAGGGTGCATAGTGGGCGCCAGTGGCGCGCCCGCAGGGAGCATAGTGGGCGCAGAGCGCGCCCGCAGAGAGAACCCGGTGCGGGGCGGCACCGGGAGGGAGGAAGTTCAATTACGGAGTAGCGGAGAGCGCTTGGGTGATATACCGCATGAAAATCCCGCGCCGTTTCGATGTGGGACGCGGATTTTTCCCGCCGAAGAGATCCTGGCCGCTCATCCAATCGCGCGCCAGATCCGAGCCGCTCATCTAATCGCGCCGCTCCGGTTCAAATCCAGGCCGTCCGATGTCCTTTATTCGCCCGATCGAACGGCTCCCGGTCCATCTCCTTCCTCGAGCTCAATCCGAGGACATCCCGAAGCCACCCGCAGCCTCCTTCGAACCAGAGGCTTCCCCGACGATGATTTCCAGTTTCCGGCCACCACTGCCGAAGATGAAGACACCATTGGACTCGTCTGGACCACCTGAACCTAATCATGCAATAAAAAAGGCATGCATGCAACAGATGGAGAATTTCGATGTTCGACCGAGGCAAGCAAAGCTGCCGAGGCCACGTGGTTTGTGTTTTTGCATGGGATGAGCCTAAACCGAAGGCCGTGCATGCATTATGAGTCGCATGCACGTAGAGGAAGAAAATAATGAGAGAACCCGCGTGAACCGAGGACCAAATTCAAGATTTGGAAAGTTTTTAAAGATCCGAAGATTTCGGTGATTCAAGATTCAACACGCGGATGGACGGAGGCGTTTCTCTGCCTATAAAAAGCGAGGTCGAGGCTCTCATTAAGCTTGCTGATGCGCTGAAATTTTGAGAAGTCCCGTGAGAGCTCTTGTGCCTCGCGAAGAACTGAGTTGCGCACCCCCTGCGCGGCAGTAAAGCCCGGATCCATCAGAGGCTCCGTGAGGTTCCTTTTGTGCTTCCCTTGCGCGAAAGAAGTGAAGGGGAGTCCCCTGCGCATATCCCTTGCGCGACAGGAAGGAGCCGAGCTGCATCCTTGCGCGCCCGAGGTTGTCACCCTCTCTGTTCGCGAATTTGTGCGACAGGAGGAAGAGCCCGCGGTGTTACACCTACGCGCCCGCGGCTGGCTGCACTTGTGCGCCCCTTAGCCAGTGCAACTTGCGCGCCTTGTGCTCCAAGCACTTGCGCGATGCCTTGCATCCAAGGCTTTGCACAGCTGCCCCTTGCACCTTGACACCTTGCCCCATTGAGAAGGCCGAGCCTTTGTGCTTGTGTGCAAGGAGAACCCGAGGCTTGCATCTTGTGTGTGAAAAGAAGGCCGTAGCCTTGGGTGTGTGTGAAACAAGAAGACCACCACAATTTGGGCAGTGTGTGCACAAGAAGTGGGAGGCCGAGACCACACCATTGTGTGTGTGTGAGATAGTGAAGAAGCAAGCCGAGGCCAAGTGTATACAAAGTGGAGAACCCAAGCCGTAGCCTTTGGGATGTGCAAGAACAAGTGAAGACCACACTTTGTGTGTGTGTGCATTTGAAAGGAAGGCCGAGGCATAGCTTGGGGTGTGCAAAAAGAGTGGAGGCCAAATACACACTCTTTGTGTGTGTGCAAATCAAAGAACAAAGTTGTGTGTGCAAAACAACAAAGTGAAGTGGCCGAACCTATGTGTGTGCTCTAAGAGGAGTGGACACACTTAGAAGAAGAAGAAGACTCACACAAAGTATAACACACATTTAAGTGTGTAAACACATTGAACAAAAGTGTGAAGTTAAAGTGAGAAGGTGTGTGCTTAAAGTGACTACACCCTTTGAGGGTTTATTGAACCAAGAGGAGAAGGAGGAGAGTGCATGCATGCATGCATGCACGTGCACACGTGAACAGAGCCAAATCAGTGGTGTGCATTTTAGTTGACCAAGACCAGGAGGTTCTTGAAGAATTTGAGAAGCCATGCAGTCAGTGCATGAGGATGCAGAGATGCCATGCACTTAGTGCATGAAGTTGAAGTGAGTGAGACTGGACCAGACTGAAGTTAAAGACATCAGTTTTCTGAGCATTCAGTAGTTGAAGAGAGAAGCCAGGTCATCCTGAAGAAGGAGATAAAGCCTGAGCAAGACGAGAAGACCTGATCATCACAAGTGATCAGAGGTACAGAGCAAGGCCAGCAGTCTTTATCCCAGACTGCTGAGGATACTTGAAGAACTTAAAGTGGAGAAGAGCTACTCGTGTGACTCGAGGAGCCAGGAGAAGACCCTGTGGGACTCAGGGAGAAGAAGTCTTCAGTGGGATTCTGGAGCAGGCCAGTGGGACTCTGGTAACACTGTGGGACGCAGTATAAAGACCCTCCTGTGGGACTCAGGAGAGATACGGTGGGAAGCTGTATCGACCATTGTAATACTAACAGATTATAATGGGAGAATCCATGCTGGGAGAGCATGGCAAGGATGTAGGCCTTTGGTGCCGAACCTTGTAAATCCTTGTGTCCAGTGCCTTTACATTTACTGCATCATTCGTGGAAAGGTGAGAGATACAAGAAGAGTGGATCGAGGCTTTAACCAGCCATAAAGGTTTAATTGATAAGAATCAATTAGTAAAAAGTTTTAAGGGATCACTGATTCACCCCCTCCCCCTCTCAGTGATTCACACTGATCTGGGCACTTCATAAATGTTAGGAAATTTATTTGTAAATAGGAATTTAATTTTAAAATTAAGTGTGTAAATATTAACTTATAATAATTTTTTGAGAATTTTCTAAAAATATTAATTTTTAATGAATAGTAAAAGTACTATTTTTTGTAAAAGAGTACTTTATTTTTAAATATTTACAAAATAAAATTATATTATGGATTAGTTTTAAAGCATAATTATTTCTATTTTATTTACAAAAATCTAATTAGGATTTTTAAAATGGATTTTATACAAGAATTTAGAATAATAACATTTTATATCATAAAAAGTACTTTTCTAAAAAAACTATTTTTTGGTCACATATATCTAATTTGATTTTAAAATAATTCTTATAATTATTTGTTTTGAATTTTAAAAAATGGATTAAATATTTCTATTTATAAGTTAAAATTTTTTAAATAGGTTACTTATAAATTTTGTTAACATAAAACAAAACCTTAGTAATTTTTCAAAACACCGTAAAGTAAAATTTAAGTAATTAATGGTTAAAAATAATTCGTTAGGGACTATAGAATGACCCTAAAAATTCCATAATTTAACTATATTATTCCATTTCATACATACTAATATATGATTTGATGGCATGGTCTTTTTTCCATTTTAATTGATTATGACCTGCATTATATTTTATGTAATAAAAATTCAAAAATGTCATACTCTTGTTTTTAAAAACTATAATATTTTTAACATGGATACAAACTGAGGATATATTAATTTATATATAATAATTTTAAATATAAATGTTCTCTTTTCATCATGGAATTTTAATTTTAATTTTTTTAAATAAATAATTACCATAAATTTTTAGACAACACTAACGTAATAATTATTCGATTAATGTTGAAATCAAATAAATGATATTAAAAAATTTAAAAGAAATATAATATAAAATATTTAATGTATTACTAGAGTTTTATGGATTAATATATAATTTTATTTCTGTATTAAAATATTTGGTGGGAATTGTTTTTCATTATGTCATGAAATTCAATGTAATAGATAATGTTAAAATTAATATTAATGGAATTGTATAATAAATAAAAATTTATTTAATGAAATAAAATAATTAAAAAACAAATATTCTATAAATTTATTAATATATTCTTGAAAATTTCATCCATGATCCACTTATGGTCCATTTTTTATTTATAGTAACTATCTTAACACTCAAATAGTTAAATAACTTTATTTCCACGGTAAATCAGGAAAGGGTCAATGAGTGGTTAAAACCAAAAGATATGCATAAAAGTATGGTAAAAAACTTCCAAAAATTATATTATGTTTTTATTTTGAATAATAATCATAATTTTTTCAATCTTATCAATTTGGATCCATTTGGACAACAAAAATAATTTAAATTAAATTAATAATTTAATTAATTCAAAGAGTGCTTATCCCCTCTCTTTAAAAAGGGGAACATTTATTCTGATTTATTCACACACAAAAATACATTTGTTTGAAAATTATATAAAAAATAACTTCCCTTAATACCACCCAATGTTCCTTACTTTGGGAAAAATAGCAATCTTAGTTGTCTTAAAGTTTAAAGAAAATGATATTTCCCGAAGAAGTGGTGTAGAGTTTAACCGAATGTTTTTATTTTGTTTCATGTTACACATCCATAAAATATTTTGTAACCCTGATGATATAAAAAACATCATTATATACCATATAATGAGATGTTTTTGTGTTATTTGAGTAACCTATATCCATCTCCAACGGCCATCAAAATGGGAAATGAGTTCATCTTTCGTGTCAATGGTGGACAACCATCTCCCAAACCAATGTAATTCCTTTTCCATCCCCGTCTCTCATGGTTAGTTATAATGATGGATTTAGGTTATATATATGATATTCATTTCATTTTTATCATTATATGATGATTAAATAACACAAATTTTCTTACTATTGCATTCATTGGACAATTATAACATTGGTCGTGCATACGTGTGGACTACAAGCTTCAGGAAGTGATGTAATTCATTTTATGTCACCAATATTATAATTATGTTTTTATAAACATTTTTTTAATATAAAATGATTCTTAAATTATTTCAATGATGATTGTTGAAAAATGGGAATGTTACTCTTGCATACATACAACATACCACCTCCATGACTGTAACATAGTTCGTTTTTCATAACCATGTTTCATGATTAGTTTTAAAAGTATAATTTATCTATAAAAATGAAAATTATGGCATGATTATTATTCTTTACATAATGGAATAGGGACATCTTTGACCATATTCATCTTACTAAGGCAATTTTGGACTAATTAAATGAATATCATCCAAACATCCATCTTGAATGTTATTAATTTAATAATTCAATATAACATGGTAAGAGATAAAATAAAAACGATAATACAAATGAAAAAGTTTCCTAATAAAGTAAATAAGTATCCCTACTTTATTGTTTATAAAGATAAATAATGTACATGATGAGTCATACTCAAGGTATGATACTTTCTTTTTTAAAAATCATCTAAATATTCCTATAATACTTTATTTTTCTTCCATATCCATATTTTTAAAATTAGTTAATGGATGTATTTATATATATATAATTGATTTGTAAAGTAAAATATACGTTTTATTTGAATTTAATTCCAGGTTTTTCAAAAAATAATCATTTATGGGAGGTTTTAATGCCTTTTAAAAAAATAAAAAGGAATATACTATTTTAACATATATAGTGACAATGAATTTTCTAACAGTTGTAACTATTATTTTATCTTTTAACATTCATTAATAGATTTTATCTTTTCATAAAATAACCCCCTCATACCAACATTTGAGTTATTTTCAAAAAGTGATATAGAATGAAATGGATATACCAATATATTAAAATGTGTTTTTATATATGAAAGGAATGTTTTTATGATGAAAATTGTTATATATTTTGTTCTAGATCTTGGGAATTGTTTATCAAGGTAAGAGGTTCCATTATAAACTGATGGTGGGAGATCCTATTATTTATCTCCAATACAAGGGTTAAAGGGATGGAGATAATTTATTAGGATTCCCCTTTGATATTCTAGTAATAACCTATTATGGTTTTCTAAATATGGGATGGAGTTAACCGATTAGGTTTCTCATAATAGTTTACTAGAATATACCATGATAGTTATCCAAAGTATAATCACGACCATTATCTTTAGTGTAACAACAATGGTTACAATAATTATTACTATGATGGTTATTCTTTATATAATATTGAGGGTTAATACATATGTAATAGTGATATAAAAATTATTCCTAGAGAATCCATCAGGTTCTGTCTATGCTTTATATAGGTTTTAAAAGTTTACAGTGAGTAAAAAAATTATTATTTCTCAATTTAATTGATTTATTTCATAAGCACAAATAATAATTAGATAATTTTAATTATTTGATGGGGTTTTCAAGTTTTTCACTAGACTATGAGTTTTAAATATTTTTATTACCATTAATGTGATTTTTTTTTCATCCCGTGTTTAGAAATTTTTTCAAAGTATTTATGGATGTATGAGGGAAAATACGAAGTCACGTTGAATGTGAAGAAGATTTTTCTTGTAAAGAAAATGTGTTTAATTTTAAATGTTTTATATTATGGGAAATATGGATAGTTATTAGACGTTTCCACATTGTATATATATGGGTTTTTCATAAAATGTTTCTGAATAAACTCTTTAAAAATATAGACATAAAATATATTTGGGAATATAATAAAGTGAATTTTCATTTAAATTCACTAGAATATATAGTGATTACAGATGGGTCTTTATATTTAACAATTATTTATCTATAATAATTTAATTTAATTAATGAATTAATCTTAAAAAATAACTATTATATTTGTTTTTATATATTTTTCATTTTGCGACTAAATGAATTTATAAACTTCAACTGAATAACTACATTATAATGGTTGTATTTACTTATTATAGCCATATATTAATAAAAAATGCAATGTACTAAATTTAGAATTTTTCATGGGAAATAAACTATATTAAATCCTATTTCTTTAATGGGATTTTAATACCTAAATCTTCGAATGTACCATTCGACACCATTTAAGTAATGTTCAACCTCTCAATTTTAATTATTACTCAAAATGAAAAATAGTTATGGGTATGACTCACGATATAATTTCTAAATCACTTTCATGGTTAATAATATCAAACCCATATTTTTCATTATAATATAAATATATTGATATTCTCAATCATTTGTTCCAAATGTTCCACGTCATCTTTCTATAAGTCTAACTAGTTTCTAGATACATACCTTATACAATATCATTTTCATGCTCATGTTTCCAACAAAATAATAAATCCAATGTTGTTATGATAATGTTCAATATAATTAGAGAAATATAATAATATGGTTCTATATACAGTGTCACATATATGCTATCTTACGAATCTCAAGGTTTTGTTCTTGGTTATCCGAAGACATGTTCCTATTTGGTTTTTTAACCTATAAAGTCATATATTACATCATCAAATTCCCTTTAAATATTTCGTAATGGTTTTTGAGGAGAATGTAAATTAATGAAGTATATCCTCAGGAGTTCCAAACCCGGAGTGCAGTTATAATAACTTTTTTCACACTGAGGGATGATCGAATTAATAATCAAAAAAAATTCTGGTTTATTACCCTTATGCGATTCTATTATAAAGCGCATACCCACCTATTTGTTTCATGTCAGTGATTTCATTTCATGGTAACCGCGCAGTCATTAGATTAACTAAATTTTATGATGATTTCTAATATTTACAATTATATATAGTTTTTTCACTAATGATGTCTAGTCATAATCCCCAAGAAATAAATAAATTATTTATAAAAGATAACTAAACCCGATTCTGATACCAACTGAGAATCCCAACACATATACTCATGGGTTATTTAAAAAATACTTATATTATAATTTACCTCGATACAAAGTTATATTGTCGAATCTAAACACAAATATTTTTCTAGAATATATTCATTATATCTCAAAAATGATTACACAATCAAAAAACATAATGGTTTAGTGTAATATTGAGATTAAATAAAAAATTTATTATTGTGGGATTTCTATATATGAATTCCTAACTAGAGCCACATATAGATATCTCATGGTTTTTAATCATGTTCATAACATGAGTAATGAAAAATATAAGAATTGGGTGATCTTAAAGACCAAATGAGGGAAAAATATAAAATCGAGTCATAAAGGGTTATTGTATAAGAATATAATTATATATTAACATGGGATAAATATCTAATAAAAAGGAACAAGGAAAATTGTTATTTTTTTCTAGAGGGAATAATAGAAGGATATATACTACAAAATTATCAAAAATATACCATATCATTAAATTATATAAAAAATAGGCAATAAAATTGATCCACAGATCATAAAAAAGAATATAGAAATGTGGCATAAACATAAATAGAAGAAATCATAACATAGAGGGTTACGAATTCAAATTCCTATCCCAAATAATAATATTGTTAGGAATTCATTTCAATGTATCCCATAACATAATTGGTCAAAAATTCACATCTTGGTCTCCCATTACATTGTTAGTCAGGAATTCACATCCGTATATCTGATAACATAGGGGTTCAAGAATTTATGTCCCTACATCCCATAATATAATAAGTTAAGAATTAAATTCACAGTATCCCATGAAATAGTGGGTAAATAATTCATGTCCTCATATTAGATAACATAGTGGAATATGAATTCACGTCCTAGTCAGTGATAACACATTCCCATAACATAGTGGGTTTGAAATTCACATCTAAGTCTCACATAACCTAATGAGTCCTCAATTCATTATCCTATCTACCATAACATAGTTAGCCAAGAAATCATGTCCTTGTCTCTTACAAAATAGTTGGTCCAAAATACACGTACCTATCTCACTTAACAAAGTGGTCCAAGAATTCACTTCCCAATCTCCCATAATATAGTCAGACGATAATTCAAGTCTCTATCTCTAATAAAAATGTTGGCCAATAATTCATATCACTCTCCCTCGTAACATAATGGGTTTTGAATTCATATCCTTGTATCCCATAACAACATGAGTCAATAATTCATATCCATGTCTCCCTTAACTATCTCATGAGATATCCAACTTTACCAAATTATATGGAGAGGTATATAATCACAAAAACCACCCATAACATAATTGATAAAAAATACATGTGTGATGAGTAAGATTAAAAACATTCATATTTAAATATTCACATAAAAAATCCTTGAAAATAGATAAATTTCATCATAAATTTTATAAAAAAAATATAATATATTAAGAGAAATAATGTCGATGATTGTATAATAATGTTTTCTAAGTGAAATATAACGAGAATAAAGGTTGTTAATATAGATGAAAAACAGTATTTTAAGAACACTTTGAAAAGTAATTCTTAATAATAATTCAAGAAATGGATTGTTTGATATTTTGAGTTTAATGATCTAATATAAAATTAGTATAAGTTAATTTATCGGAAAATTCATGTAAAATAACTCCAAAGGAGATAATTCTTTGGAGATCGGAAGGAAAATGAATGCAAAATCCAAAAAATAGTTTTTTATAAAACATTTTATATTATTATAGTAAATAGATGTTTTTATGATCTATTTAAGAAATTATTTACTACAAGGTAATATGAAATCATTTTTAAAACACCCAATCAAAATAAATAACAATAATGGAGTTTTAAAAAAGTAAAATACTTTATCCAAAGTTAGTGTGGCATGGTAGATAAAAATAAGACAATGAAAGGGAAATAATTTTTATTATTTTGAAAATAACTTTATTGGAACCCATATACAAATTTTTTTAATACAATATCTTATTAAAAAGTGGTAAATAAAATTAATAATATCATATAATATAATTTATATATGGGGTTCAAAGTAAGAAAGAAAAACATTAGTTGAATGAAATAATATGGTTACAGTGGGAAGAAACAATTAATGATGGTGTGTATTATTCTTAAAAATGTATCATTTTTATGAGGAATGAATACAATCAAATAAGGATAATTGATACAAAATTACATTTAAATAGATTTAATGAGATTGAAAGGTATACCCCCAAAATCATGTAAGGAATTACAATATAATTCAATCATGAGTTAGATTATACCAAACTCACAAGAAAACATTATAGAAGAATGATCATTACTCAATGAATAAAAAATGACTTCTTAAAAACCATTATAGCTATAATAACCTTTGACTTGGTATTCTTCAAAAAGAGAAAATTGAATGGATTTTTATATCCATTTAATTTCATGAAATTTATCATAAAATGATTATATAGGATTGTGTATACAAATCACAAAATAAAAAAAGTGAAGAATATGAAATATTTCTCAAATAAATAAAATCATGATTTGAAAACCCCTAATGCATTTACTAACAATTTAATATAAAACCCTTAAAAGGAGAAATTATCATGGATTTGTAAATCCAATGAAATTTAAAGAAAGTAATGATAAAAATATATCTATTTATTGCATAAAATACAAAAATAATAATAATTTTTTTATTTATTGATCTTATATCAATGATTGAAAATTTTAAGGGGAAAACTCTTACATTAGATTCCTCCTTAGATAGACACAGTCTTATATCTTTGAAAGTTCAACTATTCTCTGGAAAAACCCCTTGGAAATTGATAATTTGGTAAAATTTAGTGTAATGAGGAACTTAAAAATGATTAACAGTATACTGTAAAGGGAAAAATAGGTTTTGGTTCAAGAGTAATTCAAATTTTATGTGTGGCATGAAGTGGGTAGAAGTGTTATCCTTTTATGAATGAAAAAGAGATACTTTTCAATTGAATTGAATGGTAGGTGAGGGGTAACAATGAAATTTCATGATATTTTGGTGAGAAAGTTTTGTTGATTCATGTATATGTAAATTTATAACATATAAACATCTTCTATAAGATCTATGTGTCATGTAATATTGATATAATTTGACCCACTTTTGTTATCCATTTTTACCATTATTAAATTTCACTATATTTTTTGCATGGTAATTATTTTTTTACTAAAAATAATTTGAACCATAAAACCTAATATAAATTTTATGAACCAAATTTGGTCTCCATTTAGTATAATTCAAATTTTATATATGAAATTAATTGATCTAAGATTAAAATATGAGATATATAGGGAAATAATGATTGTGTTGAAAAATTACATTAAATATTATTATTCTTATTTAAAATCAATTAATAATTAATTGGGAGTTTATATATTGGTTTATATGTTTTAAAACCATATTATAGTCATCATTTAAAAGTGTTAATTTTAATTTATTTATCTAAAATTTACACAACTCTCATAATATTAATTCCTTGAAAACAACCATTTTACTTTTACCATGGTAATTAATATCTTACATCTATATATTAAATTGATTCATAAAAATTAAATTTCACTAATAAAATAATTTATTCTTGCTGATTAAAATTATCAAAATAATTTCAATTTATTCAATTTCTAAAATTGAAAAAAAATCAATATAAGTACGAACAATGTGTAATTTTTTTGGAAAAAAAATATATTTTAAGTAGAAAATGTATTTATCCATTTTAAGTAAAAAATAATGGATGAAATATATATCATTTTTAGGTATATATTGTCAATTATTTAACCACAATATTAAAAAAATGCTTAACACATAATAAACAAATTTTCGATAAAATATTAATTATGCATAATTTTTTTTATTAGTTATTTTCAAAAAAAATTTAATTTTATATATGGATTAGTATTAAAAATGACTTTTATTTTATATGTATGATTATTTTATAATGGATTTACCTTTATTTATACCTAATAACTTAAAAACTACATTATAATGGTTATATTTTCTAGTTATAACCATATCTTAAAAAAAGATGCATCACTATTCATTTCGGTTGGGTACTAAATGTTAGAGAAGTTTTAGAAAATAATATTTATTTAATGGGATATTAATTCCAATATCTCAGGGTGTTACATAAATATAATGAATAACACAAATTGAAACCACCCAACATATACACAAGACTCTACCAAAATTATATAAAAAAATTCATTCAGAACCAACATCACACATATCTTTGAAAAAGTTTATTACATACTACTAAAATTCCAAAACCTTATAATTGAAACACTATAAGGAAATAAACCCTTAAATGGGGTTAAAAAATGATCATATCCTAAACAATCACAGATATACCAAAATAACCCGAAATCACCAACTTGGTTGACCAATGTTTGGTTGTAATAAATCATATTAGGCTACCACTAAAACTGACACACAAGCAATCTTACTGTTGGCCTTAAGGGAATTATTGATTCCAATGGGCTAGTCATGAGTTCTTTTCAATCAGATACAAAAAATGGGAATGATTTCAACTTTATGTCAGAGTTAGAGAATAATAGTAATTTCATAAAAAAATAATGACCAATCTGTAAGTGAGATGTCCCATCAAACTAAGATGAAAATAAATAACATTTCATATATAAATAATTTTAAAAAATAATATATTTAAATGATGAAAAAATACCCTTCATCTCACACTCTAACATCAACCATAAAAATGACCCTTTTTATTCTACTTTTGAACCCTAAATGAAGTTATAACTCAAACAACCACTATTGCAAGTATTAATGGATCATTTGGACAATGCATAATTATAATATAAATAAAAATTAACTAACTAATCTCCCCATGAATATAGTTCACTATTTGGTCCTAAGACACTCAATGCTTTATGAGTGGTCATGTGATAAACCAAACATCTGTACTTGAAATTTAAAATAGGTGTGAGAATAAACAAGCTTAGTTCACCACCAGTCAACTTTCAACATTAAAAATATTAATTAAAAATTCATTGTATTATAGTTTTAAAAAAATAGACAATATATTTTGTATTTTATGGGAAAAACTGATAACACATGCAAAAACAATCACAAAACTTATTTATTTATTTCTTATTAAATTAAAAAATAACATAAAACCATTTTGTTAAGAATAAACCAATTTTTAATACATAATACCATTTAAAATACACTTTCATAAGTAAAATATTCAATACCCACTCTTTATAAAATATAAATAGATAAAAAATGAAAAAATAATAGTAAATCACTATGTCATTATGTAATAAATCAAGAAGGACACATGATGCCCTATTTCTAATCATACTAGTGAATAAAAAAAAGGAACGGAATTTTCCTAAATAAATTCATCGAGTAAAAATGAAAAACTAAAAAACAACTAATGTCGTGACCAATGTTTTACTCGGTTCTAAACAATCTATAGTCCTATTGATGAATTCCTAATTTTGTAACCAATAAGACTCCTATCAAAAAGAATCATCGATTTTACAACCACATATACTCTTTGACACCATAGGGGATATAGTATATCTCATTGGGACCAGATAGAATCATCTATCATCCCTCACTAAGATTCATAGGATCCCCATTTATGTTAATTGAAAATAGGTGAGTGATCAATTGAATCGATGAATCTATAAATGTACGCCTTATATCACCTCCTACACCATCAAAAGAAATATCCACAATTCATATCATCTAATTATTATAACAAACAACCAATCCTAATCATGTAAAATAGATTGAAGGGAAAAAATGGTATCATAAGCAAAAAAACCATTTCCAAATATCTAAACTGGCCTTCTCAAACTCCGCTTGAGATTACCATTAACTTATAAATAATTTAAAAAATCAATTATAAAAAAATTATAAATGCATCGCATTCAATTAAAACCTTGAAATAAATTTATGATTTTAATTTAGTTTTATAAAAATCTTCTAAATATTTAATTTGTAATCTATAATTTAACCCATGACCCATATACAGCCTAAAAATTTATAAACCACAGGTATATACAAATAATTGTTTTTAAAAAAATTACAATATTATAAATTTCATGTATCACTTTAAATGAGAAGTAAAAAATTTAAAAATCAATTTGGAAGCCCCAATAGTTTTTTTAATTATAAAATAAAATTTTAAATGGGAATTCAGGAATTATTCCTATTAGTTGAAATTTTAATTTTACTAAAATCATATTGTGGTCAACCTTTAAAATATATAAAACCACCATGTTTTATGAAAACCATGATAAAATATAATTTATTTATTGTAAATTCAATAAACATATATAATAACATCATTATAAAATCAAATCATGAATTTAGAAAAAATCCATTAATATTTGGGAAATTTAAATTTAGGACATGGGATAACCTACCTCAAATCAATGATTATTGGATAAGATCATTGAATATGGGTTGGATGAAGCTCGAAGAACTCATCACTAACCCTAAAATAAATATGTGGAACAAAATAGATTTAAAAAGGAATAAATTTTTTAACTGAGATAGTGTGTATTAAAATGAAGAGAAAATAGGAAGGGGAATGAGATAAATAATGGATGTAGTGTTTATACCTAAAAGATTCATCCTTAGATCATGAAAAACCACTACAAATCACCATTTAAGAGGAAATTCTAGAAGAGGGGAGGCATGTGAGAATGAATTAAATCATCTGTATGTGTGTTGGGGGTTATGTAATTAGTGTGAGAGGGATAAAGGAGGTTTTGGGGTTTTAATATTTATTAAGAGTAAAACTGAAAACTTAAATTTTCAAAAACTATCCATCACAGATGTTTAGGCTATATGGTTTGGTAAATGGTCCACCAAATGTGTGATTTCCACTACCTAGGAATTAATTACCCACATGGTTTCCCCTATTACACACACATTTTAATTAAACATGAACTAACCATTTCAAATGACACATTCCAATCACATAACCAAATAAATGGTTTCCATGTGGTTATTCCTAACTATGAGCTAACCATGATCCACCCAAAAGCCTTTTCAAATTTAAAAAATCTTTATTAAAACCCATAAAAAATACAAAAACTTATGATAATTTAAAATAATATAAAATAAATATCAATAGTAACATGGGGGGTAATAATTACCCCATCATAACACTTTCCTCCCACTATAAATTCATTAGAACATAATGTAATACCATAAGACACTCAAAATGGTAGTTTCATGAGAAATTTGTGGGAGGAACAAAATTCCATAAAAGATATTAATAGAAGATACCATCCGCCAAAAACTATTACTCAAGACTAAAACAGCGTATCCTAGTACAATATTCAACATATCAAAGTAGAGTCCAACAAACAAAAAAGATACACAAGTACTCACAAACACATATACCTATTAGGATCTCCCACCATTTGGATTTCATATAAAATAGTAGTTAAAAAACATACATAATATATAGAATACATAAAACCATTAATGAAGCGCTTCCATGAAATAAACAATGAGGACCACAATTTGAAAATGAATTATAACAACTATCCATATATAAGATCAAAACACTAAAATGCTCAAAAATTATTCAAGGAATCAATATAGAAACCTCCAAGATAGTAATCGTTGGACAAGATGACCAAAAAAATATAATAGCATCATAAAACCTCTCTAAAATTGTAATGGGTTTTAAACCCAAGTCACCATGCTCTATATCTAGAAAACGGAAAAAATAAATAAAAACAATCTCATGGTAACCCACCAAATAATTTACATTCTCAGGTAATCACCAAATGAAATATTTATCTTATCAACCAGAGCATGGAACCCTATTAAAACATGTAAAACCTATAAAAAATATCAATTCACTATATTTGAGACTCAAAATTCAATGAACATGATTATCACCAAGGCATAATTATCACAAGAATAACAATTATCCCATAAGAACCCATTAAGAATCTTCTAAATTACGACCAGATAAAATATACCTCAAAATATCCTACCAAATTCTAATCAATAAAAAGTAAAACTAACAAAATATTAAACCATATTAATAATGAAAGATCCAAAATTTCCAACGGAACTCGACTGGCTGCCTTCATCACAACCATAATGAATCTAGAGAACTATACAAATAGAGGTGGACAATGATTCAAGAAACCATGAACTAGATTAATGATAAAGAGAGATTTTATACTTACAACTCAATATAATGTTTTTCTTGGCCACTAAATATTGTAAAGACATATAATAGAGAATATAATTACCCAGTGGTTAGTCCATTATAATAAACAATCCATCATTTCCCTTACTTTTCGAAGAGGAAGAATTTAAATAAAACAAGGCATATACACAACTAGTTCATGTTTCATATATCAAACCAATGTGTAGGACTATAACTAGTGGAAAATATAAAATAATAAATCTAATAAAACATTATGAATTAATAACAGATCATGAAACCACATTTTTTTAAATTAAAACACAATTACCTTTTTAAAACTAAATAAAATCAATTAATATTTTATTATAAATTTATTGTCCAATTACATATTATTTTCTCCAAAAACCAATTTCATTCCAGAATATTTAATATTTAAAAATACAAAAAATACCTAAAAACACACCATTACTATTTTAAAACCCAATCAAAACTCCCACAACAAACCCCAGCATTCAAAAACATTTTCTCAAACCCCACATTTAAAAACATCAATTTTACAAGACTAGAAAAGCAAGAAAACAACCTAATAAAATAACCACCCAAAAATAATTTTAATCCCCAAAAACTATAAAAAATATTTTTTTATTTAAAATATGGTCTATAAAATTTACACAACCAAAATAACACCATAATATAAATCAAATAATTATCTCATCATATCATTAAGAACGTAGTGAATTCACTCTCCATTTCTGGGTGTCACTCAAAGGTATCTAAATATCAATCTAAAATGGTTTGAAAGTACATACCTAACTGAAACACATTTCTTTATAGAGTACAAGCTATCCACAGTACAAGTCCTGAGATATTTCAAGACATATTCTTTGGTTTCATCTTGGTTTACCAAGTCGTGCAATCAAACCATAACCCACAGTTTATTTTCCATTTTCATCCTAACATACAGTGAAAATACCAAATGAAAATCAAAAATTCCAATGAGGATTAATATATAATATAAAATAATCAAAATGGAAATATCAAATTCAAAAATTTAAACCCCAATTCTCCTAGAATCATGAGGTTTGGGGCATAAAGGATCTTATTAGACTCTCCCCGCACATACCTCATATATTCCAACCTAAATCCAAACTTGATTCTACAATGAAACACCCAAATAAAAAATGGGATACTAAAAAACCTAGGCTCTCACTAGAAAAACTTGATCCTATAATATTTTAATGGAACCATCTAGAGCTTCCACCTAAAATGGCACCTAACCAGGCTCACCATTGTCCGAAGGGGTGTTACAAATCCCTATGGTCTTTCCTTACATTACAGTGAATCTAAAAAAAAGTAATCTGCAATATTTCACCCATAAATTAGAGTTAAAAACAACAAGGATTCCACTTGAAAAATCTAAAATGACCAGTGTACAAGTCATAAATCCATTCCAAAATATATTAATAGAAATAATAAATTATGTATGAAGAATTTATTAAAAAACGTGTATAAAATATTCCATGAAATAATAATTCCTTAAATCACCATCCAATTTCTACCTTATAAACAGTCGATTCTGTTTTACATCCAAAATATTATTGCATGTACACCTCCCATAACCATAACTAGATGGGGTAAATACCTATTTATTTAATTCTTCATGATGAATTAAATAAAATAGAACAATTATCTAAAATCTTCAATGTAATAGTAGGTGTCCTAGAACCAACTTTTTATAAATTGATTACATTAATATTTAATATATTTAAATATTAAACATCTTATTACATATTGTTAATTTTTTTCATGACTATAGTTTAATAATTTCATAGAGTATTTGTCACATTGATAAGGTCATATTAGTTCCCTGATATGATGAGAACTTTGAAGTGCTATGAAAATATTTTTAAATAAAGTTCTATGGTTGGATGAAATTCTATGATGGTTCACATAGTATACATACTGTCAAGTGAGAGTACTCATAAGTATATTATAGTTCTTCTCATGATGTTCGCACTTGGAAATCTCCAAGATGATAGATTATGAGAATAGACCCGCCAATAAGAATTCAACATGTTTTGGTTAGATCACATATTCTTATATGTGAGCATTTTTAATGGTACTTAAACTTTAATATTATCATTTATATGTGTCATGACTTGTGCACTTGGATGTACTGATGAAAATTGTCATGCAGACAGTTTGTGCGAATTTAGGTAAATTGAGTGCATCATGAATGACATGTTATTAATGGATAAGATAAGGAATGATTTTTCTCTTCCATTTATGGAAGTTTATATCTTGTCCCTTTGATTGAAATAGAACCATCAAGTGAAATTCCCTGGACAATGTGTATTATCTAGTTTATTTCTGATATTCAAATAATACCATATCAATTATAAAGGTTGATGAAACTATCATGAAACAATCTTGACGAGATATTGAGAAAAAATGGATTATATTACAAAATGAGAATTCGTATGTCGATGTTGTTGTTGTGACTTTATGTTTTTTCTCTTTGGTACCTTGATTTGTTGTTAGACATTACTTTTGGACTTTAGGCAAGATTTCATAATGCTAATGAGAAATAATACTCGAGGCTCACACACTAAGTGTTTCTATTTGTCTTGGTTAAATTATATTTTAATTTAATTAATGGACTAAATATTATTCTAAAGAAATTGGAATAATTTTATTCTAGAAAAAAGGATTTCATAAATTAAATAAATATTTATTTGAGGGATTTTGAATAAAAATATCTTAATTTATTTTATTTAATCTTTCATAAATATTTATTTAATAGTTTGTAAATAAAATATTTATTTAAGATAATAATTTATTTATTTATTTATTTGGGTGTTCAATAAATAGAAGTGGGGTTTGAGCGGACCAAGGTCGTTCTGGTAGTAAAATAATTATTATCAAGATGGTATATAATTATTTAACTATTTTTCACAGAACAAAATAAAAAATAATGCAGTTATAATTATATGGCATGGGATTTCATTTATGATTCTATTTTTCGCAAGTTGGCATGCCACAAAATAATGACTTGGTTATTTTCATTATCATGACCTATCCAAGTGGGGCTCGTATTTAAACTCCCCAATCCTTCCTCCAATACACCAGGGGAATGTGACTTACACCGAGTAGGAATATCACTAACTTGGGAGGAATTTCCTAAGTACCTATACACATGCACACATCTCTAATCCCACAAATGCTGAAATATAAAAATCACTAAAGAACAAAATAAATTCATACAAATAAACCCAACCAACATAGTAAAAATAATGAAAAGTGTGGAAAGTAAACTATGATAGAAGACAATTCCACAAAAAGAAAAGGTCTACAAAGTGAAAAGTCTAACTGTAAGCACAAATAGGTACTGGAACTACTGCTCAAAGCTATATGAACACCATGCTCTATAGGGATCTCAAAAAGCTCGGTCTAGTCCTGGTTCACCTTGGAATCTTTTAGAAGCTGCTCGTATTCACAAGACACAACATGTGTAGGCAAAGCCTGTGTAAGAGTGAGTATAACAATACTCAGTAGGGGGAACCCAAAATCCACGAATCCATACACAAAGTAATGGTATTATCATCTCTACACAGTATATATCTACTAAAAATTTATCATGATAAAAATATCTATATATACTTCAAACCTAGACCCATATTCTACAATGACTTCATACCCATGCTAGGTATTCAGTTTGATGGTTCCACAAAGAAATATTCTGGGAGAACTCACTCCACGAGTGTGACAGCTCTGATTACATCAATCCGAGAGTATTGTTCATTAGGAAAATCCATGAGAGAGATAAATACACTGATAAATCTAAAGAGAGAACAGATACACTCATTTTGTGAGAACACACTCTTATGTTATACACAGATGAGGATCGCTACCAAGGCCTTGGCGGATACAATGACTCATATAGATTCACCTGCTAAGTAGAGAATTAGCATCCTGTTGGATTAGTCACGTTGATACTTGACTCTTACTTGGGTCAAGAATGGATAGAGGATCTCTCTTCAGGCTTTTCGTAGGGATACCTAACTCTATCTCAGAAGGTCCTGCTAAAGGGATCATACTTCTATAGTTGTTTATGATACATGACCTTCATGGGAACAAGAAATGAGTATTTTCGAGACAACTGTAGATCGATCCCTTTATGTACTCGAGTCAGACTCTCTTATCAGTGTGTGGTGCAGCTCCAAAGTCAATAACCAACTGGCTACTCATTACTATCCTCACCATAGGCCCAACCCACCTATGCTTTAATACATCCAAGGTACTAACTCATCTAATCAGGGTTGATAAGAAACTATCATTCTATAATCTAAAAAATGAAAAATAAACCAATGATAATTGAATACTGTGTAAGTAGGAGGCCCTCTCAAACATGACTCAACTTATATGCCAACAATGCACATTCCTAACAGAAACACTAACACCACAATTATGATAATCCAAATAGTGAAATCCATAACAGGGTTTCCCATCATATAAAAGTCATTTATAAGTTCCAACCGTGGAGTCACGTCTCTAAATCATTAAACAATTTCCCAAAATAGGATAAGATGCCAACCAAAAATTTATATATCGAAATTCACATTAATTTATTATTATTTCAAATTTATTATCATCCCTTCTACCATTTCCATTTAAAATACATTTACAAAACATTTCCAAAAAAATTAAAAACATCACCTTCTTTTGGATATTTTAAAATGGGACTTTACTTAAAAAACTTATTTCAAACACCATTTCAAAAATTATGATGAAAACATAAAAAATATTAATGGTTTCAAATGGGATATCATTACATTTATAAATTAACTATCCCTCAAAGTGCCACTTGAGAAAACAATGTTCAAGGGAAAAAATATTTTTTAATATGCCATCTTCATTGGAATTCACATAAATTTATTCACCTTGTGGACCCATGGATCTTCCAACATCAAATTGAACAATTTTAGTTTCCTATAAATCATCCAAAAATCAATTTAAATAGAAACAACATTACATTAAACAAACAATACAAATCACAAAATTTCAACAACAATAATAATTATTCCTAAAAATGGGAACTTTTTTCTAAATCATTATACAACAAAACCACTATACCATAAAAGGCATCCAATACTGTAATCAATCCCAATATAAAATTTCAATCAAACTATCAAAACATATTTAATTCCAAATAATAATAAAAATGATATAATTCACATTAAATCTTATTAAAAATTTTATAAAAAAACTTATGTGCATAACCATTTCACATATTTGAAGAAACCAAATTAAAAAAACACTTCCAATAATTCTTTCCAAAATAAATACACCATAAAATGTCTAAATATTATACCACAAGAATGTGAAAAAAAATTCATATTATTTAAAAATCTACAAGCATCAATGGAATGAAACAGGAAGAAAAATTATGGAAACACCTACTTCAGTGGAGTGAAGTTGTGACAGAACTCATGGAGAAGGAAGAAAACATCCATAAGATCAATCCATAACCTAAAAACATTTAAAAATGTTAACTACGCATGAACCCTATCATCTAGGGTTTGGCCCAAATGAACCCCCACTGAGGAACACCTAAGAACATGAGAGAGAAAGAAGAAGGAAGGAGAAAAATGACAAAAAAATAAAGGATCATACCTTAGGGACCTTCATGGGCCTTCAATGGTGAAAGGGAAGTAAGGTGGATGGGTTTGGAGAGTCCACTTGGTGCACCGAAGATATAAGAGGGATGATAAAACAAATAATTATTTAAATTAATGAATGGTCAAATAGTAAAATTAATGGTTTTTAATGAAATGGAATCTCACACGGTTTGGCCTCATTGTTAGTCAAATTGTGCGTTAACCGTATCGTAGCTACTGACTAATAATGGTCGACCATGTGGAATTTCCCTATGGGTTTACTTTCCATGCACAAAACATGTGGTAGCTTCTATCCAACTCTAGGAACTTCTGTATGTTTACCTGGGCTGGGCAGCATAGTTTTTACTAATTGTACACAATACGTGCACAGACAAAATAATCACATGAAACTAAAAAACTCAAATGTTTATGTACGGAACTCAATCTGAACGTCAACCAAAACACCCAATCCCATGAAAAAACATAATAACATGGTTTTCAAGGTTTAGGTGTGACAATTATTACCATATAATTGATAAAAAAATATATTATATTTCTATTAAATAAAATGATAATTTTGAAAATATGACTGCATATACATATGAAATTTAATTAAATGTTTAAGTTATTTGTTAGTGAAAATAAATTATTTAAGAAACTTATATGAATAATGAATAACCTTTATCTTTCCATTGTTATTTTTGAACATAGTGATATTTTAAATTTCATAATTCAAAATAATATAGTAAAGGAATAAAAATTTATGTTCAATAATTAGAGGAAAAAATTAAAATACTAAATAATCCTTCAATATCGACAAATTAGATAAATTTAATAATATTATGATTGAATGATCTAAAATGATATTATAATTAGTTGTAATGATTTCATATAGAAACAAAAAAATATTATGATAAGATGATCAACCCATCTATAGAGAAGTACACGGTGTGTAGAAGAGTCACATGTCATGTCCTTTGACCCTAGGTACTGCCCATGTACAACATCCCATGTCGTAAGGATTTTATTATAGAAGAAGGTATACACGATGTGTAACAGTGAAACATGCCATGTTCTGCAACTTATGGAAGATTCTATGTACGTTATCCATGTGCTCGTAGCTAGCTTCATCCAGTGTGTCCCAGACTATGTAGCGGTACATGGGGTGCTCCATATATCTAGCCGTATCTGGCCATGTTGTGGAGTACATATCCTGTGATCCACCCCATTTCTATGAATCTTCTAAGATAAATTTTGTGTCCATGGAAGGAACCACGTGTCATGTGACGATGATCACATTTCGTTTTAGTGTTTCCCATCAACTGGAACTCCAACCATTACTGGGTGTGGCCCACACACCATTTCCTCCCATGAGCACACTATGTTCTTCATCGTGTGCAGTGCAGAAACACTATTTATCACAAGTCTACCCTACAGGGTGTGTTCTTCTGGTTACATGTCGTGTTGATTGGGATTTTCATGAATGCCTCATTCATCATTACCACACCTCGGGTGCTCCGCCAATCCTTGATCCGGTCATCCAATAGTCACGATACTCCATGTTTTAAGACATCATGACATTAAAAATATGTTTTTGTTGTTTTCAGTCCTCTGATAGGCCCTGAAAACAAGTTTCAATCCACCCACATGAAGAATGATCGAAGAACGATCCTGCCTGATCTGGTCCAATTCGTCTCCCACCATTTTTGTTTCACTTAAACTAGGTTGTCACGATGGTTGATCTCCTATTTGGGATCCTTCAATTGTGAAACGGACAAGCAATGATCTTTTGTTTATAACCCCGAGAAGAACTCAAATTACCCGAGGTTAAAAAGGAGGAAGAGAAATCAATCAACAAATAAGGAACACACCTTCACTGTTTTTTGTTACAATGTCGATCTGTTCCCGTTAATAGGTTTAATAGGTGAATCAAAATGACAATTCATCAATTATCCTAAAATTAATTCCCAAATCATAACCTAAAAAAATGGAAATAGACACCCTCCTGCAATAACGCACGATCTGCAGATCAACCAATTTTTGGGTTGATCTGCATTTTTTGTTTAAACCAAGAATGGGGAAGAACTAAATCAAGGATAACAAACCCCTACCTTAATTTGATTAGAGAATGATTTCTTTGTCTTGTTCATTGGTGAGGTTTTGTTGAATCTGAGGTGCATTGATCGATTGCTCCGACGTCGTCCACAAATGGGTTCTCCTCCACAGCTCCAACTATAGACATCAATTCATTTGGTTATGTAGCTGACCCTATAGTCTTTCAATAATCATGTATTTAAAAGGGGAGTAATTGGGTCATTTCATTAAGAAATAAATATTTAAAATAAATTATTAATTTATTTTATTTCCTTTTAAATTTCCAAGAACTAACTTTTGTACTCGACCCATGCCAATCAATGTTATCCCCCTCCTAAGGTAAAGTCGCTACTTTGAACTCAACAGTGCCCTAATATTTCAGATCTGGGCAACCTTTTAAAAGTTATTCAACTTTTTCTCATGAAAATCGCTCGCACGTGCTATTCAAAAGTTTAATTTATTTTGAACATTAATTTTGGGCACTCCGGGCCTCAGAATCGCATGTCATTGCAAAGCCTATTCTAATTATAATTCCATATAATATTTTAAAATAATACATAAAAGATTATAGGCATTATATTCTCCCCACCTTAAAGCTTTACATCCCCAAAAATAAAAAACAAAAGGATACTCAAATAGATGTGGGTACTGCACCCGAATTTGATCCTCCTGCTACCACATGTTCTTATGAAGATTCTTGTGCTGCCAATGGAAACACACAATGGGAATCACTCACCCATGAAGGACCCTATCCTATTGGTTCTTTCTCTACGCTGGGTACTATGAGAAATTCTCTCCATCCCCAATGACCCACTCTCCCCAGGTGATAACGTGCGATGAGTCATGCACATACCTCCTCAACTGCAACACATAGAAGAAATCATGCACCTGGTGGAACTGTGGTAATAGAGGTAGGTGGTATGCCACCTCACCAATTCTAAACATTATTTGAAAAAGGCCAATAATCCTTGGATACAATATGCTACCCCATCCAAATCTATGAAACCCTCATCAAGGTGAGACCCGAAGAATGACATGGTCTCCCTTATATAACTCCAGAGGTATCTGTCATCTGTCAGCATATAAATTATACTGGATCTGTGCAGTATTCATCCACTCCTGAATGATCTTCACCTTTTTTTGATAGCTTGAACCAACTCTCGACCCATGAGTTCTGACTCTCTAGGGTCGGTCCAGCAAAGCGGTGACCAGTAGGGTCTCCCATATAAGTCCTTGAATGGGGCCATTATAATGGTGGACTTGTAGCTTTTATTGAATGAAAACTCCACCAGTAGTAGTTGATCCTCACAACTACGACCAAAGTGCAAGATATTGACCTACAACATATCTTCCAGAACCGGAATGGTCCTCTCTATCTAACCATCTGTTTGGGGATGGAACGTTGTGCTCAATCCTATATGAGTCCCAAAGGCCTCCTTCAATCCCTTCCATAACCGGGATGTGAAGTGCGTGTCTCAATCTAAAACTATCTTTGGAGGGATGCCTTGAAGTTATAATATCTCTTATATGTATAGGCACCACAAGATCTCTACATAACTCTACTCCCTAATATCTAGGAAGTGGGTTAACATGGTGATTCGGTCGACAATCACCAATATAGAATCGTGTCTCTTTGAGGGTGAAACCAATCACTCATGTGTTTCTTAGCCTTACCCTATATGAAGTAGATGTTATGAGCTTTTAGTTATTAGTAGTAGTGGTGGAGTATGAGGACATATTTCTAGAAGATGTTCTAGGGATACCTCCCTACCTATAGATCGACATAATGTAATGTCTTGTATTTTATATGTATTTTTTTATATTATATGGAATTATTATGAGAATAGGATTTTTCACAACGTGCGATTCTGAATCCTGGAGTGCCCAAAATAAATATTCAAAATAAATTATTTTTTTAATAGCGCATAGAAATTATTTTCCTAAAAATGTAGAAAAACATTTAGAAAGGTGACCGAATCAAAAATATGGGTGCACCGTTGCATTTAGAGAAGAAACTTTACCTTAGGTTGGGCCTAACATCGACCGATGTAGGTCGACTAAAAAACTTAGTATATGGACATTTTAAGGGAAATAATATAAATTAATAATTTATTATAAATGTTTCCATTTTAACACAATGACCTAATTACTCCACTTTAAATACATGCTTCTGGGAATTTTGCAGGGTTATCCACATAACCTTATGAATTGACGACTTTCATTGGAGCTGTGGAGGAAAACCCATTGGCGGACAATGTTAGAGAAATTGTTTAACACACCTAAGATTTGACAGAACCTCACCACTGAATATGACATGGAGATCCTTTTCCAATCGAATCTAGGTAGGGTTTTTTATTTTTTATTTAGTTCTTCCCCATCCTTGGTTTAATTGATAAATGTGGATCAACCAACAAACAGGTTGATCCTTAGATCGTGTGTTATTGTGGGAGGGTGTTAATTTCCGTTTCTTTTTGGGGTTTTGATTTGGGAATAGATTTTATGATAATTGTTGAATTTTTATTTTGATTCACCTGTTAAACCTATAAATAGGAGCAGATCGATGTCGTGATGAACAACGACAAATGTGTGTTCCTATTTTGTTTAATAATTTTTCTTCCCCCCTTTTGACCTCGCATTATCCACATTCTTTATGTGGTTATGAACAGTAGATCATTTCACATCCATTTGGAAATGCAACAATCCAAAATTGGATATAGAGCATCATGTCAAACTAGTGGAGGTGTGACAACGACAATGGGAGATGAATCGTTTTGGATCAAGGAGGATCGTTCGTCGAGAGTTCTTCATGAGGGTGGATCAAAACATGTTTTCAGGGCCGATTAGAGGTACAAAAACAACGGAAACAACTTTTTGGTGTTGGGATGTCCTAAAAATGGAGTATCATGATGATCGGATAGCCTGATTAAGGATCATCAGAGTACCTGAGGCGTTACAATGAATAATGAGGAATTTTGAAAAATCTTGATCAAAATGGCATGTAACCCAAAGAACACACTGTGTAGGGTCGGCTAGTGACTACTAGTATTTCTACGCTAAAAATGGAAAAGAGCATGTCCTACTCATGGGAGTACATGATAAGTGGGATCCACCTAGCAACGTTTGGTGTTCTGGGTTACAGGAAACACTGACACAGGGTGTGACCATCATCACATGGTGTGTGGGTCCTTATGCAGACTCAGCATGTATCTCATAAGATACCTAGACATGAGGTGTAGTACACAACTTTTACTCCACCACACAGCCTGATACAGCGTGATATGCGTACCACCCCATGTACTGGTACATGCTTATGGAAACGTGGGTTGAAGCCATGTACGGGGACATAACCATCGTACACAAAGTCTTCCTTGGGTCATAGAACATCGTGTGTGGTGCTCTAACATGTTGTGCATACCTTCTCTAACATGATAAGACTTGCGACACAGACCATTGTACACGGGTAGTACCCGGGGTTAAAGGACTTAGAGTGTGACTCATCTACACGTAGTGTACTTATATGTACATGACATGATCCCCTTTTCCACCATTACATGGATATGTTTTGTTTGGGTTAGTTCCCATTTTCTTGTTCCCTTGAAGATTAGGTATCATTTCTAACAACAAGAGTATGATCCCTTCAGTAGTACCTTCCGAGATAGAGTCAGGTATCCCTCTGAGAGGCCTGGAATGAGATCCTCTATCCATTCTTGACCCTAGGAAGCATCAGGTATCAATGTTTCTAAGCCTAAAAGATGATTATCCCCTACATAGTAGGTGAATCTGGGTGAATCATTGTATCCACCAAGGCCCTGGTAGTGATCCTCATTTTTGTATCGTGATCTTTTCCCACTCATAAGTGTGTTATACCAGATCTTTTCTTTCTTACAATCTATTAGTGCCTCTATCTCTCTCATGGATTTTCCTGACTAACAGTAATTCTTGGATGGATTTCATCAGAGCTGTCAGACTTGTGTTGTGAGTTCTCCCAGATGAGTTCCTTGTTGAATCTTAGAATTGAATCCCTAGTGTTGGTATGTGGTCATTGTAGACTACGAGTATGGGATTCGAGTATATCTAGATGTGTTTCTCTTGATAAATTTTTATTAGATATATATCGTATACAACTAGCTGGACCATTACTTTATGTATTGATTTTTGGTTTTTTGGGGTCCTCTACTGAGTATTGATATACTCACCCCTGCACAGGATTTTCCCGCACGTGTTGTGTCTTGTGTAGACGAGCGGCATTTTGATGGTGCCCAGGGTGGACCAGGACCATACAGAGCTTTCTAAGTTCCTTACAGGCAGAGTTTTCCTACGGCTATGAGCAACAATCGTAGTACCTCTTTGTGCTTATAGTTGTAGTTTTCATTTTGCAAAATTTTCTTTTTGGTGGGATTATATTATTGACCAGTTTACTTTCCACGATTTAATTCAATTGTACTCTGTTGGTTGGACTTAGTTGTATACATTCATTTTGTTCCTTAATGGTTTTTACATTTCATCATTTATGGGGTTAGAGATGTCCACGTGTGTACAGGTACTTAGGAAATTCCTCTCGTGTTAGTGATTTGCCTACTCGGTGTTATTCACCATCCCCTTTCCAATTTCAGATGGGCTTGGGGAGTCACCATGTAGCCCCACTGGGACGGGTCATGAAAGTTATTATTGAGCATGGGTTTCCTCTAAGGATATTAATGTATTTAATTGATGTTACGCAATTAAATATTATAACTGAATCCCCCTATCAATAAATAGATAGGTATATCTATTGTGCCAAATAAAGGAAACCCGTGATATGAGAGAAATACCATGTCAAGAATTTTCCCTCGATTCCTCTTCCCTCTCCCTCTCAAGAATGAGAGATATTCTTCAAGACAGAAGAACAAGCCATCAGTAATAATTGACTTATGATACTCGCTTCACTAAGATTGCACTCAGAAAGTGATCGGTTTCAATCAAAGACCATTGGAGCATGTGTGGATCACTGCAAGAGGTATTATGATTTGGATCCTCGTAAACATAATGAGACAATCTGAAAGGGTCATCTCAGATGATCAACATCATCGACGAAGAAAGTACCATAGATCTGAGTATTTTATTTCATACAAAATTAAATTTTAATTAATTATAAAAAAGATGTACTCGATCATCTCTAAAGGTTTCAGGCCACTTACTTATTTATCTAAGTCATTGATTCTATTTTGTGGAGACTTTCGTTCATTATCGTATTGTTCCCAGAATAATCATTGATCATGGTAAAAAATAATGTTGGGCACTGGCCCAACCGTGTTTCCAATGAACTCGTAGCCTTCAAGTGGTATCAGAGAGAGTTCATTATAGTTTAATGTTTTTTAATAATTCATTGATGATTTACAGTTAAATAATATAGTTCTTCAATTCATGGATAATCATTCTTGTAATCTAGATATCTAGATTAGCTCTCTTTCATTCCATTTTTAACAGATTTCATATAAACGAAGGTTTTATTGATTAAAATTTAAACAGAGAACTCATCAGGATGCACTGGTGATTTTCTCCGATGACATGAAAGTACACGACATGTTTTTAGACATAAACACTATGTTCTCTTCCCTAAACACCGTGTAATTTGAACTATATGACATGTAGTCGTGTTTAGGGCATCATGAGTAATTCGGTAATTACTCAAGCTGTGTGCATTTACTGCATGCGGTGTAGTTAATTCTACATCATGTGTTGATTATCACAGATAGGAACATGTTTACCGGATTACACATTGTGTGGTCTACTGCGCACGATGAGAAGTTCCTTTGGGTCAGGGGCCAAACTATGTATACCATACACGGCTAAGCCAATCATTAACCATGTAACATGGAGACAATAACACGTGTAGCCCACTGTATATGCCATGTACTCTAAAATTTCCAAAGTACGCTTCATACGCTGAGTCCCTGGGCATGTAATTCGGGATAGAAAATGAAGGATGTACACACCATTTAGTCAAAACCAAACTCCATGTACTTTACTAAATTAAAAAAATTTAAAACATTAATGTCTGTGTAATGTTCAAAACTACATATCATGTATAAATTGTACTACAAGTTGTTAATCAATGCATTGAAACATCTTGTATTACATATGTCATAAGTTTAAAAAAGTATGTGAATATAATACTTGTTGGGTAGATTCAAACTATTATTCACCAACATACCTCCAAGGTGCATTAATGTACTATGATGAGAATCTCAAGAAAATTCAGAAAATTATTAAGATAATAGGGTTGTTTAATTAAGGATAATAATTTATCGATTCAAGTGAAATGTATCTTAATAAGAATAATTAAATAATTTAATGTAAATTTTATGAAATGTGTAACTCATTGTATGTATATGGGTAATCATGAGATAAACCAATACCATTGTGTGTGACTGGATTCCTATTAATTTATTTGTTAAAATTAAATTGTTGTCATGTGAGCCATCTCTACTCATTAATATACAGTACCTATGTGACCATGATTTCTTTTATGTACACCCCCATTCTACCCCTCAACTATATGTGAGTTAAAAACGTATGTAATGGATGGAGCTCCCAAGATAGTGGAGGAAGTTTGAGAAGGATATGAGAAAAAACCAATCCCAAGAGATACAAAGGTAGATAGGTGGAAAGGTGTAAACACTAACCCAAAAGGTTCAAGGTGTTACTCCCCTAGGTCATGTTTATTTTATCAACCACTTGATAAACTAACCATTAGAAAATCTGATGATCATGCACTTTAATATATTTTATTTTGGTTATTTTCATGGTTTATCATTATGGATGTGTTGTCGTGATCACCTAATTAATGAATTTAACAACCATGAAAGATATAACTAAAATAAACCAGGATTATGCCTAAATATTTTCAATACATGGTTAATCACTTAAGTAAGTTACATTTAATATTAAAACTCATGTGATAAAGAAAATATTCAATTTAAACATAAGAAATAAAAATCACACAATAAAATATTAAGTCAGACTAAGCCTTGCATTACTTGATTGAGAGAAAGACTCAATAAAACACTGTGTTTGACCATCCCTTCATGGATCACTTACTTTTATATAGGAAGACCTTATGAAAGTTTCCGGTTTACATAACTATATTACATCAAGTGGAGTATCCCTTGCTAGAATAGCTATAATATTGGAAGAAAGTGTTCAGGAAATCCTAATCAGGATTTCAGGATTTGGGAGTCCACTCAATGGATCAAGGAGTTGCAAGCCCACAGTTGAAAAAGACCTACCTACCTAAATACTTTCAAATAGCGTGACCAACCTTTGTTGGGGTTATGTAATAGGGAATATTGATCCTTTCTACTAGAATGTACTAGAAGCTAGACATTATGAGTTCAATGGTAAGGGCCATTAAGACATGAAAAAATTGTGGGAGACTTAATAAATTTAATTTATTATTTCTTATAAAATGTCATCAAGAAACTACTAATAATATGCTATTTAATTATTTAAATAAATGACCAGATCAACAACACTGTCCTTATGATCAATTCTGGATAATGACTATATGTTAACCAGCAGTAACTTCCTGTAATGGATAAGATTACTTCCAGTTGTTCTATGCCAGGATCATATGTATTACATGTAAGTGTTAACATATCTTCCTGCCCAAGAGGTGAGTGACAAAGAGTTCATAGTCTATGAGAAACATATGAATGACGCAGTCGATGTTTAATGTTTGATTTTATCATCAATATCTAGTGAAATCATAAAGTCTCATGATAATATGGATACCTATAGCGTGCTTGAGCACCTCCATGTTCTTTACTAGGAGAGAGAAAAACAATAATAGTTTGAGATGTTCAAGGAACTCTTGCAGAGTAATCTTGGATAGGTTTCCTTAATTGTCCCTCACGTAGTCATCTTCATTAGATAAATTGAGTGCCTAGAGGTTCTGGGGTTTAAACACCCCAAAGAACTAGGCATCAATCTCATTATTGCATCACTCCCTCATAGATTCTCCATACTTTTTGTTAATTTCAAAATAAACAACATTCATAAGCCTCTATCTGATATTCTTATCCTCATTTTCCAAGTGAACAAATATATGAATCGTGAAAATCCTTCTATCCTTATGATGAATAAGAGGAAAGGGAGGGAAAATGGATTTAATCCCAAAGATTCTTTACACCATTAAATGAAAAGTAATATAAAAGGAGGTCAAGGTAACGTGATGATTGCTGTTTCGCATGTGGCCAGAAGGACCACTGGATGAAGAAAATCACCCAAACTATGAAAAAGAGGATGTTTTTAGTGCATTTTTTAGTGAACGCAATCTAACTATTTCTACTCATTAGGTATTAGATACATATTACGGTTCTCACATATGTATCCAAATAAGAACCATGTACATTTTGGAAGATTGACTAAGGGGAGGTAGATCTATGAGAATCCAATGGTGCCAGACTTGCTGTAATAGATGTTGGGGACTACCACCTCATGTTGCAAACTGGGATGATCATAGTGTTTAAGGGTTTTTATTATGTCATGTATATTACTAAAAACATTATTTCTGTATCCACATTAGATACAGATGGATTTTTTCATTTTTATAAATGATGGTTTCTCCTTTTACAAAGATAGATTTTTTTTGGTAGGGAACATTTATACAATGGTCTATGTGTTGGATTATAGAAACCATGCAATGGTAATTGATAACAAAGATACATCACATGACTCATACCACACCCAACATTGGAATCACTAGCTAGGTCATGAAAATGAGAAAAGCTTTTCCAAGTTACATTAATATGGATATTTATAATCTTTCTAACTAAAACCATTTGGCGTATATCACACATGCTTACAAGGCAATAAGACCAAAGCCCCATTCAGTTAGAAAGGTGAACGGTCTAAATAGATTCTTGAATTGGTTAATACCGATGTGTGTGGACCATTTCCAATTGAAGTAAGGTCTGGGAACACATAATACATAACTTTTAAGGATGATTTTAGTATATATGGATATATCTACTTAATGAGGTATAAGTTTGATTCTTTTGATAAGTTCAAAGAATACAAGAATGATTTTGAGAATAATATTGGTAAGAAGATTAAGAAAATCTGTTAAGACTGAGGAGAATAATATATTAATAAAGACTTCACTGATTACTTACAAGATTTTGGGATCTTATCCCAAATAACTATTCCTTACACGCCCTAGTGTAATGGTGGGATAAAAAGGATAAACCACACCTTAATGGACATGGTGCGATCAATGATGAGTCAAGAAAGTCTTACATTATTCTTTTGGAGATTTGCGCTACAAATAGAACCACGCATACTAAACCATATACCAATTAAATCAATAAATGGTATTCCATATGAGTTTTGTAGTGGAAGGAATTCCATGTTATCGAATTTAGATATGTGGGTAAGTGAAGAATTTGTTATGGAATATTAAGGTAACAAACTTACACCCCTTGGAAGAAAGTGTACCTTTGTAGGATACCTAATGGAATGAAGGGGAAATTACCTATACATCCTCTCATAAAAAAAGTTTTACTACCACAAAAACAGTTTTTCGCAGTGCCCCCCCCCCCCCTTATCACCGCTAACGAAAAAGCGCTGATAAAGGGACCCCCTTTATCAGCCCTTGTTTTGTAGCGCTGATAACGGGGGGCCTTTATTAGCGCTTTTTTTAAAAGAGCTGATAAAGGTTCGCCTTCAAAAAAAATTAAAAAATATATTAATATATTAATATATAAATATATTTATATTGATATTGATATATAAATATAATATATAATTTTTAAATATATTTTAGATAAGTATAAATGTACATTTACACTTAATATACTTAATATATAAGATACTTAGTGAAAATGGATTCTTAAAAAATTAAGAAAAATATTTTAAATTAATAATTTGCTAATTATTATAGAGTAATATTCATTTAATAACAATTTGAAGACTAAACAAAATTAAAAAATTAAAAAAGATCAAAAATATGTTGAAAACGCAACTCAAACTTCAAACGGCCATAACTTTTGATCCAGGTGTCCGTTTGAGCTCTACCACATATCAAATTGAAGCCTGCGACGAGCTCTAAGTTGTTGTGACCCGATAGGACCCTAGTCAAGGGATGTTTGAGGCCAAAAGAGGCCCGGAAGGCCTCCAAAACTGAGTTTTTAGTCGGGGTACCCTGATTGTTTAACATTTTCTGGATTTTCATCCTCGTTTAAGGGGGTATTATTAGATTTTTTTTGTGGGGTCTGAATTTATTACATGGTATTACATTCATATTGATATTATGTCTTTGAAATTTCATCATTTTTTACAATGTACTGGTATTTATAATCAAATATATAACAATATATTCATATTTTTTATATATTCACACCTAAAAATTTAATTATAAATATAAATAATAAAATATATTTACATATAAAAGATATTATCTTTATCTAAATAATAACTAAAATCCATTTTATTTAAAATACAAATATATGAATATTTATATACCTATATATTAATCTAACTATATATATATATATTAATCTAACTATATATATATATTAATCTAACTATATATATATATTAATCTAACTATATATATATATATATTAATCTAACTATATATATATTAATCTAATAAGTATATATATATTAATATAACTACATATATATATATTAGTATTACTATAAATATATATTAATATCATTATAAATATATATATATTAATATCACTATATACATATTAATATAACTATATATATATATTAATATAACTATATATATGTTAATATAACTATATATATGTTAATATAACTATATATATGTTAATATAACTATATATATATTAATATAAATATATATTACTATACGAATAAATATAACTAAATAAATAAATATATATATATATATTAATATAACTATATATATAATATAATATAACTATATATATATATTAATATAAATATATATTACTATACGAATAAATATAACTAAATATATATATATATTAATATAACTATATATATATTAATATAACTATATATATTAATATAACTAGATATATATATATATTATAATATAACTATATATATATTATAATATAACTATATATATATTAATATAAATATATATTACTATATGAATAAATATAACTAAATATATATATATATATATATAGAGAGAGAGAGATATCATGAATTGGAAGACAAATCAAAATAGAGTAGTGGTAAAGGTTTAGGCGCGCAGGGGGGAGGTCTCGAGTTCAAATCCTCGTGGAGGCAGTGGCGCGCGAGCATGGGGGAATATAGCAGCAAGTGCTGTTAAAGGGTGAAGGGGGTGCGTGGGGCGCTGTACAGGGGCAGAAAAGCACTGTAAAAGGGGGGGGGGCTCAAGCGCTATAAAGGCCCCTCCGACTGGCCGTATTTTTAAAATTTTTTAAATTTTTTTAATTTTTTTTAAATTTTTTAATTTTTTTACCTTTTATCAGCGCTTTTTAAAAAGCGCTCATAAAAGGGGTCCTTTATCAGCGCTAAAACGAAAGCGCTAATAAAGGAAATGCTCATATAGGGGTCTTTTATCAGTGCTAAAACAAAGCGCTGATAAAGGATCCTTTTATCAGCGCTTTGTTTTAGCGCTGATAAAAGACCCCTTTTATCAGCTTTTTTTTGCGCTGATAAAAGGGGTCTTTATCAGCACTTTTCGGAACGCTGATAAAGGGGACCCCCCCCCCTTATCTTTGTCAGCTTTATCAGCCCTTTTTCTAGTACTGATAAAGGACATTTTTAGCGCTGATAAAAGCCGTATTTGTAGTAGTGTTTATAGTGGCAAGACAAACCATATTCCTTGAGATGGAGCACATCTCTAAAAGAGATTGTGGGAGAGATATAAACTTCTATGAAGTCGAGGCTCAAGGTACACAAGAGTTGGTATAGGAACATATTCCACAGAGAATAATGGAAGAAAGAATAGTTCTAGAGACACAAGGACCACGTAGTAGTACAAGAGAGGTTAGAGAACTATAATAGTACTGTTTTTTATTTACGGAGGACATTGACTCGTTATTAGTTGATAATAATGATCTTTTAACATAAAAGGAATTAGTAGGTGGAACGGATGCAACCAACACTACCACAAAAATAGTTTTTCGCAGCACCCACCCTTTATCAGTGCTAAAGAAAAAGTGCTGATAAAGGGGGGTGCCTTTATCAGCGCTCAAAAAAGCGCTGATAAACGCACCCCTTTATCAGTGCTTTTTTTAGCGCTGATAGGGGGCTTTATCAGCTCTTTTTTAAAAGCGCTGATAAAGGGTCGACTTCAAAAAAAATTAAAAATATATATTAATTTATTAATATATAAATATAGTTATATTGATATATAATTATAATATATAATTTTTAAATATATTTTAGATAAGTATAAATGTACATTTACATTTAATATACTTAATATATAAGATATTTAGTGAAAATGGCTTCTTAAAAAATTAAAAAAAAATTTAATTAATAATTTGCTAATTATTATGGAGTAATTGTCATTTAATAACAATTTGAAGACTAAAAAATTTAAAAAAAATTAAAAAAGATCCAAAATATGTTTAAAACGCAACTCAAACTTCAAACGACCATAACTTTTGATCCGGGTGTCCGTTTGAGCTCTACCACATATCAAATCGAAGACTGTGATGAGCTCTACATCGTTGTATTCCATGGGGGACCTTGGTCAAGAGATTTGCAAGGCCAAAAGAGGCCCATAAGGCTTCCAAAACTAATTTTTTAGTCATGGTAACCTGATTTTTTAACATTTTGTGTATTTTCAGCCTCGTTTAAGGGGATATTATTGGATTTTTTTGGCGGGGTCTGAATTTATTCTAAGGTATTAAATTCATATTGAAATTATGTCTTTGAAATTTCATCATTTTTTATAATGCACTAATATTTATAATCAAATATATAACAATATATTCTTATTTTTTATATATTCACACCTATAAATTTAATTATAAATATAAATAATAAAATATATTTACATAAAAAATATATTAGCTTTATCTAAATAATAACTAACATCTATTTTATTTAAAATACAAATATATGAATATTTATATACATATATATTAATCTAACTATATATAAATATTAATCTAACTATATATATATATTAATCTAACTATATATATATTAATCTAACTATATATATATATTAATCTAATAACTATATATATATTAATATAACTACATATATATATATTAGTATTACTATAAATATATATATTAATATCACTATAAATATATATATTAATATCACTATATACATATTAATATAACTATATATATATATATATATTAATATAACTGTATATATATATATATTAATATAACTATATATATATACATTAATATAACTATATATATGTTAATATAACTATATATATATATATATTACTATAAATATATATTACTATACAAATAAATATAACTATATATATATATTAATATAACTATATATATATATATATATTAACATAACTATATATATATATATATTAATATAACTATATATATATATATTATAATATAACTATATATATATATTATAATATAACTATATATATATTTATTAATATAAATATATATTACTATACGAATTAATATAACTAAATATATATATATATATATATTAATATAACTATATATATATTAATATAACTATATATATATATTATAATATAACTATATATATATTATAATATAACTATATATATATTTTTTAAATAAATATATATTACTATACGAATAAATATAACTAAATATATATATATATAGAGAGAGAGAGAGAGATATCATAAATTGGAAGACAAATAAAAATAGGGTAGTGGTAAAAGCTTAGGCGTACAGGGGGGAGGTCTCGAGTTCAAATCCTGGTGGAGGCAGGGGTGCGCGCGCATGGGGGAATATAGCAGCAAGCGCTGTTAAAGGGTGAAGGGGGTTCATGGGGTGCTATACAGGGGCATAAAAGTGTTGTAAAAGGGGGGGCTCAAGTGCTATAAAAGCCCCCCCCCCCCGATTGACACAATTTAAAAAAAATTAATTTTTTTTTTAATTTTTTTTAATTTTTTTAATTTTTCTACCTTTTATCAGCGCTTTTAAAAAAGTGATGATAAAAGGGGTCCTTTATTAGTGCTAAAATGAAAGCGTTGATAAAGGGAGCGCTAATATAGGGGTCTTTTATCAATGCTAAAACAAAGCGCTGATAAAGGACCATTTTATCAGTGCTTTGTTTTAGCGTTGATAAAAGACCCCTTTTATCAGTTCTTTCTTTTTAGCACTGATAAAAGGGGTCTTTATCAGCGCTTTTTGGAGCACTGATAAAGGGGATCCCCCCCCCCTTATCTTCACCGGCTTTATCAGCGTTTTTTCTAGTGCTGATAAAGGCCATTTTTAATGCTGATAAAAGCCGTATTTGTAGTAGTGCAAGTGGCAAGAAGCCATGAATTCTGCAATGGATTCCATGTACCAAAATAAAGTACATATTTTGGTAGATCCTCTAGTTGATGTAATTATTGTTGGTTTCAAATAGGTATTCAAGAAGAAACTAGACATAGAAGGACAAGTTAGTACCTAGAAGGGTTGACTAGTTACAAAAGAGTTCAAGAATCATCAAGACATTGACTACAAAAAAAACTATTCACCAGTTGCAAAGATAAAATCCACCAGATTTCTATTTTCCATTACTTCTTACCATAACTATGAAATTAGGAAAATGGATGTGAAAACGACCTTCCATAATGGGAACATTTATTAAGATGTCTACATGACACATCCTGAATTGTTTATGACTCCAAAGGATTCCAAGAAAGTATGAAAGTTATAGAAATCCATTTATGGAATAGATAAAACATCTAGGTAATAGAACATTCATTTTGATGAATCCATAACATTATTTGGTTTTATAAATAACAAATGAGAACCTTGTGTCTATAAATGGTTTTATGGGAATGCAATGATTTTTATAATAGTATATGTTGATGACATATTACTTATTGGAAACAAGATACTCATCTAACAATATATTAAGTCATTGTTGAATCAATGCTTATCAATAAAGGAATTTCTCATCTTAGCATATATTATTGGTATAAAAATACATCGTGATAGATCCAAGAGATTTTCGGGCCAAATCCAAAGTACATTCATTGACAAGATAATTAATAGATTCGGAATGGAAAAATCTAAGAGGGGATTGTTTCTAGAATCACCTGGAATTAATCTTTCTATGAAAATGTGTCCTCAAAAACATGAGGAAATAAAGATAATGTCATGGAACCCATACACATCAGCGATTGGGTTAATAATGTATGTAATGCAATGTACTAGTCTGGATTTCCCCCATGCATTGAGTGCGGTAAGATAATATCAAGCTATCCTAGGTGGCCGCCATTAGATGTCAGTCAAGACTATCTTAAAGTATCTGAGGTGTACTAAGGATATGTTATTAGTTTATGGAGGAGATAAGGAACTATTCATTTAGGGATATGCAAATTCTATTTTCCAGTCTGATCAAGATGACATGATGTCGCAAACTGGGTACATATTCACTTTGAATGGAGGTATAATGAGCTAGAAAAGCTTAAATGAGTGTGGTTGCAAATTCTACCATGATAATCAGAGTGTATCGCAGCTTCTGAGGCACCTAAAGAAGTATTTTGGATGAAGAGCTTCATCTAGGAGCGTGATATTTTACCTATCAGTAAAAATCCCATCACACTGTATTGTGATAAGACTGTAGTGGTGGGTATCGTAAAAGATCCAAGGTCTCATCAGTGGACAAAGCAAATACATCGGAAGTATCTTCTATTAAGGTATTTTTCTTAGAGATTTGATGTTTTAGTGAACAATATTTCCATGTAAGACAATGTGGTGGACCCCTTGACTAAAGACTTGACTCAGCAGTAACATGATAATCATTTGAGGTCTGGCAGACTGAAATTCGTAGGTAGTTGGCTCTATTCCCAGTGGTATTTCGTGAGAGTTGGTGTCCTAGAACCAACTATTTGTTCTTTCATTACATGAATATTTAATATATTTAAATATTAAACATCTTATTACATATTTTTCACTATTTTGCATGACTATAGTGTAGTGATGTCTTGAATTATTTATCACATTGACAAGGTCACATAAGTTCCCTGCCATGATGAGAACCTTTAAGTGCTATGAAAAATATTCTTAAATATAGATCTATGGTTGGATGACACACTATGATGGGAAACATAGTATACAAAACAATAGATGGGAGTACTTGTAAGCATATGAGACTTCTTCTCATGAAGTATGCACTTAGTAATCTCCAAAATAAGAGATTATGATAACATACCCACTATTAGTAATTATGTATGTTTTGGTGTCATCATATATTTCTATCTACGAGTGTGTGTAAATGTTCTTAGACATTAATATTATCATTAATACGTGTCATGACTCACAGACTATGATTTGTTGATGAAAAATGTCATGTAGATAGTTGGTGGGAAGTATGGTACATTGGGTACATCACGAATGACATGTTATGAATGGATAAGGCGAGGAAGTATTTTTCTCTTCCATTAATGGATGTTGATATCTTGTCACTTTGATTGAAATAGAACTATCATGTGAAATTCCTCGGCTATGGTGTAACGATGAGTTTATTTCATGTAGTCAAAGAATGACATATCAAGCATAAAGGTTGATGACACTATCATGAAACCATCTTGATGAGTTATTGAGGCAAGGGGATTATATTACATAATGATCATTTGTATGTGGATGCTGTTGTTGTGACATTAATTTATTTCTATTGGGTTCCATGGCCCATTGATATATATAACTTTTAGAATTTTGGAAATATCACCTAATGCCAATGAGAAAGAATCATTTAGGGTCAAACACTAGGTTTTTCTGGTGGTCTCAGTTAAATTCTATTTGAATTTAATTAATGGAATAAATATTATTCTCAAGACAATGGAATAATTTTATAAAAGTTAAAATGATTGCATAAATTAAATATATATTTATTCATAGGATTAGGTATAAAAATATATTTTTATTTATTTTATTAAAAAATTTAATAAATACTTATTTACTAGTTTGTAAATAAAATATTTAATTAAGATAATAAATTATTTATATATTTATTTGGGTGTTCAATAAGTAGAAGTGGAGTTCGAGCGGACCAAGGTCGGTCCAGTAGAAAAATCATTTTATTCAAGAGGGTAAATAATTTTTTAACTAGTTAGAAAAAATCAAAATAATAATAAAATTTTTATAATTATGCAGAATGAGATTTCATTTATGATTCAACTTTGCGCATGTTGGCATAACACAAAAAATGACGCAGTTATTGTTAATATGTAGAATTGGTTTTCTCTAAGGTCGTGTATGTATTTAACTGTTGATACATAATTAAATACTATAATTGAATCCCCATTTCAATAAATAGATATGTATATCTATTATTCTATGTATAGGATATCGGTGACGTAAGAGAAATTACATATTAATAATTTTTTCTCGAATCCTCTCCTCTCTCCCTCTCAAAAACAAGAGACGCTCTTCAATGTTGAAGAACTTGCGATCAAGAACGATCAACACAAGATGCATGCTTCTTAGCGCTAGCACGCAAAAAGTGAATGTCATCAATCAGGGACCATTGGAGAATGTGTGGATCACCATGAGAGGTATTTTGGTTTGGATCCTCATAAGCGCAATGAGACAATCCAAAAGGGTCATCCCAAATGATCAACATCATCAACGTAGAATGTAACAAAGAAACATGTATTTTATTTAATCAAAAATTAAATTTAAATTAATTATAAACATGATACGAAAGATCCTCTGTAAAGGTTTTTGTCCCCTTCCTTCTTTATTTAAATATCAGATTCTATTCCATGGAGACTGGTGTTCATCATCATATATATCATTGAATAATCATTTATGATGTTAAAAATTAAAGTTGGGCACTGGCCCAACTATGCTTCTTCTGTGCTCAGAACCTTCATGTGGTATCAACGCCAGGTTAAGATCATGGGACCTATGGATTATGGGCCCACTATTGGTCACTATCTAATCCAAACATAGTCAATGCTCTAAGATTTTTCAAGATTTGAACTAATTTCTTGAAACTATAATATAATATATTCATGAGCATAATTAAGTTTGAAAGTCCACCAGACACCTTACCACATTCATAAATATTAATTATAAATCCATTTTAAGATATCAATAAATACAAAATTATTTTTTTTCTATTTCATATGGAAATACGATAAAAATCTAATAATATTTAGAATTTTTTTTATTATTATATAAAAATCACTTTGAAAACTATTTGTTTGTCCTTGAAATATTTTTATTCAGAACCACCATTTAAAATCAAATTTGACAAGTCATTTTATATATACCTTTTTAAAATAATTAAATTAATTTAAATAGAAAATTAAAATAAAAAATAATAATAAATAACAATGGAATAATTTCATAAATAATGAAATGAAACATGATTCTCTAGAGCCCATTAAGACAGGGATGAAAAAATGGAAGACAGTTCAATATATAGATTCGTTAAGTAGTAATGGGATATTCCTAAACATTTCCTAAGACATCATTTGATGTAATTAGTTTAAAACCATTTTTAGGCCAATAAATGCATTCATAACCCTATAACCAACCTGACTACTCTCAACTAGCTGCACCTATGGAAAACCCCATATCATTTATAACAGTGTGCGGGATAAAGTATTACTCATAAGTACCCAATAGAAACATCTTCATCCAGGAGAAAGTTTCCTAGGAGCCACATGTATGTCAATCGATAGAAGGTGAATAGTCACATGCTTCCATGAATAAAAATTAGTAAATCTCATCTCTCATCCAATACTTCCATAATAAAGATCCCCAATTCAAATAATCTAATCATTATAATAAAAAACCAACCCTCATTGGTTGAAACAAATATAAGGGGAAACGAATTTAAAAATATTCAATTAGAAACGCATCGAAAAGTACCAATTTAGAGTTCTCAAAATCTACTCTGTTTGGAGGGACATTTAATAATCATGTAAAATTAACTTAAAACCTATTTAATAAATTGATTACATTCAAAACATCCCCTAATGTCAAATTATTAAATCAAACCACTGTTTTAAACTCTATAAAAATATCTACAAATTATTCTATATTTTGACCCATCACTCAAATGGTGTATAAAAATTAATAAAACTCACATCGTTCTAAAAAATTATGGAATCCTTTTAACTATAATTGAAATCTAAATTATCACTTGATATTCACAGTAAAACCATTGAAAAATAAATTTGGAAACCCAAAAAAAATTAATTCTAAAATGAATGTTTGAAATAATATTATATCATTAATATAAATTTTTTAAATGAACATTTACATCAAGTTAGATTCAAATAAACCATAAAATAGAAAAATTCTCTGATAAACCTGATAAAATATTACTCATTTCATTGAAATCAGGTAAACATATATAATATCATTATTATAAAATAAAAATAATAATTTAGAACCCAATAATTTAATTATTATAAATTTAATGGTTATGAAATTGAGAAAACCTATATCACATAAATGATTCTTGTTTAGGAATACTGAATACAAGTTGAACAAAGATTGAAGAATGGATCACACACCCTAACATCAATATCTAGAACCAAATTAGAACTAAAAATATACATATGGTATAGCTAAAGAATTTCTTATTGAAGGGAAGATAAAACAATAAGGGGAAGAAGAGAAAAATTGTATGTGGAGTTCGTTCCATGGAGTTATTTATATGAATCACAAATAAACCACATATAATCACTAAGGATGAGGGAATACAGTAGGAGGTGAGGTACATAAGATGGGGATTACTTGATTGGTGGTGGGGGGCTGCTGCATGATGTGGTGGAGATGGATAAGGTGGTTTTCATTATAAATTTTATTAAGATAAAACTAAAAAAATTAAAAAATGGGCATCATGCCTGGTTAGGATAAAACCATACACCATTTATGAAACTCTTTGTACTAAGAAAAAAAATCCACATCATAATTTCTATTAGGACCCTTAAATGATTAATTAAACTTGTTCTAACCCAGACAAACAACATTTTCCAACTACAAACCCAAATTCAGGGTTTCCACCTGATTACTTGTAATCATGAATCTCTCAAAATCCTTCCAAAATCAAAAATTTATGAATGGAACCCCTAGAAACTAATTAATAATAAAAAACGTATAAAATAAATTTCAAGATTATCCCATGAGCTTCCTGGGTTTTGTGCATCGGGATAATCCAATAGACTTCAGTGGAATTGAATGAGGTGAGTCCACTCCAAGGAACCAATACCAAAAAGAGTATAATAAGAAATTGATGAATAATGGAATGTCACAGAAAAAATACTATCATGATATACTTAATACCAATACAACTATTCATTTCATTGAAACATGAAAATAGTAATAAATCCATCACATCCAATAATGACCATCCTCGATGAGTTGAATGGTCCCCCATCACTACCTAAACCCATGTCAATACCAAATCATACAAAAAGAAAAATGTGGTTGATTGAGAAAGAGGCTTACATTTTGGGATAGGTTGATATTGTAGTGGATATATTGTTAGAGATTTTATAACTCTAAGAAGACAAAAATAGCATAATGAAGTTAGAAAGAAATAAAAATCACCGAAAAATTCATAATATAAAAATAAAATAACAAAATTGGGAAACTATATTGGGATAAACAATAAAAAAAGGAAAAAAGGAAGGTTAAGTTAAGAGGACAATGAGAAAAATATTAAATATTCTCTACCACCCAAGGATTCAAACTGAACCCAAACCAACATTAAGGATTGGTTGGGGGAGAAAGGGAAGATTGAGGGAATGAGAAGCCATTTGATATTCCTTGTAATTTACTCACATATTCTTAATTTAATAATATACATGGTTTTTGTTTCCTTAGATTGAGGAATAAGTTCATGGTTTATTATTATATTAAACTACTTGATTAACTAATATTTAAACCTATAAAACCTAGCAATGAATTCAGAGTAATTCCCTTATTCATAAAATCATTTTAAAAAGGAAGAAGATATAGATACTGTAATCTATATCATTGAATACATTATGGATTTTTGACTACAATATAGTCTTATGTATGGGATATTGTAATCATTGATATGATCACACTAAATAATATATAATATTGTAGCTTATGATATAGTTCTTATTCATTATTTTATGATATATATTAACATGAAATATGGGGTTTGTATAAAATGGTAATACCAATAAAAATTATTTCCATGAGTTACTTATAATAAAGTTGATATCAAACTTATTATAATCTATTATAGATATTGATAGAAGGAAGATATAGATTCAAAACACCAGCCAATCATAATCTGGAATGTGTTTTTGAACTATATCATGAATTATGATATAACATATATAACATATATGATATAAAAATAAAACTCTGTGGTTCAAATTTTAAATAATTAATTCATGTAGACAAATTATGATTTTTTTTATAAATTATTAAAAATAAATGATAAGATATTTAGTTAATTTATAATGTATTTATAAATTAAATAATTATAAAATGTTTATAATTAATTAATAAATTTTTATAAATAATTTATTAAAAAAGTTTCTCAAATATTAATTTTTAATGTTTAAATACCATTGATCTATAATTTGTTACTTATAAACTATATATAAAGTGTTATTATATAAGTTATCATACTGATTTATAAAATATTTATAAATTTAAAAAAAATGAAATATATAAGGATTATATTTAATATTATTAATTGCAACTAATTGTTAATTTTAAATGTTCAAATTAACAGCCTTATTTGAGAAATTATTTTAACCATATAAATGGGAGTTTTGGTAAATTATATGTCCAATGAAAAAATAATATTTAATATATAATATTTTGGATTATGTAAAATGTTTACATCATATATTTATGGTTTATATAAAAGTATAAAAATGTTTATATTAAAATTAATGATTATATATTTATAAATTTCAAATAAGATGATAATATAAAACAATTCATATTAGAAATAAATTTAAAGGATTTATATTTATTATTGATTTAATTCCCTAAAATCACGACTAAATTATAATTTGTTTATGATTAAATTATTTTTGAATAGTTTATAATTTTCTTTAAAATTTCAATTTTTTTTATTTAGTATTATTCCTCGTTTTTATGATTGATAACATATTTTTATATTTTTAATACATGTATTATTTTTGTTATTGTTTTAGACTAGTTGTAAAAAATTTCATTCTTGCTAGGTATGACGAATTATAATTAAATAAATATTCTCAAACTTGACACTATCATAGCATTGAGTAATTTTCATGAATTTGGAAGTTAATTATAGTTTTTTCATAGCATTTTTCTGAGTTGAGATATAAATGAAGCCTCTATTAAGTACCAAACCATAGGTAGTGGGACTTAGTTTGGATAAATTACTAGTCTAGGATATTATTACGTATATATGAAAGTTTAGAGTTAGATAACTATTGCACCCTGATTAATCTTATGGGGATTTTTAATCTTATATTATTCTAATCCTTTACATGAAATATTTTCAATTACGTTGTGAGTATGATTCATTTGGATATATATAAATATAATTGAATGTTAATTTGGGATAAAAAAAGAAAATATTAGTAGTGTAAAGATTTAAATATCTACATAGTTTGAAAATATTTATTTTTTGGAAGGAATTGTGATTCAAAACTAGAATGTTTAAAGCATGCAAGCATGTGAAGGGAATTAATGAGATAATGTGGTGAGAATTTAAATCTCATTAAAATATTAAATGTTAAATAACATAAAAATAAATCACTTAGCAATACCATGATAATCCAAATGGTTAGTTTAAGAAAAAAAATTGTTCTAATAAATTATATTATGTAATGAAATAAGGTTATAGGTGAACATATTAAGATTACATTCCTACATCTATCATCATATTTAGGTCACACATAGTTGGGAAACCCTAATAATATTAGGATAATATAGAAATATAGTTAACATAATCCATATTAGGGAATTTGGAATGGCATGGTATGATCATCTATAAAAGTTTCATATATGACATAATTATAATTATGGCTTATCTAGATAGCTAAGTGGGGGGTAAATGAAAAAATGGCTCAATGACTAGTGAAATAAGGATCGTTTCCCACTATTGGATATGGAGTATTTAAAATGATTGTTAATTTTTTTGAAAGTACATTTAACAAAAATATTTATTAAATTAATTTAAAATATAATACTCATATGATAAAATATATTATTCTAGTTAAATTAAATCATCATCGATAAACAATAATTTAAGTTTAATACTTGATAATTCAAATATTAATTGAATAAAAGTTTTCTAATTGTACAATAACATAATAAAATTTCTCATGTATGAAGAAAACAATATACATTAGGTAAATCCCTTCCAATGTTTCCAACTGGGGAATTTTTTAACCCAAAGGATCTATAGATTCATATTATAAGTATAAAAATATTTACAAAATGTTTAAACAGAATTATTTTAATTCAATATAAGAAAAATAATATCATTCTTTTCTCATATAATCCTTATGAATTTTTATTTAATGACATGGAAAAACTATTTATTTTTATCATAGCTTGATTTGGGTATGGAAATCATTCTACAATCATTTCCAGAATAGTTTTTCATAATATGAATAAATTTATTAAATTTTACCCAATATTCTCAACATGTGAAGGACAGTTCATTAAGACATGGGAGGTCTAAGATCATTGGTTTATAGATAGTTTATTTGAGTAAATGATGGAACTATAATAAGAAAAAGTCTATTATAATGTTTAATAGTGGATCTTATAATATCCATTCAAAGTAATTTTAACTTCATAAGGGTGTCGGGAATGAGAGGTGTTTCTATTCGATGGAATTATCTAAAAAATCTTAATGTGTCTAAGAATATCCATGGAGAATTTAAACCATGTAATAATATTATATAAATCAATTATTTGTTTTTGAAATGCATATGATATCAAATGATTATTTAAAAAATATTATAAATATACAAAAGATTGAAATCATGGTTGGAATTTATGGAGCTTATAGTTTTCATTAATATGAATTATCAAATGTTTATATTATAAACATTTTTAATGTAAAAGAATATTTCAATCAATGATGGATCAAAATAATGAATGGCTATTTTTTCTTATTTTAAATTTAAATTACAAGAGGTTTTGTTGTAAATAATAGTTGTTAAAATTAAATGATATGATGATTTTTATACACATAGTTATTTTCTATCTGGTTGCATTACCTATTTGAAAATAATAAATTTCTAAAACTTGTTTTATCCATTATAACAGGTTACTATCAACTGTAATTTGTTAAAATATAAGGGAAATATTATCACCACATTCTAATGGTATACTTTAACCCTAAATTTGTATTTTCATATAAATATTAATAAAATATAATATAATATCTAAAATACAGATGATAAAATTTTATTTTATGAATATTGTTTATATATAAATTAAGAATTATTTAATAAATACCATGGATTTTTTGTCAACTAACATGATATAATCAATATATTCTAGTTTCCATGAGGCTGGTGATAGTATGTTTTAATATAGATAAGTTTCAAAGTAATAAAATAAAATATTATACGAGTTATATTTAATGAAAACTTGAATTTATATCCTAAAATATTTCATTTCTTGGTAAAGAAAGATAATGTAAATTTTGTTACAATTATGATTTAAAATTAATTTTTAAATGGAAAAGATTTAAGAAATATGAGGATAATTATGATCTTAAAAATAATTCTAAGTAAACAAATGATGTTAATAAAAATTTAAAATTGGTTGTTATTAATTAATTTTTTTAATGTCTGTTAACCAAGTTAAAAAATATGAATATTATTCCAAGTCGCGCTATTATTCAAGTATGATTTTTTCATCGATGTTACTCACCAAAGGATTTATTTGAATATTTTATCAGATGATCATATAGAGATGTTATAGGATTTACATGGAAATTTAAATAAATTAATAAAATTCTAAAATTAAAATAATAATAAGGATCATTTACCAATTTCTCGTGTAGGATATTATTATATAGACAGTTATGTTTATATTTTTTAGTGTTATAGAAATATTTTATAAATTTTAAATTTATCATATTACAAAAAATTTAATATCCAATTTATCATTTTTTGTGGTATCTTCAAATAATCATGAAGTGTACTGATAATTAACCTCCCTAAATGTTACGTTGAGTTATCCATAATGAACATTAATCTGGTAGTATTGGATTTTTGTTGAAATTGTATGTTTAACATGGGTAAAATTTTATATAGAGCTATAGAATATACTCATGAGACAAAAAATGAGTTTTATATTGTATATTACCCACTATGTATACAACATGGTTTTTTATACACATTGTGTTTTGTATAATATAAGTGTATGTTTCATATTTTATAACCCACTCTTGATGAAAAATAATATTCATAACATAAAAATCATTTTTTACATTGATATGTTCACTATTATATCCACAAAGTTGATATTATCAAGGGATCATTGTGTATTTTTTTGATAATGTTATTATTGGAGGTTTATCATGATTTTATTTTTACAATTATATGATGACTATGAAATATATTCCACCATCTATGTCAGTATAAATGAGTTTATCATTATACATAGAGTTGTAACATGTAATGTGATTATTTATTAGGTTAGGGGAAATAGATTTTCACTTATATCATGATAAGTGAAATGTGATATGTTCAAATGTTTGTTCAACCTATGCTTTGGTAATCAAGAATGTATGAGTAGCTATATGGTATTATCATACTCTTTGAACAATATTTACTATATTTCTTTTATTGTGAGATACTATGATTATATATATATATTATATTATATTTCAAGTGTATACAGGTATTGAGGTACGTGTGTTTAATGGAGATCATATATGATCCATTTTTTACCTTATGTAGTACTAATTATTTTCAAGATGTCGATCATGGAATTTATTTGCAGATTTAGTAATTTATATTTGTTTCCAACACTAAAAATCATTATGAGGTTATACATTATGATTGAATGAATAGGGATTACATTTTAAAAAATTTATATTCCCTCTCTAAATGTATTATATAGCATATAAAAAAGTGTTTCCTATGGATATTCATAAGGTATAATATACTTTGTGATATGTGGTGAATTAATGATAGATTTACAAAATTATTGTAGAAATATATTAAAGGAGTTTTGGATTTGGTTTTCCAAGATATTTTATTTTTTAATATATTAGCTGAAATGGAACAAATTAAATGACAATTTAGTGAAATTGGAAGTTTGAGGGAGAAATATCATGAACCTAATAAAACATTTTATGTTTTCAGTTTAAAATTATTTTTACAATACATAGATATCAAATATTAAGATATCCCATAATGAAATTAATAACATATAACATGGAATGACATATCTCATGGTATAGTTCTGTGATATTGTGCCCATAACATAGGCATATCATAGCATATAATACATTGATATCAGAATGTATTGGTAAGGTTTAATCATATGGTATGATTAAAATTGTATTTGAACATTAAATATTAACAATAATTTCATATTCAAAATTATATATCATTATTATTTATGTTTCATATGACTAAACATTTGGGACAATCAATGGTGTGTTTAAGTTTTAAATGTTAAATTCATTTAATTAATCGAACACTATGTATGGTTTGAGTAAATGAATTAAAGGATTACGGAGTGTTCTGGATTTCTATGACGATATAAATAAATCATAAAGATAATGTACCAATAACATTTATATTGATTCTCCCTTTGACTTAAGCTTAACTCTATATCTTCCTTTTCCACTAAGAGGTATAAGCATATAATGATTATTTGTAGAGTCCCACCAAATATTTTAGTGATTCATCAACATATGGATACCCTTTGAGGAAGGAACCCCTCACATTGTTTCTGAGTGATTTAAATTAATGGTTTTATTATAGACAAAATTCATAACTATCTATGGTTAAAGGTAACACTTTTTAATTGTTTTATATTATACATGGTTTCAATTTCAATACATGGAGATATTGGAATTTTTTCAATTATCATACAAAACATGAATATGTTTTATTTGATCTTTGGAATGATATTATTTTCATCCATGATTTTTCATAGAACCCTTTAATTTTCTATTAATATATTATTAAGTGTTCATGTGGTTGCATTAATTTTAAAGTGTTGTGAGATCTCAATAAATATTTAATATTTTAAATCAAATATCATTTATCATTATTGTGTGAATGAAATAAATAAAAAAATATATATCCATAAGGGATCCATAGACATAAAATATATCGATGTAATATTACATGGGATGAGGGTTTTATATTGGAGAGTTTCAATTTACATTTGGGTTCTGGCCCCCAAACTGGGCCCATTTTAGATCATTAAAAATCATACCGACTTAACATGAGATAGTTGTTATAAATATCTACTTTAATTATATAATAAATGTTAGATAATAAATATAGATTCATGTTACTTAAGTAGGATTCAATATCTATTCATGGATCTTGACCACAATTTTAATATTTATCGAATCTCTATAATGGAAGGCCTTTGTTATCTTTAAATTTATTTTTTCCCATACTTCTAATTCTCCTTCAAATTTTTTATTTAGGTTTGAGGATTATAATTTTTATCTTTTAGAAATTTTTATAATTTATTTATTATTAATTCAATAAAATATTCTTATATGTATATTTGGGTGATCAGATTAACTTCTAGATAGACCACCTGCCTCCGACTGCATGCCCAACATGGATCACCACCACTAGTTGGCTCAGACCAGTAGTACATTATGGGGGTAATAATGATAAACCACTAATGATAATAATAATACACTCTCAAATTCCATTTTATATCTTTTTCGGAGTGATCAAAACCATCAGCAACCCTCACGGTGCATGGAAATTTAGAAAGAAAAATCTCATGGGATCAGTAGAGAGGTAATGACTGATATGCTCAAATAAGGATGGATTACCTTGGAAGAAGAATTAGTAAGAAGGAATAATAGTGATTCATGATTGAGAAGATGAAATTTAATGGGTTGAATTACATGGGTGTGATAAGGGTGAAGGGAGGTAGTTTTGGCTTATAATGAAATCGAGGAAGGATTGGTGGTAGCATTGAAGGCAGTTAGTAGTAAATCATGATGGTTGAAAAGAGTTCAATGGTAGTGGTCTGAAAATTAGGGGATTTGATTTATAGAAAAGGGTAAAATCATAAATTATGTATATATTTTTAATGTACACTTTATTTTTCTAAAGGTACAAATAAAAACCCAATATTTTAAGAATTTTTTCCCAATAAATTTAATTTATTTTGATAGTTATTGTTACTAGGAACTTCTCCATGTTGGAGCTTGATGGTGAGGGAGTACCACTCCATAGAGAGAGGACTTAAACCCACTATAATGTGTATTATTATTGAGTCTAATTGTACGTATGATATGGATTACCCATGCCCTAGTGATTTAGGGGAGTATTGACCCGAACATCACTCTAATGATTAATCTTGATCACTACCATCGACTAAGCATCTTCAGAAGAATCATCCTAGTCATATCACCTCATGTCATATAATTGATGCTAAAATAAAGGTATCATTCATATCCTATATGTAATTTCACTCATAATCGGATACTCATGGGTCCAAAAATTATTATTGAATAATGAGATATGTAATTAGAATACAATGGGGGAAGTACACTGTGTGTGCATTGGGTCACACAGTATGTCGAACAACCCAAAAACTTGGGTGTGTTCTTCCCTAAACACAACATAACTAGATATGTCCTTTCACTTGGCATGTATCCACTGGGACACGACAAGTTTGACTACTCGGGTTCTCATCCATGTATTCCTAACACATGGTTCGGACACCTAGGTAGTGTCACATGACATGTTTTCCCTCCCATATGGTGTATAATATTCAACTCACCACAGAAACCTAAATTTCCTTATAAAAACAAATATACAGAATTTTTTATTTCAAAACATAAGAAATGTAGTCAACTTTTAGACATACTGTGATGTCTAGTCTCCCCATATCTACAATATTTTCTGGATATTCTAATCCAGTTGGAAATCTTGTTTTATCCTTTCCCAAACCAGTAAAACTGTGTAAAATGTCACTATCATCGATTCCCAGCCTCCAGTTGCCTGAAATTGGGTTTTATATCACCCGAGTGAGGTATTTTATCCCCCTTATAACCAAAATAGGGTCCCAACCCCCAAAACCATCATCCATTGTCAATCAATCTGCTTCAATCCATCCACAAACCATATATTCTAAGTTCATTTTCATAACTATTTCTTATTCAGAAGTTCGGACTCACTCGAACTGATCTAAAAATGTTGAATTATTGTCCCCATGGGATAATAATGAAGAACACATAGAATAGATATGGGATAAGAATAATAATAGAATGATATTATCATTATCCGTTACTAACCTATCCAACAATTATAATCATAGAATCAAAATGCAAAAAATAAAACTTCTTCAATGAAGAATAACTTAGGGGTTTATGGTTTGGGAAAGGGAAACAAATAAATCATAGAAAATATATCAAATCTATGAAATAAATCAATTAGTATGAAAAGAATCCATAAAAAATAACCTAGCTTGATAAAGGATAGATCATTGGAGAAGAAAATATTCTCTAATAATGACTTAAAATATTCTACTATATTCATCATTCTTCCCAAGAACCTCTAGGATTATTCATCATTGATACACAATATGAGGTTGTCAACACCAAAGGTGGATCTATCATCCCCCTCTCTAATCCCTTAGGACTATGTGACCAGGCCTGAGGGTTTACCATGACCATTAATTTATATATATAAGGGGGATTAGTTAATCATTTATTAAATTAAATAAATTAATCATTTAATTTATTTAAAGAACCCGCCAATAAAGTCACATCAATGGAGTGTCTGACATTGACCAAATATATGTCATAAATAGGGTAAACCTCATTTTCAAAATTCAACTATGGTCTCTGATTTTTCATCTGAGGGTCAAATAAATGATAAAAATTATAACGAACCATACTTTACATACATTGTTATTACGTCAGAATTGAAGCACACTTATTACAATGTATAACAAAACCATGAAAGGACCGTATAGGTATAGTGTCTTCAGAAACTGGTAAACATAAATAACTGGTTCATAAATCATCTACATTGTCTCCCTTTTATTTCATCATATCTAGAGTCCCTTTTGGTATATCTTACTTAATAACCTTATTCCTGGCCTGGGGAAAAGAAAACATACAAAAGGGTGAGCTCAAATGCTCAATAAGGGTAAACTAAAGAAATATCAATCATATCATATTCATAAGAACATAAATTTTTGAAAATCTTATCCTGAAAAAGAGATCATTATATCATGATATGGGATGAATCATAGCAGTGAAATTTAATCCTAATAATCATAATATAAGACATGAAACTTAATGGAAAACACACATAATCATGGAAAATCATTTCATATTATTCAAGACTCATTTACAAGACTATCAGAGCGGATAAAGTCCATTAGTGAACCGAGTTCACTCCTCGTTCCAGTCATGTATCACTGAACCGAATTAACTTGTCATCCCATCCATGTCTATCAGATGAGATATGAATATTTACCCAATGCATTGGATAGAGATATAGGTCCCACCCATCTCATAATGAAATCATTCTTATGTGTGCCACAAAATCATAAATCATACATCATAGCATAACCCATGTAATAAAAGTGGGATTTCTAAACATCATTCTATCACAACAAAATCTATATATGATAAAGGACTTCATAAAAATAATTCCATCATAACATAATCAAATCAATTTAATAATAGGGATAGAAACATAACCCTATATTATCTTAGATGGAAAATAATTTTGATAAAACACTTGAACTCCATTCTTGAGGAAAATATCCTTTTTACTTCAAAATCATTTTTCCTTTCTCAACAAGTCATAAAATTTTAAAATAAAAGAAGTTAATTGAAAATAAACATAAAAATTTGTAAAGGAAGCTTCTTGGAAATAAAGTTCTATGAAATCATAAACAATCCATTTATACTGTCTAAGTTAAAAAAACATTATTCTCGTACTTTGGTCGGAAAAGTAAAAAAATATATCGTACTAAAAACGACAAAATATTCCTTTCATATATTTTACTAAAAAATCACCAATAGGTAAAATTTAATTTAAACAATTGTAGTAGGATATAAATAATATTACATATTGAGGAAATATGGATGTGGATGAGAAATATGAACCTAGTAAATACTTACGAATAAACAATCTCAGACAGAATGAGATTGGAAGAGTTATCTCTTACCTTAGGTCTGATATTCTTTGTATGTATCTGAACCTCTTTTATAATTATTTAAATAATGTCATTAACTTATTCCAGAATCATAGTAATTATTATGATATCTTATATGGTCATATTTTTTCTTCTTATTAATAATATTTCATTACTACTTTTTATTCGGGTGTTCAGTTCTTTATGTTCTTATGCGTGTTTTGCCGAATAAATTCTTATTCCACTTTTTAGATTATTTATATATCATATATATTCATTCAATTCATTTATATAATCATTATTCAATTAAGATCATGTAGAATGAGTCACATCACATCGTGGAGACGGTAGGCCGTACGTACGGATGAGCGATGATATCGTTCCCATAATTATATGAATGGAATTGGAGTTGATGATATATTATCTCAAAATCATTATAATGTTATAATAATTATATATAGTTATTCTTTACACCATCACACCCATCCAATTAAGGTGGTTGTGGAAAACATATTACACCACGACATGGAGACGGTATTCCGTACGTACGCACGCACGATGATTTCATTTTCTGTAGGATGGATTGAAGGTGAAATAGGGTTGTTTCATATTTATAATAACATATCAGTATATGAGTTATACTGATGTTATTACTTTATAATAAAACAAATAAAGAAGAATAAGTAGAAGAAGAAATAAACTTTAAAGAATCGGTAGAAGAGATTACCTCTTCCTCGACGTGCCTCTTTTAAATTTCCTCTTAGGGCACTAGAGTTGGTCTTTTGAGAAGACCAGAACCTTTATGATATAACTATAGATGTTGATAAGAGAAATTTTCAGGGTTTGGCCGACATTGAAGGCTCAAAATTTTGTGAATAGAAGAGGGATGAGGTTCCCTTTTATAAGGGAGGAGAGGCGCACCTTTGGAAACCTAAAAATATTAATTTATAATAAATTCAAAACCCACATAAAAACTTCCAAAATTACTTAAATACAAATATTATATGATATAGGGTTTTAATATCATATAAAAATAAAATTTAGACATGTTAGGAATTTATTTTAAACATTATCAACTTGATTTATCCTTATTTATTCTATTTAATTTTATTTGTGGTAATAATATTCTAAAATTTAAATTATTATAAATAATTACTTATGTGTAGTGAATTGTCCATAATTGGATACTTTATGAAATTTTAGACCATATAAATTTAAATTTATAATTTTTATATATTTTTGGGATTTTTAAACAATTTTATAATATGTTATTTTTATAAAATAACAATAGTATCAATTTTGACACTATTAATTTATTTGAATTTAAATAAATTTTACACAGAAGATATGTTCGAACTAAAATATTTTATAGATTTATAACATGTCATATTAATCTATAAAATTAGTGGAGCACATTAAATAGTTCATATAATATTTATTTTAATATTTTTATGACCCTTTATTTGATATTTCAATCAATAAAATAATTTCTACCTCACTATTGTGTCATCATTAATGATAATTATTTAATCCCTAAAAATTCTAAATAAATTCACATGATGTAGATAATATTATTATATTTCAGGATACTATTTATATTCTAAGTTTAATGATGTTTATCATTAAATTAAAATTATTACACTTATATGATTTAAGAGAGTGACATGTTGTCAGTTTCTTTGGTTTTAATAATAATTATATAATTTTCATGGTCAAAATTCCATGAAATGAATCTATTATGACCCTTAGGTGATATGGGTCGACTTTTATTCATCCAATAGAATTTTCACAGGTGTTATGATAATTTTATAATCTTATTTTGACCCTTAATAACCCGATTTACCTTTAATTGCAGTAAATAAAAATTATCGTAGTTACTATTCATAAGATCAAAAAAATAAAAGTAACCTATTAAAATAATTTTGACCCACTAAATCCAAATATTTAATCCATTTTTCAAAATTCAAAACACAAAATTTTCAGTAATTAATTTAAAATTAATCTCGTTGTCAAGAAAATGGGTTTTAAATATTAAAACATTGCCAAAGATTGAAATTTTTTTACGTACGAATTCAAAATAAATTAATGGTAATGACATATATTATATTAAATGGTAAAAATATATTCTATTTATAATTTAAAATAATTCAATATTATAATTTAACTATATAAATTATCTTGATTAAAAAAGTTGTTTTTATGAAACATTTACCGTATTTTTACTATTCATCAAAATATGAAAGCTATCAGAAAAGTATCAAAAATTTATCAAATGTAAATTTTTATATCCTGATTTAAAATAAAAAGTTTATTTTATCAAATTGAACTCATCAACTTTTCAAAAATTAGATTAAAAATGGGTGTGCCATCAAAAGTCGGGAAAACTGCATTTTTTAAAAAATGATTCTTTTATCGGAGAAATTGATTTTTTTTCTCATATCATATGTAAGATGAATTATAATGTTATATAAAATTAAAAATTCATTTAATATTATTTATAATGGCTAGTTTATATAATATTTTAATAACATATCATTGTTTAGTGAAAATCGGTATTGCGTACAACGCAAGCTATCGGTGAAGGTTGCTCCTGCGTGTAACACAAGGCAAGCTAGTGTTGCATGTAGTGAAAGCATACTTTGGTTTTGTGTATAACATAAGACATAAAAATATATTTCTCTTAAAATATTAGGGTGTTACATTCTACCCCCCTTAAATATAATTTCTCCCTCAAAATTCGTCATTTCATAACAAAGAGATGAGGATACCTTTCCTTCATCATATCCTTAAGTTCCCATGTAGCTTCTTCTAATTGGTGGTTCCTCCATAAAACTTTCACCAAGCGAGTGGTCTTGTTCCGTTGGACTTTTTTTCTATGATCCAGAATCTCTATCAGCTGTTCTTCATACAAAAGATCTCTCTCCAGGGGTACAACTTCTGAGCTTAGTACATGTGAAGGATCGGGTATGTACTTTCTCAGGAGAGATACATAGAAAACATCATGAACTTGAGAGAGATTAGGAAGAAGCTCCAATCGGTAGGCTACCTTCCCAACATGATCCAGTATTTCAAAAGGACAAATATACCTAGGGCTCAGTTTTCCCTTCTTTCCAAATCTCATTACTCTCTTCCAGGGAGATATTTGTAAGAACAATTTATCACCCACTTCAAACTCTATGTCTTTTCTTCGATTGTTCAAAAAACTTTTCTATTGAATCTAAGCTGGTCTTATGTGTTTTTGAATAGATCTGACCTTTTCGGCCATTTCATCAACAAGATCAGGTCCTAATAGATTTCTTTCCCCAACTTCATCCCAGCAAGTTGGAGTACTGCATTTCTTTCCATAGAGGGATTTATAAGGAGCCATATGAATACTGGAGTGAAAGATATTATTATAAGAAAATTCCACCAAAGGTAGGTGTTGATCCCAACCACCTTTGAAATCCATAGAGAAAGCTCTAAACATGTAATCTAGAGTTTGAATTGTCCTCTCGGACTGACCGTCTGTCTGAGGATGATAAGCAGTGCTGAAACTCAACTCTGTATCTAGAGTATGCTGAAGACTTTTCCAAAACTTCGAGGTAAACCTCGGATCCTGATCAGATATAATGGAAAGTGGTACTCCATGAAATCTTACCACTTACTTCACATATATCCTAGAAATATGATCAAGATATAAATCTTTTCTAATAGCAATGAATTGTGCCGACTTCATAAGAAGATCAACTATAACTCTGATAGGATTATTGCCTTTGGATGTTTTAGGAAGTCCAGTGACAAAGTCCATTGTGATGTTTTCCAATTTCTATTCTGGTATGGGTAATGTTTGTAACATCCCCTTATACTTCTGTCTCTCATCTTTAACTTGATGACAAACCAAGCATCGAGAGACATATTCAGCAACATCTCTTTTCATGTTATCCCACCAGAAGTACTCTTTCAGGTCCCTATACATCTTCGTTCTTCCAGGGTGAATAGAGAATGAAGAACTATGACCCTCATCCAATATTTCCTTCTTTAATTTTGGGATATGAGGAACACAAACCCGATTCCAGGACCTTATTATTTCATCACATTCAATGTGGAATTCACGAACATTTCTCACCTTCTTTTGAAACTCTACATCTTCTTTTGTTCCTCTTTAATCTTCATATGTATAGATGGTTGAACATTAATTTGATAAAGATAAGATTTTTACCCTTCAATTGTAATTCCAATATCCATTATTTGTAAATCCATAAATATTGGATCATTTGTGATCCTCATCATGGATAAACTATCATGGTCTTGTCGACATAATGTGTATGCCACCTTGTTTGCTTTCCCATGGTGGTAATGAATTGAGAAATCGTAATACTTAATCAGTTCCAACCATCTTATTTGGTGCATATTCATCTCCTTTTGTGTTAAAATATACTTTAAACTTTTATGATCAATATAAATATCACACCTTTCACCATAAGTATAATGCCTCCAAATCTTTAATACAAAAATTACCACAGCTAACTCCAAATCATGAGTTGGCTAATTTTACTCATGGATTTTCAACTGTCGTGAGGCATAAGCTATCACCATATCATTTTTCATGAGAACACACCCCAATACCTTCTTGGATGCATCACTATAGATCACAAACCTTTCTCCACTACAAGGCACTGTGAGCACAGGTGCACTGGATAACTTTCTTTTTAACTCCTTGAAATTCTCTTCACACTCTTCCATCCAAACGAACTTAACTCCTTTTTTAGTAAACATGGTGAGTATATTAGATAATCGTGAAAAATATTCCACAAAACATTGATAATATCCAACCAAACCAAGAAAAATTCGGATCTTAGTTACTGTTGTTGGCCTCGACCATCTTTTGATAACCTCTGTTTTTGCTAGATCTATAGATATCCCCTCCTTTGAGATTATGTGACCCAAAAATGAAACTTTTTGAAGCCAAAATTCACACTTGGTAAATTTGTCATAATTATTATCCTTTCTTAGGGTCTTTAAAACAATTCTCAAGTAATCTTCATGTTCTTCCTTACTCTTTGAATAGAAAAGAATATCGTCTATAAAGACTACCAAAAACTGATCAAGATAGTCTCTAAATACTCTATTCATTAGACCCATGAAGATAGCAGGGGCATTAGTAAGACCAAATGGCATCACTATAAATTCATAGTGTTCATACATTGTACGGAAAGTCGTCTTTGGTATATCCTCTCTTTTGACCCTTAAATGATGATACCCTGAACGGAGATCAATCTTATAAAAGTATTGAGCTCCGCGTAGTTGGTAAAATAAGTCATCAATGTGTGGGAGAGGATATTTGTTCTTGATAGTGATCTTGTTAAGTTCTCGATGATCAATGAAAAGTCTCATTGATCCATATTTCTTCTTAATAAACACAACAGGTGCTCCCCAAGGTGATGCACTAGGGCGTATGAATCCTTTATCAATATTCTCTTGGAGTTTCTTCTTCAATTCCTACAACTAAATTGGGGCCATTCTATATGGTGTCTTTGAAATAGTTATAGCACCCGGTTTGAGTTCTATTGAAAACTCAACTTCACGATTTGGTGGAAGACCTGGCAATTCCTACGGAAAGACATCATTAAACTCTCGTAAAATGGGTGTATTCATAATAGTTAGTTTCTCTCCAACCATTTGAGATAAATAACCTTCATTTATTGGAATCAAGACCCATAAGATGGAAGAAATTTACACTGGAAGGTTATATTCATCCTTGCATCGATAGATGATCGTTGATTGATATGGAATATAAAATGTGACTTCCCTTCTTTGAAAATTGATATGATCTCCATATAAAGAAATCCAATCTATGCCATGAATCACATAAAATTCCACTATAGGAAGGATCACAAGATTTGTAGGAAGCACTTTCCCACAAAATTCAATCGGAGAATAATTGTAAACTTTTGATGAGACTTTTGTGCCATTAGGGGTTGTCACAGCTAACTCAACATCTAATTTTTAAGGTAATACGGCGATACCTTTAGAAAATTCTTCATAAATAAAAGAGTGGGTGGATCCAAAATCAAATAAAAAATTTTCTACTTTAGAGTCTATGGTAAGTGTACCTTTCACCACTTCGTTATCATACTCCACATCGCCGATAGAAATTGCATGTGAATTTCATTTGTCTTTGGCCTTAGGATTTTATTGACATCGATCATCATCAACAACCCTTAGATTTGGGCATTGATTGGCATAATTCCCCATTTCCTTGCACTTGTAACATTGAAGTGTAGGAGGTGCATTCTGTGTATCCCTTTCTTTTTTTTCATCATTAGACATATTCTTCCCATTATTTCAACATTAAATTTCCCGATGAACTTCTTTTCCACACTTAAAACATTTGCTTGTCCCATGAAGACAATTCCATCCATGTTTCTTTCCACACTTTGACAATAAGGGAAAAATCATCTTCTTTTCAGTGTGGTCTTTAGATTTTCCTTTGAATTCCATTTTCCTCTTCTTATCAAACTCATATGACTGATGGGTTACTCCAATCTCTATCTGAACATTGAGAGAACATCGAACAATTCCCTCATAGATATTGAAGTCCCTTATGGATAACGCCCTTCGAAGACTTGGTTTTAAGACACTAAATAATCGATCGATCTTACTCTTAGGTTGGATAATAATTCTGCAAGTGTACCTTGCATGTCTTGTAAAATTTTCTTCGTAGGTACCAACTGATTCGTCATCCTTTTGCTTTAGTTCAAGAAACTCCAACTCCATATTTTTTCGAATAATACGAGGGAAGTACTTATTGAAAAATAAGTTCTCGAACTCAACCCATTCCATGGACTCAATTTTTTCTCTTTGCCTAGTATTCTTGATAAGATTCCACCATTGATCAGCTTCACCTTCCAAACAATATACTACTAAGATGACTTTATCATGTTCAGAACATTGTAGAACTGAAAATATCTTTTCAGTGGTACAAATCCATTGTTCAGCTACTAATGGATCACAAGACCCGCTAAATGAAGGTGGACACTGCCTCATGAAGGATTCAACAGAATTTTGCTCCTTCCTTTGCTCCTTTAGAATTCCTGCATGATTCATAGCATTAGAAAGTCTTGTGAGCATGGCTACAAGACTTTTCATTCCAGCTCCCATAATGTTTGGTTTCTCGGGGGGACAATCATTGCAATGCCCATAGCATTCAGCATTAACACGGTTCCTTCGGGTTCTAGCAATTGACTAAAACAAAGAGGCATAGTGTGAGAAATGCTAATCATAATAGGAAAACCACATAATTAAGAATACAATTTCACACTTTAGGTTTTATCATAGTTTACTCATGGACATTCCTAAAACACTACTATTATGTTCTATGCTTAGACATACTTTTAGGGTTCTTACTAAGGCTTTCACATCCTAGTTTCCAAAGTTTGACTATACCTTTCCTCTAATACCAACTATAATGACCCATACTTTATATACATTGTTATTACTTTAGAATTGAAGCACACTTATTACAACATATAACAAAACCATGAAAAGACCATATAGGTATAATGTCTTTAGAAACTGGGAAACATAAACAACTGGTTCATAAATCATCTACATTGTCTCCCATTTATTTTATCATATCTAGAGTCCCTTTTGGCATATCTTACTTAATACACTTATTCCTAACCTGGGGAAAATAAAACATACAAAAGGGTGACCTAAAATGCTCAGTAAGGGTAAAGTAAGCAAATATCAATCATATCATATTCATAAGAAAATAACATTTTGAAAATCTTATCCTGCAAAAGAGATCATAATATCATGACATGGGATAAATCATAGTAGTGAAATGTAATCCTAATAATCATAAAATAAAACATAAAACTTAGTGTTATACACACATAATCATAGAAAATAATTTCATATTAGTCAAGACTATTTTCCAAGACTATCATAGCAGAAAAATTCAATTAATGAACCGAGTTCACTCCTCATTCCAGTCCTGTATCACTGAACCCAATTAACTTGTAATTCCAGCCATATCTATCTCATGAGATATAAATCTTTACCCAATGCATTGAGGGGAGATATAGGTCCCACCCATATCATAATGAAACGATTCTTATCTGTGCCACAAAATCATAAATCATACATCATAGCATAACCCATGTAATAAAAATGGGTTTCGTAAACATCATGCCATCATAACATAATCCATATACGATAAAGGACTTCATAAAATTAATTCCATCAAAATATAATCAAATCAATGTAATAATAGGGATAGAAACAGAACCCTCTATTATCTTATATGTAAAATAATTTTAATAAAACACTTGTCTCCATTCTTGAGGAAAATATCCTTTTTACTTCAAAAATATTTTGTCTTTCTCAACATGTTATACAATTTTAAACTACAAGAAGTTAATTGAAAATAAACTTGAAAAAATGTAAAGGAAGATTCTTGGAAATAATTTTCTATGAAATCATAAACAATCCATTCATGTTTTATAAGTTAATAAAAACATTCTTCTCGTACTTTGGTCAAAAATGTCTTAAAGTATCTCGTACTAAAAACGACAAAATATTCCTTTCATATCTTTTACTAAAAAATCACCAATTGGTAAAATTTAATTTAAATAATTGTAGTAGGATATAAATAATATTACATAATGAGGAAAAATGTATGTGGATGATAAATATGACCCTAGTAAATACTTACGAATAAACAATCTCAGACAAAATGAGATTGGAAGAGTTATCCCTTACCTTAGGTATAATATGATTTGTATGTATCCAAACCTCCTGTATAATGATTTAAATAATGTAATTGAGTTATTCCAGAATCATAGTAATTATTATAATATCATATATGGTCATATTCTTATCTATTTATTAATAATATTTCATTGCTTGTTGTTATTCGGGTGTTCATTGCTTTATGTTCTTATGCGTGTTTTGTCGAATAAATTCTTATTCCACTTTTTAGATTATAGCTATATCATTTAAAAAATGGTATTAGTATAATATATATCATATATATTCATTAAATTAATTTATATAATCATTATTCAATGAATATCACATCACATCACATCGTGGAGACGGTAGGTCATACGTACGGACGAGCGATGATATCATTACCATAATTATATGAATAGAATTAGAGTTGATGATATAATATCTCAGAATCTGTATAATGTTATAATAATCATATATAGTTATTCTTTACACCCACATACCCATCCAAGTAAGGTGGTGGTGGAAAACAGATTACACCACGGCATGGAGATGGTATTCTGTACGTACGTACGTGTGGTGATTTCGTTTTCCGTAGGATGGATAGAATGTGAAATAGGATTGTTTCATATTTATAATAACATATCATTATATGATTTATACTGATTTTATTACTTTATAATGAAACAAATAAAGAAGATGAAGTATAAGAATAAAGAAACTTGAAAGAATCGGTAGAAGAGAGTACCTCTTCCTCGACGTACCTATTTTAATCTTCCTATTAGGGCACTAGAGTTGGTCTTCTGAGAAGACCATACCCTATATGATATAACTATAGATGTTTAGAAGAGAAATTTTTAGGGTTTTTTTAAGCATGAAGGCTCAAAATTGTGTGAATTGGAGAGGGAGGAGGTTCCCTTTTATAAGGGAGGAGAGGGGCACCTTTGGAAACCTAAAAATATTAATTTATAATAAATTCAAACCCCACATAAAAACTTCCAAAATGACGTAAATCCGAAGCTCAGATGTGATAGGGTTATAATATAATTAACCAATAAAATTTAGACATGTTGGGAATTTATTTTAAACATTATCAACTTGATTTATCCTTATCTATTCTATTTAATTTTATTTGTGGAAATAATATTATAAATTTTAGATTATTATAAATAATTACTTATGTGTATTTAATTGTCCATAATTGGATGATTTATGATATATTAGACCATATAAATTTCAATTTATTATTTTTAAATATTTTTGTGATTTTTAAACAATTTTATAATATGTTATTTTTATAAAATAACCATAGTGTCAATTTTGACATTATTAATTTATTTGAATTTAAATAAATTATAAATAGAAGATATGTTCAAACTAAAAGTTTTAATATATTATTAACATGTAATATTTATCTATAAAATTAGTGGATCATATTAAATAGTTCATATAATATTTATTTTAATATTTTTAAAACCTTTTTTTTGATATTTCAATCAATAAAATAATTTCGACATCACTATTGTGTCATCATTAATGATAATTATTTAATCCCTAAAAATTCTAAATAAATTCACATGATGTAGATAATTTCATTAGATTTCAGGAAACTATTTATATTCTATGTTTTATTATTTTTATCACTAAATTAAAATTATTACACTTATAAGATTTAAGAGAGTGACATGTTGTCACTTTCTTTGGTTTTAGTAATAATTATAATATTTTCACGGTCAAAAGTCCATGAAATGAATCTATTAAGACCCTTAGGTGATATGGATCTACTTTTATTCATCCATTATAATTTTTTCAGGTGTTGGGGTAATTTTATAGTCTTATTTTGACCCTTAATTACCTGATTTACCTTTAACTGCAGTAAATAAAAATTATCGTAGTTACTATTCATAATATCAAAAAAATAAAAGTAACTTATTAACATAATTTTTACCCACTGAATCAAAATTTGGAATCGATTTTTCAAAATTCAAAACACAAAAGTTGTAGTAATTAATTTAAAATTAATCCCAATGTCAAGAAAATGGGTTTTAAAAGTTAAAACATTACCAAAGATTGAAATGTTTTTACCTATGAATTTAAAGTAAAATTAATGGTAATGACATACATTATATTAAATGGTAAAAATATATTCTATTTATAATTTAAAATAATTAAATATTATAATTTAACTATATAAATTATCTTGATTAAAAAAGTTGTTTTTATGAAAAATTCAGCCTATTTTTACTATTCATCAAAATATTAAAGTTATCAGAAAAGTATCAAAAATTTATCAAATGTAAATTTTTATATCATGATTAAAAAGAACAAGTTTATTTTGTCAAATTTAACTCATAAACTTTTCAAAAATTAGATTAGAAATGGGTGCTACATCAAAAGTCGAAAAAAACTGCATTTTTTAAAAAATGATTTTTTTATCCGAAAAATTGATTTTTTTCTCATATCATATGTAAGATGAATTATAATGTTATATAAGATTTAAAATGTGGTTAATAATATTTATAACAGCTCGTTTATATAATATTTTCATAACATATCGTTGTTTAGTGAAAATCGGTATTGTGTACAACGCAAGCTATCGGGGAAGGTTGCTCCTACATGTAACATAAGCCAAGATAGTGTTGCGTGTAGTGAAAGCTTCCTTTGGTGTTGCGTATAACATAATACATAAAAATATATTTATCATAAAATCTTAGGGTGTTACAAAAATAATTATTAAGTGATATTTTGTATAGGTGCTTTAATATATTTAATATTTTTAATATATTACTTCAAAGGTCCCACAACTCCCAAAACACCATGCCAACTTTGAGAAAAAAAGGATAGATACTTAGATAAATATTAAGAGGGTTGAAATAAGAAAACATTTGTTTTTATAATTTCATTAATTTATTCCATTAAAAAAATTGGAGAATTATTCAGCACATAATTGAAAATTTGATTATGTAACTCATCAAGTGAAAAGTCGTGATTTTCTTCAAAGGAATATATCATTAGATTAAATATGTCGGGAAAATTTCTCATTAATTGTTTGAAAATAATTAAATCTTTAAAAGAATTTTTAAATCCCCTTATGTGACTTACAATTTCATTTACCCCTGTAAAATAGTAATCAATATTCTCATCATCATCAATTTGAATGTTCTAAAAATTTTCTCTCCAAATATGTTGTTTAGATTCCTTAATATTTACATTTACTTTATATATATTATCCAACATTTTCCAAATCTCCTTAGTAGTTTTCAGTCTCATTATATTGGTGTCGAATTTATTTGATAGGGATGAAAGGATGAAATTTCTATATTTCCCATCTACATCAAGATTTATCTTTTTTGCATAAGTCACGGGCGCATATTTTCCCAGTAGTGTGAATATAACTATTACAACATCACTAACTTCAAGACCTTATGATAGAATATATGGAAGCATCTAGTTCTTCCATCCATGAAAATATTCTCCATCAAAAATATATACTCCTTGGATATTGACATGATTGATATCCAACAAGATTCTACCTCAGTTGGATGTTTCATAAGGTACCACTTCTCTAATACCACATGTAGTGACTAGGTCTTATGAGATCATTGAGATGGGGAGGGGTGAATTAGTGATATCTTTTATTTTTATGAATATATCTTATTAATTCAACCTATGTTTCTAGTTGAAGCTCTGATCAAACCCTCTTATTTTAACTCATCCTTACAAAAATATATAGAATGTAAAAATTATAAGAAACAACGATTTATAAGGTTTTTCCATGAAGGACTACTCCTTTATTGGTGTAGGATATGTTCTGATATGTTGTTTCTCTACTATGAATCACTTGAGTATAATATACAAGTTATCCCCTAAAAATATGGATGATAAATCTCATGAAATACCCAACAAGTTAGCTTCCAAATTTTTTGTCTTTATATGACAGCAACACCCACCTGTTTAAGGGTTATTTATACTACAATATCTCTAATTGAATCAATCTCATGAAAGTAATATTTCCACCTATCTTTGGGATATTTATATTCCCTTCTAAAATTTCTTCAAGGGTTCTCCTAAACTTCTTATTAAACAGGTCTTCGATCGCACCTCCTCTTGGTGTAGTGTGTGTATGCCTTATTCTAATTTAAGTCCGAACATCCTATATATTCTTTAAGGATCATTCTACCTTTATCAATCTAAAATAGTAAATCTGTTACTAGTCATGTTATCAATTATTTTGTATTCTATTGACACAAATGCTCTCCTAGATGTAATAATTTCTATCCTTTGATAAAAAATTGACCTTCTACATTGGTTTTTATTTTTAGGTTCCATCTCCCTCTCAAGTTATCATATTCATCTCATGTCATATTTATATTCACACAATAATACAATGAATAATTTTCATTAATATATGATTTATATAAACTTAATAAATCATGTTAGTAAGTGATTATTTTTCAAATAAGATATATTTTCAAGTTAAAATGTTCTCCTCAAAATCCAATGTCTAATGATTATATAAAAATTACTAATCTAACTAAAATCCAATAATATTCTATATTAATTTTATTAAACTTCATTAGTCTTTAAGCTACATTAAAAATATTCCCTAAAACATGTCATATCTACTCACCTCAAATCACATATCAATATTTCTTATGAAATTCATAATTTTCTCCATTTAAAACATTATCATTCACCTCATGATTCCGTTTTAATTTATTTATGAAATATTCATCATTTAAATTTGTTTCAAAAAAACTCCACGAATTATTTCCCATTTGGTTCTCTTTATTTATCCCGATATTATAAATCCATGATAAACATTTCACAAATAATTATCTGTTTAATTCATTCTAAAAATTTTAAGATATTGTGTGAAATCTTTAATTTTTAGTTCATTCTATGATTTTAAAATCCATATAATCAGTGAATTCATATTCTCAACATGAAAGATGCAACATATAACTTTAAAAGATATACAATTTCTCATGAAGTCTTTTTTTTTGGAAAATTCAAATAAAAAAATAATTATGAAATATCATGAAATCATATGGTGAAAAGTCATATGGTGCCTTATGAAGTTTTATTTTAGAACTCAAATCCATAAAATCAGAAAAATTCATACACAGTTGCTCAAATATCTTTCGTGTAAATAAAATTTCATATATGCTAATGAGATCTATGACTTTTCCAAAATTTTCACCTAGCCTAACTCTACATCGCATCTGTAAAATCAATATTGAAACTCTATATTTATCACAAAGAGTACATGCCTTTTAATATTTTCCTCTTTTCAAAAAATAGTGAACTTTACATCGTCCAATAACTCTATGTCACACCTCTATGTCTCAACTCTGTATCGATTATCTAGATTACATAAATTTTCTGATTGTTTGATTTTCTTCAAATAATGAACTCTATGTTTAAGACTTATCCATTTTGTTTATAAACTCTAAAAAAATATAATACTTTCAAGTAAATAAAAAATGGATTCAAATAATTTTTTGGCCAACTATAACACTTCCAAACTCCTTTAGATAGCTTATAATAATTATGAGAAATATTAAAATAATTCTAATACTCATTTTAGCTTATTCCCAAAGACCTGCGACATAAATAATCAGTTTAGAGTTTCCAAAATTTATCCACTACATCAAAAAAAATCAACTTACACAAAATTTAATTTCATCTGTAATCCATGTGTGTTTATCCATTAAAATCCTCATCCATCATGCTTAATAAAACATATATGGTTTCTCTAATACCTCAAATCTTACTTATTTCATTTAGAAATCCAGAAACATCATTATTAACTACTTATGAAATTTTTACATAACAACCATAAATTCTCAGCACTTTATGATGATAGTTATCTTAGCTCCAACAACACTAGTCACATATATTTGAATATTAGCTCTAAAATCGTCATGTGTAAGGGGTTTTTACTATAATTTGTCTAGATTGGTTATCTAAGAAGCATCTAAATTGACTTTACCATTTCTAATGTAATTTACTTATCGTAGCCTTACTCTTATGCACTACAAATATATCTGTAGCTTTATCTTTATCATAGTAGCCTCTCTTATTGAAAATAAATACTAATTGTATTCATTTACACATCAATTTAAAAAACATAAGCCTATCTATAAATCATAAAAGAATCAAGATTAATATTCTTATGTAATAAATACCATTTTCAAAAAAACACAATTTTGGGGAACATAAACATGTTATGAATCTATAAAAAAACATGTGTGGTAACTCATATAAGGATTAACTTATTACTAAAATTTAAGAGAATATATAGAAAGAAATTTCTATGTATAATCTCTTTATATTCATTTGAGATATTCCAATATCAGCATAATCTTATAAAATCTATATTTATTAAAATGTTTCCTAAATGAAACCCATTATCTAATTATCCCTCACCCTACCCATGCTCTTTTAATAGAAAAAATATTATAGTATAAAATAAATAGATTATTTTATCCACCTTATCCTATGTTGATATGAATCCCTATGCCTAAGGAAGATATGTATACAATGACTAATTAATTTATAGATCCTTGGTTAGACCAAATAGAGATCTAGATCACTTTATATAGTCATAAAACATAAAATAAGTCATCATAGAAGCATCCTAAACTCAATACAACTTATTACACCCTCCTGCTACTACCTAGAGGAATAACTGTTAGAGTATGGCTATAAATCAAAAGCATATAAGAAGATATAGGTTGATAAATACATGAAGTAGTTGAAATCATAAAACAAAATCATATAGAATATAATACCAACATTTTATTTGATAATCATGGACGCTCATTACCATATGAAGATGAATCAAAGTGATTAATTGATCCTTATTTAAATGGTACTGAGATAAAAAAGAGGGGAAATCTTCCATGGATATCTATAAACTTAAAATAAGGTAAGAAACCTGAGTTAGTGATTAACAAGGGATAATTATGAGGTTAAATGATGAATTTTATTATAAGTAAGTAAACAACCATCCTACTTGGTACTAGGATGGGGTTTATTGAGTACCTTTTAAGGATGGTTGAATCTATATAGCCTACTCAAGTCCACTAGGTACCCGATGCCACTACAGCATTACAAGTACCCTTTTCTCCCTCCCCTTTTCCCCTAGATTCCTATGAACCCTCACCAAAATAAAAATACACCTAAAAATGAATTAAATGGCCAAAATTAAAATCATAACTAACCAAAAGGATAAATGTAACTATAATGGTGATTGTGTATGATATTTTTTCAGATACACAATTCACATGAGGAAAACTAAAGGATAAAATATTTTTTATATAATATCCTTAAGATTATTTTGATCAATTTTGTATTTTTACCTATATTCATTTCATCAAGGAATCACTAGTGTATATAATATGATGTATAGTAGTATTACTAGTTAGTGGTTCTTTAATTAATTTGTTAAAAAAATTAGGGGTAATGATGTGTGGTCTACATTACCTTGTTACTTTAAACCACGGTGTATGAAAAAGTTTCATGTTAAATTTTTAAATATAATATGTGATAAATGACCACATAAAGTGGAGAATGTTCATTCATTAAAATTTTATTATTCTAGTTTTATGGGGATTTTGGTTGTATGATTTCTCTAGGAAATGGATATGTGTTGATTGAAGAAGGATCATAGAAATAAAGATAATTTATATTAGAAGTTTACGGAATTTTATTTAGTATTTCATAAAACATTCCTATTAGAAGAATATTGAACTAAAAGTTGAATGTGGTATTTAACTCAATAGATAAATATATCCCTTTTGAATTATTTTCTTATTTTACTATTTTTTTTATTTGAATTTATATTTTAATTCATAGAGAGTGTTAAATCTAATATAAGTACTTATTTATAATTTTATTAGTGTTTCTTTTATAAGTTCAATCGAATATATAGTAGAGATAACAATGATATTTGAGTATATTATAACTGAGATGGGTATATTTAGGGATTTTTATAGTTCTGATATTATTATTGGAGTGGTTGATATTAGTGATCGTGAATTTTTTCTTCTATGTATTTATTTGTTGCATCATGTGAGGTGTTATATTTATAAAAGTAATTATGTTTTGTTTTACTATTCTTGTGGTATGGTGGTTCATCTCTATGTTGAATTTTTAATATTTTAGAAATGGATAGAGAAAATTTTAGCAACAATAACTCAATAATCCTATAGGAAAATTTCTTTCCTATCGATTCATTGGAAAACTAAGAGTTTAATTCTTTGGTTAATTAGACACCTTGAAGTCATTGGAAAATAGCTTATTCGTAGTTTATTTTTATGATATATGCTTATGAAAGAACAATTAGTGTGTAAGGTGATGATGTTATTCTTGTTATTTTATTTATTTTATTGTTTATTGTTTATAAATGTTTTTTATTTCCATAAATTTATTAGTAGTTAGGGTGTTGTTTTCGTGAAAATTTATTTTTTCATTCAATTATGTTTTTTTTAGAAATATTGTTCCAAATTATAGTGGTGTTTTATTTCAACATTAAGTTGTTAGTTTCCATATTTAACATGATTTTGGGTAATGTTTTATGATCTGAGAGATTATATTTTTTTGTTTATTTCTTTTGTCTCTTCTTTATTTGTTTTATACTGGTACATGTTTAGATCAAACCTATTGACAAAGTTATGGTTTAGGGGTTAGTTATAGTTTTATATCATTATGTGGAGAAAGAATATTGTGGATATCTGATGGAAGATATGGAATAATTTTATTTCCATGTAATGGTATGGGTAATTTTTGAATAATTAAAGTTTTAACTCGATTTTTTGGTTTAAAGGTCATCGGGGTAGACTCTTCAGATATATTAACTCTTTTGTTCCCTTGTCTAACTCATGTTATGAGATGATCATATCTTTGTGGCTATTTTGAAAATATATTTTTATTAAATATATTACCTTGTAATAAGGGTGATCTCAAAGGTAATTCATCATTAGAGGTAAATAAATTCATTTTATTAATTCTAAATTGTATTCTTATTATTGTGTGTGTTATTTTATTTAGTGTCCATTTAAAAATGGTATATTTTTTTATGTTTTAAATTGAGCGGTGAAATAATGGTGGTTTTATTAGTTTTTTAAGTTTTAAATTTTAAAACCAACATGGGATGTTGGTTGATTTGGGTGAAATTTTTATTTTAATATATGTATTAAATAATAATGTGTTTTAAAATATTAATAATGTGAATTTTATGTCTTCCCAATAGTGATTTATTTGGGTTCCTTCATATCCATTCTCTAGATTTTATAATCATAATAGTTTCTTAATTTTGGATGTATTATGGTAATATGTTTGGGATTTGTTTTTATGTGAAATTGAATATTTTGGACTTGTTTAAAGGTTCATAGGGTGGATTTGGAGGGAAATTTGAAAGATTAGTTATTTTCATGTATTCAAAGCATGACAATACTTACATTTTATCAAATTACTCAGAATAAATGATTCATTTTTAGTGTGATAAAAAAATTTAAATCATGGAAATAAAATATTTTAGTATTAGTAAAGAGTTCAAAATTATTTATAAATAAGTGGTTATGATGTTTTATAATGATTATTTCATTATTTATTGTGTTCAACCATTTCAGGGATAAAAATTATTAAAGGTGGATCTATTATACAATATTTTTCATTTTAGTTTATAAAGGCTTATTTTTTTGAATTTAATGACTATATAATTGAGCTTTTTTATTTTTTTAGAATGAAACATTTGAAATTAAATTTACTATAACAACTATGAAATTATTAGTTTGTGAGTTTTGAAATTTATAAAGTCATTATGGTGATTTTTTGAAACAAAAAATGATAATTTTATTTTAATTGAAAATTTGAAAGAATGATTTTGATTAAATTTTTTTGAAAAAAAAAATTAAATATTTTCAGTGATATAAAATTTTAAAATGATATTTTTAGAGATATGGTTTTTTAAATTATAAAATATAAGGATTTTTACTTTTATAAAGTATTATTTAAATATTAATAGTGGAGTTTTAGAAACGTAAGTAATGCTTTTATTAAAAGTGTTGTTTTGGATAAAGATTGAAATTTATGGTTTTATAATAAATTAGTATTAAGTTTAATTTTTATTTATATATGATATTATTTTATTGGAACTATTTATGGAAGATTTTTTTATAGAAAATTATTTAATGTGGTTATATTTTTATGTTAAAAAAAATTAATCTTGTGCTTTATAAAAAATTTTAGTATGGATTTAATATTATAGATATATATTAACGATTTGTGATTGATGGTAACTATAATAGAGGAATGTGGGATTAAACAAAATGAAGTTCCCCCAGTTATATATGGTAAATCCCATGAGTGTGAAATTTGAATAATGGTAATTAGAGAGGAAAAATAAATTAAGGTGTCCTTTTTAATTATTATAGATTGGTTACTTTGGTCAGACTTACTATTAAGGTGGAATTATCAAAATAAAATAAATGTGGAGGTACTCATATTCCACACAACCCAAAACCCTCTCCCTTTTTAAGAAATAAATAGATACAAATTAATATCATTAGAGTATGGTGACCAAATAATGATGTGGTGAATAAATAATGGTAGTTTAATGAAAAATGATTATTAAGCTAATAGTCTCAAGTGGTAGATGACTCTAGCCCCATCTTTTCTTCCTCTTTTAATAAATAAATAATTTTTCTATTTCGTAAATAGATAAATCATGATGGTTAGGTAATAATATATTATTGTACATAAAATATTCCTTTGTATATTCTTCATGAGATTCATTTTTATTTGGATATTAAATATGTTATTATTTTATTTAATGGAATTGAGATGATATATTTTTAAATATGATTTATGGATTGTTTATTTATGATTTTTATTATTTAAAATGGATGATATTGATATGTTTTTTGAATAAATTAAACTTTATTGATGCTATGTCATTCTCCTATGTTGGTTCCACAACTGGGAACATTGTTTATGTAACTTTATAGAGTCATTTCGCTGTGTTATATATTAGTTTTTTTGGGTTTTTAGATATAGTGTTTAATATAAAGTTTTTCTTCAGGTAATGTGTGTTATACCACTTATTATATATGTTTTTAATTCATTATTAGAGTACTATGAGTGTTTATTCAAAACAATATAATTTCATTCCCTTTTCTCTCATTATTCTTCTTGACTCGTTTCATTTATATAGGGGTGTGTTAGGTAGCATAGGGTTGTGAAACGTTCTTTTTATGGATTCTAAACCCCCAGATCCGTTATAAGTCATCTCTAATAGAAATAATGGAATTTTAGATTGATTGATGGGTATATATGAATGGAATTAGATTTAAGTATCTTATTAAATCTATAATTATAGATTTTATATAGTGGGTTTAGATAATTATTAATTCACAATTTTATATTTTTTATTGGATTGTTATAGTTACTAGGATATGATATGGTTATACATTATTACACCCTAGGCTCATAATTGTTAAATTTCATTGTGTAAGGTAGCGTGTTGTTTTTTTATAATTTCTTAATATCCATGTAAACTCACTAACACATAAAAATAAATATTTATATATTTTATAGCATGAGTTACATATTTATATTCTTCTATATGAAATTTGAGATTGGTATTTATTTATCATGATAATATCAATGGATGATGTAGATAATTTTTTGATAATTGATTTGAGAAATGTGACTGTGAAGAAAATTATTTATACTACTCATATTATTTTATGTAATGTAAAAGTAATCTATTACATAACCAAAACCTAATAGAGGTTTCACAAGTGAGGCCCAACATCTAGGTTGTATGATGTCTACTAAGTGGATAACTAGTGTATCTATTCCCCCATCCATACTTACAATTATGTTATTTATTATGTATATGGTTCAATATGAATATGATAATGGATTATATTATCATGTTGGGTGAATAGATGGATGTGAGCCTTAGGTCTTTATGGTAACAAGGTTGGTAGGATTTAGTTTACTAGGTCAGTGGATGTTTGTATTTTTTGTATGAATTTTATAATATATATATATATACAAACAAGCAATGTGTTTTAAGGATAATTTTTTTAGTGAGTAGAATGGTGATTCTAGTGTATGTGGACCTTACACTAGGATTGGGTGGATATTTTTTTTATAATTTACTCATGATGTATTAGTATACACAATTAACATTTTTACAATTTGTAGTTATAGACAAGAAACTTATTAAGTATGTGATTATACTTATTCTTACTTCATATATCATTTGTACAGACCTTCATAATTATGTTTTATGTATTTTAAAAAACATTATTTAGAATTTACAAAAAGGGTGGAGTTGTAGGTTATCTCTCCCAATACTATAGAGGTTTACTCTATATTTATTTTGGGAAAATTATGTTTTGGAATTTTTATTTTCATTTAATTTATAACTAGTTGTTTTATTTTCAATTATGTATTAAGTGAAATATATATTAATTATGATTGTTGTTGATCAAAGTTATTTATAATTTCATTATATAATTTTTTATATTATTTTTCACTAATTCTATTATTTTAAGTATAATGTGTCATAAACTGATTTTGTCATCATCATTAAATAAAGTGATATTCTTTTTAAATAAATTTTATTTGAACTAAAATTAAAAAAATCCTATCCTTTTAAAAAATATATATATTCATCATAACTATAAATAACAATAATATACAATAAATAAAAAAGTATTGCACCTCAAATGTAGAAATATAGTGGTTTTTAGTCACCCAAAAAATTTATACCCACTAGAATCATTGTACAAAGAAAGAAAAATGATAGCAATATGATAAAAAATTTGATAAATAAATAATGGAATAAGATCACTAATTTTAAAAAATGAATTAATTGAATATGTATGAATTAAAAATGGTAAATTAATAGTTATATATTTATTAAGATACAAGCGGACAGAATGGTTCTCAGGACTGGTGAGTATAGAGACTCCAATGGTGATCAATGATCTTGTAATTTATTGTGGATGGTGTCCCCTTCTGAAGGTGGTCTCAATATTCTAGAGATTATTGTAGGATTTAAATGGTATTTTTATGGTTGAGCCTTAGATATTTCATATTGATTATGTGTAGGGAAGGATGAAGTGGAAACTAGGGTTCACAAACCCATATCTTCCTTCAAATATTTGTCTATGGGGAGAGTAATCAAGAAGGTTTTAACCATAAATGTGATGGAAAACATTAATTTAATTACCTAAAGACTTTAAATTTAAAAAATTTCTTTTATCATGTTATTATTAGTTACAAAATAAGTGAAACCCTAGCTTCTAGAAAGATTTACTAAATTTTCTCTTTTATTTGGGGGTTTTCTTACTGGAGATGCATCTTAATTAGTCAAGGATATTTCTGTTGTCTTTTTTCATTTGATGAGTAGTATCATAAGTCATGGAGTCTTGGTTCATTATAACTAAAACCAGGTTCATTTTGAATACATGAGTGGTCTATAGAGTTTAATATTTTCTCTATCAGAAACACGTTTTCATAGGTGTGGATCAGGATTTATGGATTTCCTTGGATCCTATGGAATCAGAAAATTCTATATGACATAGAAGTCACGGTTGGGGTTCCCATTTATATGGATAGGGAAATGGAATTAGTTATATATCACCACATTTCTAGGGTTTTGTTTTTTATTAATCTTAGTGGAAAAATGATTGATATGTTTGGTTTTTAAACACATAATGAGGACATCAATTTGATGATAAAATATGATAGATTTCCACTCTTTTATGAGTCTTGGAATGTGGTAGGTCATAGAAAGGAAAAAATTATTCAAAACGCTAAAATGAAAATATTGTTTCATGATGAGGCATTCAAAGTAAGATTATATAAGAAGAGGAAAATCAATTAATTGTCTATATAATTCACAATCAGGGGTTATTTGGGGAATTACCCACTAGGGATAAAGGAAACTATTGTAGGGGATATCACTGGTGATAATCCTGTGAACATTAAAGATATTTTTGATAAATTTGAATTTGGTAATGCTACTAGAAATCATGATGAGATTTAGAAGGTCTTGTTGTATGGAAAGTAATCTATTCTTGATGTTCCTGAGATGTAACATACATTCTTCATTATGATGTCGGGAAGAGGTGATGGCTATTGGGATAAGAAGGTTGATGCTAGTTCAGAAACTATTTCTTTAACTACAGATAAATAGGATATGACAAATGGTATTCAAGTATAAGATAATGGAAATTATGATGATGAAGTCGACATTCAAGAAGAGGTATATCAACAACTATGGGAAGATTAGAGGATTATCTAATCTAAGTACTAAATGGGAAACAAAAAACTTGATGTTGATGTGGTTCACAATAGTTGGAATGAAAAGGACCAGGGGGTGTAAGTTGATCAAGTTATAGACAATATTTCTTTAGCCCATAGTTAGGACTCTACTATAGAGTAAAATCTAGGGGAAATGACTCAAAGGGTGATGTAGGTTGAGGGGTCTCCCTTGATCCAAGTTAAACCTATGGTTGTCTTTCTTATTATAACTAGAATTTTAAATAGGTCCAATAATAGGGAGTTCTTTATTGTTGAATTTCGTAAACCCCAATGAATTATTAGAGGTAATGGAAATTACTCAAGTTCTGAGGAACCTGGGTAGTATCTTCTCGCTGGATATGAGCACTCATCCCTTTAGAAGGGAGGTGAGGTTAGGAAGTAGGTTCGTGAGTAGGAAATTGTGGACAAGTAGTCTACACCTCCAGTTTATGGTGGACATCATGAAGTAGTGGAGGATCTATCACCCTAGGATTATGAGGCTAGTTCAGATTATCAGAGTGGCCTTTGGGTTACTCTTAAATGGAGGAGGTGAAATCATCCTTAACGTGGTGTTAAGTATTTTAAAAATTATTTTTTGTACATATGATGTGTGGAATAGGATATTAGAATATTACATTTTTATTTTGGTGGTTCATGTGTTCACCCTTCTATTGTATCCATTTGATCAGTCTTTACTTTTTCTATTAATAATGTTTTTTGTGTACATAGGTTTAACCTAGGGTTCACACTCTTTTTTGTATATATTCATTGAGTATATATAGTTATTGGGTATACATAGAGCCGATCAGTATATTAAATTTTTAATAATTTGAATGTAATTATTATGTAAAAGAAAATAATGAGTCATAAATGATACATTTTACATCTATAAATATATAATTAACCTCTATAGTATAATTATGGATTGATATAAAATAAAAAAATGATCATTCATTATGAAAAAATAAAATTTTTTATTTTAGAAAGTTCATTTTAATATATTATAGGATTCTATTTTGTAGTTAAATTGAATATATTTAAAGTTTTAATTTAATAAAATAGATTACATATTTGGATTTATAATATATAAATCAGGTAAAAGGTTAAATATCATTTTTTGATAGAAAAATAATTTACCGAGGTTAATTGTGAAATATAATGATAGATACATTAAGTATGAAATATATTTTCAAAATGATAAATAATTTTATAAGAAAAATAAAAAAATCATTAGATGAGTTTGGTTGAGAAATTCATGACCCACCTTTCTTTTATTCATTTATGAATCATTTTCCATACAAAATTACCTTCTTTCACCATTAAGGAATGGGTATTGGAAAAAAAATGACCCAAATTTCATTTATAAATGAGAAATACATAAACCAATTCAAATCCACATCTAAAGATAATTTTCTCTAAAAATTATGACCAATTTCCTATTCCAATAATATTTATCCATGTTTCAAATATTTTGGTCATAAAAAGAAGTCCCCAATATGTCATTATAAGGATGATTTCTAAGAGATGTTTTGATTTCCCCAAAGTATGTAACACTTTATTTTCAATATTTTTTATTTGTCTAATTTGTTTAATTATTATTATATTTAATTATATTATATTATAATATTTATTTTCCTAGTTCATTAAATTTACCACTTAAACGAGGGATGAATTAGGGGTACAATTTAACAATTTTCTTTTCTAAAATTAATTTATATTACTTTTTAAGGTCAATATCCACTTTCTTTAAACACTCTTGTCACTCGGTTTGTAACAGTAATGAAAAATGCACAAAAACAGAGATATTTTAAAACATTTGTTACCAATGTGGATACCTAATAATTTCTTGGTATGGTTCAAGTTCTAAGGCCAATATTATCAGAATAATTATCATGCAATTTCAAGAGATGGGTAGTTTTATTCATTGAATCTTGTGTGGATATCAATAACTGTAAAACATTAGGAAAAAATGCATCCTTGAATCCTTATATATAAAAAACAACAATATGGGAGTTGTTTATACAAATACCACTATTCTAAAACAAGATCTTCCTCTCCACTATTTGAATAAGATCATCCATGTATTTTAATATCTCTATACATCCAAGAATATGATCTTTTTTACTTGGGCTAGGTCTTTTACTTCAATAGAAATATCATAATAATATCCTGTACATTGACATTCCTCCTCGGGATTTTAGAATGATCAAACCATTCATAAGATAATGCACACACACCCCCATTATTCTTATTTCTCAAAAGAAATCTACCAGATGATTCACAATGTATTTGCGTGCTTCATATCAAATGATTAATGCATCAATAAAATTTTTCAATCATTCCATTCACTTTTTTCAACTTGATATAGAATTTCTCAATATTTTCACAGTATCGGATCCACAATTCACAATATTCGATCAAGTTTGCCTTCATTATTTTCTACTATTATATTCATATAGTTATGTGAATATTATTTCAATATTTTTAAAGAAATATCTCCCATGATTGTTAATAATTTAATTAAAACTGATTAAAATATCCTGAAAATTTATACAGTTTGATTATGATAATGAATTTAAAATATTTCAATTTTAAATTCCCTCAAATAACATCCCATGATCTTCAAAATTGATACTCCATAAATCTTGTCTTGAGTCATGGATTAACCAATTCCATATAATAATTTAAGAATTGAAGTCTACATAAATATCATTATATTGATGTCTTAGAAACATTTTCTAGAAAGGTGTATCTTTATAAAATATTCTAAAAGAGAATGGATCCTTCAAAAATTCTCAATAATAAAGTTTTCATAATAAAAAAATGGATCTTATGATTTAACCAGATAAACAAACTGTTTTTCAGTTTTCACTTCAAATTATATTTTATAAAAGTATGATGACTCTTAAAAACCTCAGAATGACTCTTGTATGATTTCAAAATTAACCTTGTGGTTTTCTCCATTTACTATATTCAAGTGTTAAAAGTCATAGTCACTCTTTAAAAAAATCAAATTACTCTTATAGAGAGTCCAAATGGCTCTTATGATTTTCAGATGGCCCTTATGAGTTTGTCAATGACCCTTATTATTAATTAATTCCTTTTTTGATTCTTCACTCTTAGGATGAAGTGACTCTTATAGATAATGGAATATCTATTATGGTCCTCAAGGGTCTCCATACCTTTAACAAATTCAACCATACATCAATATAAAAATGTCTCCAATGAATAAGTAATGATGAACCTTACATAATCATTTTTTGGAAATTTCCACTAGTCAAACACTATAAAATTGATCCAGATATTCTCTTAATAACTTCAAATATCACATGAAAGTTTAGTTCAACTCAAAATCATACTTAATAACCTTCCAATTCTTCTTACTCATGGTTGAAAATAAGTATAATATTCTTTAACAATTCCATCCAGTACTTCAATATCATTCTTTTTAATTTTTACCAATCTCAACAAATCATCTAAATAAATAAACAATAAATCACCGCCATTATTCAATATAAAAATCATAAAACCACACCACTATATAAATTATTGTTTTTGAGTGAATTTTATCCCTTGGTGACAATCAACATTTAGAGAAGTGATCTAGATTATCTCCCTCACAATATAAGCATTCATCCAACTTTTTATCCCACTTTTTCCATAACAACAACTCTAGATACATAATAGAATATGTATAGAGTTATTTAACTATTATACCCATTTCATAATAGAATCCAAGAATAGTGGGGGTATTCCAAAAGTCCCTCAAGTGAGAGGAAAGCACTGGACCTTCATATTCATCTTCTAACTCTTAAATATATCCTTGTTCATTGCATATGTGATGATATATGTAAATTGAACTCTAGTATGAATAAATTTCATATTTATATACCCAATGGAAATCATCTCTTTGTTTAATTGAAATATTAAGTCAATTTTCTCAGACCTAGAGTGTTGTAGTGTATTTATAGATAGATCAATTGTAATTTGGTTTTATTGTGAAATTCTAAGTGGTTTTTCAATCTTCACCCTCTAATCTTCAAATTATTACTCCAACCAGATCTTCTAGGAACAAACCCTTTTATTAGCCATATATTCTTCATCAGTGGTGATTGATGTAATTGATTACTATTTCTTAGAGTTTCAGTTAACATGTATTCCTCTTAAAAAATATAACACCTAAAGTATACTTCATGTCAATCCTCATCCCAATCAGTATAAGTAAATCTAGCAAGATTCTAGTGCCCATCTATTTTGTATATCATCCCAAAAGTCATGGTTTCTTTGATGTGCTTGATAACGCTTTTGAAAACTATTAAATGTGATTATTTAAGATCAATTTTCTACTTTTCACAAGGGTTCACCACATAAAAAATAATATGTATAGATGTAGTGATATAAAGTAAACTTCAAATCATACTTATAAACTCTTTTTGATTCATTTGTTCTCCTTTAGAATCCTTCTCAACAATTATACCTACCAGTATTGATATGGAAAATATTATGGGGTCTTTCAATTCCAAACATCACCAACATTTATCTTTCAAACATTACTAGGGAAAGAAAAATAAATTATTTATTATAACACTTCTAATCCCAAAATTATTTAAATTATCCTAGAATAGACACCACAAATGGATTAATTATCTACCTAGAAAATTCTTTATAATTGCTCTCTTTTTCACCTACAAAAATAATATCATCAATATAAACAATCGTAATATGACTTTATGCTTCCTATCCATTCACATAATGATTGTTGTCAAAATTCTCTTTAATGAATTGTATCTCCCTCAAGTATCCATATAGCATTGATTACCAAACTTGAAGGGCCTATATTATATCATATAGAGCCTTATTCATCTTGAAATCCTTATTCTATCACTATAAAGTAAAAATTCTCTAGGATTATCAATATAGTCTTAGTCTTCCAGCTCTCCATTCAAGAAGTAATATTTTGAATCTATTTGACATATTTTTTACAATCTGTGTGATTCATCTACTTTAAATATTATTATGGATTCTATACATTAAATAGGTTCAAAGGTTTCTTTAAAATAAAATCCTCCATTATGAAAATATTCAATGTAATCAATTCTATCCTTCTTCCTTGAAACTTTCCATTTTTCATTCAGCTTTTTTCAAAATACCCACTTGGTTCCTATCACATTTTTGTCTTTTAGTTTGACTAAAAGGATATATGTTCTCTTTATCACATTTTGATCTTGTTCTTTAATTATGTAATTCACCCATTATTTGTGTTTTATATCCTCTAAAATTAAATTTTAAAAAATTTATAAGATAATAGTTGTTTTTTTGTCAAGTCTAAATCTTCTTCTAGTATAGAATATAGAATTATTAACTCATATTATATTCACTACTTTCACATGCTTAATTAGATTATAATACGTATTTTTTTAGCTTCAATATCCTCGTATAAATCACTATTCTGATAAGATACAATATAATTTACATGTGATTCAATTATATCTTTTTTCCTCCTAATTTTTCACAGAAATAAATTGATTATATTCATCTGAAATGTTAAAATCTAGTTTATTTTAAATAATAGTTCTGGTTTTATTATCAATTATTTTTACCACTTAAAATTTTACCACTTTTTAAATCCCCTTCTACCAAAATCTGTAGCCTTTTAATTCAATAAATATCTCAAAAATATACACCACTTGGATTTCTCATTAAACTTTCCTTGGTTTATATTTTTTTATCCTCAATAAGAAAGGACTAAAAAATAATCTAAAGTAGACCATAGTTTGTTTATTGTTATATTATATCTCATAATATTTCATATTTGAACTTGGACCTAATGAACAACTATTTTGAATATGCACAGTTGTTTATACATCCTCTATCTGTTAAACAATTTTGTGGTTATAATATACTATCATGGTTCTCCCCATCTTAACCAATATTATGTTCTTTATTTATACCACTCTATTTTTTGGGGGTGTATAAAGGGTTTTATACATATTTTTGATACCATGTTTTTCAATGTAGGAATCAAATTATTTTCTTATCAACTCTGTAACATTATCAAATCTGAGTTTCTTGATAGAGATCCTCAGTTTTGTCTCAACTCTTCTCCTAAAAACATTAGTTATTTCTACTGCTTCTAATTTTTATTGGATGAACATATAATTAGTCATTATGGTTTAATAATTAGTCAATATTCTATAGTAAATATCACCTTAAGAGTATTTTTGACTCATTTCCCTACTTAAATCTGAATATATTGCCTTAAAAGGCTAGGTGGACTAGACTTTTACCCTTTTACGATAACCCCCTATCATTTTTCCCTTTTGAAAAAATTCAAAAATAAATACTCTTAATATATTGAGATAATTCAAGTATCTTACCACATATCCATTGGAAATATTAATTATAAATATTTGATATAGGTGGCTAAAAATTCATTTCCATAAATTTTTTTCATGTTTTACACCTAAATAAAAAGAATTACTTGAGTCTCTACTTTGAAAAAATGATACTGCTGGTTATTTCAAATCTAGTGATAACTTTTCCTCCTTTTTATTCATTATGAGGAAAGTTTCTCTTATAAAAATAATCTAATAAACTTCATCACAATGTTTACCCACACTCAAAAAGTTATGTTTAATTTTATCAATATATAATATATCACATTACTTCATCTTATGGGATTTAATATTAAATGTTATGATTCATTTTTTCATTAAAAGTATTTCATTAACAAAGGTAACAACACTACCATCATGTTCCTTAATATTCTTTATGATCATGGTTTCTCTAGTAATATGTGATGAGAAACAACTTTCAGGAATCAATTACTTTTTCCACATTATAGATTTAAGATCCACATAAATAATAAGTGATTTTTATGTCTCTGTACCATTATGAGTCTTTCTTTATTCAATAATATATTGAGTTTTACCTAGGATCATAGTAAATAATTACTTATCACAGTGACATTACTAGTTACACCTTCGATTTATCTCCTCCAAAACATCAAATGTAATTGGTAATGTTAACTGAGTTTCATTTTTATTTATTACATTAATTTTCTTAGGATTGTTTCTTCTATTCATTAGACATATCTTTCTCAATTTTTTACTTCTATGATTCCATGAATGTTAAATGTTATACTAGAAAAAATATACATTATACCCAAAACTCCATAGAACAAACAATATCCATTAAATACAATTCTTCTATGAAACTGTTGAGTCTGACTATAATATCTATCTTGTTGTCTTGGTAATTTTATAGCTTATATCAACATTAGATTAAAATAATTTTTCCTTCTCAATATATTTTTTACATTATTATATGAAGATGTTTTTTAAGAATTTTACTCATCCAAATACTTCACAGATTATCTTTTATAACTCATACTAATAGATGAAATAGATTTATCCTTTCTGTGTGTCATAAGTTATAATTTTTCATAGGGTTTTGTTAGACATTTATCAATATCAAGGGTTGACCCATCCTTTAGTTACATAATTTTTCCATAAAAATATCTCATTTTTTCTAGGATTTTCTAATCCTTAGGACATCTTGACTTTTCCATGTTTACCTCTTCTTCTTTATCTACAAATTTTATCTCAATCACCTTCAACATATTATCTTGGTAAAAAAAATTACATCAATAAGTTTAATTTCTTAAACATAATCACTTTATTTAGTTTTGAATTAATATTTTATTATATTAAATTTCACATCATCTTTCTTTATGGATTTTATTTCCTTCTTGAGTTTTGTGTTTCTCTTAAAACACACTTCAATCTCAACTTTTAGCATGTGTTTATTGTGGGTTTACTATACCTATTCCTAATTTCTTGAGTTTTATTCATGATTTCAAACATGATCCATGAATTTACGTAATTTAATAACATATTACAAATCATGTTGGATACTTGAGGTAGAATAGTTATCTTTTTCCTTACTCAATATACTTTTACTTTTTCTTCTTTAAAATTTTCCAATTTTCTCACTTGTTGTGATGGACTATTTAGAATGTCTTCCCTATTTATTTCTTCAGGGCCTTTCATCAACCTCTTAATCTTAATTCCCAACACTTTTTATTATTATAAAATAAAATAAAAATTGTTCATTATAACCACACTTAAAAAACTTCAATAGAAATTTTACCTTGCACTTACCCTTCCCCTTTTTTAGGCTTCAAGATATAAGGGACATCATCCTCTTATGTAATTCATCATTATCCTCATAATTATCAAATTTACTTAAGGTTTCAACATCATCATCCTTGATCTTCAGTTTTTTATGCAATAAAAATCCATCTTCATTTTATCTCTTTTCTTAGACACGGGTGTAGTGACCAAAAATTTTATTATATAATTTTCCTTCAAATAAATACGATATTTTATAACTTTATCAACACAAAATACTAAACAAAAACAAGAATTGAAATATTTAATATTAAGAAAATTTAATAATAATAAAATATATAGAAAATGAAAATATTTTAAACAATTATAAATCCATATAAAATATGAATAACACTTAATGTTTTACAAGGGTAATTTTTTAATAAAATAATTTTTCTTTATATATTGTATTTTCAGTTAATGGTTTAATTTATAAATTTTAGAATTAAAATTTTAGAAATTGAATTTTTTTTAATTTTACATATCAAAATTCTCTTTGGATTATTTTTTGATATTTTTTATGAAATAAATGACTGTTAGTTTAATAGTTTTGTTTTTACTAAAATAATAGTGTTTATGACTATATCAATAAGTAAGTATAACGTAAAAACTTTTAATTTTTTTTCAATATCAGAGATATTTTGAAAGAGTAAAACTATAAATTTTGAAATAACATTATTAATTTATAAAAATTATCTTAACATTTGATTAACTTAAGTAATATTTTCAAATAAAATAAATTTTTTGGTCTTTTAATTTAATTAAATATTATTTTGTTAAATACAATTTGGGATTTATTTAAAAGATACATAAATTTTATTTTTTTATAATAAAATAATTTTGAAACATTAAAATCAATTAAATTTATAATTTTATCCTATAATTAAATTTTCATCTTAAAATACACTTTTTCTAAAAATGTATTTTTACACATTACAAGCTCTAATGCTAAAAAATCATACAAAAAAATTATACGAGAAAATGGATTTAAAATTTGGAATCATTATGTGTAAATTATTTAATATATTCCATTCTATTATTAGATATAAAAATTAATTACTTATATAAAAAATAGTTTCTGTAAAAAAAATACAAAATGGTAAAATGGGTTAATAAAAGGTGTAAATGGCCTAACATGTTAAAAACGAGTTTTTAATTGATTAATTGTTGTGTGGATCTACCAAAAATTATTTTCAATCCATTATTTTTCTTTTATTGTGACATGTAAAACATGGGTATTCTTTATATTAAGATAAAATATTTTCTAAAAAATTCAACCTCACCACTTATAAAAGGGGCCTCTCACCACCCCTTCAAGACCACTTCAAAATTGTTGTTTCCTCTTGAAACTATACACCATTTCCTTCTACCTTTTCCACTTAACATAGCATCTGGGAATAAAAAATTAAATTATTCTCTCCAATTCCAAGGATCCCTCGATGGGAAAACTCATGTTCTCAATGTGATTCATAAACTTTAGTGGAAGTCTTGAATTAATGTAAGGGGTTTTTTTATTAAACTTAATTTATTGAAAAATATTTCTTATTATGAAACATGAAGATTTTTGATATGGTTATATTAATAACTAATGAATTTATTTTTTAATTTTCATATAAATCAAGGGGTTTAAATATTCATATCATGTTCTTTCTTTAAATGGAATTTTATTCAAGGAAACAAAGGCTGTAAGGGTATTTTTTAACTCAACTCCATTAATTGAGTTAGAGTGATTATTTATGAACTTATTTATTTCATATTTGGTTTCATCCACCCAAATATTTTATTTCATGGTACTTTATCATCCTCTCTATTAAGAATGAAAATTTTAATTCAAATATTTAACCTTGATTAATTTATTCCTAAATAATTATATCATTGTTGAGAATAATTACAATCTACTTTATTGATTGTATCCCATACTTTACTATAGTTTAATTCTCTATAATTTTATCCTTCATAATTTGAAACCAAATTATGTGTTATCTCAGGTGGCTATTATAATTTTGTTCTCTTAATTTCAAATGGATGTTTTGTTACTCTTTTTACAATGTGAGTTTTCAATAAATGTATTTCAAAATATTAAAAACTGGTTCTCCGTCCATTCAAAATCAATTATTTCATAATCCTCCCTACATTTATATTTAATAACCTTTATGTCTTTTCAAGGATCTATTATTGCAGTATATTTTTAAATTTTATTTTTTCCATTTTTCCAGACCATATTTTTTAAAAGCTTTTCTCTTTTCAAGGATCCATTATCAAAGATTCTTTTTTAAAAGTAAGAAATTTAAAAAATGTTTTCACTTCACCTTTTTAAAAAAATTATGAATTTTTTAAGGATACACTACTTATATTTATTTACAAATATTTATTTTTTATTTATTTTTCTCAATTTATCAAAATTAACCTTTCCAAAATGAATTTACAAAATAACCCATAACATTATCACTGGCTCAAAAGATAAAAAATATCTAAAAACTATTTTATGATTTTACTACTATTTTCCTCTTTATCTATGAACAATATATTTTAATGGAATGTATTTTTCAAGAATCACCCACTAAATTATATTACAAAATAATATTTTTTTGTGATTTCATTTTTGGTATCAATGATTTACATTCTTGAGTTCTATTTTAGTGAAACCATTTGGAAATGTTGTGAAACCCATTTTTAATTTATTCGGTTATTTGTGTTGAGATGAATGACTGATAAAAAATAGAAAATATATGTATATATTATGATGTTTAGGGTCTTATATCTCCCTTAAATGAATTAGTTAATTTTTTATATCTCTTGTGATAAAATTGGGTCATTATCTGTGATACTCGAGAAAATAATTAACTATGAGTTATGACAATTGAGTCAATAATGGACTATGGGTTGTGATACCAGATTTAGTAATGGACTGTGATTTGTGATAATCAAGTCAATAATAGACTATGAGTTATGGTACCCAAATAAATAATGGACCCTGATTCACAATACTTGACTTGCTAATGGGATATAAGTTATGATTCCTGATTCAGAATGGATTGTAGGAAGTAATTAAACACCCACCATGTAAAGGTAATAAGATTTTGATACTTTCACCATAATTTAATGATTAATTATGATTTTGTTTCTTTTCATAGTTCACAATTATTATTTTTGACATCTTTATGTTGTATTCATATGATTATGCCCTAAATCTCATGTTTATTATCTCTTGTCACCACAGTATTTTTACAAGGTATATATATGTTCATTTAAGATTTCATGTGCTTAAACCATGATTTTTGATTAACTAATTTTGTTAAATATCCTTTTAATAAGTTATTTTACCCGAGATAATGTTTTCTTATAATATTTTTATATAAACATTGAGGACATATTATAGGGTTTTTTCCCTTTCTGAGCATCTGAGATCACCACTTTCTTATGTTTGTATTTCCTAGGTTATGAGGATGAGTATAACCTATGAAGAGTCTATAAGGGATACTAGTCTTGTTCGATTATATAAAAAGACTCGTACTTTGTAAGTTATCGATCTTGAGTTGAATATCTTATGAAAAAGGTGTAAAGCTTTGTTCCTATATGGATCTTAAAGATTTGATTTCTCTATGATTAATCTTTTCCAAATGGAGTATAATTCCTATTAGAAAGGATTACTTCCATGTCATCCTACAGAAGAAGGAATATTTTTATGTATCTTAACGATATGGAAATCTTAACCCCAAGCTAGGTTTTTTAGGCGGTCGGAATGAGACCCCAATTTCAATCCTTTTACTCAAGGAAACTCTTTTTCATAGGTCTAGGATAGGATTCATGGGGTTCCTTGGGTCTATTGGCAACGTAAGATTATTAATTATTTGGTGTTTGGAAGAGGTACCCCTTTGAAGATTAATTACAGGAATCTAAATATAAAAATTGTATTGTATGTAAGGAACCTTATTAAGATTAATATGGAAGTACCCTCACCAGAATATATTTATATGGTTTAAAATGAACACCATATGGAGTTTATATTTGAATTCTAGAATCTCTCTCGGTATTGTGATCACTGTAATATGGTAGGCCATACATTGCAGCAATAATAGTTTATTCAGAAGATAGTCCAACTATCTAACCCCAATAAGGCCTGGAAGGAGGTATCTAGAGGACAAAAGGATGATGCAGTAGAGAAGAGGTACTGAAACTCAAGTGATCCAAATAAAAGGATAAAATGGGAAAATATTAATGTGGATAGAACATCATGGGAAACTATGTTTGAAGATTAAGAACACAAGCAGGCTGGTTCTGCTAAAAATAGGCCAATGCAGGTCACATATGAATTGGACAACAAATCTAGTGACATAGAGGACTTCCAACAGTTTTCTTTGGACATTATTTACATTGTATTTTTTTATGAAAACTGAGGATTACCTTCTAGATCTTATATCCAAGAATATGAATGATTCTTTATCTATTAATTTTACACTATATTATTCTGCAATAGAACCTAAGAATCCTATAGATACAGGTATGGAATCATGTGACTACCCTGAACATCTAGTGAATGAATTTCAAACAAGAGTTATACTTGTAAGAGAGTTAAAAGAGAGAGGAAAACCCCCATTTCTAAAGCACCTTAATGAGAATCGGAAATAGACTCAACCAGTAAGCAATCCCATAGATTCAATCACATCCATAAAATAAAAAAGGTTTCAGCAAATAGAGAAAAAAAGGGGGGGGTCTAACCCCAATCCAAACCCATAATAAAGATCATTTTTAGGAAATGTCAGGGAATAGACTAACCTAGCACGAAGGGTTCCCTCGGGATACTTATAGGTAGGTACAAACCTGACATAATTGTAATATCTATGCCAATGAAAAACTATTAAACTTATGGTCCTCACTATGAGATGAGTGGATACTCACTTCTGGCTAGCTCACAGTCTGCCTCCAATCTAGACATATTGTGCCTCTAGGTTAGTAGAATATTGGAAGAACCTATTATTGTGCAAATAGATGATAAAATCATTTGTTGTAGTTTCATAAAATCTAGAAAAAAGGATTTTATTCAGTTGTTTATGATTCAAATATTTATATTGATAGGAGTAAACTTTTGATAAAACTAAAGGATCCTTCGAACAGAATCATTGACTACTAGGTGATCACTGGAGATTTTGATTCTATCCTTTATATGGATGAAAAAATTGGACATGTACACAATGGTGTTTCTATCAAGGACTTTATATCATGTTTTTACAAAGCCCACATTACAAAAAATGATCTCATTGGGGTGAAATAAACCTTGTATATACGGTAATTGATTGAATCAGAGAATGAAAAATTGAAAGAAGTTTCCTAAATAATTCCCACTACTGGAAATCTGACCTTTCCCAACGCTTCTATACCAACGGTTCATAAAAACCGTTGGTATAGGCTCCCTTTCCCAACGGTTTGGCCAAACCGTTGGGAAATCCCACTTTGAGGCCACCTTTCCCAACGGTTTGGGCAACCCGTTGGGAAAGCCCACATTGTGGGGACCTTTCCCAACGGTTTTGGCCAAACCGTTGGGAAAGGTCCACTTTGTGGACATCTTTCCCAATGGTTTGGACAAAACCGTTGGGAAAGGTCCCCCATGGATCAACCTTCACCTAGAATCAAATCAAGGCTCAAAATCTTTCCCAACGGTTTGCCAAAACCGTTCGTATAGGTCTATACCAACGGTTTTGACAACCGTTGGTATAGATCCTTTGATTTTTTATCATTTCTTCTTACCCAGAACATTATATAAATCAAAATTTAATATAATTATGAGAATAAATATATATATTTATGTAATTATATACACAAAAGTCATGTTAGGTTAGTGGTTAAGTCGTTCAATAATAAACTAGGGGTGCTGGGATCAAATCCTAGCGAATGTTTTTTTTTGAAATACATATACCAACGGTTCCACAACCATTGGTAAAGATTTTCATATTAATTATACCAACGGTTTCCAAAACCATTGGGATAGGTCTATACCAACGGTTTTGGGAAAACCGTTGGTATAGACCTATCCCAACGGCTTACTTGTCCACGGTTCTCCAAACCATTGGTATAGGCTATACCAACGGTTTGGAGGCATATACCAACAGTTCCAAACCGTTGGTATATGTTAGTTTTCCAGTAGTGTCCACTCTTGGAAACTAGAGGTAAATTTATTATATCACACTATCTAAACATAATTTTGATCATCACCCCATATTGGTGAGTTTCCTTGATAAAATTGGGAGGTACCCCATCCCTTTCAGTTTTAATAATGCATAGAATACTCTTCCAAAATGATCTAAACTTATCCAGGACACTTGGGGCTCATGTGAGTCCAACCTCAATCCTATGATATGCATCTCTAAACTCAAAATGATAAAAATTAGATTGAAGGATTAGAGAAAAAACTATTCAAATTAATGGTTGAAGAGATTGATTCTCTTGAATTCTCCCTGCATGAACTACAAGAGGTCATCACCATGAATGATTTCTCTAGTGACATTGTCCAAGAAGCTGAGATGTTTTCTAAACTTCATAACCTCATCAAGATCAGAGATAAAATTAGAAGGTATACCTTTAAAATCAGGTGTCTTACTGATGTAGATAGGAATAAAAAAATTAATGCCTTTCGAATGGTAAGAAGGGAAAATATGATACTTTCTCTTATAAAAGATAGAGATCTCATTATTGAAAAAATATCAGCTCTTTATAGACATATTGTCTCTTTCTATTTGAATCCCTTCAATGGTACCCTAAAGAATTTGAGACTCAGGGAAAGCAGCATTCAATGGATGGTCACTGAATATGATAGCTCGCTTATCGTATCCATTCCTTTGGACTTTGAAATCAAGGAAGGCATATTTTGGTCTTAAAAAAGAGAGTTCCCCTAGACAGTATGGTTTTACAAATAAAATCTTTCAATTATACTGGGATGTTGTTCAGAAATGTATTTGCAGTCTTGTCATGCATTTTTTTAAAGGTGGGTCATTCACTTAGGGATTTAATGCCTAGTTTATTGCCTTGATCCTAAAAATTGAAAATGTTAGAGATATCACTAAATTCAGACTAGTTTCTCTTGTTAACACCATTCATATGGTGATCACTAAAATTATTTCAAATAGATTGACGAGTATCTCGGATAGAATTATATCTTGGAATCAATTTGGATTGTTAAAGGTAGAAACATCTAGTATTTCTTACTCATTACCACATAATGTGTAAATATTCTTCACAATCCCACCAGAGGGGGAAATGTTTCTTTCAAACATGGCATCAAGAAAGATTTTAATATAATTTATTAGGGTTTTATAGGTGATGTTATTTAAATCTTTAGTTTCATTACCATATTTATTCAGTGGATCAAAGGATTTATTGGATCAAATCATATATATATTCTCATAAATGGGACCCTAGAAGGATATTTCTAGTTCTCTAGGGGATTAAGGGAAATAGATCCTCTCTCATCTATCATTTTTTCCATCATAGAGGATTATCACATTAGACTATTTCTTCACATGGTGTACAAGGGGGAAATTACTACAATCTAGGTAGAAAGAGGTACATCTTCTCCTTCACACATATTGTTTTCTAATGATATCATTATTTTTTCTCAGGGTCACTAGAAAAACATCAACAATATCAAAAAATAAATTTTACACTATGAAACTATGTCAGACCCTGAAATCAGTTAGAACAAGTCTATTATATACTTTGGCAATGTAATTTCATCCCCAAGGAAGGTTTCCATCATCAATGACTTGGTAATAAGAGATTGTTCTCTCCATTTCACTTACCTTGGAAATACATTATTTTTTGAAAATCCTAGATATTATCATTTCATTGATATTTTGTTCCAAATTAGAAGAAATCTTACCTCTTGGAAAGGAAATTCTCACTCAATGGTAGGAAGATATTGCCTTGTTAGACATGTGGTGGTGTCAAAGTTGGTACACTATTTTATGGTTTACTCTTAGCCTAACTCTGTCGTCAAAACCATAAACTCAATGATGAGAAACTATCTTTGCAATGGAAGTGTCTTGGAAATAAAATTCATCACAGTCTCATAGAAAATATATTTTTTTCCTCATCCTTTAGGGGTCTTGGAATCAAAAACCTACAAATTTTTCATCACCCTCCTCTTTCCAAATTTATTTGGAGGAGCATCAATAATCACTCTGAGTCTCTAAGATTTATTAGATCAAGATTTTTTGAAAAGATGATAATGGGAAGATTGAATTACATTGAGTCATCTATATGGCCTGGCCTGGGGACAGTTTCGCAAGATATTCTTATGCACTCTCATTAGCTTACAAATAGAAATTTTTCTCTCAGATTCTGGGATAACAACTAGCTGGGTACTCCAATGGTTGAACATATTTACTCATATGATCAGAAAATTGACCACTGAATAACTATCAAAGAATAGATGGAAAACCTTGAATTTTTTCCTGATGATATTACAACTATTGTATCTAATTATGAGTTCTCCATTCTGGATGATCTTCTCATTTGGAACTAACCCCTAATGGAATACTTGAATCCCAGAATTTCTATCATCATATGCTCCAAGAAAGTGGGCATTGGGTTGGAAATTATAAGAATTTTCTTCTTACTTCAAGGTATACACTACTTTAGAGATTAGAAGTAAGAACCTAGATCTTCATTTTAGGTATGTTTTTCCTTTTCTGGTAATTTTTTACAAAAAGAGGAAAATCTGGAAATTTTCAAAATACATGTCGTGTACTTTATAAGTACACGTTGTGTACTTTGATTCCACGTAAGGTCGTGTGCTCTCCATGTCTGGGTCACACACATGGTGTGTAGGGGTGATGTGGAGGCTGCTTAAAGCGGAGTATGGAAAGGCCAAGTAGACTCCGTGTACCCCAACAGTACAGGCCGTGTAGTTTCTTTTTTTTCATTAAATGGACCGGGGTCACGCCTAATCGACAGAAACACCTTCTTCTCCAGGTTCTTCGACCGAGAACATCCGTATGGCCGCGAACATTCTCCGAGCCCCTGATCCTCCCTCTGTTTGCTGAATTGACCATCGTTGATTGCATTGGAACCGCAGTGGTGAGCTCTTCCTTCTTCTTGAGTCCCATTCCATCATTTTCCCTCTTTCTTGAGATATCATGGGTTGAACATTTTGTGCGTTTTCATAGATCTACACCATTATAAGGAGAATCAAGCCTCTTGGTTCAAGTATATTGATCTTTTAGCACCAAGGTAGGTGGTTTGTGCCTTTCCTTTCGAAGTCTTTGATTTTTATCTGGAAATTCAACCAATACCCATGAACGGGGTATTGTGTGTTTACCTTTTTGACCCTATTGTTTTTCTACATTGCTTGTATGCTCGTGTAGATGTAATTTGATCATGTGTGAGGATAATTTGTTGTGCTTGGTTGTTTTTCCCATGCCTTGTTCTATTTATGACCTTTGGGTCTTGTTTAGCCTTTGGCTATTATGCTTGTTTCCATGCCTTGTGGCCATAGGATGGAGTGATATTCTTGACATGCTTGATGTTATGTATAATGGTTATCCAAGTAGCTCTTTAGGTGTACTTTGTCCTTGTATCATTATGATGCACTGATTGGCACGGGACCGTGAGAACTTGGTGTTATAGACTATAAGGGATAGACCGAATGAGATTCCCAGAGAGTCTTGAATATTATAGACTATAAGAGGGTAGACTGACTGAGCTTCCTCAGAGATTCTTGGTTATTATAGACTATAGGGTATAGACCTAGTGAGCTTCCCATAGTGTCTTGGATATTATAGACTACAGGAGGGAATACCGAGTGAGCTTCCTTAGAGAGTCTTTACTTGTTTGAATTTCCATAAAACCTTTCCAGGCTAGAGAAGGAATTGACTGAGTGAGCTTCCTTAGAGAGTCTGTGATAGACCTGATACTATAGGAGGATTGACCGAGTGAGCTCCTCAGATAGTTTCTAGACCTTGGGGATATAAGAGGGTTAGACCGTGTGATCTTCCTCAGAGAGTCCCTGACTACCCTAGACTATAAGGGGAATTGACCGAGCAAGATTCCCCAAAGAGTCTTATAATTTCGTATGACCAAACCAAAGGGGTTAGGCTAAGTGCACTTCCCAGAGGGTTGTTGGTACTTCTTGGATAGGACCAGAGGGGTTGGCTGTGAATACTTCCCAGAGGGGTTCCTGTTGTGGTTAGTTGTTTTCTTCACCGCTTCTTATAGTTCTGTGGATTGATTGCCATTGTATATCGTCCTATTACTATTTACTGTTACTGTTTACTACTTATTGTACTATTACCTACCATATGCTCACTGACTGTTAGGCACAGATCTTTGAGTGGTTGCCTACTGGTATTTAGTCTCACACCCTATTTGGTCCATGCTTTTGGGCCCAAATAGACTATGTTGTGGCAGGTATAGACAAGGTCAAGCGCCCTTCGACTTCTGGTACTTGATTGCTTTGGAGTAGGAGAGTATGGGACCAAGCCGAGGTGTGCAATGCTGAGGAGTTTCTTTTTTTTTCTTTTTTACTTGTATTTAGAATTGTATTCATCATTGTGACTTGTTTGTATGATTTCCTAGACATATGTATTGTGTATCATTTCATATTTACATGTGTGCTCCAGTTGTTTATTGTTTTATTCTTCCGCTATTTATTCTTGTTGGATATTTACTGCTTCTACTATTGTATGCTTTGTTTACTTCCACTGTGTACTCTTCCAATAAGGGCATAGTTTCCCCACTATCACACCCAAGGCCCTCTCTTCTAGTCGGCGGCCTCTGGCGTTTGGGGAAATGCGCTTGAGGCCATGTGACCAACCAGGTACGGGGCACCTCTGGGTGGCTTCCGGAACTGGGACGTTACAAAGTGGTATCAGAGGGGTTCTTTTCTCTTGATTTATTATTTTGAGCCTTTAGCTAGGGATAGGATGGATTCGGTACTTGGTAATAACATGTTCCCAAGATTAGCTAACCCATGTACAGGGATAATCTAATCTACCTCGTTATTGTAGTTTTCTAGTTTGAGATTTTAAGGTTGATATGATTTCACCTAGAGTGATTCACATGCATTGTGTTGTTATTATTGTGCTATTTTAGTTCTATTTCTGTCGCAACCCGATGAGATGAGGGTATTCCATCTCGTGCATCATATAGGCACTTGTTCGAAATCACATGCCATGCATTATTTCCATTCCATCTAGGGTGCATTAGCGATTGCATGTTGTTGTGATAGACGTTGTGTAGATTATGCATGCTATTGTGATACATGATTTGATAGAATCCCTGCATTTTGATAGAGGAATTTTTTGTATTGTGTCTTGCTTAAATGAACACCAAATTTTGGTACTTGAGGTGTTATGGGCCCTCATGAATCAGAACTTGGTGGATATTGACTTGTTTCCATTTTGTAAGATATGTAGGAGATTCCAAGCTTGGGTTCGCGGGGAGTATGGGCCCTCACGGATCAAAATTTGGCACCTTCATGTTTGTTTTTCAGTTTTTTATGGGCTTCGGTGTAGTTTTTGAGCTACTTCCTGGAAAAACCTAAAATACATGGCGTGTAATTGACTACACGCCATGTAGTTTTAAACCGTGTCACTGAATGTGTGAGCAGAAACATGGGGTGGTGAAAAGGTTTTTAGAAACATGTCGTGTATAGTTGTTACTCATCGTGTAGTAGTGAACCGTGTACCCGGCCGTGTCACTAACAACACAGGTCGGGGAAGCTTGTGTAGTAGATGTCGTGTTGGCTATGAACACACCATGTAGTCTTGTTCTAGGTACCCGACCGTGTCACAAACAACACAGGACGGATTTATCTCTCCTATACATGTCGTGTTTGTTTGGAACGCACCGTGTAAGGGTCAGTCGTGTAGTCGACCGTATAACTAACAACACGGGTCACTGAAACCTTGTCTAGTACATGTCGTGTCCTTAGTTAACACGCCATGTATTCTAGGGTTAAGAGGACCGTGTAAGTTAGGCGTGTAAGAAGACTCGGGCAGGGTAATGGAGATAAGGTACACACTGTGTGTGGGGAAAACACGCCGTGTAGTCTGGGGTGTTACATGACCAGTTGTGGTTGAAGTACATGCCCATGTGTCAGGCTTAAGAGGACATGTCGTTTAGTGTTTATACACATCATGTAGTCATGTTTTATAGAACTTGATTGTTATTTTCTCATGTACATGTTTTGTACTCTTGTGTTCTCTGTCCTTGATAATCCTAACCTAAGGTGTGCTTTCGATCTTTCAGAGCTACGCCTTCAAGACGTCCTCCAGTCGTACGTCAGTTTCCAAACGGTGATCAGACACCGGATATGGCTGATCGGGGACCTCCTGTAGATCCTCCTATTGTGCCATCATTGGCACCAACAGTTATACCTGTTGCAGGCGCCGATGTGCAGTTCAGGGAGGACTTCCTGAGGATGATGTAGACCTTTTAGGGAGCACCGCCTCCTGCCCCGTCGATGGCTGAGTTGAAGTGGGTTTTCCAGCTGCATCATCCTTCTACTTTCTCAGGGGATGGAGGACCTCAGGCTATAGAGTCATGGGTAGAGGCCTTGCTGATGATCTTCGAGAATCTGGAGATGCCTCCAAAGAAGAGGGTGAAGCTTTCTAATTACATGCTCTGAGACACCGCCAAGAGGTAGTGGGATGTGATCTCATAGTTAGGGCGCCAACAGAGTATGACTTGGGATGATTTTAGGCACATCTTCTATGATTAATTCAATATAGAGACCTTGAGGGCCAACCGAGCCCATGAGTTTATGAGTCTAGAGCAGGGTACTCTTTCTGTTATGGAGTACTTGTCTCGCTTTACTGAGCTATAGCGCTTCACTCCGATTCAAGTAGGTGATGAGTTGTTCCTTTATAGGAAGTTTAAGGAAGGTCTCAAGCAGGAGATCCATTCCCAGATGAATATCTTCAGGTAGACCTTGATATCATCTATCGTCAACTAGGATCTGATCACTAAGTGTAATCTGAGAGATTCTGGAGTAGTGAGTCAGGGTGGTTCGACATCCAGAGTCAATGTTCCTCCTACTGATAGCAGGAAGCGTCGCAGGGAGTCTGATCGAGGAGATCAAGGTAGGCGGAATGTATCTTCTGGCAGCCAGGTAGTATGCTACCAATGCGGGAGGTGTGGGCATACTAGGCCCCAGTGCCCGAGAGACCCGATGGAGTGCCGATATTGTGGCAATATGGGCCATCTTCAGCATTTTTGTCAGATCTTCTCACCTACAGCTAGTGGAAGGGGTTCTTCTATGACCCTGCATATAGGAGATGCATCACCAGTTTCTCACAAGTCTAGGAACTAGAGTTCTTCCGGCCGTTCGGGCTGAGGTGGAGGTCGCGGCCGTGGTGGTCAGTCACTAGGTTACCAGCGACAGCAGAGTGGATCAGCTCAGATTGGTCCGCCAGGGGCGTAGGGTCATGGTACATGCTAGAATTTCGCTGTGGAGCAGACCTATCAAGAGCAGGATCTGGTACCTTCCACAGTTCGAGGTACGATCTTAGTATACTCAATTTTATCTTCATCCCTTTTTGATATTGGTTCTTCTCATTTTTTTATCTCTGTTGCTATGGTGGAGATCCTTGGGCTCTGTATCATTTCGTATGCCGACATGTTGACTCTTGACACACCATTTGGATCGAGGATGTCCAGCATACGTTAGTGCAGAGAGTTCCCTCTTGAGGTTGTCAAGTGTCACTTCTTATGGTACCTCTATGTCCTAGAGATGACAAGCTATGATGTCATTCTTGATATGGACTGGTTAGTTCCCTTCCAGGGATTCATCGATTGTTATCGCCATAGGGTGAGTTTTGTATCACCAGAGGGCAGATCTTTTCTCCATAGAGGCAAGTGGGATGTCCAGGCGGGTAGAGTTGGACCAGAGTATCATGGGCTAAGAGGAGTTACAGTCTAGATTGCCTGTATTTATCTGGATGACCAGGGGACTTCACAGTTAGACTTTCCCTCAGTGGTGGATCATTTCAGGGATGTCTTTCCAGATGACTTTTCAGGTTTGCCTTCGGAGCGTGAGGTAGACTTTTCTACTGAGTCCGTGCCAGGAGTGGCATCGGTGTCCATTCATCCTTATATGATGGATACACCTGAGTTGCAAGAGATCAAGAAGAAGTTAGAGGAGTTGCAGGCAAAGGGTTTTATCCAACCTAGTACTTCTCCTTGGGGTCACCTATCTTGTTTGCGAAGATGGTATAAGTCACCCTTCGGATTTGTGTGGATTATCAGAAACTGAATCAGTTGGTGGTCAAGAACTGATATCCCTTGCTGAGGATCGATGGACTATTTGATCAGCTTCAAGGAGACCGAGTTTTCTCAAATATTGACTTGAGATCCGTTTATCATTAGTTGCACATTAGACAATCTGATATACCTCTTACAGCTTTCAAGAGAAGGTATGGTCTATACGAGTATATGGTTATGTCGTTCGGTCTCACGAACGTGCCAGAAGTTTTCATGGCACTAATGAACCGAGTTTTCCATCCATACTTGCATTCCTTCGTGGTGGTTTTTGTGGACAACATCTTGGTGTACTCTCACACTCGACACGACCATGCTACCCATCTTGAGATCATTTTGAGTACACTAAAAGAGCATTAGTTATATGCTAATCTCTCGTAATGCCACTTTTGGATGGATCAGATTCACTTCTTAGGTCACGTTATCTCAGAGGTAGGAGTATCAGTAGACCCAGAGAAAGTGAGATATATAGTTTTATGGGAGAATCTGAAGAATGTCTTTGAGGTGAAAAGTTTCCTAGGGCTGGCTAGATACTACAGGCCTTTCATTCAGGACTTTTCACACCTTTCGGCACCGCTGACAGGCCTGACCAAGAAAGGTGCGAAGTTCTTATGGTCAAATTCTTGTGAGATAGTCTTTCAAGAGCTGAAAGGGCGGTTGACGTCAGTACTGATACTAGTCTTTCCAGATCCAGGAAAGAGCTATACAGTCTAATGGGATGCTTCAGGTATCTGGCTAGGAGCTGTGATTATGCAGGGATATGGGGTCGTTGCTTACGGTTCTCAGCAGTTGAGACCGCACGAGAGGAACTACCTGATGCACGATCTGAAGTTGGCAGCTGTTCTTCGTGCCTTACGCTGTTGGAGACATTACCTTTTGGGTGAGCACTTTTTGGTGTTTATCGACCACAAGAGTCTCAAGTACATCTTCACTCAGCATGATGTGAATCTGAGATAGCATAGGTGGGTCGAGTATATTCAGTCCTTCGACTTTGAGCTTGCCTATACGCCAAGAAAGGGCAACGCAGTGGCTAATGCGATGAGTAGAAGAACTCATATTCAGGTAGTTCAGGAGTCCAGCAGTGAGTGGAAGCTTTTGGCTCTATTATATGAGATGCATTTGGAGGTTCACGACCAACAGGGGAAGAATTTTCTATCTTCAGTAGCTGTTACCTCTACCCTTATTGATCGGGAACGGATGAGGTGGATATTAGACTCAGAAGGCCTAGTCATGTGGGAGAGTGTGTCAGGAGAGGACCCTCTTTCTGGATGGACAGTGGGCAAGGATGAGATCTTCCATTTCCAAGTACGCTTATGGGTTTCATTAAACATACGCGAGGAGCTGATGCGGGATTTCCATTCCTCAGTTTGGGAAGTTCATCCTGGCGTCACCAAGATGTATCGTGATCTAAACTGCCAGTACTGGTGGGCAGTTATGAAGAGAGATGTTGTTGGGTTCATCGTGAGATGTTCTACTTGTCAGCAGGTGAAATCGGATCATCAGCGACCAGTAGGGCTTTTACAGCAGTTACCCATTCCCGAGTGGAAGTGGACCAATGTCGCGATGGACTTCATAACTGGGTTACCGAGGTCGCCTCAAGGGAATGATGTTGTTTGGGTTGTCGTCGACATACTTATGAAGGTTTCTCATTTCTTGTCAATAAAGGAGACCTTCAGTGTTGATGAGCTGGGATGGTTGTACAATCGAGAGATTGTATGTCTACATGGAGTTTTACACTCCATTGTTTTAGACAGGGATGCGTGTTTTACTTCTCAGGTCTGGAAGGGGCTTCAGAAGGCTTTGGGTAGACAGGTGCTTCTGAGTATGGCATACCATCTCCAGACAGATGGCCAGTCCGAGCGTACAATCCAGGTGCTGGAGGATATGCTCCGAGCTTTCATTCTGGACTTTGTTGGTTCTTGGGAGAAGCATATTCCTCTTGTGGAGTTTTCCTATAACAACAGTTTTCAGGAGACTATTAAGATGGCATCTTACGAGGCTTTGTACAGTGGGCCATGCCGATCACCTTTGTGCTAGCTGGAGGCAGGAGAGGCATCCTTGTTGGGACCACATCTTGTTCAGGAGACCTTAGAGCAAATAGAGATGATTTAGAAGAGGATGGATACAACACAGTCTTGACCGAAATCTTATGCTCATCGGCGGAGACGACCTCTGGAGTTTGAGGTCGGGGATCAGGTTTTCCTGCTTGTCGCACTGAATTTGGGACACAAGAGGATTCGGAGATAGGGTAAGCCTTCACCGCAGTACTTCGGGCCGTTTGAGGTGTTGGAGAGTGTTGGGCCAGTTTCCTATTGGTTTTAGTTACCTCAGAGGTACCGAGCTATGCACGACGTCTTCCACGTCTCTTAGCTCTGAGGTTACTTTTCAGACATGTCTCATGTCTTTCAACCCGAGGAGGCTGAGCTCAAAGCGGATGCATCATTTGAGGAACATCCTATCCAGATTGTTGATCGCAGTACGAAGGTTCTCTGTGGCCAGTATGTTCCTATGGTACGGGTGTTGTGGCAGCACGGGCAAGTACAGGACAAGACCTAGGAGAGGGAGGCCGATGTACGATCGCAGTGGCCGGAGCTGTTCAGGGTTTCTTCTTCTACGCCTCGCTAGGGAAATTCAGTGATGAATTTATTTAAGGGGGGAAGTTTTTAAGAACCTAGATCTTCGTTTCAGGAATGTTTTTCCTTTTCTAGTTGTTTTTGAGAAAAAAAAAGTGGAAAATCTGGAAATTTCCAAAATACACATCGTGTACTTTATAAGTACTTGCCGTGTACATTGATTCCACATAAGGTCGTGTGCTAGCTGGGTCTAGGACACACACACGGTGTGTAGGGGTGATGTGGAGGCTGCTTAAAGTGGAGTATGGAAAGGCCAAGTACACACCGTGTACCCCAGAATTATACGCCGTGTAGTTTCTTTTTTTCATTAAATGGACCGGGGTCATGCCTAATCGACAGAAAAACCTTCTTCTACAGGTTATTCAACTGAGAACATCCGTACGGACACGAACATCCTTCGATCCCCCGAGCCTCCATCGGTTTTCTGAATCGACCATCGTCGATTGCGTTGGAACCGCAGTGGTGAGCTCTTCCTTCTTCTTGAGTTTCATTCCATGATTTTCCTTCTTTCTCAAGATATCATGGGTTGAACATTTTGTTTGTTTTCGTAGATCTACATCATTCTATGGAGAATCAAGCCATGTGGTTCAAGTATATTGATATCCTAGAACCAAGGTAGGTTGTTTGTGCCTTAACTTTCGACACCTTTGAGTTTTATGTGCAAATTCCACCAATACCCGTGAACGGGGTATTGCATGTTTACCTTTTTCCCCTGTTGTTTTCCTTCCTTTCTTATATGCTCGTGTAGAGTTAATTTGATCATGTGTGAGGATAATTTTTTGTGCTTGGATGTTTTTCCCATGCCTTGTTCTATTTACGACCTTTGGGTCTTATTTAGCCTTTGGTCGTTATGCTAGTTTACATGCCCTTTGACCGTAGGATGGAGTGATATTCTTGACATGCTTGATGTTATGTAGAATGGTTAGCCAAGTTTCTCTTTAGGTGTACTTTGTCCTTATATCATTATTATGCATTGACTGGCATGGGACCGTGAGAACATGGTGTTATAGACTATAAGGGATAGACCGAATGAGCTTCCCAGAGAGTCTTGAATATTATAGACTATAGGAGGGTAGACTGAGTGAGCTTCCTCAGAGAATCTTGGCTATTATAGACTACAGGTTATAGACCGAATGATCTTCCCAGAGTGTCTTGGATATTATAGACTATAGGAGGGAAGACTGAGTGAGCTTCCTTAGAGAGTCTTTACTTGTTTGAATTTCCTTAAAACATTTCCAGGCTAGAGAAGGAATTGACTGAGTGGGCTTCCTTAGAGAGTCTGTGATAGACCTGATACTATAGGAGGATTGACCGAGTGAGCTCCTCATAGAGTTTCTAGACCTTGTGGCTATAAGAGGGTTAGACCGAGTGAGCTTCCTCAGAGAGTCTTTACTTTTTTGAATTTCCTTAAAACCTTTCCAGGCTAGAGAAGGAATTAACTGAGTGAGCTTCCTTAGAGAGTCTGTGATAGACCAGAGACTATAGGAGGATTGACCGAGTGAGCTCCTCATAGAGTTTCTAGACCTTGGGTCTATAAGGGGGTTAGACCACGTGATCTTCCTTATAGAGTCCCTGACTACCCTAGACTATAAGAGGAATTGACCGAGCGAGATTCCCCAGAGAGTCTTATAATTTCTTATGATCAAACCAGAGGGGTTAGGCTGAGTGCACTGCCCAGAGGGTTGTTGGTAATTCTTGGATAGGACCAGAGGGGTTGGCTACGAGTACTTCCCAGAGGGGTTCTTGTTGTGGTTAGCTATTTTCTTCACTGCTGCTTGTTGTTCCGTGGATTTATTTCCATTGTATATCATCCTATTGATGTTTACTATTACTGTTTACTGCTTACTATATTATTACCTGACATATGCTCACTGACTGTTAGGCACATATCTTCAGGTGGTCGCCTACTGGGATTTAGTCTCACACCCTGTTTGGGCCATGCTTTTGGGAACAAACAAACTATGTTGTTGTAGGTATAGAAAGGGAAATAACCCTTCGACTTATGGTACTTGATTGCTTTAGATAATGAGATCATGGTACCAAGTCTAGGCTTGCGATGTTGAGGAGTTTCTTATTTGTTTTTCTTTTGTACTTGGGTTTAGTATTTTATTCAGTATTGCGACTTGTTTGGCTTTTTTCCTAGACATATGTATCGTGCATCATTTCATATATACATGTGTGCTCCAGTTGTTTATTGTTTTATTCTTCTGATATTTATTGTTGTTAGATTTTTACTACTTCTATTATTATATGCTTTGTTTACTTCCATTGTGTACTTTTCCAATGAGGGCATAGTTTCCCCACTATCACACCCAAGGCCCTCGCTGCTAGTAGGCAGCCTCTGGAATTTGGGGAAATGCGCTTGAGGCCATGTGACCAACTGGGTACGAGGCGCCTCTTAGTAGCTTCTAGAACCAGGAATTTACATTAGATTTGAATAAAATTCATGTTAATGAAAACCTTCCTCATGTGGTCATATCACTTTGTTCGAAATGTACCCATTGTCATCAAAACAGAAAGGATTTGAATCACATTTTCTTATAATATAAAACAAAAACCTACCTTTGGAAAACTATCTTTGATATATTTGATTTTCAACCCATTTACACTGCATCTATCTAGGATTTCTTTCAGGATTTACTTGGAATTCATTCATCAAAGTAGTTCTCTCTTCTTTTTAGGGTAGCATGTGCAGAGATGATTCATGTAATTTGGAGAAGCCATAACAAATCCATTCATAAGAATAAATTATTCAATGTTCAAGCTGCTACTTATGAGATCTTGGAGGCTATCCATAATTAAAATAGGTTGTCCAGTGCTACTTGTAATAACTCAGTGAGGGATTTTATCACTCTTAGAGGGCTAGATATTAAAGGGTGATATCCCATACCCTGTAACGCCCGGACCCCAGCTACCCAGAGTCGGTGCATTACTTCGTAGCATTGGCATGATCACAAAAGATCAAGTCTCGAAAGACCGATTAGTTTAGTAGCCTTGGAAACACTAGATACATTCATAAGTCTTACATTACATCATAAAGTAAAACAAAACTACAACATCTTCTCTTCATATCCCCTTATATTATCCCTGCAGGTCATTCATAATATACTTCTTCACATCCTGAAAAAAATTAAAACATTGAAAGGGGTGAGCTCAGATGCTCAGTAAGGATAACAATATAGCGGAAGCTTTCATAAATAAACATTAACATTTAAGGCAATGTATAACTAAAACAAAATCCTTTTAAACATGAAATTCAACATAATATGGCAAAATTAAAATGAGATAATGACATTTAATTATTCACATGGATATATAACTGGTCTAATAATCACATACAATATCAATAACCACTTTCATAATGATGGAATGCATAATTCCAGACTATCATAACCACGTAGCCAAGGCCTCGTGCCAAGACCACAAATAAGATTTTGTCAAGGCCTCATGCCAAGACACTAGTTTGTCTCATGAGACCTGCCGATGCATCGAGGAGCTATAGCGGGCTCCACCCGTCACTTATTAAGTCCAATTCATTCCTCATATGAATAGGTTTAAACATATCATAAACCATAACATAATAGTATCACATAAAACATGCATAAAGGAAACATAACATTTCCATATTTAAATCACAAGATATCAATAAAACACATTGATATAATAAAAACACTTTTAAAACCATTTTCAATACCAAAATAAAAGAAAAGTAAAACATGGTATTTATTTTTCATTAAAAAATGGTATGTCTTGTAGAGGAAGCCGAAACTCAAATAATGGTCACAGCGGTGGAGAAGTCGTTGTCGCCACATACGTACGACAAAAACATCCCCTTTTTTCGCTTAGTAAATGATTCGTATAAAAATATTCCTTTTGAATAAACGTAAAAGTCAAAGGGGTTTATACACCGTATAAAAGAAAGTTGTGTATAAAACCATGTATGCCTCAATGAAAGGAGATTGAGACGAAGTCCTTAAAAAGATAATTTTTAAAATAACATAGAACTATTATGTGTATTCACTATATGTACACATAAAGAAAGTATAAATACAAGATAGTACATAATAATATCATGACATAATTTGAAAGTAGGAGATTAACCCAAATAATGGAAATTGGGTTAAGAAATTCCCTTACCTCGTGTCCGACTTGACTCAACTGTTCTTTAACCTCCTGAATAATAAACTAGAGTTAATATCTACCTTATTAAGAACAATTTTCAATTTCATTATCATTTTTATATCACTTATTACAATGTTATGAACATTATTAATTATTTAAGTTAATAACGGTCGTTTTGTCGATATTTGGTACTTGAGTCAACAATAAACTTCTTATAATTACAAGTTGTTCATGTGGTAAAATATCCATTATATCCGGAATTATATTCATTATATATATATCATATATATCTTATATATCCAGTATGTACTTTCATTCATAATATTACATAACATTTAGAGGTAAGAAATGAAATGCACCGTTCACGGAGACGGTAAGCCGTACGTACGCATGAACGCTACTTTCATTTCTATTTCGTATTTAATGGAATGAAATCATAATGATATAAATGTATAATATAATTCCAGTATAATATAGCATATAATACCATTTACGCCATCCTTTATACATCCCACATATGGTATTAACGATTCAAGTCACTTTGAGGGGGCGGTAGTCCGCACTTCCTAAAATGAAAATATCGCGTTTACCCACAATGGAAACCATAAAGGTATGTCATAAATTAAAAATAAAAAATAATAAGGAAAACAAAAACATAATATATATCATATATAAAAAAAATTTCATCATAATGGCCACCATTAGAGGTGTTATATGAGTGTTGAACAATCATCGTTTCGTGAGGCAAAAATTCGCCATCCACAGAAACAGTATGTTCTTTAACCATTAGATGTAGGTGTGTGTAAGTGTAGCTCTAATACTTCTTATAAAAACATCCTAATATATTGAGGATACTGGTGTTGTTACAAAAGAAATGAATAAAAAGAGTTTATGGGGTTGGAGAAGCAAAATAAAACAAAATAACATAAGAGAAGACATTACCTTAAAATCGGGTAACTCTTTTGATCTGAGCCAAAGGCTTCTTTGGGAAGAATTATTCCCAAAGTGAGGCTTCTAGGAGTAAGGGAGGGAAGTTGGGAGAGTATTTGGGCAGAGTTTGGCCGAGCCAAATGGCTTGAAAGTGTGAATGAGGTGGTAGAGGTGGGGGCCTTTTATAAGTGGAGAGGAGGGGCACTCTTGGAAAGTAAGGAAATGTTACATTATTATACAATGCTTTTCGGATTCCAAAGGTCCCACACTTATATAATTCTAGGATAAGGTTATAAGGGTTCGAAATATACTCATCCAATAGGTTTTTGACAAGTGTAATCCTTGGATTTTACATTATCTTTTTATTTTATTTAAATTGTTAAATAATGAGGTCATCGCTGCATCATCATGATGTCATAAATAATTTAATTTATTTAATGTCTAAAAATTATAAAAAAAAATACTATGATGTAGGAAATCTATTTATATTTCCAATGAATATTTATAGTCAAAAATATGACTTGTATAACCCCATGTAAAAATTATTTTAGTAAAACATTTCATGTTTGTGTCATTTTTTACTTTAACGTTAAATAAAAGGTATTTATGTCATTTTCCAACTAAAGTGGCTCCATGGGATCCCCAAGTTGACCCATGGATTGTCTTGGTCGGACATGGAACATCCAATGAGGGTAGGACATGTGTCAAGCTCATCTCATATTATTAAAACATTATTTTTTACCTTAAACTACACTAATTACCTCTAATCGCGATTAAGAACTTAAAAGTTACTATTCACCAAAAAATTATTTTAATCTCATTGAACCAAATTTTACTTCTTAATAAAAACCATTTATGTTGGATTTTTGAAATTCAAAACACAGAAGTGGTAATATTTCATTTAAACGAAAAATCAGTTTTTTAACTACCACTTAGTGGTTTCACTATTCATCAAAAATTGAAGTTTTTCAGAATAATGCCAAAATTTCACCCTAAGCTATAATTGATATTCCGAATTCAAAAATGATGTCTATTTTAAAAAATTCGAAACATATAAGTTGCATTAATTAATTTTATAATTAATTCCCGTTGTTACAACAAATAGCGTGTTTTTAAGAAACAATTTATATCAAAAGATTGACAGTTGTTTATGTCCAATTTAAATGTTAAATTAATTATAATGACCACCATTGGATAAAATGGTAAAAATATATACTAATTATACTTTAAAACCACTAAATATTAAAATTTATCACTATAATATATTTTGATTAAAAAGTTGTTTTTAAGTATTTTTCACTATTCATAAAAATTTAGAAGTTCTCAAAAAAATACCAAAAATTCAACATAGGCCAATTTCGATATTACGAATCCAAAAACGAAGTCCATTTTGAAATATAAAATATATATAGTTTCAAAAAGTGGGTATTACTATTCATAATGGCTACTTTTATTGGTTGTGGTGTGTGTTAGAACTCGAAGTTGCGTACAACACACGCTACTGTATTATTCAAAGAGAAGAGTACCGAGGAAGATTGGGGTGTTACATTCTCCCCTCCTTCAATAAATTGTGTCCTCGCAATTTGAAATTTTTCTTTGAAAATAAAAGGATGAAAATAGAAAATACCTTTGTGGAAACCCACATCGGAAATAAGGTCAATAAAAATATAACTTTAAAAGATAGAAAGATAAGTACAAAGGTCACCCGAGATAGCCCATACTAGGATTATATGAAAATATGGATATGGAGGAGAAAAAATCCATCAAGGTCTGACGGAGAGTTGTAGAAAACAGGATTAGAAGAAAGTTAACCATAAGAAAATCACAAACTTGTGATTGGTTAAACGGCCATTGAATCCCCAGTTGGAAAAGTTAACTCGCAACGTTTTTGTTTTAAGTTACCTTTTATAAAGTTGAGGAATTTATTTCGGAGATTTACTAAGAATGTAAGGGAATATACATACTTGTTATTTAGACTTTCATTCTTTAATAAATTTTTACCACAAACCCATCTTTCACTCTAAAAGGTAATAGAACTCAAAAATATTCTATTTATCCTAATTGTATAAGGTTCCAAATATTAACACATACCATTTAGATTATTAAAACTATTTTTTAATAACTAGGGACTTCCTGTAGGCTAGTGGTAGGTAATAAAGTCTTGTCGTACTATGGTTGTGGGTTCGATTCCTGCAGCTTTGTCCGACGCGAAGGGTTATTCCCCACCCTGCAGGTTGTCCTTTTCCTAAAACTATAGTATTAAAATATTCCAAAAAAAATCTTCAGAAATGCTTTAACCTTAAACAATACTATCCAAAGATCAACTTAATCCATTCCAACCTTTATAGTTATCCAAAATACTTCTGTCCAACTCACAGTCCAATTTTTATAAGGAAGGTAAACATAATGAAGATCCCTTTTTTCCACGTAACAACATGTGAACACCTTCATCATGTATTCTTTTTAAACATGCTGAATTACCATGATCCCTTATTCCTTATAGAATACTAGATATACTCCTTCTATCCAAAAATGTATACAAATCATCAATCAGTTTCAAGGAAGTTAAGAATATCCAATATAATTTATCCAAATCAATCACGTCTTATTCCAAAATCACTATCTCGGTATCAGAACCATATTATGGTTTATCTTTCTCTCAACCATATATTTTCCAAAACTTTAACCTACTGTGGAGTCACTTTTCATGGTTCCACACAATCTCAAGTCATTGATGAAATAGTACTGCAGTACAATCCTTATATACTCCATAATTATTATAACCAGTACATCATTGATACAACACTCAAATTACAAAATTCTTTAATAACAACATAAGAACTCTAATCATTACTCCTCATTTGTGGTAGTATCGTAACTTGATTATTATCCAATAACATCATTTGGGGCATACTCTGATGATTTGAACATTAGTTTGTGTAGTGTCCTCAATCCTTGCAGAAGAAGCATTGTACATTGGAAACCATTTTCTTACCCTTGCAGTCACGCACTTTGTGTCCTTTTTCTCTACACTTATAACAAACTCCCATTCCCTTTAGGCAAGTTCCATGATGTTTCTTCCCACAATTACCACATATTGGAAAATTCTTCTTTCCTCTCATCCCTTTATCCATCATTCTCTCTTCCATCCCTTTCGTCTCTTGCTTCGCTTCAAAGCCATAGGACTCAGAGAATTCTTTACTTATCTTATTAAAACATGATACTATTTATTCATATGTTGAGAACACATGGGATACTATTTCCCTTCGAAATTTTGGCTTAATACCGTGAAAGATACGATCCTTCTTACTCTTTGGATCATACGTATTGATGGAGTTCACATTCCTTCTATTGGGCGCCATTTCTAAACAATGGCATAAACTAGATTAGTTTATGAATCAAAATACATAATTCCATACTTGTAAAATACTTAACATAAATTGAACTATTTATGGACATAATCCATAATCATAAAAATGTTTTCTTTGAGGAAGTATATACTCATAACCCTTCATAGTGGTTTATAAAGAAAACGAGAATTATCCTAAGAATATCCCCCGGGAGTGTCGTAACCAAGAGTGCAGCAAGGCCCGTTGTCGTGCAACAGTTCCCGTTCGAGTCTAGCTCAAAGCGGTGTTTTCGGGTTTTACCCCTAGGTACATCTATGCCAGAGCCGCCTCTACCTGCTCGTATCCAGACAGGGATGTATTGCTCGGAAAACTCACAAAATCTCTATAATACCAAAATTCTAGGAAGTTTTTCTATACTAATCCTCAAAGTCTATCTTCGGGCTATGTGCTCTAATCAGAGTTTATCTAAATCTAACTTCCAAGGTTAGTACTAAACTGCCTCTGATACCAACTGTAACGCCCCGACACCAGATACCCAGAGTCGGTGCATTACTTCGTAGCATTGGCATGATCACAAAATATCATGTCTCGAAAGACCGATTAGTTTAGTAGCCTTGGAAACACTATATACATTCATAAGTCTTACATTACATCATAAAGTAAAACAAAACTACAACATCTTCTCTTCATATCCCTTTATATTATCCCTGCAGGTCATTCATAATATACTTCTTCACATCCTGGAAAAAATTAAAACATTGAAAGGGGTGAGATCAGATTCTCAGTAAGGATAACAATATAGCGGAAGCTTTCATAAATAAACATTAACATTTAAGGCAATGTATAACTAAAACAAAAGCCTTTTAAACATGAAATTCAACATAATATGGCAAAAGTAAAATGAGATAATGCCATTTACTTATTCACATGGATATTCTACTGGTCGAATAATCACATGCAATATCAATAACAACTTTCATAATGATGGAATGCATAATGCCAGACTATCATAACCACGTAGCCAAGGCCTCGTGCCAAGACCACAAATAAGATTTTGTCAAGGCCTCGTGCCAAGACACTAGTTTCTCTCATGAGACCTGCCGATGCATCGAGGAGCTATAGCGGGCTCCACCCGTCACTTATTAAGTCCAATGCATTCCTCATATGAATAGGTTTAAACATATCATAAACCATAACATAATCGTACCACATAAAACATGCATAAAGAAAACATAACATTTCGACATTTCAATCACAAGATATCAATAAAACACATTTCTATAATAAAAACACTTTCAAAACCATTTTCAATACCAAAATAAAAGAAAAGTAAAACATGGTATTTATTTTTCATTAAAAAAAGGTATGGCTTGTAGAGGAAGCCGAAACTCAAATAATGGTCACGACCGCGGAGAAGTCGTTGTCGCCGCATACATACGACAAAAACATCCCCTTTTGTCGCATAGTAAACGCTTCGTATAAAAAGATTCCTTTTGAAAAAACGTAAAAGTCAAAGGGGTTTATACACCGTATAAAAAAAGTTGTGTATAAAACCAAGTATGCCTCAATGAAAGGAGATTGAGACGAAGTCCTTAAAAAGATAATTTTTAAAATAACATAGATCTATTATGTGTATTCACTATATGTACACATAAAGAAATTATAAATAAAAGATAGTACATAATAATATCATGACATAATATGAAAGTAGGAGATTAACCCAAAGAATGGAAATTGGTTTAAGAAATTCTCTTACCTCGTGTCCGACTTGACTCAACCGTTCTTTAACCTCCTGAATAATAAACTAGAGTTAATATATACATTATTAAGAACCATTTTAAATTTCATTATCATTTTTATATCACTTATTACAATGTTATGAACATTATGTAATTATTTAAGTTAATAACGGTCGTTTTGTCGATATTTGGTACTTGAGTCAACATTAAACTTCTTATAATTACAAGTTGTTCATGTGGTGAAATATCCATTATATCCAGAATTATATTCATTATATAGATATCATATATATCTTATATATCCAGTATTTACATTCATTCATATTATTAGGTAACATTTAGAGGTAAGAAATGAAATGCACCGTTCATGGAGACGGTAAGTCGTACGTACGCATGAACGCTACTTTCATTTCTATTTCGTATTTAATGGAATGAAATCATAATGATATAAATGTATAATATAATTACAGTATAATATAGCATATAATACCATTTACTTCATCCTTTATACATCCCACATATGGTATTAACGATTCAAATCACTTTAAGGGGGCGGTAGTCCGCACTTCCTAAAATGAAAGTATCGCGTTTACCCATAATGGAAACCATAAAGGTATGCCATAAATGAAAAATACAAAATCATAAGGAAAAAAAACATAATATATATCATATATAAAAATATTGTCATCATAATGGCCACCATTAGAGGTTTTATATGAGTGTTGAACAATCATCGTTTTGTGAGGCAAAAATTCGCCATCCACAGAAACAGTATGTTCTTTAACCATTAGATGTAGGTGTGTGTAAGTGTAGCTAGAATACTTATTATAAAAACATCCTAATATATTGAGGATACTGGTGTTGTTACAAAATAAATTAATAAAAAGAGTTTATGGGGTTGGAGAAGCAAAATAAAACAAAATAACATAAGAGAAGACATTACCTTAAAATAGGGTAACTCATTTCATTTGAGCCAAAGGCTTCCTTGGGAAGAATTCTGCCCAAAGGGAGGCTTCTAGGAGTAAGGGAGGGAAGTTGGGGGAGTTTTTGGGCAGAGTTTGGCCAAGCCAAAAGGCTTGAAAGTGTGAATGAGGTGGTAGATATGGGGGCCTTTTTTAAGTGGAGAGGAGGGGCACTCTTGGAAAGTAAGGAAATGTTACATTATTATACAATGATTTTCGGATTACAAAGGTCCCAAACTTATATAATTTGAGTATAAGGTGATAAGGGTTAGAAATATACTCATACAATAGGTTTTGGACAAGTTTAAGCCTTGAATTTTACATTATCTTTTTATTTTATTTAAATCGTTAAATAATGAGGTCATCGCTGCATCATCATGATGTCATAATAATTTAATTTATTTAATGTCTAAAAATTATAAAAAAAATAATATGATGTAGGAAATCTATTTATCTTTCCAATGACTATTTATAGTCAAAAATATGACTTTTATAACCCCATGTAAAATATTTTTAGTAAAACATTTCATTTTTGTGTCATTTTTTACTTTAACATTAAATAAAAGGTATTTATGTAATTTTCCAACTAAAGTGGCTCCATGGTGTCCCCAAGTTGACCCATGGATTTTCTTGGTCGTCCATGTCACATCCAATGAGGGTAGGACATGTTTCAAGCTCATCTCATGTTATTAAAACATTAATTTTCCTTAAACTACACTAATTACCTCTAATCGCGATTAAGAACTTAAAAGTTACAATTCACCAAAAAATTATTTTAATCTCATTGAACCACATTTTACTTCTTAATGAAAACCATGTATGTCGAATTTTTGAAATTCAAAACACAGAAGTGGTAATATTTCATTTAAACGAAAAATCAGGTTTTTAACTACCACTTAGTGGTTTCACTATTCATCAAAAATTGAAGTTTTTCAGAATAATGCCAAAATTTCACCCTAAGATATAATTGATATTACGAATTCAAAAATGATTTCTATTTTACAAAATTCCAAACTCATAAGTTGCATTAATTAATTTTATAATTAATTCCCTCTGTTACAACAAATAGCGTGTTTTTAAGAAACAATTTATATCAAAAGATTGGCAATTGTTTATGTCCAATTTCAATGTTAAATTAATTATAATAACCACCATTGGATAAAATGGTAAAAATATATTCTAATTATAATTTAAAACCACTAAATAGTATAATTTATCACTATAAAATATTTTGATTAAAAAGTTGTTTTTAAGTATTTTTCACTATTCATAAAAATTTAGAAGTTCTCAGAAAAATACCAAAAATTCAACATAGGATAATTTCGATATTCCGAATCCAAAAATGAAGTCCATTTTGAAATATAAAATATATATAGTTTCAAAAAGTGGGTATTACTTTTCATAACGGATACTTTGATTGGTTGTGGTGTGTGTTAGAACTCGAAGTTGCGTACAACACACGCTACTGTATTATTCAAAGAAAATAGTACCGAGGAAGCTTGGGGTGTTACATTCTCCCCTCCTTCAATAAATTGCGTCCTCACAGTTTGAAATTTTTCTTTGAAAATAAAAGGTTGAAAATAGAAAATACCTTTGTGGAAACCCACATCGGAAATAAGGTCAATAAAAATATAACTTTAAAAGATAGAAAGATAAGTACAAAGGTCACCCGAGATATCCCATACTAGGATTCTATCAAAATATAGATATAGAGGAGAAACAAACCATCAAGGTCTGACGGAGAGTTGTAGAAAACAGGATTAGGAGAAAGTTAACCATAAGAAAATCACAAACTTGTGATTGGTTAAACGGTTATTGAATCCCCAGTTGGAAAAGTTAACCAACAACGTTTTTGTTTTAAGTTACCTTTTATAAAGTTGAGGAATTTATTTCGGAGATTTACTAAGAATGTAAGAGAATATACATACTTGTTATGTAGACTTTCATTATTTAATAAATTTTTACCACAAACCCATCTTTCACTCTAAAAGGTAATATAACTCAAAAATATTCTATTTATCCTAATTGTATAAGGTTCCAAATATTAACACATACCATTTAGATTATTAAAACTATTTTGTAATAACCAGAGACTTCCTATAGGCTAGTGTTAGGTAATAAAGGCTTGTCGTACTATGGTTGTGGGTTCGATTCCTGCAGCTTTGTCCGACGTGATGGGTTATGCCCCACCCTGCAGGTTGTCCTTTTCCTAAAACTATAGTATTATAATATTCCAAAAATAATCTTTAGAAATGCTTTAACCTTAAACAATACTATCCAAAGATCAACTTAATCCATTCCAACCTTTATAGTTATCCAAAATACTTCTATCCAACTCACAGTCCAAATTTTATAAGGAAGGTAAACATAATGAAGATCCCTTTTTTCCACGTAACAACATGTGAACACCTTCATCATGTATTCTTTTTAAACATACTGAATTACCATGATCCCTTATTCCTTATAGAATACTAGATATACTCCTATCCAAAAATGTATACAAATCATCAATCAGTTTCAAGGAAGTTAATAATATCCAATATAATTTATCCAAATCAATCACGTCTTATTCCAAAATCACTATCTCGGTATCAGAACCATATTATGGTTTATCTTTCTCTAAACCATATATTTTCCAAAAATTTAACCTACTGTGGAGTCACTTTTCATTGTTCCACACAATCTCAAGTCCTTGATGAAATAGTACTGCAGTACAATCCTTATATACTCCATAATTATTATAACCAGTACATCATTGATACAACACTCAAATTACAAAATTCTTTAATAACAACATAAGAACTCTAATCATTACTCCTCATCTGTGGTAGTATCATAACTTGATTATTATCCAATAACATCATTTGGGGCATACTCTGATGATTTAGACATTGGTTTGTGTAGTGTCCCCAATCCTTGCAGAAGAAGCATTGTACATTTGAAACCATTTTCTTACCCTTGCAGTCACGCACTTTGTGTCCTTTTTCTCTAAACTTAAAACAAACTCCCATTCCCTTTAGGCAAGTTCCATGATGTTTCTTCCCATAGTTACCACATATTGGAAAATTCTTCTTTACCCTCGTCCCTTTATCCATCATTCTCTCTTCCATCGCTTTCGTCTCTTGCTTCGCATCAAAGCAATAGGACTCAGAGAATTATTTACTTATCTAATTAACACATGATACTATTTCTTAATATGTTGAGAACACATGGGAGACTATTTCCCTTTGAAATGTTGGCTTAATACCATGAAAGATATGATCCTTCTTACTCTTTGGATCATACGTATTGCTGGAGTTCACATTCCTTCTACTAGGCGCCATTTCTAAACAATGGCATAAACTAGAATAGTTTATGAATCAAAATACATAATTCCATACTTGTAAAATACTTAACATAAATTGAACTATTTATGGACATAATCCATAATCATACAAATGTTTTCTTTGAGGAAGTATATACTCATAACCCTTCATAGTGGTTTATAAAGAAAACGAGAATTATCCTAAGCATATATAACGACCCATACTTTACATACATTGTTAATACTTCAAAATTGAAGCACACTTATTACAACATATGAAAAAACCACAAAGGACCGTATAGGTATAGTGTCTTTAGAAACTGGGAAACATAAACAACTGGTTCATAAATCTTCTACAGTGTCTCCCATTTATTTCATCATATCTAGGGTCCCTTTTAGCATATTCTACTTAATATCCATCTTCCTGACCTGGGGAAAAGAAAACATAAAAGGGTGAGCTCAAATGCTCAGCAAGGCAAATAAAGGAAATAAAAATCATATCATATCTTTTTGAAAATCATAACCTGCAAAAGAGATCATAATATCTTAACATGGAACAAATCATAGGAGTGAAAATGAGATCCCCATAATCATAACATAAAACTTGAAACTTTGTGGCATGCACACATAATCATGGAAAATCATTTCTTGTTAGTCATGACTCATCGCCAAGACTATCTTAGTGGACAAAGTCCCTTTCTGAACCGAGTTCACTCCTCGTTTCAGTCCTGTATCACTGAACCGAAATAACCTTCCGTTCCAGCCATGTCTATCTCATGAGATATAAAATCTTTACCCAATGCATTGGAGGGAGATATAGGTCCCACCCATATTATAATGAATCCTTTCTTATGTGTGCCACATAATCATAAAACATACATCATCACATAACACATGTAACAAAAATGGGATTCTTGAAACATCATGACATCATAAATCAATTCATATAAGATAATGGAATTCATAAAAATAATTCCATCACAACATGATCAAATCAATGTAAAAATAGGGATAAAAACAGAACCCTTTATTATCTTAGATGGAAAATAATTTTGATAAAACACTTGAACTTTATTCTTGAGGAAAATATCCTTTCTACTTCAAAAACATTTTTCCTTTTTTAACATGTCATACAACTTTAAACTAAAAGAAGTTGATTAAAAATAAACTTGAAAACTTGTAAAGGAAGCTTCTTCGAAATAATGTTTTAAAAATCCATTCATGCCATATAAGTTAAAAAAAACATTCTTCGTACCTTTGTCAGAAAAGTCAAAAAGTACCTCTTACGAAAAAAAACGACAAAAGATTCCGTTCATATTATTTACTAAAAACTCACCGAAGGGTAAAATTGGATTTAAACTATTGTAAGTGGATGGAAACAATATTACATATTGAGGGAACATGGATGTGGATGATAAAATACACCCCAGTAAATACTTATGAATAAACAATCTCGGATAAAAATGAGATTGTGGTATTTTCCCTTACCTTAGGTCCGATTAGCTTTGTATGTGTCCGAAGCTCCTGTATAATGGTTTAAATAATGTTATTGACTTATTCCAGAATCATACATATTTATATGATATCATATATGGTCATATTATTAGCTTCTTGTTAGTAATATTTCATTGTTACTTGTTACTCGGGTCTTTATAACTTTTTGTTCTTATGCGTGTTTTGTCGAATAAATTCTTATTCTTATCTTTAGGTTATAGATAATTCATTTCCAGAATGGTATTAGTGTATTATATACCATATTCATTCATTCAATTCATTTATATAATCATTATGAAATGAATATCATGTAGAACGAGTCGCATCACATCGTGGAGACGGTATTCCGTACGTACGCACGAGTGATGATATCATTCCTATGATCGTGGAATTGTATTGGAGTATATATATATTATTTCAGTATCAATATTACTTCATAATAATCATATTTAGTTACTCATTACACCATTATAACCATCCTTGTAAGGTGATGGTGGAAAATAGATTACACCACGGCGTGGAGATGGTATTCCGTACGTACGCACGCGTGGTGATTTCATTTTTCCGTAGGATGGATAGAAGGTGAATTAGGGTTGTTTCATATTTATAATAACATATCAGTATGTAAGTAATACTGATGTTATTACTTTATCATGAAACAACTAAAGAAGAAGAAGTTGAAGAAGAAAGAAATTGAAAAGATCGGTAATGGATATTACCTCTTCTTTGGAACGCTTCTTTGAATCCTCCACTTAAGGAACTAAGATTGGTCTTTGGAGAAGACCAGGACCTCTAGGATTATTCTAGGGAAGTGGAGAGGAGAAGATGGCAGGGTTTGGCCGAGCTTGAGTGCTCAATTTGGTGTGAGGAGGAGGGGGAGGAGGTGCCCTTTTATAAGGGAGGAGAGGGGCACCTTAGGAATATCTCAAAATATTATTTTATATTAAAGTCAAAATCGGTTTATAATGGTTCCAAAGGGTCTTATTTCGAAGCTAAAGTGGAGATGGGTCGAAATACTATCAACCAATAGGATTTAGACAAGTTTAGGGTATTATTTTAACCTTATCAATTAGATTTAACTCTAAGTTAATTATTTTAACTTTTACCGTGTCTTTTTGTTTTCCTTCACTATATGGTTAATACACTTACTATAACATGCCAAACGAACCCCAAATTGTTTATTATTAATATATATATCCTTATCTAAGTCATTTGGCCGAACCTTAGATTTTTAGGAATAAAATAACAATTAATAATATAATATTTGATTTAAAAACTATTTTGTGTCAATTTTGACACTATTTGATATATGATTTTTGTGAAAGTCATAAAAGAATTATATGTTCGAACCAAGTTTATTAAATCAACATTAATATATCATAGTAACCTATAAAATTAGTTGAATTCATAAAAAGTCTCAAATTACATTTATTTTGGTATTTATATTATCAATTTTGTCAATATTTCATTAATAAGATAATTATTGCATCATCTTTGTGTCATAAATAAATTAAATTATTTGATGTTTAAAAATTACAAATAAAATACCATCATGTAGGAAATCTTTTTATCTTTCTAATGAATATTTACAATCGAATTTATCTTATGTATAACCCTATATTAAAAATGATTTACTTATTAAACTTTGATTTTAACTATTTTAACCCTTCTTTAAATAAATTAATAATAAATGTCCTAATCTAATCCAAGTGGGCCTAAATGGTCATATTTTATTCCTAAGTTTGTTTTTGGTCGAATTACACTTGTCCAATAGAATTAGGACATGTGTTAGGGTAATATTAATATCATATTTACCCTTAGTTACCCTATTTACTATTAACCGCGGTAAAAAAAGTAAAAAGTTACTATTCACCAAAAAATTATTTTCATCTCATTGAACCACATTTTAGTCCTTGATATTAACCGTGTCTCTCGGATTTTCAAAATTCCAATCACAGAAGCGGTAAAATTAAGTTTTATGCAAAATTCAGTTTTTAACCTACCACTTAGTGGTTTCACTATTCATCAAAAATTGAAAGTTTTCAGAAAAATACCAAAATTTCACCCTAGGCTAATTTCGATATTCTGAGTCCAAAAATGAAGTCCATTTTGAAAAATAAAATTTATAAAATTTCAAAAGGTGGTTATTACTATTCATAACGGCTAGTTTTAATAGCATATTGTTGTTTAGTGAAACTCGGTATTGCGTACGACGCAAGCTATCGAGGAAGGTCGCGATTGCGTGTAAAGAAAGTCAAGCAAGTGTTGTGTAGAAAAAGATTCCTTTGGTAATTTATATAACATAAAAGTCTCGGGTGTTACATTCTACCCCCCTTAAAAAGAATTTCGCCCTCGAAATTCGTCACTTTGTAACAAACAGATGAGGATACTTCTCCCTCATCATATCCTCAAGCTCCCATGTAGCTTCTTCAAGTTGGTGGTTCCTCCATAAAACTTTCACCAAGCGAGTGGTCTTCTTTCGTAGGACTTTTTCGCTACGATCCAGAATCTCTATCGGCTGTTCTTCATAAGAAAGATCTTGCTCCAGCGGTACAACTTCTGAGCTGAGTACATGTGAAGGATCTGGTATGTACTTTCTCAGGAGAGATACATGGAACACATCGTGAACTTGAGAGAGATTCGGTGGAAGCGCCAATCGGTAAGCTACCTTCCCAACACGATCCAGTATTTTGAAAGAACCGATATATCTAGGGCTCAACTTCCCCTTCTTTCCAAATCTCATAACCCTCTTCCAGGGAGATATTCGTAAGAACACTTTATCACACACTTCAAACTCTAGGTCTTTTCTTCGGTTGTCGGCATAGCTTTTCTGTCGACTCTGAGCTGCTCTTATGTGTTGTTGAATAGATCTGACCTTTTCTGCCATTTCATCAACGAGATCAGGTCCTAATAGCTTTCTTTCCCCAACTTCATCCCAGCAAGTTGGAGTCCTACATTTCTTTCCATAGAGAGCTTCATAAGGAGCCATTTGAATACTGGAGTGAAAGCTATTATTATAAGAAAATTCCACCAAAGGTAGGTGTTGATCCCAACCTCCTTTGAAATCCATAGAGCAAGCTCTCAACATATCTTCTAGGGTTTGAATTGTTCTCTCAGACTGACCGTCTGTCTGGGGATGATAAGCAGTGCTGAAACTCAACTCTGTATCCAGAGTATGCTGAAGACTTCGCCAGAACTTCGAGGTAAATCTCGGATCTCGATCAAATATAATAGAAAGTGGTACTCCATGCAATCTTACCACTTCCTTTACATATATCCTGGCAAGCTGATCTAGAGAGAAATCCTCTCTAATAGGAATGAAGTGTGCAGACTTTGTAAGACGATCAACTATGACCCAGATAGCATTATTGCCTTTGGATGTTTTAGGAAGTCCTGTGACAAAGTCCATAGTGATGTTTTCCCATTTCCATTCGGGTATGGGTAATGGTTGTAACATCCCCTTAGACTTCTGTCTCTCAGCTTTAACTTGTTGACAAACCAAGCATCGAGAGACATATTCAGCAACATCTCTTTTCATGCCATCCCACCAGAAGTACTCTTTCAGGTCCCTATACATCTTCGTGCTTCCAGGATGAATAGAGAATGAAGAACTATGAGCCTCATCCAGCATCTCTTTCTTTAATTCGGGGATGGGAGGAACACAAACCCGATTCCTGAACTTTATTATCCCATCACAATCAAGGTTGAATTCAGGAACATTTCTCACCTTCTTTTGTAACTCGACATCTTCTTTCTGTGCCTCTTTAATCTTCACATGTATAGATGGTTGAACATTCATTTGAGAAAGATAAGATTTTTCCCCTTCCATTATAATTCCAAGATCCATCCTTTGTAAATCCATAAATATTGGATCTTTTGTGATCCTCATCATGGATAAACTAGCATGGTCTTGTCGACTTAATGCATCTGCCACCTTGTTTGCTTTCCCTGGGTGGTAATGGATTGAGCAGTCATAATCCTTAATCAGCTCCAACCATCTTCTTTGATGCATATTCAACTCCTTTTGTGTGAAAATATACTTTAAACTTTTATGATCAGTATAAATATCACACCTTTCACCATAAAGGTAATGCCTCCAAATCGTTAATGCAAAGATTACCGCAGCCAACTCCAAATCATGTGTTGGGTAATTTTGTTCATGGATTTTCAACTGTCGTGAGGCATAAGCTATCACCATATCATTTTGCATAAGAACACACCCCAATCCCTTCTTGGATGCATCACTGTAGATCACAAACCTTTCTCCACTACAAGGCAGTGTGAGCACAGGTGCACTGGATAACCTTCTTTTCAACTCCTTGAAATTCTCTTCACATTCCTCTGTCCAGACAAACTTAACTCCTTTCCGAGTCAACTTGGTGAGTGGATTAGATAATCGTGAAAAATCTTTTACAAAACGTCGATAATATCCAGCCAAACCAAGAAAAGTTCGGATCTCAGTTACTGTTGTTGGTCTCGACCATCTTTCGATAACCTCTGTTTTTGCTGGATCCACAGATATCCCCTCTTTTGAGATTATGTGACCCAAAAATGCAACTTTTTGAAGCCAAAATTCACACTTGGTAAATTTGGCATAAAGATTCTCCTTTCTCAGGGTCTTCAATATAATTCTCAAGTGATCTTCATGTTCTTCCTTGCTCTTTGAATAGACAAGAATATCGTCTATAAAGACTACCACAAATTGATCAAGATAGTCTCTAAAGACTCTATTCATTAGATCCATGAAGATAGCAGGGGCATTAGTAAGACCAAATGGCATCACTATAAATTCATAGTGTCCATACCTTGTACGGAAAGCCGTCTTTGGTATATCCTCCCTTTTGACCCTTAATTGATGATACCCTGAACGAAGATCAATCTTGGAAAAGTATTGAGCTCCGCGTAGTTGGTCAAATAAGTCATCAATGCGTGGGAGAGGATATTTGTTCTTGATAGTGATCTTGTTAAGTTCTCGATAATCAATGCAGAGTCTCATTGATCCATCTTTCTTCTTAACAAATAGAACAGGTGCTCCCCAAGGTGACGCACTAGGGCGTATGAATCCCTTATCAAGATTCTCTTGGAGTTGCTTCTTCAATTCCTGCAACTCAATTGGGGCCATTCTATAAGGTGTCTTTGAAATAGGCAAAGCACCCGGTACGAGTTCTATTGAAAACTCAACTTCACGATTTGGTGGAAGACCCGGTAATTCCTCCGGAAAGACATCATCAAACTCCCTTACAATGGGCATATTCTTAATCGTGAGTTTCTCACCAACCATTTGAGATAAATAACCTTCATTTAGTGGAATCAATACCCATAAGATGGAAGAAATTTCCACTGGAAGGTTACGTTCATCCTTGCATTGATAGACGATCGTAGATTGATCTGGAATATGAAATGTGACTTCCCTTCTTTGACAATTGATATGAGCTCCATGTAGAGAAAGCCAATCCATGCCAAGAATCACATCAAATTCCACTAAAGGAAGGATCACAAGATTTGCAGGAAGCACTTTCCCACAAACTTTGATCGGAGAAGAATTATAAACTTTTGATGCGATTGATGTGCCATTAGGTGTTGTCACAGCTAACTCAACATCTAATTGTTGAGGTAGTACGGTGATACCCTTAGAAAAGTCTTCAGAAATAAAAGAGTGGGTGGATCCAGAATCAAATAAAACATTTGCTACTTTAGAGTGGATGGTAAGTGTACCTTTCACCACATCGTTATCGTACTCCACATCGCTGATAGAAATTGCATGTGACTTTCCTTTGTCTTTAGCCTTAAGATTTTGTTGACGTCGACCATCATCATCAACCCTTGGATTTGGGCATTGATTGGCATAATGCCCCATCTCCTTGCACTTGAAACATTGAAGTGTAGTAGGTTCATTCTGTGTATCCCTTCCTTTGTTTTCATCATTAGACATCTTCTTCCCATTATCACGGCATTCAAATGCCCGATGACCTTATTTTCCACATTTAAAACATTTACTTGTCCCTTTAAGACAACTCCCTCCATGTTTCTTTCCACACTTTGAGCATAATGGAAAGTTCATCTTCTTTTCAGTGTGCTCTTTAGATTTTTCTTTGAATTCCATCTTCCTCTTCTTATCAAACCCATGTGACTGATGGGTTACTCCAATCTCCATCTCGACTTTGAGAGCACATCGAACGATTTCCTCGTAGCTATTGAAGTCCCTTATGGCTAACGCCATTCGAAGACTTGGTTTTAAGCCACTAAAGAATCGATCGATCTTACTCTCAGGTTGGATAATAATACCAGAAGCGTACCTTGCAAGTCTTGTAAAATTTGCTTCATAGGTACTAACAGATTCATCATCCCTTTGCTTCAGTTCAAGAAACTCTTTCTCCATCTTTGTTCGGAGAATACGAGGGAAGTACTTATTGAAAAATAAGTTCTTGAACTCGTCCCATTCCATAGACTCAATTTCATCCCTTTGCCTCATATTCTTAACAAGATTCCACCATTGATCAGCATCTCCTTCCAAACGGTACACTGCTAGGATGACTTTATCATGTTCAGAACATTGAAGAACTGAAAATATCTTTTCAGTAGTACTAATACATTGTTCAGCAACTAATGGATCAGTAGACCCGCTGAAAGAAGGTGGACGCTGCCTCATGAAGGATTCAACAGAATGTTGCTCCCTCCTTTGCTCGTTTGGAAGTCCTGCATGATTCATAGCTTGAGAAAGTTGTGTGAGCATGGCTACAAGATTTTGCATTCCAGCTCCCATATCGTTTGGTTGCTCAGGGGGACAATCATTGCATTGCCCATCGCATTCCGCATTAACACGGTTCCTTCGGGTTCCAGCCATTGACTAAAACCAAGAAGAATAGTGTGAGCAACACTAATTATAATAGGAAACCACATAATTCAAGAATAAAATTTTCATGCTTATGGTCTTATCCTAGGTTATTCATGGCCATTTCTAAGATTGTGTTCTATGCTTAGACATATTCTTAGGGTTCTTACTAAGGCTTTCACATCCTAGTTTCCAAAGGTTGACTATACCTTTCCTCTGATACCAACTATAACGACCCATACTTTACATACATTGTTAATACTTCAAAATTGAAGCACACTTATTACAACATATGACAAAACCACAAAGGACCGTATAGGTATAGTGTCTTTAGAAACTGGGAAACATAAACAACTGGTTCATAAATCTTCTACAGTGTCTCCCATTTATTTCATCATATCTAGGGTCCCTTTTAGCATATTCTACTTAATATCCATCTTCCTGACCTGGGGAAAAGAAAACATAAAAGGGTGAGCTCAAATGCTCAGCAAGGCAAATAAAGGAAATAAAAATCATATCATATCTTTTTGAAAATCATAACCTGCAAAAGAGATCATAATATCTTAACATGGAACAAATCATAGGAGTGAAAATGAGATCCCCATAATCATAACATAAAACTTGAAACTTTGTGGCATGCACACATAATCATGGAAAATCATTTCTTGTTATTCATGACTCATCGCCAAGACTATCTTAGTGGACAAAGTCCCTTTCTGAACCGAGTTCACTCCTCGTTTCAGTCCTGTATCACTGAACCGAAATAACCTTCTGTTCCAGCCATGTCTATCTCATGAGATATAAAATCTTTACCCAATGCATTGGAGGGAGATATAGGTCCCACCCATCTTATAATGAATCCTTTCTTATGTGTGCCACATAATCATAAAACATACATCATCGCATAACACATGTAACAAAAATGGGATTCTTGAAACATCATGACATCATAAATCAATTCATATAAGATAATGGAATTCATAAAAATAATTCCATCACAACATGATCAAATCAATGTAATAATAGGGATAAAAACAGAACCCTTTATTATCTTAGATGGAAAATAATTTTGATAAAACACTTGAACTTTATTCTTGAGGAAAATATCCTTTCTACTTCAAAAACATTTTTCCTTTTTTAACATGTCATACAACTTTAAACTAAAAGAAGTAGATTAAAAATAAACTTGAAAACTTGTAAAGGAAGCTTCTTGGAAATAATTTTTTAAAAATCCATTCATTCCATATAAGTTAAAAAAAACATTCTTCGTACCTTTGTCGGAAAAGTCAAAAAGTACCTCTTACGAAAAAAAAACGACAAAAGATTCCATTCATATTCTTTACTAAAAACTCACCGAAGGGTAAAATTGGATTTAAACTATTGTAAGTGGATGGAAACAATATTACATATTGAGGGAACATGGATGTGGATGATAAAATACACCCCAGTAAATACTTACGAATAAACAATCTCGGATAAAAATGAGATTGTGGTATTTTCCCTTACCTTAGGTCCGATTAGCTTTGTACGTGTCCGAAACTCCTGTATAATGGTTTAAATAATGTTATTGACTTATTCCAGAATCATACATATTTATATGATACCATATATGGTCATATTATTAGCTTCTTGTTAGTAATATTTCATTGTTACTTGTTACTCGGGTCTTTATAACTTTTTGTTCTTATGCGTGTTTTGTCGAATAAATTCTTATTCTTATCTTTAGGTTATAGATAATTCATTTCCAGAATGGTATTAGTGTATTATATACCATATTCATTCATTCAATTCATTTATATAATCATTATGAAATGAAGATCATGTAGAACGAGTCGCATCACATCGTGGAGACGGTATTCCGTACGTACGCACGAGTGATGATATCATTCCTATGATCGTGGAATTGTATTGGAGTATATATATATTATTTCAGTATCAATATTACTTCATAATAATCATATTTAGTTACTCATTACACCATTATAACCATCCTTGTAAGGTGATGGTGGAAAATAGATTACACCACGGCGTGGAGACGGTATTCCGTACGTACGCACGCGTGGTGATTTCATTTTTCCGTAGGATGGATAGAAGGTGAATTAGGGTTGTTTCATATTTATAATAACATATCAGTATGTAAGTAATACTGATGTTATTACTTTATCATGAAACAACTAAAGAAGAAGAAGTTGAAGAAGAAAGAAATTGAAAAGATCGGTAATGGATATTACCTCTTCTTTGGAACGCTTCTTTGAATCCTCCACTTAAGGAACTAAGATTGGTCTTTGGAGAAGACCAGGACCTCTAGGATTATTCTAGGGAAGTGGAGAGGAGAAGATGAAAGGGGTTTGCCGAGCTTGAGTGCTCAATTTGGTGTGAGGAGGAGGGGGAGGAGGTGCCCTTTTATAAGGGAGGAGAGGGGCACCTTAGGAATATCTCAAAATATTATTTTATATTAAAGTAAAAATCGGTTTATAATGGTTCCAAAGGGTCTTATTTCGAAGATAAAGTGGGGATGGGTCGAAATCCTATCAACCAATAGGATTTAGACAAGTTTAGGGTATTATTTTAACCTTATCAATTAGATTTAACTCTAAGTTAATTATTTTAACTTTTACCGTGTCTTTTTGTTTTCCTTCACTATATGGTTAATACACTTACTATAACATGCCAAACGAACCCCAAATTGTTTATTATTAATATATATATCCCTATCTAAGTCATTTGGCCGAACCTTAGATTTTTAGGAATAAAATAACAATTAATAATATAATATTTGATTTAAAAACTATTTTGTGTCAATTTTGACACTATTTGATATATGATTTTTGTGAAAGTCATAAAAGAATTATATGTTCGAACCAAGTTGATTAAATCAACATTAATATATCATAGTAACCTATAAAATTAGTTTAATTCATAAAAAGTCTCAAATTACATTTATTTTGGTATTTATATTATCAATTTTGTCAATATTTCATTAATAAGATAATTACTGCATCATCTTTGTGTCATAAATAAATTAAATTATTTGATGTTTAAAAATTACAAATAAAATACCATCATGTAGGAAATCTTTTTAGCTTTCTAATGAATATTTACAATCGAATTTATCTTATGTATAACCCTATATTAAAAATGATTTACTTATTAAACTTTGATTTTAACTATTTTAACCCTTCTTTAAATAAATTAATAATAAATGTCCTAATCTAATCCAAGTGGGCCTAAATGGTCATATTTTATTCCTAAGTTTGTTTTTGGTCGAATTAAACTTGTCCAATAGAATTAGGACATGTGTTAGGGTAATATTAATATCATATTTACCCTTAGTTACCCTATTTTCTATTAACCGCGGTAAAAAAAGTAAAAAGTTACTATTCACCAAAAAATTATTTTCATCTCATTGAACTACATTTTAGTCCTTGATATTAACCGTGTCTCTCGGATTTTCGAAATTCCAATCACAGAAGCGGTAAAATTAAGTTTTATGCAAAATTCAGTTTTTAACCTACCACTTAGTGGTTTCACTATTCATCAAAAATTGAAAGTTTTCAGAAAAATACAAAAATTTCACCCTAGGCTAATTTCGATATTATGAGTCCAAAAATGAAGTCCATTTTGAAAAATAAAATTTATAAAATTTCAAAAAGTGGTTATTACTATTCATAACGGCTAGTTTTAATAGCATATTGTTGTTTAGTGAAACTCGGTATTGCGTACGACGCAAGCTATCGAGGAAGGTCGCGATTGCGTGTAAAGCAAGTCAAGCAAGTGTTGTGTAGAAAAAGATTCCTTTGATAATTTATATAACATAAAAGTCTCGGGTGTTACAGCATATCCCCTGGGAGTGTCGTAACCAAGAGTGCAGCAAGGCCCGTTGTCGTGCACCAGTTCCCGTTCGAGTCTAGATCAAAGCGGTGTTTTCGGGTTTTACCCCTAGTTACATCTGTGCCAGAGCCGCCTCTACCTGCTCGTATCCAGACAGGGATGTATTTCTCGGAAAACTCACAAAATCTCTATAATACCAAAATTTTAGGAAGTATTTCTATACTAATCCTCAAAGTCTATCTTCGGGCTATGTGCTGTAATCACAGTTTATCTAAATCTAGCTTCCAAGGTTAGTACTAAACTACCTCTAATACCAACTGTAACGCCCCAACCCCAGCTACCCAGAGTCGGTGCATTACTTCGTAGCATTGGCATGATCACAAAAGATCAAGTCTCGAAAGACCGATTAGTTTAGTAGCCTTGGAAACACTAGATACATTCATAAGTCTTACATTACATCATAAAGTAAAACAAAACTACAACATCTTCTCTTCATATCCCCTTATATTATCCCTGCAACTCATTTATAATATACTTCTTCACATCCTGGAAAAAATTAAAACATTGAAAGGGGTGAGCTCAGATGCTCAGTAAGGATAACAATATAGCGGAAGCTTTCATAAATAAACATTAACATTTAAGGCAATGTATAACTAAAACAAAAGCCTTTTAAACATGAAATTCAACATAATATGGAAAAAGTAAAATGAGATAATGCCATTTACTTATTCACATGGATATTCTACTGGTCGAATAATCACATGCAATATCAATAACCACTTTCATAATGATGTAATGCATAATGCCAGACTATCATAACCACGTAGCCAAGGCCTCGTGCCAAGACCACAAATAAGATTTTGTCAAGGCCTCGTGCCAAGACACTAGTTTCTCTCATGAGACCTGCCGATGCATCGAGGAGCTATAGCGGGCTCCACCTGTCACTTATTAAGTCTAATGCATTCCTCATATGAATAGGTTTAAACATATCATAAACCATAACATAATCGTATCACATAAAACATGCATAAAGGAAACATAACACTTCCACATTTCAATCACAAGATATCAATAAAACACATTGATATAATAAAAACACTTTCAAAACGATTTTCAATACCAAATAAAAGAAAAGTAAAACATGGTATTTATTTTTCATTAAAAAAAGGTATGGCTTGTAGAGGAAGCCGAAACTCAAATAATGGTCACGGGGGTGGAGAAGTCATTGTCGCCGAATACGTATGACAAAAACATCCCCTTTTGTCTCTTAGTAAACGCTTCGTATAAAAATATTCATTTTGAATAAACGTAAAAGTCAAAGGGGTTTATACACCGTATAAAAGAAAGTTGTGTATAAAACCAAGTATGCCTCAATGAAAGGAGATTGAGACAAAGTCCTTAAAAAGATCATTTTTAAAATAAAATAGATCTATTATTTGTATTCACTATATGTACACATAAAGAAAGTATAAATAAAAGATAGTACATAATAATATCATGACATAATTTTAAAGTAGGAGATTAACCCAAAGAATGGAAATTGGGTTAAGAAATTCTCTTACCTCGTGTCCGACTTGACTCAACCGTTCTTTAACCTCCTGAATAATAAACTAGAGTTAATATATACCTTATTAAGAACCATTTTAAATTCATTATCATTTTTATATCACTTATTACAATGTTATGAACATTATGTAATTATTTAAGTTAATAACCATCGTTTTGCCGATATTTGGTACTTGAGTCAACAATAAACTTCTTATAATTACAAGTTGTTCATGTGGTGAAATATCCATTATATCCGGAATTATATTCATTATATAGATATCATATATATCTTATATATCCAGTATGTACATTCATTCATAATATTACATAACATTTAGAGGTAAGAAATGAAATGCACCGTTCATGGAGACGGTAAGTCGTACGTACGCATGAACGCTACTTTCATTTCTATTTCGTATTTAATGGAATGAAATCATAATGATATAAATTTATAATATAATTCCAGTATAATATAGAATATAATACCATTTACTCCGTCCTTTATACATCCCACATATGGTATTAACGATTCAAATCAGTTTGAGGGGGCGGTAGTCCGCACTTCCTAAAATGAAAATATCGCGTTTACCCATAATGGAAACCATAAAGGTATGACATAAATGAAAAATACAAAATCATAAGGAAAACAAAAAAATAATATATATCATATATGAAAATATATTCAACATAATGTCCACCATTAGAGTTGTTATATGAGTGTTGAAGAATCATCGTTTTGTGAGGCAAAAATTCACCATCCACAGAAATAGTATGTTCTTTAACCATTAGATGTATGTGTGTGTAAGTGTAGCTAGAATAATTCTTATAAAAACATACTAATATATTGAGGATACTGGTTTTGTTACAAAATAAATGAATAAAAAGATTTTATGGGGTTTGAGAAGCAAAATAAAACAAAATAACATAAGAGAAGACATTACCTTAAAATCGGGTAACTCTTTTGATTTGAGCCAAAGGATTCCTTGGGAAGAATTATGCCCAAAGTGAGGCTTCTAGGAGTAAGGGAGGGAAGTTGGGAGAGTATTTGGGCAGAGGTTGGCCGATCAAAATGGCTTGAAAGTGTGAATGAGGTGGTAGAGGTGGGGGCCTTTTATAAGTGGAGAGGAGGGGCACTCTTGGAAAGTAAGGAAATGTTACATTATTATACAATTCTTTTCAGATTCCAAAGGTCCCACACTTATATAATTCGATTATAAGGTGATAAGGGTTCGAAATATACTCATCCAATAGGTTTTTTACAAGTGTAAGCCTTGTATTTTACATTATCGTTTTATTTTATTTAAATCGTTAAATAATGAGGTCATCAATGCATCATCATGATGTCATAAATAATTTAATTTATTTAATGTCTAAAAATTATAAAAAAAATACTATGATGTAGGAAATCTTTTTAGCTTTTCAATGACTATTTATAGTCAAAAATATGACTTGTATAACCCCATGTAAAAATATTTTTATTAAAATATTTCATGTTTGTGTCATTTTTTACTTTAACATTAAATAAAAGGTATTTATGTCATTCTCCAACTAAAGTGGCTCCATGGGGTCCCCAAGTTGACCCATGGATTTTCTTGGTCTCCCATGGCACATCCAATGAGTGTAGAACATGTGTCAAGCTCATCTCATATTATTAAAACATTATTTTTACCTTAAACTACACTAATTACCTCTAATCGCGATTAAGAACTTAAAAGTTACTATTCACCAAAAAATTATTTTAATCTCATTGAACCACATTTTACTTCTTAATGACAACCATGTATGTAAGATTTTTTAAATTCAAATCATATAAGTGGTAATATTTCATTTAAACGAAAAATCAGATTTTTATCTACCACTTAGTGGTTTCACTATTCATTAAAAATTGAAGTTTTTCAGAATAATGCCAAAATTTCACCCTAAGCTATAATTGATATTCCAAATTAAAAAATTATTTCAATTTTAAAAAATTACAAACATATAAGTTGCATTAATTAATTTTATAATTAATTCCTGCTGTTACAACAAATAGCGTGTTTTTAAGAAACAATTTATATCAAAAGATTGGCAATTGTTTATGTCCAATTTCATTGTTAAATTAATTCTAATGACCACCATTGGATAAAATGGTAAAAATATATTCTAATTATACTTTAAAACCACTAAATAGTATAATTTATCACTATAAAATATTTTTATTAAAAAGTTGTTTTTAAGTATTTTTCACTATTCATAAAAATTTAGAAGTTCTCAGAAAAATACCAAAAATTCAACATAGGCTAATTTCGATATTCCGAATCCAAAAATGAAGTCCATTTTGAAATATAAAATATATATAGTTTCAAAAAGTTGGTATTACTATTCATAACGGATACTTTGATTGGTTGTGGTGTGTGTTAGAACTCGAAGTTGCGTACAACACACGCTACTGTATTATTCAAAGAGAAGAGTACCAAGGAAGCTTGGGGTGTTACATTCTCCCCTCCTTCAATAAATTTAATCCTCGCAATTTTAAATTTTTCTTTGAAAATAAAAGGTTGAAAATAGAAAATACCTTTGTGGAAACCCACATCGGAAATAAGTTCAATAAAAATATAACTTTAAAAGATAGAAAGATAAGTACAATGGTCACCCGAGATAGCCCATACTAGGATTCTATGAAAATATGGATATGGAGGAGAAAGAAACCATCAAGTTATGACGGAGAGTTATAGAAAACAGGATTAGGAGAAAGTTAACCATAAGAAAATCACAAACTTGTGATTGGTTAAACGGTCATTGAATCCCCAGTTGGAAAAGTTAACCGGAAGCGTTTTTATTTTAAGTTACCTTTTATAAAGTTGAGGAATTTATTTAGGAGATTTACTAAGAATGTAAGGGAATATACATACTTGTTATGTAGACTTTCATTCTTTAATAAATTTTTACCACAAACCCATCATTCACTCTAAAAGGTAATAGAACTCAAAAATATTCTATTTATCCTAATTGTATAAGGTTCCAAATATTAAAACATACCATTTAGATTAGTAAAACTATTTTGTAATAACCAGGGACTTCATGTAGGCTAGTGGTAGGTAATAAGGGCTTGTCGTACTATGGTTGTGGGTTCGATTCCTGCAGCTTTGTCCGACGCGATGGGTTATGCCCCACCCTGCAGGTTGTCCTTTTCCTAAAACTATAGTATTATAATATTCCAAAAAAAATCTTCAAAAATTCTTTAACCTTAAACAATACTATCCAAAGATCAACTTAATCCATTCCAACCTTTATAGTTATCCAAAATACTTCTGTCCAACTCACAGTCCAAATTTTATAAGGAAGGTAAACATAATGAAGATCCCTTTTTTCCATGTAACAATATGTGAACACCTTCATCATGTATTCTTTTTAAACATACTGAATTACCATGATCCCTTATTCCTTATAGAATACTAGATATACTCCTTCTATCCAAAAATGTATACAAATCATCAATCAGTTTCAAGGAAGTTAAGAATATGCAATATAATTTTTCCAAATCAATCACGTCTTATTCCAAAATCACTATCTCAGTATCAGAACCATATTATGGTTTATCTTTCCCTCAACCATATTTTTTACAAAAATTTAACCTACTATGGAGTCACTTTTCTTGGTTCCACACAATCTCAAGTCCTTGATGAAATAGTACTATAGTACAATCCTTATATACTCCATAATTATTATAACCAGTACATCATTGATACAACACTCAAATTACAAAATTCTTTAATAACAACATAAGAACTCTAATCATTACTCCTCATATGTGGTAGTATCATAACTTGATTATTATCCAATAACATCATTTGGGGCATACTCTGATGATTTGGACATTGGTTTGTGTAGTGTCCCCAATCCTTACAGAAGAAGCATTGTACATTTGAAACCATTTTCTTACCCTTGCAGTCACGCACTTTGTGTCCTTTTTCTCTACACTTATAACAAACTCCCATTCCCTTTAGGAAAGTTCCATGATGTTTCTTCCCACAATTACCACATACTAGAAAATTCTTCTTTCCCCTCATCCCTTTATCCATCATTCTCTCTTCCATCCCTTTCGTCTCTTGCTTCGTTTCAAATCCATAGGACTTAGAGAATTCTTTACTTATCTTATTAACACATGATACGATTTCTTCATATGTTGAGAACACATGGGAGACTATTTCCCTTCGAAATGTTGGCTTAATACCGTGAAAGATACGATCCTTCTTACTCTTTGGATCATACGTATTGCTGGAGTTCACATTCCTTCTACTGGGCACTATTTCTAAACAATGGCATAAACTAGATTAGTCTATGAATCAAAATACATAATTCCATACTTGTAAAATACTTAACATAAATTGAACTATTTATGGACATAATCCATAATCATAAAAATGTTTCTTTTGAGGAAGTATATACTCATAACCCTTCATAGTGGTTTATAAAGAAAATGAGAATTATCCTAAGCATATCCCCCGGGAGTGTCGTAACCAAGAGTGCAGCAAGGCCCGTTGTCGTGCACCAGTTCCCGTTCGAGTCTAGCTCAAAGCAGTGTTTTCGGGTTTTACCCCTAGGTACATCTGTGCCAGAGCCGCCTCTACCTGCTCGTATCCAGACAGGGATGTATTGCTCAGAAAACTCACAAAATCTCTATAATACCAAAATTCTAGGAAGTTTTTCTATACTAATCCTCAAAGTCTATCTTCGGGCTATGTGCTCTAATCAGAGTTTATCTAAATCTAGCTTCCAATATTAGTACTAAACTGCCTCTGATACCAACTGTAACGCCCCGACCCCAGCTACCCAGAGTCGGTGCATTACTTCGTAGCATTGGCATGATCACAAAAGATCAAGTCTCGAACGACCGATTAGTTTAGTAGCCTTGGAAACACTATATACATTCATAAGTCTTACATTACATCCTAAAGTAAAACAAAACTAAAACATGTTCTCTTCATATCCCCTTATATTATCCCTGTAGGTCATTCATAATATACTTCTTCACATCCTGGAAAAAATTAAAACATTGAAATGGGTGAGCTCAGATGCTTAGTAAGGATAAAAATATAGCGGAAGATTTCATAAATAAACATTAACATTTAAGTCAATGTATAACTAAAACAAAAGCCTTTTAAACATGAAATTCAACATAATATGGAAAAAGTAAAATGAGATATTGCCATTTACTTATTCACATGGATATTCTACTGGTCGAATAATCACATGCAATATCAATAACCGCTTTCATAATGATGGAATTCATAATGCCAGACTATCATAACCACGTTGCCAAGGCCTCGTTCCAAGACCACAAATAAGATTTTGTCAAGGCCTCGTGCCAAGACACTAGTTTCTCTCATGAGACCTGCCGATGCATCGAGGAGCTATAGCGGGCTCCACCCGTCACTTATTAAGTCCAATGCATTCCTCATATGAATAGGTTTAAACATATCATAAACCATAACATAATCGTATCACATAAAACATGCATAAAGGAAACATAACATTTCCACATTTCAATCACAAGATATCAATAAAACACATTGATATAATAAAAACACTTTCAAAACCATTTTCAATACCAAAATAAAAGAAAAGTAAAACATGGTATTTATTTTTCATTAAAAAAATGTATGGCTTGTAGAGGAAGCCGAAACTCAAATAATGGTCACGGCGGTGGAGAAGTCGTTGTCGCCGCATACGCACGACAAAAACAACCCCTTTTGTCGCTTAGTAAACTCTTAGTATAAAAAGATTCTTTTTGAATAAACATAAAAGTCAAAGGGGTTTATACACTGTATAAAAGAAAGTTGTGTATAAAACCAAGTATGCCTCAATGAAAGGAGATTGAGACGGAGTCCTTAAAAAGATCATTTTTAAAATAACATAGATCTATTACGTGTATTCACTATATGTACACATAACGAAAGTATAAATACAAGATAGTACATAATAATATCATGACATAATTTGAAAGTAGGAGATTAACCCAAAGAATGATAATTAGGTTATGAAATTCCCTTACCTCGTGTCTGACTTGACTCAACCGTTCTTTAACCTCCGGAATAATAAACTAGAGTTAATATCTAACTTATTAAGAACCATTTTCAATTTCATTATCATTTTTATATCACTTATTACAATGTTATGAACCTTATGTAATTATTTAATTTAATAACGGTCATTTTGTCGATATTTGGTACTTGAGTCAACAATAAACTTCTTATAATTAAAAATTGTTCATGTGGTGAAATATCCATCATATCCGGTATTATATTCATTATATAGATATCATATATATCTTATTTATCCAGTATGTACATTCATTCATAATATTACGTAACATTTAAAGGTAAGAAATGAAATGCACCGTTCATGGAGACGGTAAGCCGTACGTACGCATGAACGCTACTTTCATTTCTATTTCGTATTTAATGGAATGAAATCATAATGATATAAATTTATAATATAATTCCAGTATAATATAGCATATAATACCATTTACGCCATCCTTTATACATCCCACATATTGTATTAACGATTCAAATCACTTTGAGGGGGCGGTAGTCCGCACTTCCTAAAATGAAAATATCGCGTTTACCCATAATGGAAACCATAAATGTATGCCATAAATGAAAAATAAAAAATCATAAGGAAAACAAAAACATAATATATATCATATATAAAAATAGTGTCATCATAATGTCCACCATTAGAGGTGTTATATGAGTGTTGAAAAATCATCGTTTCGTGAGGCAAAAATTCGCCATTTACAGAAATAGTATGTTCTTTAACCATTAGATGTAGGTGTGTGTAAGTTTAGCTCGAATACTTCTTATAAAAACATCCTAATATATTTAGGATACTGGTTTTGTTACAAAATAAATGAATGAAAAGAGTTTATGGGGTTGGAGAAGCAAAATAAAACAAAATAACATAAGAGAAGACATTACCTTAAAATCGGGTAACTCTTTTGATTTTAGCCAAAGGCTTCCTTGGGAAGAATTCTGCCCGAAGTGATGCTTCTAGGAGTAAGGGAGGGAAGTTGGGAGAGTATTTGGGCAGAGGTTGGCCGAGCCAAATGGCTTGAATGTTTGAATGAGGTGGTAGAGGTGGGGGCCTTTTATAAGTGGAGAGGAGGGGAACTCTTGGAAAGTAAGGAAATGTTACATTATTATACAATGCTTTTCGGATTCCAAAGGTCCCACACTTATATAATTCTAGGATAAGGTGATAAGGGTTCTAAATATACTCATCCAATAGTTTTTTGAAAAGTTTAAGCCTTGGATTTTACATTATCTTTTTATTTTATTTAAATCGTTAAATAATGAGGTCATCGCTGCATCATCATGATGTCATAAATAATTTAATTTATTTTATGTCTAAAAATTATAAAAAAAAATACTATGATGTATGAAATATTTTTATCTTTCCAATGACTATTTATAGTAAAAAATATGACTTGTATAACCCAATGTAAAAATTGATTTAGTAAACCATTTCATGTTTGTGTCATTTTTTACTTTAACATTAAATAAAAGGTATTTATGTCATTTTCCAACTAAAGTGGCTCCATGGTGTCCCCAAGTTGACCCATGGATTGTCTTGGTCGGTCATGGCACATACAATGATGGTAGGACATGTTTCAAGCTCATCTCATATTATTAAAACATTATTTTTACCTTAAACTACACTAATTACCTCTAATCGCGATTAAGAACTTAAAAGTTACTATTCACCAAAAAATTATTTTAATCTCATTGAACCAAATTTTACTTCTTAATGACAACCATGTATGTCATATTTTTGAAATTCAAAACACAGAATTGGTAATATTTCATTTAAACGAAAAATCTGTTTTTTAACTACCACTTAGTGGTTTCACTATTCATCAAAAATTGAAGTTTTTCAGAATAATGCCAAAATTTCACCCTAAGCTATAATTGATATTCCAAATTCAAAAATAATGTCTATTTTACAAAATTCCTAACATATAAGTTTCATTAATTAATTTTATAATTAATTCCCGCTGTTACAACAAATAGCGTGTTTTTAAGAAACAATTTATATCAAAAGATTGGCAATTGTTTATGTCCAATTTCAATGTTAAATTAATTATAATGACCACCATTGGATAAAATGGTGAAAATATATTCTAATTATACTTTAAAACCACTAAATAGTATAATTTATCACTATAAAATATTTTTATTAAAAAAAAATTAAGTATTTTTCACTATTCATAAAAATTTAGAAGTTCTCAGAAAAATACCAAAAATTCAACATAGGCTAATTTCAATATTACGAATCCAAAAATGAAGTCCATTTTGAAATATAAAATATATATAGTTTCAAAAGGTGGGTATTACTATTCATAACGGCTACTTTGATTGGTTGTGGTGTGTGTTAGAACTCGAAGTTACGTACAACACACGCTACTGTATTATTCAAAGAGAAGAGTACCGAGGAAGCTTGGGGTGTTACATACCCAATGGTACTTCTGAGGTATTTTGGATTTCTCCCTTTCCTGGCTGGCTCAAAAGCAACATCGATGGTTCCTCAAGAGTAAATCTGGGGCCAACATTATATGGGGCCATTTTTAGAGACCATAGTGGCGATGTGGTGGAAATTCTCAAAGTTTCTTATGTAAATTCTAATGATCTCAATACAAAATTAAATAGATTCATGAGATCTATTTTCACTATAAGGAAACAAAATTGGAAAAAAATTTGGTTTGAGTCTAATTATACAACCATTGTTCAATCAGTCATGATGGGTGTCCTACACCTCTCATGGAAGATGATGACAAGATGGGCTAATTTTCTGGATTTTCTTTCCTCCATGAATTATATTATCATGAACACCTATCATGAAGCGTACAACTATTCTGATGGTATTGCAAATAAGGGAGTAACTAAAGAGTTTATTTATCACTCTAACTCTCTACCTAGTGATATGTTTCCAACTTTTTAATGGGAAAATTTAAAATACCATCTTTTCGACTCTTTAAATCCTAATTTTCTTTTATGAAATATCCTTTATGCTCAATTTTATAAAAAAAACTTATAGAAATGATTGAAAATAAATTTATGTTTAGAATTGGTCATCTTAAATGGTGACTTTCTTATTTCATAATGGATAAGGGTGTCATATAGTTTATCTAGGGAAAATTCTTCTTTCTATTCTATGGATGATATATTTGGATCAAACCTATGTGTAAATTTTATCATTAAATTTTTAAAAATAGTAATATATTTTAAAGTACCACCAAAACCTAGGATGATACTCACTATCCCACTAAACATGGTGAAATAGTCATGAATTATCTCATCTACATCTATTCTGATGTCTTTAAACATATCTCTCTATATTCATATTTTGTCTTCCTTAACTTAAAATTTTCCCTCATACATGTTTTCAAGCTTGTCCCATATTTCCTTGGTTGTTTTTAGTCCCATTAATTTTGTGTACACATTATTAGATAGGTATAATATAATTTCATTTTTATCATTTCTATCCACCACTATATTTCTCATTTCTACAAATTTCATGGGAGAATATCTTAAAAGGGATCCAATACGACTATCACAACATCACCAACTTTAAGGCCGTGTGATTAAAGATATGGTTGCATCCCATTCTTATAATTATGGAAGTTAATACTATAAAAATTTAGATCATATTTGTTTCTAATAGAATTTTTATTCTCCATAATTAGTCATTTATACAGTCGGATCACATAGGGATTATAGAAATCTTTGATATCACATTATGTTCCTATGTCTATCAATGTACAACCCACATGGAAGGGAATTTATTAGTTGAATTTTTTTTAAATTTTATTTTCAAAAATTATCCACTGTGACATTTTAAAGTCACTATCTACTCACATAAAACAATATATCACTTGATATAAAACAGTAATGAAAACTTCACTACATATAGCTATTTTTACAAGATTTGGTCTCAATGTGGGTACCTAATCCGATCGAGGTTTGGGATGAGTTCTAAGAGCTACATTATTACTATAATTTTAATTTATTATAATAGGGGGTAGTGTTATTCCTCGAATATTATGAGGCTATCTATGCTAGTTGAATATAATGGAAGAATAAATCATTGAACCCACATATAGTGGAAATATAAATATGTGTGTTATTTATATTAGCACCACCAATCTATAACATGATCTTTTACACCTTAATATAAAAAATATCATTAATGTATTCTAGTGTGAATCCACATAATATAATAAGATATTATTCACTAGGCTAGGTCTTAAATTTCCAAATAAATATCACTAGAATATGATTTATAGTGATATTCCTCCATAATATTTTATAATGATTAAACCATACATGAGATCATACACACAAGAATTATTGGGATCATACACACACACACACACATCTTAAAATACTTCTATGTCACAAGAAAGACACCATATGTTCAACAAAAAATCTATTATCCTTAAATTAAATGATGAACATAGAAACAACACTTATTGATATTTATCATATATTTTATCTCTTTAATACAATAGTTCACTAAAACTACCCAATATCAAATCTTTAATTCCCAATACTAAAAAAATTCACATTATCCATTTATCCTTTTATATTAATAGAATTGAATGAATATTATTTCCATAGTTATTTATAGAAAATATCTCATTATTCCTTGAAATTGAATCAGCATTGATCAAAAGATCTTGAGAATTTATCTTGTTTTACTATGATAATGAATTTAAAATATTTCAATTTTAAATTCTTCCAAATAACATTAAATTATATTCTCAATTGATTCTTCACAAATCTTGGAATAAATAATGGATTCAAAAATATTATATGATAATTTAAGATTTAATTTCTAGGTAAGTATCGTAAATTTTAAATTTTAGAATAATCTTATGAAAATGAATCATTCTCTCAAATATTATTCAATAGAACTAAACCATATGAAATTAATTATATTGGATTTTTTATAAGAGTAAAATGAAAATTACAGTTTCCTTAGTTAAACAATTCCTTTGTCATTTTCCACTTCAAATGGTTTTTTATAAGAGTAATATGACTCTAGAGAACCTCATCATGACTCTTATTTGATTTCTTAATAACATTTATGGTTTTCTCCCAATTTTATATTCTTGTATACAAAGTTATAATTACTCTTATAAAAAGTAAAATCACTCTAAAAAAAGAATAAGTGACTCTTATAATTTCTATATAACCTTTATGAATATGTCCATGACCCTTATGGTTCAATCATTCATTTATTTATTCACTATTCTTGGTTTAATGTGAATCTTAATTATTCTAAAATGAATATTTAGGTTTCTAAAATTAATCTTACAGTCCTCAAGGGTCTTTATGCCTTTTCTAAATTCTATCATGAATCAGTAAGAAAAATAATATTATAAAAAAATTATTATGAATATTATAAAATCTAACATAGGTCATTTCCAATAATTTATACATTCCATATTTGATCATGTCTTTCTCAACCCAACTTCAAACATCTTAGATTTTTCATAAAAACTCAAAAACAAATGTAATCACCCTATAAACTTTAAAATCAAGGTTGAAAACAAGTAAAACATTCTTCAAAAATTATATTGGGTACTTCAAAAAAATGTTGTTATAAATATAATATAAAATGGGATAATAACAAAATAATAATATATTCATTATATTCTTCGATTTATGCCAGACTACATTTAGGTCGGTTTATCCAACTAAATGGATTATTCCCATTTATTTCTATCGTTATCATAAATAAAGGTTAATAAAAAATAATTAAATATTATATGTGAAATTAAATATGTATTTAAGTTTTTTTTCAAGTTTATTAATATTTGAATGAATGGTAATTATTAAATAAATAATTTATAAATGATAAAACAATGAGACTACAGAGGAGAATATTCCCTCATTGATACAAGTATTGACATAGATAAATAAGAAATAAAAAATACTAGAAGCATGAAAGATAATAGACAGTAGCATAAATGAAGAAATAAGGAATGAAGATTAAATAACTAAGAAGAAACTGAATAAAAATAACAGAAACAAAAGATGATAATAATGATGTCAAATTTCTATAAAAAATATGAGAGTGGAGAGGAATAATTGATAAAAATCATATACTTTATACCAGATGAAAACTAAAAAAATTCCAAAATCTTCCACATAGCATTTTGAGCATAGGCTCGGTCCTCTGCTCAAAAACTCCATCCTAAGAAGCAAGTAAATCAAGCATCAGAAGCATAACGCTTCCTTTTGTCCATAACATCAATCATAAAGTCCACTCAGGAACTAAAAGGTTCTCGAATAGGGTGTGAGTTATAAATCTCAATAGGATGGCACCCACAGTGTCTATCATAGTCCATTTCATGTAGTAAATAAGACAGTGTTCCATATAAAAATAAAAGTATAACATTAAATATACAAAGCATGTAATACCTGGTCTGAGTTCTAAAAAGGAATACTTTCCCATGCCACTAGTTTTGGCCTAATCCAGAAGTCTGAAAAGGTATATGTATAGACACACCGAATATACAAGGGCTATTCCAAACAAGGATACTAAATAAGGAATAACTTCCAAGCTTTTTCTCCAGATTGGGGTCTCATTTCCATGTCATCAAATAAAAATTATATAATATAAATAAGAAGAATCATATATACCACTGTCTATTAAGACATCAAATATATGGGTGGAGTCCCGAGCCTATCCAGGGTGATCTAAACAGAATCCCAAGGGTCTCTACAGGAAAATCCAATACAACCAATACCAATGATTTTTTCCAAGGCAACCCATATGGAATTCCATGTATCACTAAAGGTATGGTGACTCTGAGCCTGTACCAAGTATCTCACATAGGGGATCAGGTATCACCCAAGGCATGGAATAACTATCTTTATAATAGTTTTATCCTCAATTTCTTCACTTGGTAACCAATGTCACTCACAAGTATAAGAAACTGCTCAGAGATCACATACCTAGTAAGACCAAGAATCACTCTCGATGCATCAAGTAGATCCAACAGGACACAGTGATTCTATCCATTGAATCCTTAAAGTAGGAACCATGTTCTATCACTGGCCGTAACAAGGGATCCATATCAATCAAGGAATATACCACAAGGAAAAAATTCATATACTATCCTTCCCTTAAGTAAAGATCTAATTCCCAAAATCTAATAAGCTTTTTATATATCAAACATAACTCCAATAAGAATGGAATAATTAGAAGACAATCCATAAGGTGTTAAACATGTGTAAGTAATGAGCATATAAACAATTTAAATATAATCTTAGGAACATAACACTAACATGCCTCTAATCACATGCCATCAATGAAATTCAAATATCTCAAGCTATCAAGCTTGAAAAGGCATACAATTCCATTTAAACAAAACAAATGTCTTAAGAAATAAAAATTAAATGAGGTAAGGTGCATGGAACATGGTATAATATATATAATAGGCATAACCAGTGGGCTAAAGATCAAGCACATGTATCAACAAGCATGTTCAATGGAACATGGAAATACACATGAGGCCAATAAATAAGAATTTAAGCACAGGAATTCCCAAAATGGATCCAACTCATGGTTTATAACTCATCTTAATTCATTTCGTTAGTATAAGGAGTTAAACCAAGGGCTACACTCATGGATATACATTTATCATAATTCAATTTATAAGTCAAGGAATTTAATCAAAATCCAACTCACATATCCAAGGTAATTTTCAATTTTAATCATGGGAGAAAATGTCTTGCAAAAATGATAATGCCCAAGGGGTTGTTAGAGATAAGTACAACACCCCACCAGTGGGTTTTGTCATATTCTAAGGTCACTACAGATATGGAAACCCACTTTAAATAATTTTTTTAACAAAAATAATCATCATCAAAATTTTTCGGCAAGTGGAACATTGGAGAAACATCTAAAATGTGATGAAATGTCAGTAAAGATCATATACCCCCTACCTTGATGTATTAGTTCTCCCCTCATCTTCTATTGAGTCCTGATTCAACCCAAAACAGAAGAAATCATTCGATTTTTCAAAATCCCGGAAAATAGGGAAAAGGAAATTACACCAAAATAGCGCAACAAATGGAAGAGGAAACTAAAAATAGAAACATAGAGGAGGAAGGGAATAATAAGGGATTTCCATTTCTAATGAAGAAAAAGGAATTAGGAACAAGATGAAGGAGATAGAAAGAGACCTAAGATACAGAGTAGAAGATCTCCATTCATGGGGATGAGACAAATCCCACTCAAAAAATTAGAGGTGGGAAAAGAGGTTCAAAATATTTCATTAAGTGTTTAAAGTTAATTTATCCCTAAAAATTAGGTCACATGGTTTTTCCCGCATGGTTATCCTAACTACAAGATGAATAATGAAAAATTACTCACTAAGTGGCACTATCCATATAGTATAGGAACATAGTTCAGGGAAACCATGAACTTCCTATGTGACACCAGATGATCCTCTAGTTCAAGTTGTATGGTTTTCTTCTGGGGACCTCACAGTTTAAGACAAATGGTGTTCCCTATTCAGAGCAACCAAACTCAGTATTTTTGGGGGTCCAGTGCTCCCAAAACTCAATGAGACACTCAAGGTACCCTTTAGTCCTTTACCCAAGTCTAAATACAATTATTTGAAGTGATCCATTTCTTTAAATTTCATTCTGAAACTCGATTAAAATAATTTCCCCTCTAATAAACAAAAAAAGTTAAAATTCAATTGAAATATTACCTTGTCCCAAAACACAAGTCATTACAACCTCTCTGCCTTATAACTTATCATCCCTGAGAAGCTTAGGGATGAAAAAAAATAACACCCAACCTACAAGGTTTGTGACGTCTCAATCAAATGGTCATGTTTCATTCCAAAATTCCCAACACACCTCAAATAATTTATTAGTCATGGACCTTAAGACATAAAAACCTGAGACAAATCACAATTTCCAACAAAAACACTGAAACAAATCTTACCTGATCCTGTTTATCTAAAGACACAAACACATTGTAGTCTCTTTAAACATTTGGCTGATAGTGCTTCCTACAATAGGTTTTCAAGTTATAAAGGGTAAACTTCCAAGAAAATGAATCTATACTATTATAATTGCCTACCAAGCACACCTAAAGCATTATACTGATGCTCCTAACATGACTTATTCATTTAGGATGTGATGGATCAGACCTGGATGCCACATAATGGGTGCCCCAAGCCCGGTGGTCCACATGGCCTCAAGTGCATCATCCTGAACTCTAGAGGTTTCTGACTAGTAGTGGGGGCCTAGGGTGTGTCCATGGGAGCAATATTCCCTCATTATAAGAGTGTAAAATAGTGGAAGGAATATAAAGGAATAGTAAATAGTGTAATCAATATAAATAAATAGAATAATCAAACTGATGCAATAGATAAACGAGAAAAAATATAATTGTACCAACTGATCAATGATGATGAAATGTCATGTCACTAGAAAACTGGAAAGCATGGAAACAAGAGAATAGAAATAACATGTTTTAAAAAAGTAAAGAAAAACAAATACTACTCCAAGTATCCTGAGATCCAACTCGGTCATATACTATCAAGATCCATCCTATCAGCACACAATCAATAGTTGGAAGCTGTATGCTTACCTTTGTCAAAACCTATAGTCATATAATCTATCCCAGGTACCAAACGATGCCCAGAGAGGGTGTGAGATACATATGAGTGGGCCACCACCAATGGTTTCTATAACATCTAGCCTATGTAATGGAATATAGGAGTGTGCAGGCATGCATATATAAGTAAATCATGTAGTACCAAATAACTAAATACCCAAGTACATGCTTCATCCCTTGGCTGTTGTTTGAACATGTAACCATTTCATTAACTGTGTAATTAACATTTAATGTCAGTAGGTCACATGAGGCATATCCAGCACTGACATCACCTCGTGATAGTATAAGTATTGAAGGTCTCAAGACGTAACAAGGCAACTTGAAAATGATATCCATTGAGGGAGTTCCAGGGTAATAACCAAGGTAATTTAAATCTCACGTAAAGCTAACTCAGTAGTAACTGAGTCTAGCTAAGGATTAATACTATAATCCAAGGAGTGTAATCCAATTCATTCCACAATAAAGTGCCTACCAATTCCAAGGATCTCATCAAAGGTAAAACGGTTCTAAGCAAGGATTGGGTCCAAGGAGTGTATCCAAGGCACCTAATTTTCAATTTTGTATCCAAGGAGTGTATCCAAGTTATCCTGGAATAATTAAAGTGGACCCTACAGTAGTATAATGGGAATCCAAGGAAGAAAGGAACTAGAACGTAGGTGGGTATCAACCTAAGAAAACCACATCCTTGAATCAGAATGGGGTTCTTGAGACCTAATGTATTCTCCTCTTAGAATCTATGGTGAGATTGAATTAATCCATTTTTTATTTGATATTCTAATCATGAGATAATTAATTTGGTTGAAGTCTTTCCTTCCATTAGCATGGATAGGTCAAGTCGAGTTGAAACTAATTATTTATTGGTCCAAGCCTTGTCTTTCATCAGTGTGGATAGGCCAAGTATCATTCCGACCATTTTATTTTGTCTTAGTTAACCATTAAGGCATATTCAATTATTTAGGTTCACTATGATACCTACCATAAACATGGAAGGTGTTATATGGACATGTAACCTTTATTCAAACTCTTTTAATAAGGTCATGTTATGTACTTAGTATACTTTCCATTGCACATTTCAAATTTATTAATCATTTGAATCATTTAAATTAGGTGGGTCAAGTGGTGAGAATACATGGTACATGACATTATGAAATCCTAATTTAACAACAAACCATTTATTATAGAAAGGATCACCTTTAGGAAGGTCAAGAAAGGGAACCCCTAAATGGTGGATCCAATGTGTCAAAACACTAAAAAACCAATTATGGCATCACCTTCGACATGAGGAGGATTGATTTGTGGGTGTAACCACTAAAACTAATCACATATTAGAAATAGAATAACCATATGATTCTAATAAGTATAAGCAAGGAACTTAAATTTAAGAGACGGTCCCTAATGGGATCGGCAGGCCCCACAAGAACATTCCAAAATCAATGAACATTAGGGATGAGTAATAGACCACCTACCATATGGTTATACAATCCTCCTCCTCTGGCATCGGCCCTTTATTTTCCTCAGATCATAGTAGATCTAAGAAAAGTTGAAAAATTCTCACATGGTGATACATAGATCGCGAGTAAAAAAAGAAGAATAAATACTAAAGATGACTCAAGTACTTACTTTTGTACATCCAACGTGATGAATGAAAGATTTATTGGATTTCAGATGATGGAGATCTCTTGATTCAAAGTTTTTATCTTCAAAAGGGCCGAAATTGAGAGATAAATAGGTAAATCCCTCATAAACTCATATTAGAGAGGAAGGGGTGACATAATTAGATCATTCAGAGAAAAACTATAAATTTACCCAGAGAAATAGTACATGCATGGTTTGACCACATGGTTTGGAAAACCGTGCTCAAACCATGTGAGACGGTTCTAGCTGAAAATCCATCCCCCTCATAGTTTGATCAAACCATGCACCAACCATGCACGGTTACCTAGGAAAAGGGGGAGCTTGCATGGTTAGACCGCACGGTCATTCTCCAACTGTGAGAGGTGGATCTTTCCAAAAAAAACATCTACATGGTTTTATAAACCATGTGAATTTCCACACAGTTGTCTCTAAACTATGTGTCAGATCTATTTTCTCCAAAAATATGGGTTTCGGGCTCCAAAAAATCCCTAGACACCCTCTGAACCTTTACTAACTGAGTAGGAATCCATATTAGATCTAGAGTATAGATTTAAACCAAAAATTAAGGGAACCATACCTAAGTGAAAATTGGGTTCTTAAAGTCTTCCCCCATTAAAAAAACTCTCCCCCCAAGTTATCCTTCCAAGGGTAAAGAAAAAATGTATGAGAGCATATCTGTCTACTTAGTATGTACATCGGCTTCTCTATCCCACTTCTTGTCCTGTACTCAGTCGTGCTTCCATAACACCCATACGAGAGGGAAAAACTTTACTTGGAGAACCTTTGTTCTTTGTTCAATGATGTGTATTGGATACTCCTCACAGGTAGAATCTACATCTAGATTAACTTACTTGGGATCAAAGATATGAGATGGGTTAGCATGATATTGGTGAAGCTATGAGAAATGAAATACATTGTGCATGGAATAGAACCTCTGATGTAATAATAACCGATACGATACTTGCCTAACCCTCTCTAGAATATAAAATGGAATAACATAACGAGGTGACGAGTTTAACTACTTTATTAACTATCTATGACCTAGCCTTGGCGATACCCTAAAGAAAACACAATCCCCAACCTCAAACTCAAGAGTTCATCGATGATGATCAGAATAAGATTTCTGTCTAGAATGAGTAGTAGTCATACTCTTTTTGATCTGTTGAACTTTTTATAAAGTCTCATGAAGGAGATGAGGACCTAGTTAGGATGCCTCACCTACCTCTATCCAATACAAGGGAGAACGGCATGGACTACAATATAAGGCCTAAAAAGGATCCATCTGAATCCTTTCTTGAAAACTATTATTATAAGAGATCTCGACGAGAGGAATATGCTTTTCCCAATAACCATTGAAATCAAAGACACATGCTCGGAGCATATCCTCTAGAACTTGTATCGTCTATTTTGATTGTTCATCAGTATGAGGGTGAAAAGATGTGTTTAAAAGAACCTAAGTCCCCATAGCTTTCTGCAAACAATTCCAGAATCTTGAAGTGAAATGAGCATCCCTATCTAAAATGATAGTATGTGGAACCTCGTGTAGTCATATGATCTCACGAGCATACATTCTTCCCAATTGATCAATTGAGAAAGTGTATTGAATAGGAATGAAGTGTTGTGATTTCTTTAGTCATTCAATGACTGCCTAGATAGCATCACTACCCCTCAACGACCTCGGTAAGCCGACTACAAAATCAATAGCAATATCTTCTCATTTCCATTCTAGAACTTGAAGCAGCTGTAACAAGTCTGAAGGTATCTGGAGCTCCATCTTCACTTCCTAATAGGTGGAACATATAGTAATGAATCCTATAATCTGACATTTCATTCTAGGACATCAATACTGGCTTCTCATATCTCGATGTATCTTTGAGATTCCTGGATGAACTTCCCTCTGAGAAGCATGGGACTCTTTCATCAACTCCTCTCTCATATCCACAAGAACCCAGATAGGTCCATGTAGATACAGTATGTCATTTTGTCCACAGCCCAATCCATAGGTGGTTTTCTACTAATATACTCTCATGGAGAACCAAACCTTCAAGATTTGAAAATTGCCTACTACTCACCTTTTCAATGAGGGAAGAGGTAACTATTAACACTGAGAGATAAGACTATCTGTGACTGTTAGGAAACTCCAGAAAAAGTTCAAAAAAGAGGTCTGTTAACTTCCATTCATCACTAGCTTCCTACACGGCCTGATTTTGAGTTTTCTGACTCAGTGCATCAGTGACCACATTTCCCTTTCTAGGTGAATAGTCCATCTCAAAATCAAAGTATTAAATATATTCAACCCATATCCACTGTCTGTGGTTCAATTCACACTGAGAAAATATATACTTGTGGCTTTTGTGATTTTTATACACCACAATGTTCTCACCCAATAGATAATGTCTCCAGAAATGTAAGGCATGGACAACAACTGATAGCTCGAGGTCGTACGTCGGGTAATTTATCTCGTGAGGACTCAACTTATAAGATCTATATGCAAAGACTTTACCTTCTTGCATCAAAACTACTCCTTGGACAATTCCTAATGCATCGCAGAAGATGATATAACCTTTACCAGGTTCTAGAAGAATAATAATCAATGTCGATACAAGCCTCCCTTTCAACTCCTGAAAGGCTTTCTCACATGCTTCTAACCACAAGAACTTAAAACCCTTATTTTTATGTCTAGTAAGAAGTGAATAAAGATGTGAGAATTCCTGTATGAAATGCCTATAATATCCATCCATCCCCAATAAACTCTTGATATCAAAAACATTCTTAGATTTATCCCAAGAAACTAGGTACTAACCTTTTCAGGGTCAACAGATACTCCTAATTCTGAAATAATATGACCCAATAAGTGGACTTTTTCAATTCAGAAGTCACATTTAGCTAGCTTGGCATAAATCTGGTGCTCTCTCAGTGCACTTAGAATGATCTCAAGATATTTGGTTTGGTCTTTATGAGTGCGAGAATACACCAAGATGTCGTCCACAAAGACCACAGTAAAAGAGTTCAAATAAGGGTGGAAAACCCTATTCATCAAATCTATGAAAAGGGAAGGAGAGTTCGTAAGACCGAATGACATAACAAGGTACTCATACAGACCATACCTGTTATGGAAAGATTTAATAGGTATATGTGATGGTCTTACTCCCACCTGATGATAACCCAATCGTAGGTTGATCTTAGAGAACAGCTTCGCTCCTCGGATCTGGTCGAAGTGATCTTCCATTGAAGGAAGTGGATATCAGTTCTTTACTATAAGCTGGTTCTACCTTTTGTAATCCACACATAAACAAATACTTCCATACACATTATTAGCAAAAATCATGGGTGAACCCCAATAGGATGTGCTAGGCGATATAAATCCTTTGGCTTCTAGGCCCGTTATCTTCCACTTCAGCTCCTGAAGCTCAGTAGGTGCCATCTTGTATGGAGGAATGGAAATTAGAGCTACTCCTGGAACAATCTCTATTGTAAACTCTACCTCTCTCTTAGGAGGTAATCCAAAAAAATTCATTAGGAAATAATTGTAAAAAATGATCAGCTATTGGAGGGAAACCCATTTGAAGAAAACTCTAATGCTCCATGAAAATATTTGAAACCAAAGCGGTTACTTCACCTAGCCTGTGATTCTTTGGCCTAGCTCTCCCATCCTAGACATACCACTCACCTTTGAAAAGATAACAGCTACCTTCTGAAGATGTAAAAGAAACCCTACAGCGATAGTAGTCTAAAAATGAATGATAATATACTAACCAGTCAAAATTGAGAATGACATCGAAACTTTTCATCTTGAGAACAAATATATTCCACAAGAAAGAGTAACTACCTACCTCAAGGGGACATACCCTGCACTAGTGTATTCCCTCCATTCGTATTACCAACGGTGTATCGATGGTCATTACACCATAGTGATACTATATATCTAGTACGAGAATTTCCATGATAGATATAGAAATGAAAGAGTTTGAAGCATCTATATCAAACAAAGTAGAGACAATAGTAGAGGCAACTAGAATAGTACCTCGTACTATATATGGTCCTGTAGCCTAATCCTTGGGTATTGGTTGTAAGGCATGCAACTAACCTGATCCATGAACTTGTGCAACCGATGATTTACCACGATCATGACTGCTCTGCTGGCGCTTCAGGTGATCAAGGATCAGACTACCATGACCACAACCTTCTCCTCAGCCAGATCTTCTGATTCTATTCAAACTCCCCGCCTGATGCGGCATAAAATAACTTCCTCCTGATAATGGAGCTGGAACAACACATTTTACACTAGAAGCTGGTAGAAAGGTCCTGCAGAAATGATGTTGATGATCCATATGGCCGCAATATTGGCACTCTATAGGGTCTCTATCACATTGGGGATTCTTATACCCTATTTTTTCACACTAATGAAACACCATGGAGCTATCAAACTGGATACTCTGTCTGCCACTGCCTTGACGAAAAACCTCAAGGGAAAGTTTCCTACCACCATCATAAATACTGGACTAACACGACACTGATCCTTTAAATCTGTTACTTGAACCGTCCCTCAGGTAACACTCAGTGATCAGGTCCGGATCAACTATTGAAATTAAAAATGTAAGAACGAGAAAGACATTCACCTGAGTTCAGATGGCATACTACAGCCCATCCTCAAAATGTATAGCACGTGAAAGATCATCACTGGATAGAAGTGGTACAAAGCACTATAAATCCATGAAACGTTATGAATATTCCATAACTAATATAGAACCCTTTTCAAGATGCATGAACTCTCTAGCTTTGTCAGCTCTCAGTGCTTGAGGAAAGAACTAATCATAGAAGGCAGTCTAGAAATCTACCTATAACATGCCATGATGACGACCGGTCTAGGTAACCACATCCCACTAATACTTAGTCAAATATATAAGAATGTATGTAGAAATATTGACTCTCCACTCTGGAGGATTTTATAGATTCTCAAAGATAGATAGCATGGCCTCTATCCAGGACTTAGTAACTTGAGAACCATCATCACCTAAAAAAGTAGGAGGATGCTGCTGCTGGAACTCACAGGTTAGATCATCCATCATAGGTACAACCAATGGATCACCTTACATAGACTACATCAAATGTAGGAAACTATCACAGACTTGGGAATTAGCTCCCATATCAGGTACAATAGGCGGTGCACTACTGGAAAACAAACATATACCAATGGTTTGGAACTGTTGGTATAGGCCTCCAAACCGTTGGAATAGCCTATACCAACCGTTTGGAGAACTGTTTCCAAGTAAGACGTTGAGATAGGTCTATACCAACGGTTTTCCCAAAACCGTTGGTGTAGACCTATCCCAACGGTTTTTGAAACCTTTGGTATAATTAATATGAAAATCTATACCAACGGTTATGAACCATTGGTATATGTATTTCAAAAAAAACATTCGCTGGGATTTGATCCCAGGACCCCTAGTTTATTATTGAACGACTTAACCGCTAAACTAACATGATTTTTGTGAATATAATTACATAAATATATATATATGTATTCTCATAATTATTTTAAATTTTGATTTATATAATGTTCTGGGTAAGAAGAAATGATAAAAAATCAAAGGATCTATACCAACGGTTTTCAAAACCGTTGGTATAGGTCTATACCAACAGTTTTGACAACCGTTGGTATAGATTTTGTATAGATTTTGATTTTGGGTTTTGATTCGGGGTATAAGGTTGGTTTTTGGGGACCTTTCCCAATGGTTTGGGAAAACCATTGGGATAGGTATACCCTTTCCCAACAGTTTGGCAAAACCGTTGGGAAAGGTCCCCCACAATGGGGGCTTTCCTAGTGGTTTGCCCAAACCGTTGGGAAATCCATACCCTTTCCCAACGGTTTGGCCAAACCATTGGGAAAGGTGGCCCCAAAGTGCGATTTCCCAACGGTTTGGCCAAACCGTTGGGAAAGGGAACCTATACCAATGGTTTTTACGAACTGTTGGTATAGAAGAGTTGGGAAAGGTTATATTTCTAGTAGTGGTGCCTCATGTCGTACTCCTGGAAGTAAGATTGGAAGCTTAGGGCCCACCATGTCTAGAGTATGGTTTTCACCACCCTCTTAGAAAATGACTGGAGGATGACGCGACACCATTGGTCTACAAATTCCAAGAATACATATTATAACAAGATTATGATTATAAGATAGAATCACTAGAGGAAACTGAATGTAAGAAAAACTCACTACCCAAGGCATACTACCCAAACTACCTACTTAGATGGCTAGGCATCGATAAGTGCTCAAGTATAAGTTTCATGTCATTTTGTCGTTAATTTCCATGTTCACTCATTTACAATTCATAGTCATGACAAGGAGGGATAAGGATGTTCAACCAATTTATTTTAGATTTAAGGATTCCCTTTATAATGGATATCCATTTTTGATGAATCGGTTCACATACACCTATCACGAGAAAAAACACCCATTTCATTATAGTATAGTGTCTTGACTCTGTAAATTACTCATCCCAACCCATGAGGACCCATACACCTCATGAATTGAGAATGGAAAACACTCAACTACATCCAAATTAATACAAGTAAAATCAAACTATCACAACATCACTCAACAATCACAGGTATATCAAGAAATTAAAAGCAATGAGATGCACCTATATGGAATGGTAATATGCGTGACATGTGAATTCTATGTGCCTATAATGATGCATGTATAAATGATCCTTTCCCTCATATCACTAGGATAAGGATGAAGTAAATTATCAACATATTAATAATCAAAAACACCACACAGCATGTGTGTCACCCAATGGTGAAATAATATCAACTGTAATAGGAAAAATAGAACAACAATTGTATAATGGGTAACTTTGATTTCACCCCGAACATGGATTCGCGATGCCCAAGAACAGCTTATAACAAAGTCCCAATCATTCATATTCTCCAATATATTATCTCTAAATTGTAAATCAAGAAAAGAAATAGCCTTTGATACCACTTTGTGATAACCTAGACCCAGACACCACTTAACAAGTTCCCCAAGCCCAGTGGGCCACATGGCCTCAAGCCCATATTCCCAAACACCAGAGGCTTCTGACTAGCAGCGAGGGCCTATGGTGTGTCTATGAGAAGAATATTCCATCATTGGTAGAGTGTAGAATAGAGGAAGGAATATAAATGAATAGTAAATATTAAAGGAAATATAAATAAATAGCATAAGCAAACTAATGAAATAGATAAATGAGAAAAAACAAAATTGTACCAACTGAACAATGATGATGAAATGTCATGTCACTATAAAACTTGAAATAATGGATACGAGAAAATACAAAAAACATTTTCCAAAAAGTAAAGGAAAACAAAGACTACTCCAAGAATCCCAAGATCTAACTCAGTCATATCTTATCAAGCTCCATCCTATTAGCACACAATCAAGTGTTAGAAGTTGTGTGCTTACCTTTGTCAAAACATGTAGCCATATAATCTTCTTTGGGTACATTCCTAGAGAGGGTGTGAGATACATCTCAGTGAGCCACTACCAATGGTGTCTATAACACTCGACCCATGTAATGGAATATAGCAGTGTGTAGGCATGCATATATAACTAAAGCAAGCAATACAAAATGACTAAATACCCATGTACCTACTTCATCCCATAGTTGGTGTCTGAAAATTTAACCCGTTCATTGATTATTTAATTACCATTTAGCATTAATAGGTCATGTGATGCATAGCCAACACTAACATCACCTCGTGATGGTATAATTAGTAAAGGCCTCAAGACGTAATAAGGCAACCTGAAAATGATATCTAGTGAGGGAGTTCCAGGGTAATAACCAAATTAACGTAAATATCATAGAAATCTAACTCAGTAGTATTTGATTCAAGATAAGGGGTAAGAGTGTGATCCTAGGAGCGTAATCCAAGGCATTCCACAATAAGGTGCCTACCGTGTCTAAGGAGTGCATCCAAGGTAAAACGGGGATAAGAAAGGAATGGGTCCAAGCAGTTTATCCAAGGCACCAACTTGTCAATGCTGGATCCAAGGAGTGTATCTATGGTATCCTGTAATAATGAAAGGGGTCCCTACAGTATTATATCGTGCATCCAAGTAATAGAAAATAATTGGAATCTATGTGGTCATCAACCTAAGTAAACTGCATCCTTGAATTGGAATGGGGTTCCCGGCACCCAAGGTATTCTCCTCTAAAAATCCAAGGCGAGTTCAAGTTAGTACATTCCTATTTGATATTATAATAATGATTTAATTCATTTGGTTCAAGTATTTCCTACCATTAGTGTAGATAGGTTTAGTTGAGTTGAAACCATTTATTTATTAGTCCAAGCCTTGTCTTCCATTAGTGTGGATAGGACAAGTAGCATTGTAACCATTTTATTTTGTCTAAGTAAACCATTAAGGAATATTCAATTATTGAGGTTCACTCTGCTACCTTCCATCAATATGGAAGGGAATCTACAAACATGTAACCTTTATTAAATCTCTTTTAATAATGCCAAGTTATATACTTAGTATACTATCCATTCCACATTTCACATTTAATAATCATTTGAATCACTTACCTTAGGTAGTTCAAGTGGTGAGAATTCATGGTATATTCCATTATACAATCCTCATTTAAAAACAAGTCATATATTATAGGAAGTATCACATTTAGGAAGGTCAAGTAAGGGCACAGCTGAACGGTAGCTTCAATGTGTCAAAACACTAAAAACCCAATTATGGCACAACCTTCGACATTTGGCATATTGAGTTGTGGGTGTAACCATTGACAACTAATCACATATTTGGAAAGAGAATAACCATACAATTCTAACAATTTTAAGAATGGAATTTAAATTAAAGATATGGTCTCTGATGGTATTTGCAGGCCCCACATGAACATTCCAAAATCAATGAACTTTAGGGATGAGTTATAGACCACCCACCTTATATTTGTATAGTCCTCCTCCTCTGGTAGCGTCCCTTGATTTTCCTAAGATTGGAGTAGATCTATGAAAAGGTGAAAAATTTCACATGGTGATACTTGGGTCGAGAGTGAAAGAGATGAATAATGACTAAAGAGGACCCGAGTACTTATTATTACACATCCAACGTGAAGAATGGTAGCTCAATTGGATTTCAGATAATGTAAATCTCTTTATTCCAACTTTTGATCTTCAAAAATCCCCAAATTGAGAGATAAATAGGTCAATCCCACATAAACTTAGATTAAGGTGGAAGGGGTGACTTAATTATATCATTAAGGGAAAAACTATAAAATTACATAGATAAATAGCCTATGCTAGGTTTTTCTGCTTGGTTTGGAAAATCGTGTGCAAACCGTGCGAGAGGGTTCTTCTAGAAAAGTCATCCCCTGCACAGTTTGATCAAACCGTGCACCCTCTATGAATAGTTACCTGGAAAAAATGGGTGCTCACATGATTATAATGCATGGTCATGCTCCAACCGTGCAAGGTGGATCTATTTGAAAAAAAAACATCTGCACAGTTTTCCAAACCATGCAGAATTCCTCACGATTTTCTCAAAATCGTGTGCCAGGTTTGTTTTCTCCAAAAAATATGGGTTTCGGGCTCCAAACAAGCCCCAGACACCCTCAGAACCTTTACTAACCCATTAGGCATCCATATTAGGTTCATATTATAGATTTAGACTGAAAATTAAAGGATACATACCTGATTGAGAAACCGGGTTCTTACATAGGAAGACTTGATTACATCTGAGGCTATATCAAGGATCTCATTGGAAAGAAATGGGTTAATATGAATCAACCAAAGAGGAAATGGTCACATACAATTTCATTGAAATACAAATATGACCCAAAACACCACACCCACTATAACCCCGCAACATTCTTAAAATAGGATCCTTAGGCTCTTAAACATAAAAAAGGATATCAAGAAATGCACCTCTAGTTGACCATCCCCAAGATGCTCGGCTTATACGGTCGTCAAATTTTCAAAAAAAACCATGATGCCTTCTTCCAAGGCCTCCCACATTTACAATGATCGAATTCACTGAAACCCATACCTGAAATCTGGTGATGCTCCCAGATCAAACCATCACCTAGTAATTTAAACTATCATGCCTCATTATGAGTGAGGGTGTGGTCCAGTTTCTACCCATAGGAATCATTAACCTATTTAAACTTGACATCTGATCCTGACAACAAGTCTAGGACATCCTCATATTCATTAAAATTAAGTTCTAGGAACTAAACCAAGGTTTTTATTACTTCACATTCATAGATTATACATTGGTAAAATGCCAAAATGTCCATAAAAATAATATTAACTAATTCTAAAGTAGAAAAACTAATTGGAAATCTAGTTAATTGGTAAAATAGTTGCTTCCCATAGGTCTTTCCATAGCAGTACAACCTAAGAATCAAGGTTTCACTCAAGACTAATCATGAATCCATGGATAACCATGATTCTAAAGCGTAATATGATAGAAACCACTCAATGAGACCAATGGTTTTTAAAACATTATCATAGCATGAGTCTCATGTTCTCTCAGTGTACCCAGATGATACCAAGATAAGGGACATGGTTTCCCTTAAGCTGATCATACACTAAGAGGAATTTAATTATTTATAAAGAGGACCTGATACACTCTTACTACCAAGAGGGCGAGGTGCTCAGTAAAGTTTCCACCCAACCATACATAACTATTAAAAAAGAGGAATAGTTGACCCACTAAGGGTTGACTCCTACAAGAAAAGGCTCGACTTCTACTTTCGATGAATCAACAACCAGACTGTGATAACCTCCTCATTAGAGGCATCCCATGGTTACACAATCACAACCATCATGGTCCATCCTCAACCAATTGTGTCTTCACAGTTGTGCATATAGCCAAGAACAACATTATCATGATCTCTAGCACGCACCAACTTAAACGAAAAAGATTACTAACCCCATGTCATTTTATGCAGTATCTAACATTTTCAAATGGTCTGTCCACAATTGTGTTCCTTATAATTGGAAGGACACATTCAATAATAATTCAAATGAAAATCCCCACCGTAAGAGTTTACTCAACGTTGTATTTAGTAAATAAAGGTATCGCATTCGACGGAACACACTCCATCGACCACCAACCATAATCCCATAGGTTTTCATCATGATTTAACAATAATTTAACCAAGAAGACATATATAAACACCCACTCAAAGATTCTAGGTTAGATTCACTTATAGACTTATATGTAAATATCTTCCTGAATTACATATGCATGTGCCCTAGAATTATGTTTAAATGAAAAAAGGACTAATTAGTGTGTCAAACACCATATCCTAATAAAACATCATCCTGAGAATTGGGATGATTTTAATTCCACCAAATTCTCAAGTCACTCCATTTGAGAGCTGACTCACATTTCAATAATAACAAATCCAGATTAAATGTTTAACACTGAACTCAAACGGTTCGATGAACCCTTTAACAAGATGATGGGTACCATGTGTAGCGATGCATACTACGCTAATATTACACTAGAAAAAGACACATATATGATATTATCCATAAGATTATTGACCATATGAATTCAAGTATATGATGGTTCGCACTGAGAACTAACCCAAGATTCACATTACTCATATGACTGTAGAATAAGATGATGCCCCCTATAGTCATCCAACACTAAAAGATATAATATGAAGGGTCACACGGCCTACTAACCGGTCCATCATGTCATTGCCATGCTTTGAACTCTATAACTGGGCATTTTGAAATGATCATACTTGGAGAAAGGATAAAAAGAATCAACCCTACCAAGGGGATTTCATCAGATAAGGTCACTATGCTTAAGAGAAAACAATGCTTAAGCCCAAGCTATAGGAAGGAGGCCTATGGGTAACACTCATGCACCTGTCTCATGGCAGATGGAATAATGAAGGATTTAAACTACCCTTACACAAAGGTTAAGCTAGAACATCACTTAAGGGTCCAGATTAATGAATTAAACCAAAAATAATTTATTTATTTAAACTTTTCAAGTTTAGTTGTAATTAAAACCAACCCTAACCATAAGGTAAACAGGAAAGTCATTTTAAACTACACCTTTATGCATTATTATTCAGTTTTATCATGTTATAATTAGTCCATTTTATAAAAAACCCCATTTTCAACACCATTCATTTATTTATATGGATTCCAAAAAAATAGATCAAGTATATTGAATTTATATTATTAACTAAAGGGGTACTAGTCATGAATTATGTCCTATAAAAGTGGACACTTTAACGAAATGCCTTTTTGTAGAATAACAAATTCCCATGGGGTTAAGCACTTTGACATATCAAAAGGAGTGAAACCTACTAGGGTCCTCTTGAGACATTCTAGGTTTATCAAAAAGCCTAATCAATTTAATCATTGAGATATTGAGAACACCCTTAGTGGTTCTAATTTATTAAAAATATGCCCCAACTATCCAACTTGGGTCCAATTGTGAATTGATAATTTTAGCCACATGGGTCATTATTTCCATGTATAAGGGGTACAAGATTTAATAAGGTAGTAAAAAACATTAATGTCAACATTTAAAAAATTTATATCTACATCAGTTTTCAAATAGAATACCTATAACAGATGGCTCAGTTCTACAGGTTACCACCTTTAACTTATCAAGTGCACATACGATTTACAAGTTTTGGGTGTCTCCCGTATAACCACAACCATTTTATCTTGGATAAAAAGGAAATTAAAAATTATTAACATTTATAAAAAATCCTTTATATATATAAGGTTTTTCCATCATGGTTCGATTATATATGCCACCATGTTCCAATTAATAAAGCCCTCATACACTCTACAAATTTGAATTTTTATCCCATTTAACAACATCCAATGTTAATGATAAAAGTTAATTTTTTCAAATTTAACATTAATAAAATAGTATTTAAGTATATAAGCATATAAAAATGGTTCGGTTATATGGTTCGTCACTTTTCAACTTATAAGACACCCATAAACCTCACAAATTTCAAGTTAACTCTCATTTAATCACAATCAGCATGTTATAGCCCAAGATAAACAAGAATAGAAGCATGGGAATTAGAAAACAAGAACACTAATTAACTAACATGGTAATAAATCATTCATGATAAAAGAATAACTAATAAATATAAAGAAGTATACATAGGTCAAATAATCCTATATTACTACTACATAGTCAAGGAACACTCAAACGTGGCATATAAGCATGGAGTGATAATTTGAATTATAAGATCATGCTCATAAAATACATAAACATGTGAGAACTAAAAATTTTGTTGAAATTTATAACATGGAATAAAAAATAAATGCTAATGGAACATGTAAGTCACATCAGAAATTTCAAATATCCTAATAATTAAATCTACATGGCATGGAATAATGCATAAAATTTTAATTTCTATAGTGCCTAGTATGATGCATGTTTTTAATATGACCTCATATCATCAGGATAAATTAATATAAATCATCATTCCAATATCATCAATATAGTAACAACATAAAACAATTTTATCACCTTGTGGTGAATTTGTATCAATTGTAAATAGAATAATATACAACTATAATTTCCCAATATAGGGAATTTGGGTTTCCTTTGTATATTGGTTAGTTATGTCCAATCATGGGGTAAATTGCAGATCCCAATGCCATAGTCTCATGTCTAAACCCAAATAGTAAAACAGAAGGAAAAATAGGCTATTATACCACTTTCTAGTGTCCCACCCTAGCTGCCACTCAACAGTGCCCCGAGACAGTTGGCCATATGACCTCAAGCGCATCTCCTAAAACATAAAAAGATTCCAACTAGTAGTGATGGACTTGGGTGTGTTTGTGGGGAGACAATTCCACCATAGATCAGAGTACGCATAGTGGTAAATAGGAAATAATAAATGGTGGAAGCATGAAAGATAACATACAGTATAAGAAATGAAGAAACAATCCAAGGATAATAAATAACCAAGAAGAAGATGAATAAAAATAACAGACACAAAAGATAATACTTATGATTTGAAGTTTTTATACAAAATATGATAGTGTAGGGTAACTGGGGATACAAATCATATACTACATTCTATCAAAAACTACAAAAGACCAAAAACTATTACACAACATCTCAAGCATAGGCTCAGTCCTTTACACCCAAAATTTATCCTATAAAGAAAGTAAATTAAGCATAATAATTATCATGAAACCCTTTATCCATAATTGTGCTCATAAAGTCTACTTGGTTACCAAACGGTGCCCAATTAGGGTGTGAGATATAAATCTTAATAGGACAGCACCCCAAATATTTGGGCCAGTCCATTTCATCTAGTAAATAATATAGTGTTCCATGTATAAATAAAAGTATAGAATTAAATAAACCAAGCATATAAACCATGGCCTAAGTTCCTAAATGAACACTTGTCACATTCCACCTACTTTAGCCTAATTCAAATGTCTGAAAAGGTACCTGTGTAGTCACAAGAGATATACAAGGTCCATTGTAAACAAGGATAAAAAAGAAGGCATACCCCCAAGCTTATTCTCTAGCTTGGGGTCTCATTTCCATGTCATCACATAATCATGATCTACTATAAATTAGAAGCATAATATATGTTACTAGCTATCAAGCCGTAGAATCCATGGGTAGAGCCCAGAGCCCGTCCAAGGTGATATAAACAAAATACCAAGGGCCTCTATGGGAACATACAATAAAACCCAAGACCTCTGAGTCTATCTAAAGAAACCCATATGGCGTTCCTTATATCACTCAAGGTATGGTGACTCTGATCCCATACCTTGTATATCCCATAGGAGATCAGGTATCACCTAAGGAATATCATATCCATCATGCCAACGTATCTATCTTCAGTTTCTCCCCTTTGGAACCAGATTTTTTTATGAGTATAAGAAACCAATCGAGATCCCATACATGTAAATCCAAAGAATTTCTCTCAGTGCATCAAATAGTTCCAACCGGACATAGAGATTACATCCAGGGATACCTTAAAGTAGGATCCATGTTTTATCTCAGACCATAACACATGATCCATATTAATCGAGGAACATATCACATGGAAAAGAATTCATATAATAGCCTACCCTTAAATAAAAATCTCATGCCCAAAATCTAACAAGCTATTTATATATCACAATTAACTCCAAGCACTTTGGAACAATTCTAATAAAAGGAATAATGAATTAAACATGAGCAACGCATGAGCATATAAATAATTAAAATAAAATCAAAGGAATATAGAACTATCATTCCTCTAATCACATGTTATCAATGAAATTCATATAATTCGAGATATAAATCTTGAACAAGCATAAAATTCCATTAAAACCAAAAAAATGGCATATTCCGTACATATTAAAGGAGGCATGGTTCATAGCATGTGGAATAAAATATAGAATATTCATTAGTAGTGGCCTAAAGAGAAAGCACATATATCAACAATCATGTTCAATGGAACATGGAATTTCATATGGGGCCAATCAATAAGAATTTAAGAATAGGAATTCCCAAAAGGGATCTAACTCATGTCGCATCACTCATCTTAATTAATTTCATAAGTATAAGGCATTAAAACAAGGTCCGCACTCATGGATATCCATTTATCTTAATTCAAATTATAAGTTAAGGTATTTAATCAAAATAAAACTCACATATCCAAGGTGATTTTAAATTTTAAACATGAAAAAAAGGTCATGGAAGAATGATCACACCCAAGGGTAGACAAATACAGGGAGAACACCCCATGGATGGGTTTCGTCTTAAGTTATGGTCACTATGGACATGGAAAAACACTTTAAATAATTTATTTAACAAAATAAAGCCTTGACAAAAGGTTCTAAAAAGAAAAACAATGGTAACAAATATAAAATGTGAGTAAACGAATGGAAAGAGCATAGACCCCCTACCTCAAAGTGGTATCACTCCACTATTCTATTATCAAGGATTGATTCAACCTAAAATAGAATAAATTGGATGATTTTTCAAAATCCTCAAAAATAGGGGAAAAGTTGTTGCAGAAAAATAGAACAATATATGGAAGAGGAAACAAGAAATAGAAGCATGGAGGAGTAATATAATACCTTGGGATTTACAATAATTTCGACTTGAATGAATTAGGCACTGGATGAAGGAGATAAGAAGAGTCATGAGAGGTGAAGAAGAGGAGTTCCACGCATGGGAAGGAGAGAAAATCTACTAGAAAAGATATGGGAGTAAAGAAGAAGGTTAAAAACATTTCATTAAGTATATAAAGGTAATTTAACCCTAAAACTAGGTTTATTGATTTGGACACATAGTTTTGAAAAGTTGTGTTCCTTAGAAACCCACCTCACATGGTTTGTCCCGCATAGTTAGCCTAACCATGCATCAACCATGAAATGAATACTGTGAGGGTACTACCTAAGTGGAAATAACTATGTGGGATAGGTGCATGGTTTGTTAAAACCATGAATAGCTCATACAAAACCTACTACTCCTATGGTTCAGGCCACACATTTTTCTGTTGGGATCCGCATGGTTTCAGAAAAACTGTGTTCCATGTTTAGAGCATCGAAACATGGGATTTTTAGGTCCTGATGCTCCCGAAACTCAAAAAGACACCTGAGAGACCCATAGGGCATTTATCTAAGTCTAAAAAATTATTTTAAGCGCTATAATTCTTGGAATTTCTTTTCTAATCCTAGTTCAAAGAACAGATCATCTACAAAACAACAAAAAATAAAATTCTCTTGAAATTTTACCATGTCTCAAAACATGGGTTGTTACACCTTAATTCTCAAAACACAATTAATTTCCCCTTCCCTATTTTATCCTTTTATATTAATAAAACTATATGAATATTATTTCCATAGTTCTTTATAGAAAATATCCCTTGATTCTTTGAAATTAATTCAACCTTGATCCAAATCTCTTTAGAATTTTTCTAGTTTTACTATGATAATGAAATAATAATATTTCAATTTTAAATTCCTAAAAATATAATTCCATGAACTACTCAATTGATTCTACACAAATATTGGATTAAATAATGGATTGAAAAATATCCTATGATAATTTAAGATTTCATTTCCATCTAAGTATCATCATGATTGAATTCTAGAAGCATATTTTGAAAAGGAATCCTTCACTTAAATACTCTTTAATAGAGCTAAACCATATGAAATTCCTTATATTTGATTTTTTGTAATAGTAAAATTAAACTTATGATTTTCTTATTTAAACAATGAATTTTTTATTTTTTCACATGAAATGATATTTTATAAGAGTAATATGACCCTAAATAACCTCAACATGACCCTTATGTGATTTCCAAATAACCCTTACAGTTTTCTCCCACTTCCATATTCTTGTATAAAAAGTCATAATAACTCTTAAAAAAGTAAAATCACTCTAATAAAGAGTATAAAAAACTCTTATTATTTCCATATAACCCTTATGAATATTTTAATGACCATTATGGTTTTATCATTAATTTATTAATTCACTATTATTAGGATAATGTGAATCTTAAGGATTCTAGAATGAATCTTAAGGATTATAAAATAAATCATACAGTTATCATGGGTCTTCATGTCTTTTCCAAAATATTTCATGAATAAGTATAAAAATTAATCCTATAAAAAAGTTTTTTACAAATCTTATGAAATATAACTCTTCAAATTTCCACTAATTTATACATTCCAAGTTTGACCTTAGCCTTCTCAACATAACTTCAAACATCTCAAGAGATTTTAGGCCAACACAAAATAAATACATAATAACCTTCTAATACTTCTTACTCATGGTCAAAAACAAGTAAACCATTATTCTAAAATTACATTGGGTAATTAAAAATAAAATTTATTTCTTAAATATTATGTAAAATGGGCTAATAATAAAATAATAATATATTCATTAATATTCTTCGATTTAAGACCAACTACTTTTAGGTCAATTTAAACAAATAAATGGAATATGACAATCTATTTCCATAATTATCATAAATAAAGTTTAATAAAAAAATTATTATATGTGAAATCAACTATTTTTTTAAGATTACTAATATTCAAATGAATGGTCACTATTAAATAACTTTATTATATATGATAAAACTACCACCAATAAAATAATCATGAAACATTTCATTACAAACTAAAGTTGAAACTACCATGGAACATAAACATAACATCATAACTCATTACACATTATGAATTAAATTATCTTAACTCTTTTGTAGATGATAAACTCGCGAATATAAAAGAATAATTAAACCCCGTATATGAAAGAAATCATAAGATGAATGGAGGAATTTCCACTCGATGCCCAAAATAAATTTTTAATAACTAATACACAAGTTATAAATTGATATAAATGATAAATATTAAATTAAATAAGTATAATAAAGGATTTGAAATATTTTATTAATAAATAATTTTTTATTATAAAGGGATCTAGAGCAGTTTGAGAAAGTTGAGAGTTAAGGAAAGTAAAAATTATTTTTCATCTTCATTTTGATTGGATAATTTTGTTATATATACATTTTCTTCTATGATATATATATATATATATCATTTTATATATATAAATTGTACCCTTACCCTTGTTAATAAGTAAGTTACATGCCACTTTTCCATTTCTTGGTACTTCTTTCATAGTTTATAAAATTAGAAAGGGGATTTATCTATAAAATTATTTATGTTTATAAATTAGTCTCTCTTTCTCTCATATTTTCATATATTTTATTTATATATTTTAATTTTGTGGTTTTATATTCTGAGATATTTTAATATCATGTATTTTCTTTTTTTATTCCTTTATATTTAACTATTTTAACTTTTCCTAATTTGTAAAACAATCAAAATTTTATGTAAATTACTTACTAAATTTTTTAAAGTTTATGATTTTATTAAAATGGTTTTTTATCTATGCCAATACTCTTTTATATTGTAACTTTTAAAAATAGATGAGGTTATATTTTCTTTCTCTAGGGATTTATATTCTTGGTATCATTTACAAGGGATTGTATTTTTTTAAAGCCTTTTTTTCATTTTTCATGTGTTAGGAGGATATAGGGATGTATGGTAGCAGTATTATAGTGAGGTATATATTATATTTCATCATTATTTTCTTATATTCTATTTAAAGATAGATAAAGGCATTATTTATCATAAAATACAACTCAATTGGAGATTATCATTATTATACAGTAAAGAAAAAACATTATATATTGCATAGTATTATTATATATTGATTTTATTATAGTATAAAACATTAAAAATGTTTTTTTAATGTCAAAATCTTATATATTGAGAAAAATTATACATATTGGTTTTTTTAAAGAAAAATGCCTTATATATTGGGAAAACATTTCATATAGGTTTTTGTTCAAGTCAGAAACCATACATATATGTTTAAAACATACATACCAGTTTAAAAGAAAAAAACTTTTATATTCCCTTTTAAATTTTCTTTTTTTCTTGAATAACATTTTATCATTGATAATGAGAATTTAAATTATACAGCCTATAAATTTAATAATTTTGTTAAGTAATAAAAAATCCTTTAACTTCAATTGGATTTTTATTTTGATTTCAGGTTATTTAAATGTTATGATGTGGTGTTGATTTAATTTTCCACAAACTTCCTTGATCATATTGGTGTAATATCCTCAATTATATAAAAAATAAAGGGGGTGTATGATCGAGTTATAAATGGGCTAAGTGCCTAATTACCTGTATCTTAATATCATTATAAATTCTCAGTTCCCTTCTCACCTTCTTCCTTCATTTACTATTTTCATTCTTCTTAGTATAGATAAAGATAGAATTATGTCTATTTGTGGGTAAATCATTGGTGATATTTTACATGAAATAGGTTGGTGGAAGCTCCATTAGTGATTAGATTTTGTTTCATCAATGTGAGATCACTCAACATCATTGAGGTAGGGGTTTTTTAATCCTTCCTTATATCTACTAGAATATATGTTTCTTGATATGATATGAAACCTAATAAGATAAATTTTTTACCCTAAGAGTCTTCATATATTATCCGTTTAAATCCAATGTTACTAAATCTATTCAATTTTTATTAACTATGAAATGATTGATTATAATTACTATTATTAATAAATTAAAACCCTCTAATTGAACCTTATAAGTCATGACTTCTTTTACCACATAATCCTTGCAGTGGCACTTCGTGGACTCAGTGGCCTCGATCCTTTTGTTGTTGCTAGCCTCTTCTTTCCTAATTATATCTCGCTGGATAGCGTCTCCCACGGAGGCGCAGTGCTAGTCCGCGGCCTTGTTTCCTGATCTGTGGGCTGAGGAATCTTCTATGTCTCTGAGGTGTGTGGGGGATTTTTTTTTGCAGTCTTTGGGTGTGTATTGGTTGGAAGAAATGGGATTTTGGTGGCCAGACTTCCGTCTAGAATTATGTTGATTTCTTCTGCTTCCTTTATCTCTACTGTCATCTTGGTTTAGGTTTTGTCGGTTCATGTTGATGTGTATGTTTTATGGTATTGGTCTCTCTCTTTGATAAATTGGTGTTTTTGAATTTCTGGATCTTCAAATTCCTCAAGACGAGTTGTTTATATTTGAAGGATTTGGAAATGTAATGGATTTTATCAAAATCCAATGTTTCTTTATTGGCTGTAGCTTTGGAAGTGAAGAAATGGGGTGTAGTAATTTGTGATTTGATGATTTGTTTATAATTTTCGGTTCAAGAATAGATTTTTGGTGGCCTATGGTTGGAGGTTTGAGAGTCTTGCAACTATTATTCTACTGGAATTGCTTCAGATGGGGTTCAGAGAACAGGTTTCCTCCTAGTGTTTGATTTTGGATTCATATGGTTGAGAGGGTATGGCTTTTCCATCGATTCCATGCTCATGCAGTCATGCACGAAACTGATTTTCATGAAGTGATGAGTATGAGAAACAGATTTTATGTCTATGATGCTAGGTAGGATCTCTTCTTCGTAGGTTTGAATGAGTTGTTTGTTCTTGATTTTTTTTATTGTGGTGCTTTGAATGTTTTTAGTCGTTAAAGTCATGTATAGTTTCTCACTTTTTCCTCAAAAGTGACTGAATATTAAAAAAAGTAATTTTTAGACATAGGTAATGGGAATTATTTTGGAAATAGAATTGGGGATAAGGAAACATTAATTCTAATGAAGAATAAATAGATATGAAAATGTTTAGTTGGGTACTTTTTTGAACTATTATTATTGTTTTTAAATTGAATATAGGTTGCTTTATTAAATTGATGACACTGTGCTGAAATCATATAAATTAAAATTGATGTGGAATTGAAATATATTAGTGATTGAAATGGAATCATAAAATTAATTATTAATGAAATTGGTAATGAATTAAGTATTTCACCTCTCGTACTTATGGATTGGGAAATTTTTTTAGTTTAACAAGTTCAATGTCTATATATGGGTTATCATATTGAAATAGATTTAGAGTATGGTTTATTATTAGATTTATATTCCCTTTATTTTACTTCTAGAATGTTTATTTAACTAATAGTTGGTTATAAACTTATTTGTGAAATAGTTTTTTTATTAAAATCAAAAGAATAAACATTGCCTTGTGATTCCATTTACTTCCCTAAGATGATTAAATAGGGTTCTTTTGGATTGTGAGAAGTTATAAAAACAGATTTTAAAAGTTTAATTTGTTAAATTAAAGCCTTTACTTGTGTTTTCAAGTGAAGTAAGAGTGTCTGAGGATTGTTGTTGAGTGAGTTGGTGAGTCTTAGTGTTAGTAATAATGGTATATTATAGTTTCTATTTAAGATTTGGATTTGAGGTGTTGGTTAATTGTTAATATTTGGTTAGTGTTCTATAAGGAAGTGGTTCTTGGGGTTATAAGTATATAATATTGTTCAATCCTAGTTAATAAATTTTAGGTGATTTTTTTTTAATTAACTAATTAATTAATTGGACTAAAATAACTAAATGGTAAATGATTACGCAAATAATTACACATGGAATGATATTATAATAACTAATATATGTATATTTTATATTATAGTGAGGATTACTATATCATGAATTGGTGTGTTTCTTTAATAAAAAAAATTATGAACTATTTAATTTGTTAACTCATGAGGATTCATTTATTATTATTTCTTGTGTTTTTTATTTTTCCATTCCTTGTTTCTTTTTATGATTGTTTTTCTGTTTGTATTATTTTTTGTGACATTATGATACTATACATGTAGGATATAATGTATTTAAATGATTTACATACTTGTATGGGAAATAATGTATTAAGTAATAGTTTATACATACAAGGTTTTTTGTGGCTCAAGATTATCGTATGTATAGTCCTTAAAGGCAATAATGGATTTGGGTTTTGATATGAATTTATATACACACATGGGTTTTAATAGATTAAAGAATGGTGTATGTGTGTCTATATAAATTCATGGGTTTTAATGGATCAAGGTTAGGAAACTTTAACCCATTTATGGTTCATTATAGATCCATGTTATAATATGTACACATTTCTCCAAGTTGTGATGACTTGAGGTTATGTTATATATTTTCATCGTAGTGGATTGATGTTATAGTATGAGTTTTTATTATGATTATACGATGATTTTGTGGTGGATGTGATGTGGATATAGTTATATAGTGATGGATATGATGTGGTTGTGGTTATGTGGTAGTGGTTTTGATGTGGTCATGGCTATTATCTTTTGATGGTGGTGATTTAATCGTGATTGGTTGATGATATAATTGATTAATCATGATGGTTGAAGGAGTTTTCATGTGTTTTTGGGCATTTTCCTTCATGGATATATGATTTCAAGAATATAAAATTAGGCTTGTTTATTTATGGAATTATATATTGAACTAAAATTATGACTATAGGTGAGGAAATTAAAGGTTATAGTTATATGAATCTTTGATATTATTCTGGCTTCCTATTATCTTACATACTTAGCCTATATTATATAGTTCTCTAAATTAATTTATCACACTCATGTCTATCCCAAAACTTTTATTTCATGTAGATGATGAATTTAGTATAAATATGATCACACTGATTACTCCCAAGTGTTAAACTCTATATAGTTTCCAATAATCCAAATTTGGTGGTTACTTTATTACATTATCATAGCCTAAAATACTTTTCATTTTAGTAGTCTTGTAGAACTATATATATACATGATACCCATTTTACATTAGGAATCGAATATAGAACATAACAAAAAAATGTTCAATATCCTTGAAACATATTCAATGATTTCATCTTCATATCCTAGGGAAGAAAAAAAATAAGGATGAGCTAAAATTCTCAGTAAGGGTTAGTAAAATGGAAGATCTTATGAGTAAATAAGTAATAATAAGTATGGTGTGTATATAATTGAAAACACATTCCATTTAATCAATAACTTGAGAATGAAATTTATTTATAGATAATATCAATATAGTAATCTCATGGATAATAATAACTGAATTCTTATTGAAGGAAATGCGTGATATTGGACATAATAATCTCAGAAATCATGATATCTATATCATCAAGTCCTTATTACAAGATAGTTTAATCGATCGATGGGTATACACTAAAAACACAATTAATTTGGAAAACTCATTTGTCTCATGAGACATGTCGATGTGTCGAGGGGATATCCATAATCAAGCCCCATATTTCATTGCATACCCAATTAATTCCTCATATATTAAATGATCTATAAAATTTATAAGCAATGTACCTTATCAATAAATATCAATATTGATTAAAAAATATAGATTTATCATTAATTTCCCTAGTCAATCAAATAACATTCATAGTAAAACACAATATGTAAATATGTTTTATTATTTTGGAATTAATTATACCCATGATAAAAATGATATGGATATTTAATAGAAATTTAATTTCCAATGATCTAAATAAAGTGAGGGATTCAATATAAAGTAACCAACCATGAAGTTAAAAAGAGATAAGAGATTATCATTGATTCAGCAGAAATATAGGTTTTGTAATAAAATTACATCTTTTAGAAAAATAAATAAAATAAATGGGAAAAATTTAAATAATAATTTTATAAATATATTTCTTTATAAAACAATTTAAAATGAGTATAATAAGATAAATATCATAAAACAATTAAGGTGATGGAGAAGTTTTTTACTGACATATACATTAAAAAACATTCCTTTTAAGTTTTTATAAAAAAATATGAAAATGAAACTTTTAGAAAATGTTATAAATATTACTTTATGACCTTTTAAAAATCCAAGGATAACTTCAAATTTCCTTAATAAAATATTTTAGCAAATAAAAGGACTTTTTTAAAATAATTATGAAAAATATTGACATTGAAGAGAAATATTCCTGATCAAGATGAGAAATAAGATCATGTTTTATTTTAAAAATTTATTTCCTTGATTAAAGAACCAAATATTTTAAAATTTGTTAGAAATTATATAAACTCCTTAAATATATAGAGTATAATAAAATGTATTTATTTTTTTAAGGATGTATTATGGGATTCATTCAATAAAAATTAAGGAAATCCCCAAAAATGAGATTGTAAAATAAATCCTTATATATTTGGTAAATTTTAAATTATAACCCCTTGGGATAATAAATATTAATTAAAACAATAATAATAAATAATAATTATTTATTAATTTTAAATATATAAAATGGTTTTTATATAAACCACATAGTATTAAATAGGTTCATAGTATCAAATTTGACTCAACGAAGTGGAAGTTGAGAAAACATCCCTTACCTCGAACATCCATTTAATTTAACATGATTTAACCTCATGTATGATGGATTTAAACATGTTATTAATTTATATAATAAAAATTTTAACATTTAAAATATTATATATTATTCTCTTATAACATGTTATCACCCATTCATTAATAATATTTCATTATTAACTTTTCTTAGGGTGTTAAATACTTTATTTTTTATACATTTTTTCATATAAATTATTATTCTTGTTTATGGGTTATATTTACAGAATATATAGACTGATATTACTATTATAAATATAATATTTTCTTACTAGATACATTTTTGGAATCATTCTTGACATTTTTACAAGGAAAATGAATCACATCACATCACGAAGAGGTAGGGCATACATACACACGAAGGTCATCGTCATTTTCTTAATGGATGAAAGCATAAGTATGTTGATGATATATTAATTTTAAATAATAAATATCATTTAATAATTATAATATATATTAATTATTTCTATCATTATTACTATCCCTCTGAGTTAATGATAGAAAACAAATCACATCAGTTTGCGAGGTGGCAGTTGGATGTACACACGAGCGATGGTTTTGTTTTCAATTTGATGGATAATGATATGGATAAATATTATTTCAAAAAAAAATAATTTTATATGGTAGATATTAGTATTATTATATTTTAATTTTCTTACAATGTAATTAAAGGTCTTATTATAATAGGTAAAAAATAAAGAGCTTAGTGAAGATGATTGCCTTAGCTAAGAAAAACCACTTTTGGATATCTTATTAAGAACCCAAGGGTTAGTATTTTGGGAATAAGAAAAGATATAAAATGTGATTAATCTTTTTTTAAGGGATTTTGGTAGTGTTTAGTTGAGATAAATCTCTTAATAGGTGCGATGAAGTTACGGGAGGAGGAGTCCATTTATAATTGAGGTGAGTGGAACACTTGTAATTTTTTAATGTTTTAAAATAATTTCAAGTCACATTATTGAATCAATGGCTCCCAAATGGATCACATTCAAAGGTGTTAAGTTTATGGTTGAAATAAATATATCCAATGGGTTTTTTGAATGTTTTTTGGTCATTTTAACCCTTATCCTTTTAGGTTAACCACTGGTAAACCCGTTTTAACCAAGACCATGGTAATTAATTTTTACAGTTTTTACTATTCATTATGACAAAAAATTAGGTTAAAATTATTTTATAATATTAAATATTATAATTAAAAATATAAAATCCAATTTATCAAATTCAATTCATATAGTTTATAGAATTTAATTTATAAATAAACAAATAAAATGGGTTGAAAATGGTTTTTCAAAAATAATATTTGTCAAGCCTAAGATGATCTTACATTAACTAAATGACTATTAATAGTAATTATATAGATTTAAATTAATATATTTGGATAAAAAAATGATAAATTTCATTTAAATAACTCATCATTAAATCATATTTTCATTAATTAAAATGGAAAGACATTATGTTTTGAAAAAAATAGTTTTCTAGAAAATATCCATTTTTACCTCTAAATGATCTTATATTTATTTATATCAAATAAATTATAAATACATAACTAATTATAAATATTACAAATTATTATTACATATAAAATTATTAATATTGAAATAATGTATTTTTAATTATTCAAAAAATATTTTTTTAAGGGGAATTTTTAAAAACTCATTTGGGGCTTATTTTAACATAGTAAGATTAAAATCGATATTCACCCCATAAAATTAGAATTTTTGTTTCATGAAATATTAAAAATATAATTTTATTACAATATAACTTTCACTTAATAAAATTAAAGTACAATTGTTTCAATATTGTCTCTTTTTGATCTTATGTAATAACCATTACATCCATCTAAGTGTGATTACGTGATAATGCACTAATTTTAGTATAGAGAAATTTAAAAAAGGTACATCAAACATTTTACTAGGTTGAATTTAAGTTAAAAATAGAATAATATTTATTATTAGTGATTAAATTTATAATTACATATATTTATTTGATGTAGTCTTTGTAATTATGTGTCATTCATATTTAACAAGCTGATTCCAAAAAGACAAAACATTCTTTATTATAAACTCATAATAGTATAATATACTCAAAAAAATCATAAAATTATATTCCTAGTTTTATAATTTAAATAATAATTCATGTCAATTAAAAAACTATAATATCATGTTATGAATTAAAAATTACTTGTTTGTATTAATATAAATAGTTTTCCAATTTGTTTTCATTGATAGTGAAGAATGTCTAAAAGATATTTAGTTGAATAATTTACTTTTTCTAGAGGATTCTTGATAAACCATTCCTTTTATTATTAAATATTGGTTAATCAAAAATGTTTTGGAAGAAATATTTATGAAGTGTGTTTTATAATATAATATTCCTTAATATTCAATTTTAAACCATGTTTAAAGTTGAACCAATGATTTTAGAAGTATTTTTATTTGAATGAATGTTATAAGTATGATTTAATTTAATTGAAAATCCTAATAGAGTTATGAATTAATATAACATATCATGTATGAAATAATTAAAAACTATTATTCATTCCAAATATGTATTGAAAATAAAATGGATTAATGAGGAATGATTTAAATAGAAAATTAATGTGATAGACATGAACTGGTTATTGTAGGAATCATTTCTGAGATTGTTAAATTCCATAAGTGATTTTTTAAGAAAGAATGATAAAATATGTGACATGTTAATTTCTATTTATAACATATTAATTATGATTAATTCCAATTGTTAAAATATGATTTAAAATTTCTATAGGTATTATTATGTTATTTTTTTTATAAGTAAATTTCATGAAAGAAAAAAGTGGAAATTGAGAGATGAATTAAAAGAATGGTATGATGTTAATAAAAAATATGTTATGGAAAAGTAATATAATTATATTATTATAATCATTTGTTAGTTATTAAATCATTGAATATGAATATACCATGATCACCTTCCAGGAAATGTAACTCATATTGATTGTAAAATATTATGTATTGGTTGATAATCTTTGTCTTTATTGGTTTAATATTTCCATTCCATATTGGTAATACATTTCTTAGAGCATAAAGTTTAGTTGTTGATGTTGTTGATTTACCATTTCACTTTTTGTGAAATAAATAATTATAATGATTTCATTGATATCTTTATTAATATTTTATATGATATTGTGAGGTGGATATGGTTGATTGGGGAAAATGGATATAAGGTTAGGAAATGATATGGTGTAAAGGTATGGTTGACATTTAGATGTGTTTATGGTTGGATTGAAATAGAAATAGTGGTTAATTATTAGTGGCTTGTTTGAAAACTATTTTTCCATATTTTCTAGTCATTGTTTTATTATTTTCAATCCATTTTCATTTATTTTCTAGCCACTATATGTTGAATTTCTCAATGTAACTAGAATTAATAATGTTGGTTTATTATATTTGGTCCTTGGTCTCTTTAATATTACATGGTCTAATTAAAATATTTTTGTTTGTGTATTAGGTTCATTATATATGGTATTAGTATTTTTCCTCTATATATTATAGAATGTAGATCCCCTATCATGATATAAACTAAAAACCCAAATCTTGGTTGATAGTAAAGAGTATGTTTGGAGAAAGAATATATCTATATATGATGTGACATTATCTATGTTGTTTATATGATTTATGAGATATTTTCTAACCTTATTATTTTCCTTGGAATTGTCTTAGATCTGATAAATTATATAACATATCCACTTATATGGGGTACACTGGTAGAAGTTTCTTTAAATATTCAATATGGGTTTAACCTACATTATGAAAATAGATGATAATGTAAATAATATTAAAAAAATTCTAATAGTAAATTTATATAAATATATTGGGTTATGAATCTCATGGACTACGGAGGTAGAGTATATAGAGATTCTTGAGAGATAGTGTGAATATCCAAGCCCAAGACTTAAATAGTTTGAGGTGTCTTGAGACAAGTTAGTCATTCTATATTTATTTCTTTTTGATATTACATCGTTAGTATAGATGTTTTGTGTATGGAATGTTTCTCATTCATCAATGATTAGTTTTTTATGTTTTTTTAAGTTAGGTGTTTCATATGTTGGAAAGTGTACACATTCCATTATAAAACCTCAATGTGACTTTTAAGGTAATTATAAAGTCAAGTTTTTAAAAATTGGTTGTTTGTTGAATTGTATTATATAAAAAAATTCATTTATTATTTAAGTTCTTAAACAAAATTATAAAAGTTATAATGGGTTTCAATTTTATTAAACTTAAATGATTTCAAATGGTTTGTGACTTATTTGTAAGGGGTATTTAGTTTAACACAATGTTGTTGAGGAGAAGGGCTAGTTTTAGTTAGGTTGTTTGTGATTTCGGGTGCTTGATACCCTTTTCCCTTGTTTTTTGGCTCCTTTAGGTGTCTATGTTCCTATTTTAGAGGTATTTTCTGAGTTTATTAGACATATAATGTTTTTCTCAATGAAAGTGAGTTATATTCATGGACCACCCTTTTTATGGAGATTGTTCATAGTGCGTTCAATCTATTTGAGAGGTATATTCCTATGGCTATTATGATTTGAGATTTTATTATTTTGGGTTTGGTTTTGGATTATATAGAAGGTAAATTATTTTAGAAGTATTTAATATGAATACATGGGATTAACTATCCTATATGTTGGTTGGATTCACTTTTATCTCGGTACTATTTTGATTCATGGGGATGGGAATTGTTTAAGAGGTATCTGATATAAGGTTTCAGAATTTTATGAACCATTTACTTTATGTTTCTTATATATTAAGAGGATTCAATGAGGTCTAGTTTTAGTCTTATGGTCAGGTATATATCAAATTTCATTATTCTTGGATTATATCATATTTTACGATATATAGAGGTATTTTCTATCATAAAATATTACTCTTTCAGAGAGTATCCATATTATATGGAAAAGTAAAATCATTAAATCTTAAATAACAATCTTAAATATTGATTTTTTTAATGTATAAAACCCTCTATATATGTTTTTTAAAAGAAAAAAAATTAAATATTTAGGAAGACCAAACATATAGGTTTTTTTAAGGAAAAAACCCTAAATATTGAGAAATACATTATATATAGGTTTTTATTAAATTCAAATACCTTACATATTAGAGGAAAACATATTTTTAGGTATATGTTAAGGGTAAAAATCTTATTTATTACCTTTTCTATTTATATTTTTTTTTTTGAATTTCATTTTATGATTGATAATAAGATTATCAATTGTAAAACCTGAAAACTTGGAAATTTTCTTACTTAATAAAAAATATCTCACATCAATAGGATCATTATCATGATTTTGGGGTATATAAATTCTTTGAAATGGTAATGAATAAATTTTTCATCACCCTCATTTACCATATCATCATGAAATTTCCACAAACATATCAAAATTAAAGGGGTTGGTTGTATAAGTTTTCAAAGAGGGGTACACATGATTCCCTATATCTAAATATTATTATACATTATGGGTTCCCTTTACATATTATTTATTAATTACCTATTTGTATTATTATTTTTATAGTTATATTATATATTATGTTTACTTCTAGTGAATCATTGATGATATTTTACATGAAGTTGGTTTGTGGAAGCTCCATTAGTGCATAGCTTTAGTTTCTTGGATATGGGATCACTTTACATCATTGTGGTAGGATATTTCTAAGACTTTATTCTATATTTATAAATTTATATTTCATGATATTATATGAAACCTTCTAGGTTAACTTTTTGACCATATGGCCCTTTGGTTTTTATCCTTTATAATCTGATAATAATAAAATATTTGATTGTTATACCCATTTAAAAAAATGAATGGAATTACCATTATTAAAATAAAAACCACCCAAAAAACCATGTAATCCACTATTTCCTATACCACTTAAAAAAATTAATATACATCTTCACAGAGCACCCTTAATTCTTCTCAACATAGTAAGGTTATACTCTTACCTCAGTATTGATGGAGTTGGTTTTATTTGGGAGAGGGGTTTCTATTTACTTTATGAATTTATATTATCATATCTTCTCATATGCTCAGTATTGTTCATTTGGTTTGAGGAAAGGGGTTATTGAATGTTTATTCTTCCTTCAATTTCTCTATTCTGAGTTTTATCATGCCTTCATTGTTATAACTACTTTTTTTACATCCCCTGATTTTTAATTTTTAATTGTGATATCCTTATAGAATTTTGTTGTTTTGAAAATATTCATCTTTATATTATTGACATTATATGTTATCCTATGTGAAATAAGATGTATTTTTTAAATGCGTTTGAGAAAGGGGAAACTAGAATGATGATTCAGAATATATAGAGATGAACATGTTTAGTTGGATAATTTGTAGAACTTTCATTTTTTTATATATTGAATATTTTTTGTTTCATTATATTGAAGATAAATTTATGGAATCATATAAATAAAAAGTGATATGGACTATAAATAATTACTATAAATTTTCTCAATAGACATGATTATATAGTCATGGTCAGCAGAACCATAGATAGAGGGAAACCTAATATCATAGTACTTATAAGACTATAGTATTAGGTCTCCCTGAGTCAGCCTATAGTCATAGTCTATGAGGATAATAGAAACAGGAACACCTAAAACCATAGTATAGTGTGTTCATGGAAGTAAAAATACATGCGAAAAAACACAATTTCAAGGGAGATATGTGGGAAGATCATGGAAAATTAATATACCCATAGTTGATGTTGAACATGGATATAGCATATTTTAAGGCCATGATCCATGCAGACTATAGTCATAGGTCCCATCTGTAGGTTCCGGGTGTAGTGGAAGCGCGTTGGTGTGTTTTCCCAACTTTAATTTTAACGTTAAGAAACGTTCAATCCGAGATTTGTCATGATTTAAAATGCTGAATCTTCGAAATAGAACAAAAAACAAAAAACTTAAGAGGGAATCCCAGAACCATAGAGATAGTATCATCATATGTTGGTTATAATTAATTTAATTAATTCACAAGAATTACCTTGTTGGAATTCTTTCTTCGTTGATGTCTCTGGTCATGATCCTGTGATCTGTCGTTACGTCATAGAATCCAAGTGTAGGATTCCTCTAGTGGTGATCCACACGTGTGCCACGTGTCTTCGGATGCCGTCGAAGGGATCTTCGGGTGCTAGTGCGGAAGAACCTTCGCTTACGTTGTCCGCCTTTGATCGCCTTGGTCTCTCAGTCTTGAGAGTGTTCTCGGAGGAAGGAGTTATTTCGGCCTTGAAAGAATTCTCCAGAATTTTTGTGCACAACGATTGATTGAAAATTTTTGGGGTTGTGAGGATATTTATAATCGTGTTTGAGGTCATAGAGTTATGACAATAAATAAACAAATTACGTGTTTTATTTATTTCATTAACACTTATTGAAAACCCCTACGTCGAATGATTAATTCCTTGACATGCACCCACGCTGATTATAATTAATATCACAATAATGATATTATTTCCTCAAAATCCCGACTAGAAAAACTGCATATCTTGTAATCATTAATACACGGCGTGTACTTTTTTCCCATAAAACTACACGGCATGTATATTAAATATACACGGTGTATACCATTATTTTCCACTTTTCTTTATCTCCTCCTCCATATTTATTAGACCTTGAGTAATGGCTATTTATTTCTTAAATAAATGTAACTACATTACACGCTAATAAATATATTATTTCACCTACAATATATTCTCTCTAATAACTAGTGTCGAAATAAATGTGATCAGGTGTCCTTAAATAATTATTAATCCATAGTAAGGAATAATCTTTATTTAACTCGTTAAATTAATATTTAACTGAGATACATGGACACGCTTAGTGTGTGACCCTCTAGGCCTCTTTCTCTATGGCATTAAGTGGAGCCTGCCTAAAGTCCAAGGTTAGAGTCTAGAAACACCCCAAGGCACCCATAGAGAAAGAAGTTAACGCCACAATGACGTGTCACCTCATACGAACACTTACCTTGTAATATAATCCCTTTGTCACTATCTCTCGAATAAAGCGGGTTGCATGCTAGTGTCATCAACCCATGTGCTCGATTATTCTTTCTTTGACTTTCCAGAATTGAACTCGCCCATACCTTACCATGGCTATGGATTTATTTATGCTATATCAATTCCATAAAAGGGTATGATATATCTACTTTCATTATGGAACAGAAGGGACAAATCCTTTCCCGCATTATATATTAATACGATATTACTCATGACGCACCCAATATATCCTACCTCGCTGCGAACAGTGTGTCATCACAGTTTACGTAAATACATCTAAGTGCATGAGTTGTAATACCCATTTAAAATAATCATAAATTCTAAGGACCAATACACACGTCCGCAGATAGGAACATCCAATGACACTATGAAATGTGGAATTCCTACTGGCAGGTCTCATTCTCATAATATCCTCCTGGATATTACCAAGGGCGCACACCATGAGAAGGTGCCTCAAAGTTTTATGAGTCCTCACCCCTAATGTCCTGTATTATTTGTGTCCCTCAAATAACATCATTCGGCCATAGAACATATATTCAAGAACAGTGTTATGGAACTTCCAGGTTCTTATCATAGTAGGAATCTTCTATGACCCATTAATGCAACAGCTGTCCTTAGGACATTATCACATGCATTGTCATACAGAAGAACAATCAAGATGTGATAAGGATTTTATTAATGAATAAAGTACAAAGTAGTTGGTTCTAGGCCACCAACTCCAACAGACTCCTACTTGGACTAGAGCCAACTACTAACAACCTTTAACCCGCTAACTCTCATATGATATTTATTCTTCTGGTTAGATAGGCCTTTAGTCATGGAGTCTGCCACGTTCTCTTCCGTGGACACTCTGCTCACTGCAACTTCATCCCTTTGATAGAAATCCCTCAAGAGGTGATACATCTGGAGTATGTGCTTTGTCCGTTTATGTGACCTTGGTTCTTTTGCAAGAGCCACCGATGTAGTATTATCACAATAAAATGTAATGGGATCTTTACTAATAGGCACCACATCAATATCCTGGACAAAGTTCTGAATCCAGACTGCTTCCTTGGCTACATCATAAGCCGCTATATATTCGGACTCTACTGTAAAATCGCTAACAACTGTCTGCTTTGAAATCTTCCAGCTCATAGCTCCTCCATTGAGATAGAAAACATATCCAGATTGAGACTTTAGATCATTCTGATCTGTCTGAAAACCAGAATTAGCATACCCTCTGATGACAAGCTCCTCATCTCCTCCATACACCAGGAACATATCCTTAGTTCTTCTCAGATACTTATGGATAGTCTTAACAGCAGTCCAATGTTGTTCTCCTGGGTCTACTTGATATATGCCTACCATGCTCAGTGCATAGGAAACATCAATCCTGGTATATAATATGGCATACATGATGGATCCTATAGCTGAAGCGTATGAGATCTTACTCATTCTATCTTTCACTTGTTGTGTCTGAGGAAACATTTTCTTAGAAAGATGTAGGCCATGTGACACTGGAACCAATCCCCTCTTGGATTGTTTCATACTAAATCTCTTTAGTATCTGGTCAATATATGTACTCTGACTTAGTCCAAGCAGCCTCTTAGATCTATCACGAATGATCTTGATCCCTAGAATGTAGGCTGCCTCACCCAAGTCCTTCATAGAGAAACACTTGTTCAACCAGTCCTTAACTGATTGTAAGACTAGTACATCGTTTCCAATAAGCAATATGTCATCAACATACACTACTCGGATAAAGATCACATTCCCATTAAACCTTTTATAAACACATGTCTCACATTCGTTTATAATGAACCCAAATTCCTTTATGGCATCATCAAATCGAATGTTCCATGACCTGGATTCTTTCTTTAATCCATAAATGGATTTTTGCAACATGAAAAACCGTTTGGCTTCACTTGGTGTCACAAATCCTTCTGGTTGTGTCATATAGACATATTCTTGAAGGTTCCCGTTAAGGAATATTGTTTTGACATCCATCTTCCAAACCTCATAGTCATGGTAAGATACTATGGAAAGTATGATTCTTATGGATCTAAACATGGAAACTGGTGAGAATGTTTCATCATAGTCAATTACTTGTTGTTTTCTGAACCCTTTAGCCACTAGCCTTTCTTTATAGGTGCTAACTTGACCTTCCATTTCCAACTTTCTCTTGAATACCCATTTGCATCCAACGGGTTTTACATCAACTGGCTCATCGACCAGAACCCAGAATTGGTTCTGATACATGGAATCTATCTCAGAATTCATAGCTTCTAGCCATCTTGCAGCTTCTGAGCTTTCTACTACTTCCTTGTAGAAGATAGGTTAATCATTGTCCAAAAATAATGATTCGCCATCCTCGGTGACTAGGAAACCAAATATCTCTGGTTCCCTTACCTCTCTTGAGCTCCTACGTAGTACTTGTGTTTTTGGAACCTCTTCCACGGGGACTTGTGGAACTTGTTCCTGTACCAACTCCTATGTATCTTGAGCAACAACTTCATCAAAGTCAATCTTGCTCCCACTATCCTTCTTGAGGATGTGCTCCCTCTAAAGAAAGACGGCTTGTCTGGAAACAATCACTTTCTTATCTGAAGGGTTATATAGGTAATATCCTTTTTTTTCCTTAGGATATCATATAAAGATACACCTTGTGCCCCGGGGTTCTAGTTTGTTTCCTGAGAAGGCCTTAAAAATGCCTCACAACCCCATACACGTGTGTGCGACAATGTGAGTTTCCTTCCATTCCATAACTCGAATGGAATTCCATTTTCCTATTTAGTTGGGACTCGGTTTAATGTGTATGCTGCAGTTTTTAATGCATATCCCCAAAAGGATAATGGAAGATCCGCATGACTCGTCATTGACCTCACCATGTCCAACAAGGTTCAGTTCCTCCTTTCACTAACACCGTTCCACTGTGGTGTATTAGGAGGAGTGAGCTGAGATAGAATCCCAGACTCCTGTAGAATATCGATGAACTCTTGGTTCAGATATTCTCCACCTCGATCCGATCGAAGTTTCTTTATCTTCTTACCAACCTGATTCTCTACTTCATTCTTGAATTCCTTAAATTTCTCTAAGACCTCTGACTTATACCTCATTAAGTAGAAAAAGCCATATCTAATCAAATCATCGGTAAAAGTAATGAAGTAAGCATATCCACCTCTAGCTTCTACTGGAAATGGTCCACACACATCCATGTATACCAATCCTAGAAGCTCTATGGCCCTTTCACCCTATCCACCAAAAGGAGGCTTGGTCATCTTTCTTTGTAAAAAAGTGTAACATCTATCAAGTGGTTTTATATAGGTAGAGTCTAAATAGCCATCTTAGTAGATCTTTTTCAAGCGCTTCTCGTTCACATGACCAAGACGGTGATGCCACAACTGAGTGATGTATGAGTCATGTGAGTTTGTTTCATTATCGATTGCCAACACTTGGTTTTAGTAATTTAATACATACAAGACATTATTTAAATGTTTCATACAATAACATACATTGTTATTATAAAAGAGACAACCCTTATTTCCAAAATTTAAAATAAATCCATCCATATCCAAACAAGATACAGAAATTATGTTCTTGGTAACACTGGGCACGTAATAACAGTTACGTAAAACCAAAATCATCCCAGTCGGCAATGAGAGGTGGTAATCACCAATATCCAACATAGCCATCCTTGCACCATTGGCATATCTAAGGTCCACATCTCCTATGGAGATATTTCTAAATCTACTTGGTTTCTGCATTTGAATACAGATGTGAGCCCCAAAGCTATATCTAATACCCAATGTGTAGAAATAGAAAGATTGCACTTGATAACGAACACACCTTTAGGGTCCCCACGCTTCTTAGTACAGTTCCTCTTCCAGTGACCTTACATGCCACATGCAAGACACACTGCCTCTCGTTCCTTGCCCTGTCTCTGGATCTTCCCCTTCTTGGAAGGACGGTGCTCAAGGGCTTCAGACCGTTTATAAGTATTTGAACCCTTTTCCTTGTCCTTCCTTTTCTTATTCACCATAAGGACTGCGGATTTGTCACGCCCCATGTCCTTATCTAACTAGAGAATCAAGGTTATAAGTTCTAATAGACTCTTTTCATTGTTTCTCATGTTCTAGTTTACAATAAAGTTAGAAAATGTCTTGGGCAGTGATGATAGGATGAGATCTGTACGCAACTCATCTGGGAATTTAATCCCTAAGATGTCCAGGCGTTCAATATAGCCAATAAGCTTGACTACATGAGGCCCAGCTGGCGCAGACTCTCTAAGCTTAGTTTTAAACAAATCATTGTAGATCTCAGGCCTCTCTTATCTCTCTTTATCTTTGTAGAGATCCTTAAGGTGAGACATCATGCTATATGCGTCCATGTTTTCATGTTGCTTCAAGAGAACATTGAACATGGCCGATAGCATGAAACACTGGACATATGTGGCATCATCCATGTGTTTCATATAGAGAGATAATTCCTCATCACTGGCCTCTTTCCCAGGTGCAACTAGAATAGGCTCTTCCAACACATACAATTTCCTTTCGTGGCAAAGGATGACGCGTAAACGCCTCTGCCACTCTTGGAAATTGGTGCCGGTGAGAAGGTATTCCTTCTCGAGTATAGTTTGCAATGATATGTTTAAAGTCATTTTCTTGTCGTTTCTACAAATTAAGATGAGAAAATTTTTATTAATTTATTACAAAACTGATACAAATAGATAAATTAATACTTATTAGTCTCCTACTATTTTATCGAAATCTAATAGCCCTCACCATTGACTTAGGAACATTTTTTTGCCTAAATATTCTAGTGTCAATGATCAATATTTCCCTTCACATTACCCCAACTAGGGTTGGTCAAGAAACTTAAAGGGTTTTAGGTAGGCATTCCAAATTCCAACTACATTAACTCGTAGCTCCTTGATCCGCTAAGTGGACTCCCAAATCCTGAAATCCTTTTATTTTGGATTTCCTTAACCTTTGCCTCTTGGTCACACCAAGTCCTGTTGTCGCAGTCAACCCTTGATGATAACCAAATAAATTCAACCCAAAACCTTGAATTAGAATTCTCCGATAATTGAAAGCACCCCAACTAGGGTTAGTTAAGCACTTTGAACTATGGTTCGATTCTAACCTTGATTATGGAAGGCTATACCGACTTAATATTTCTTTTATGGATTTTATCCTTATACGTAAATTTCCAATTTATTATGTTTTATTACATGCTTGTTAATATTAAGTGGGATTTACTTAAGTGATTAACCATGTAAAAGATAATATTCACATATATGCCAGTTTTATTTTAGTTCCATCTTGCATGCTTGTTTAATTCATTAATTGTGTGATCGTGACAACACACCCACAATAAATAAACCGTGAAACTAACAGAAATAAATTAAATGGTATGATCATGAGCATTTTTTATTGGTTAGTTTATCTAGTGGTTGATAAACTAACCCAAGACCTAGGGGAGAAACACCTTGAACCTTTTAGGTTCGTGTTTATAGCTTTCCACTTGTCCACCTTTTTATCTCCTTGGATTGGTTTCACCTTGGCTTCTGACTTGAGCTGCCTCCACTAGCTTTCGAGCTCCATCCATTACATATGAATTTATCTCACATGTAGGTGAGGGGCAAAATGGGTTTTTACATAAAAAATCCTTGGGCGTGCAGGCCCTACATATTAATGAAGAGATGGCTCGCAGGCCAACAAATTTAATTTAAATAAATAAATTAAAAGAAACCATTCACATATAAAGGTCTCGGTCTAGCTCACGATCATCCATACGTGCAACGATATTTACGCATAAATAAAACTAGAATTCAATTCTTTAATCAATCTTGTTTAAGATAAATCAAGCTCGAATCAATTAATTATCTTTAATTAATCAATACTTTTATCTTAAACCCTTTTCTGAACTTCCTTGAGATTCTCATCCATCACAATTTTAAACAATTAAATTCATTTAAAATTATCCTTGTATGTAACTTATATCTTGGGGGAAACCCGGTGAATTCTCATTCATTACGCAGATGTTAAATTAAACACATATATATAAAACACCTATCACGTGTTGTGCCTCATCTTTACTCCTGCACCATGGTACACGTCTCAAGGGTTTGTATAATATAATAATAAATTTTAATAAATTTTCATAATTTGGGTGCACTACTACAAATATAGCTTATAATAGCGCTAAAAATGGCCTTTAACGGGGCTAAAAAAGTGTTGTTAATCTTGGTGAAGATAAAGGGGGGTCACCTTTATCAGTGCTAAAAATAGCACTGATAAAGGTAGTGTTTATCAGCTCTATTTTCAGTACTGATAAATGTATAATATATCAGCACTATTTTGAGCGCTGTTAAAAACTACCTTTATCAGCGTTCAAAATAGCGCTGATATATTATCCATTTATCAGCGCTTAACTAGCGCTGATAAAGGCCAAAGATCCTATCCAAAACCAAAACTTGCATAGAACCTTCCCAGCACCTGCACACATTACATCACCTACACAGATTCCAAACAACACCTGCACACAGCACACACAACACCCACACACAAAGCACAGAAGAACAAAAATGATACATACATTTACTTGAAATCATAAATACAAAACAACACACTTCTATATACATTTCAAACAATGTTTAATTTGGTTACAATTACATTTATCCAACAAATAGTTAAAAAACAATGATGTTCCATCCTTTTTGCATCCATCTGCTCTAAAAAATTGTCGTCCATGGCGGCGGTTTCCGAACAAAGCATTCGAACTTAGGAAAAAGATTTCACCTACATAATAAAACAAATATTATGTTAGTAATACAATAATGAAATAAATAATGGGTTTGCTAAATGGAATTATACTAGTGAGGCACAAAACTTAAAATAACCAATTAACGAAATTGGTGCATGGTTAGGGATAATCATCTATAATAATCAAATGGCCCAATGTTTATTAGAACGTTGGATATTTAATGATTCGAGGGGGGATAGATAAACCTACAGTTTGGTTATAAGGTTATGATGGTCTCACATTGATGGTTAATGGTTTGTCAAATATTGTGATGAACTTGTGTAAGGTCTGAGTTTTTGGGGAAGTATCTCTATATGGTTGAATAATGGATTGTAAGCCACTCAATGAAACTATACCGATTAGAAGTGTGTGTATATGTATTCCCACATTGTTGGAAAATTATTTATTTTACCATTAGGTCTAATAATTCACCTAATTAATGAGTGGAATTAACAAATTTTCACTATCAACCATTAAAGCTGGTTACCCTCATATATCCCTCATTCCACTCAACAAAATCCTATACACGCACTCTCCTCCTTCTTCCTTCCCCCATGGGATATATCCCTTACTTTTGAGATAAATAAAATATTATCAATTACATTAAAAGAGTGGTGGAATATTTTAAACCCTATTATCCTCCTCTATTGGATACCAATGATGGGCCTTTTCCAACGACATTAAACCTTGGCTATATACCTATAGCCACGATTTAATATCATGGCTATATGTCCCCCCATTCCATAAAAAATAAGCACCCATGCCCCCTTACCTAGCACACCCCCTACACACTTCCCACCCCCGAGCACACCCCATGCCCCTGCACACTCCCTGTCCCCTGAACACCCCATGCCCCCTTCCCCAGCACACCCCTGCCCACTGCACTTCCCCCTTTCCCATTGCACACCCCCCTGCCTACCCCCTACATATTTCAAAAGAACACAGCACACCCTCTACCCCTTCCCCCTACCACTTTTCCCCTTCCCCCTCCCCCAAAAAACCACCCCTGCCCTCTCACCCTATTCCCTACACATCATAAAGAAAATACCATGTATGGAAATTGTGCTCAATTTACATTATACGCATCATATATATCAACACATTCTCATGTACTTTCATTCAATGTAAACACACACATATAGACTCTCTATATCTCATAAGAAAACCCTCTTTAAAATTCACAAACACATTAAATCCATTTGAAAACACCCATCACACAACTTTCTCATTTCTTCAAACACATTTAAAGGACTTAAGCATGAAAATCCACAAGAAATACAACTGCATTCATTTTAAAAATAAATTTCAAGTCTATACACACCCCAAATTCCTTTTATAACACATTTTTAACCACACAAACATTTCATATAGTACACTTAGCAAGCAAATATAGCATAATAAAATCATCATATAATGTAAAAGCATGTAATCACCTACATAAAGCTTGGAATCTTCCGAAATCTGCTGGAAAACATAAAACCACACCTCCACAATACCTTAAAGAGGCACGAGGCACAAAAAATATGTGGAGATGTCTGTAAACATTATTTATGGTGGCCATGGGGCTCATCAGACTCCCCATACCTTCCATAAACACCTCAAAACATCACGAGGACCAGATTCTACATGATGGTGCATCACAGGGTTGATTCTTTTGATGAAGTACTGGTCGTTTGAGCTTGTATTTCATCTCAACCAGCCTTTCCCTTACATGAATTATCCTGGGACACATATTTTGGTTCCAAAAAATTCCTCAACAATACTGATTATCTCATGCATCTGCCTAGAAATAATTCTGCAAGTCAAACAACAACACATGTGCTCAAATACATGTTCAAACAAACGAGATAAAGAAAATGGATTTTGTTGATCCTCGGTGGTTTTTTCGTTCACCCCATATGCACTACACACCATCATGCCTTACTTCAACATTGATTTGTTCAAAGATAAATAATATGAATCCGGGGACAAAAAACATTGAGTAATAAATTAATATTTCAATACATCAGAGCATTCTCAATTCACCAAAGAAGGTTGGAGGATAATCAATGATCATATATAGATAACATAAGTGGTATGAATTCACCTTCATCCTATTTGTGTACAATCTTCCATCAGGTATGTTTCCCATTCGTTTCTAAACACATGTATATCATCTTCTGAATATGAGTTTTTGCGACAGTCATAGTAGTACTGAAAAAATATAAATACACAAAGGATTAATAAATATTTTAAAAGAACTCGTAATTATTTTCGAAAATACCTCATCAGGGATGCTAGTTTGTTGATGAAATACGATCTCCTTCATAAATTTACAAACATAATAACCACAGTCCTTTCCGTTTGTTTGTTTTGGACACTATAGAAACATCGACAACAATAAGTAATTTGTTTTGATATGTGTTTGGATAGTGAAATGTTATTATATATACCTGGATACTTTTCCAGTTGTAGATCTTGTAGGTGTGCTCATCCTTATTCCTTGGATTCATTCCATGCATTAGATGATATTGATGCACCGCCCTATCATAACAGAATCCTCATTAAAAGATAACATAAATTATATAACTAGATGTTTAGTTCTAAAATGTTGGATCTATTGTATTTCAAATTAACAAACTCCATCATGCGTGGTCGGTTTGTGGGATATCCATGCGTTGAATCCAGAAAATAAATCTTTGGAGTATCCAAATTGAATGCAATCAGCATCCAATGCTCCCTAAAATTAAAAAAAAGGAATAAGTAAAGAAAGAAATGAAAATATAGTTGATATGATTAAATTGTAGAGTTTTACCCCTGCATCGTTGGTATTAAAAAGAGTCTATCATCCGTAATTTTTTTTCAAAAGATTTGAGCAGGGATGACATTATTGCAGCCTCTTTAACAGAATCTATTTCGTCTTTAAAGATGTGGTGTGAGGACTAATGAGTCCAAATTTTTGTTCATGGGGAAATCCCTTCAATTGTTTTTCATATATATGTCTGCGACAAATATAAAATGTATTTAGTCAAAATTATCAGAGTATATTAGATTTTGTAAAATCAAATCATGAAAACTTACCTCATGTATACATTTACAACTGAGGCGCCTAGCCATTCATACTTGAGGAGTTCATTTACATTTTCATCACTAATTAAATCTGATATCTCCTCTCCATATATATCTTTTTAGAAATCAACTATGTGAGTACTGTCGTCTTTCAACTTTGTATCCACATGAGCCTGCAATGATATTAACTGTGAATATAGAACGGGCGGGGTGAAGGTCCTCTCAGTAGACCATTTCAATCGGTTGGTTGATCCATTAGATAGTTTTGAGCTGATATTTCGTTTCACCCCACAGTCTTTGTCATTCTGTAATAACAGTCATTGGTTCAGACCTTTTTTCATTAAATGTTAAAGTTCCATCTTGAAAAATAAATTAGAAATGAATACCTTTTTGTCGACATGTTTTTTTACAAGAACTGTCGGCCATACAATGAATGTTCTAACAGCTTGTTCAACCATATGAATGTCTTCATCATCATTTGGAACAGGTAGCTTGGCACTTGGCTCATTAGCAACATTAATTGACACTCTAAGATGATCTTTTGGAAGCTGTCTGTTGTGTAGCACGTCGTTTTGCGTATTGAACACTGTAGCCCTCACTACAAGGCGATAGGTGGGAGTTGATAAATATAAATCATAGTCATTTTCACCCTATGTAATATTATTACAGGAAAGGTATCAGTGTCTATGTAAATCACATTTCACAGAAACAATTATTAAAACATTGATTACCTCATCTAAGTCAATTTCTTTAGGGGAATGGCTCGCCTCAAAGCTGGTGGGGGTGGGGAGAGATCTTTACGCACGGGTTGTTGTTGAGTTTTTTCTTCTCTTTGCCTCTCCCCCATCAATTTTGTTATCATCTCTCTCTGGTATTGTAATTCTTCTTGAAAAATAGATAATTGTTCTTGCAGTTTTTCCATTTTTTCATTTTCATCCCCCGCTTGTTTTTGTTTTTGAAAATATGTTCGGGGTGTCACCCCAAAACCCGCACCTCTGACGTGGCCATACTTTTATGGCTGCTTCAAGGCTGCTGAAAGTATGTCTGCATCTGGTGTGGTTGTTATTGATTCTTGTGACTATTTTAGATAGAAAATATAGAAAAATAAGTAGTTATTGTAATGTAATAGCGATTTAAAGAAACTCAAATTTATATTATGTCATACTTACACATGTTTCCCACACTTTTTGTGTGTTTTCATCTATCAATGTCCCCTCTTTATTTACACGAGCCTCCTTCCATAGCACATGGCGTGGGATGGATATGGATTCCTATTTCGATTCATCAATCTGCATATAAACAGAGAAACATGGTTATGGTGTGGTTTTATGTCACATACTAGTAGTAGGGTAGATTTAAAAGACGTACCAATTTTTTCTCAAGTTTAGTGTACCCCGTCTTTGCTTTACAGTAAGGGTACGCAGGTTCTATTGTGCGTTTTTTATTTTCAGCACTCAGTAACTATTTCATAAATAAAAAACTATCAATCAGAGTGATGAATACAAGCAAACGTCAAACAACATATTACCCCACACAATGTACCTGAAAAGTATGCTCCCCACGACGGTTGCTAAACGCATCCCACGCTCCTTGGGATATCAAGTGTGTGTAAAGAGGAGGTAGGTGTAGCTTGATTTTCCCTTATACATCTTTAAGATGATATTTCATTAAAATTGTGTGGAAACCTCTATGAATACTTCCTGCAACTCTTAATACATATTCCTTGTGCGAGAAATCTACTATAAATGCACTCTGCAATGGATGATGAAGAGTAAGTAAATGTTTTGGTATTTTATTTTATTTTAATAAATTAAAAAAATGATATCATAATGTTACCATAATCTCTTCCCATATTAGTGTCTTCATCCCGGTGACAACATGGTGCCACGACTGTACATCAATCGGCACACGTTTTCGAGTGATGATTTAAATGTAGCTACTAAAGATGGCTCTGTTGGGGTTAACATGTTGGCCTCGGTTATTCCATCCCACCTCAAATTTGATGCCTTTTGCTTTTGCCTTAATGATTTTGGCTAACACTGTCAAACTATGATGCTATTGTTTTTTTTTTTGCGCTTTTAGGGTTTCATTTCCTACCATTTCCTCAGAAGTAGCATCAATATCTTCCCTGGAGTGCTATAATCGGCAATGGGACCAGCAACAACAGGTTGAGAAACCTGTTGTAGCTCAGCACTAGGACCAGCAACAACAGGTTGAGAAACCTGTTGTTTCTCTACACTGAGACCACCAGCATCTGGTTGAGAAACCTATTGTTTCTCTGCAGTGGGACCACCAACTGCTGGTTGAGAGACCTTTTGTGCCTCAGGATTGGGCGCATCAGCAAGTGCATAAGTCATTATCTGCAGAAGTGGTTTAATATTTAATTTAGGTTACATAAAAACAGCAGTGAATAGATAATAACATAACGTAACACAATGTATGTTACAATAAAAAAAATAACCTGATTATTGTACTCTCTTTTTTTCTTTAAAGGCTGAAGAGATTTGACTCCTCTATCAACTATGTAAATTCCTTCATTGTAGTATCCTCTGACATAAAAAACACCATCTACATTTGGACCACAACGAAATGATTGTTAAGTCCCTATAAAAGGGTCAACCTCCGTTGATCTTTCATCTGACCCTTCAGTTGTTTTGGTTGATAACAGAACAATTGACCAATTTCGGTTTGCGGGGTTTGGAACATAAAATACTTGTACTGTCTGAGATGCAATTATAAATGGTTCGTCTTTCTCCCCTTCCTTACTGAAATCAACTTTCAGGAATCCAAATTCATCTATTTTAACAGCACTCCTGTTATCAACCCACTTGCATTGAAAAATCAGCACTTTGAATTTCATATAATCCAACTCCCATATTCGTTTGATGATGCCAAAGTATGACATATTCGTATAAATTGGATTTTTTTCCTTAGCACCGAAAACATGCATCACCTCAGCCACAAGTATAACCCCACTATTCCGCATGGTACTATCTTCATCATGTTCATTAGTATAGAATTTATAACCGTTAACTACATAAGAATTTTAAGATAATACGTACACACTTGCTCCTCTGGCCAGCCATCGAAGTCATTCTGAAATTGAGTCTGGATTTTCATCTAACTGCTTACAAATATGGTCTCAAAACAATCCTATAAACTATTTATTATGTGTATCTGATATCCATTTTTTCAGCCCTAGAAGGTTTCAAATGCCTAAGAATTTCTTTGTGGGTTTGAACATATGGGTCAATGTCGAAACTGTTATGCAAAACGTAAAGGTGGGCCTGCTCTCAATCTGTAATATTGATTGTGACAACCTCTCTTCCAGAAATTCCTTCACCCTCAAGCCGCTCAGTGTGATGAGATTTCGGTAGGCCAACTATTTCCACACCAGACAGTTATTCGGTACAAAAATCAACAGCTTCCTCAAAAATATATTTCTCCGCAATACAACCCTCTGGCCGACTTTTGTTTTTGACATACCCTTTCAAAATCTTCATATACCGTTCAATGGGGTACATTCATCTATAATGTACAGGACCACGTAGTCGAATCTCTCTCACCAAATGAACCATCAAATGAACCATCATATCGAAAAATGTCGGTGGGAAGAACATTTCCAATTCACATAATATGACGACAATTTCTCTTACCATAGTTGGCAATTTCTTCGGGTCTATAACTTTTCTGCATATAGATTTGAAGAAGAAACAGATCTTCATTAATGTATGGTGGACATTCTTGGGAAAAATTCAACATAAATCTATAAGAATTTGATCTTGCATCAAAATATGGTAGTCATGTGATTTCAAACCCTTTAATTTTAAATCTCCCATTGACACGATGTTCTTGATATTTGATGAATACCCCTCTGGAACCTTTACGTCATTCAAGAAGTTTCAAAACTGATATCTCTCCTGCCTGGAAAGAGTGTTAGCAACAGGAGGAAGAAATGTTCGTTTTTCACCCTTCACTGGTGCCAAATCTTCTCGTTTTCCCATCTCAACCATGTCCAATCGAGCCTTAATTCCATCCTTTGTTTTGCCGGGTGCATTTAGCAACGTGCGGATGACACTATCACATACATTTTTTTCAACATGCATAACATCAAGAAAATTTCTGACATACAAACAATTCCAGTATGGTAATTCAAAAAAAACTGATCTCTTTTTCCAACCAGTTTTCGTAAGGTTTTTCGAAAACAGTTTACCAAAAGTAGTGTCCAAATATTTTACTTTCTCAAACAATTGATCACTTGTTAGTGGAGATGGTGCAGTACGTTCCTCTGAACTTTCGTCGAATGATGTCGTCCAAGATCGGTACTTATGTCGTTGGGGTAGAAATCTGCGATTTCCTAGAAACACGGTTTTCGATGAATGTTTCAAACTAATTGACTTTGTACCTTGTTCGCAAACGGGACACCCTTGAGTTCCTTTAATGTTATATCCTGACAAATTTTCATAAGCAGTAAAGTCATTTATCGTCCCGTACAACATGGCTTTCAAAGTGAATTGTTCATTTTTGTAAGCATCATACATCGTAACACCTGAATCCCACAATATTTTCAAATCCCCGATCAATGGGGCCAAATAAACATCAATATCATTACCCAGTTGTTTTGGTCCTGATATAAGCATAGATAACATTATGTATTTTCGTTTCATGCATAACCACGGTGGTAAATTATAATTTACCAACATAACCGGCCATGTACTGGGACCGCTGCTTTGAAACCCAAAAGGATTCACCCTATCTATAGATAACTCCATACGAAGGTTTCTCGGCTCGTTCCCAAATTCAGGATACTTGTGATCAATTCTCTTCCACTGAGGAGAGTCTGTAGGGTGATGTAGTTTCCCATCTTTAATTCTTGTATATGCATGCCATGTCAATTTTTCTGCAGTCTCCTCACTTCCATATAGGCGTCTAAACCTAGGAATGATTGGAAAGTACCATACAACATTCATAGGACTAGAATCATCTTTCTTGTATCGGGAAGTACCACACTTTGGGCATTATTTAAGTGATTTGTGGTCCTTGCGAAACAATATATAGTCATTCTAGCAAGCATGTATTCTTTCAAAGATCATACCCATAGATCGTAGCATTCGTTTGGCATCATATTTTCAGCTTGTGAGTTCATTATCTTCTGGGAGCATGTCATTCAGGAGAGCAAGTAGTTCCGTAAAACTGGCGTCACTCCACCTGTTGTCTGCTTTCAAATTATACAGCTTCAATACGGCTGACAATGTTGTATATTTAGTGCAACCAACATACAATGGAATTTTTGCACAACTCTTTAACTTCTCAAACAATTTTGGGAAATCATGAAGTTTATCTTCAACTATCCTTGGCATTTCCTCAATATGATCTTCATCATCATTCACATCTGTAATCACACCCTTCATACGATCGTCTTCACTGTTCATGCTTCTAATCACATCAGATGATCTATAAAATGTTGTGTTCTCTGATTCACTACCTACATTGGTTTTTTCCCTGTGTTTATTCCAACATGTATAACTTCGATCTATTCCATGAAAAATCAGGTGTTCTTCCAACTCCTCTGTACTAATTTGTCTTGAATAACAACAGTGTAAACATGGACAAAGGATTTAAGAAGGGTCACATGCATGATCTTCTGCAAACTTGATAAACTCTTTCATGCCATCTTCATACTCTTTTGTTAACCGATTGGAATTCATCCATTCTTTAATCATATTCATCATCTTTATGGGTTCGGTCTCGAGAACTTGCCTAATATTTTGTTTTAATTAATCAGGTAGCATTGTTTGGGTTTTATAAAAACAAATCATTGTACAAATTCCTTTAAACACATGTGAAATCCATATACATGGTGTGTCCAGTAGGGTGAACATCGTGTATGTATAATATACCTGATTTAATCTGACATATATCAAATTTATTCCAAGTTAGTCTTACAAAGACTGAATAATGCCTTAGAAAATACATGACATTTAGAACAACTTGAGCTAATGGCGTGTACTTTAGATACATATTGAGTCACCTCACTAGCTATGCATCACATTTTTGTGGAATACACGGTGTGTAGTCCTTAAATGACCACTAGGGGTGTATAGTCTATACACATCAAGTCTCTATGGTATCTATACATTGTGTGAGTGAAGTAAAACACATGTCATCCTGGGGTGTTCATTCATAAGTCAAGTATATGTCAATTACCAATTTATATATTCCAATGTTCAACAAGAACCAACAAACATTCAATTCATTTAGTGCGCAAACAAGGACCACCAACAGCCACAATTTTCAGCGGGGCATTTAGCCCGTACATTTCATGTTATAACCATAAATATCAAATAGTAATAACATGAGAACAAGAGGAAACCAATGAGTAACAGAAGAAAATAGTAATAAATATGATGTTATCTCAATGTACTCAAGGTGATGATAAGATGTTGGTCAAGATCAACTATGGGTTGGGAGTACACTAATATTTAATTGAAAAAAACTACTAAAAACTGATCTAGAAAAGCATGAAATATCCTATTCATCAAGTCCCTTAATACAACCAATTCATTAGTTAAACCAAAAATCATTGTTAAAAATTCATACAGGCCATAACTACTCCTAAAAGAAGTCCATGGTAGGTCCATCGATGTCCAAATCTAATGGTAGCCTAATGTCAAATCTATCTTGGAGAAGATCATGGAACCTCATAGATGATCAATGTGACTATCGATGTGTGGATGAGGATACATATTAATGACTCTCATCAGGTTTAATCTCCAATAGTCCAACAAAAGAATAAATACTAATCAACCATCTATTTTAGAGAACTATAAAACCCCATGGTAAAGTACTATGCCATATGAAACCATTATATTCTATATCATCAAATTGTAATTCAAACAACTGATGCTCTTTTGGTGTTATTTTATAAATTGTGATAGAAACTGAATTTTCTCCCAAAACTAACTAGATTATAAAGTTTATCTCATTATTAGTAAGTAAATTTTATACCTCATCAGTGAAAACATCCTAAAAATGTACTACCATTGGGGAAAAATAATCCTACAGCATTCTAGAAACATCTACAATATGCCTGACTATTTGAGCCATGAGAAAATACAATATAGATTGAATTGGTTCTACATGAACAGATAGAAGATTCCTCTCATCCAAGTGAAAATAACTCTGTCTATTTTGGATATAAAAAGGTAACTATCATATGGGAACAAATTATTTTTTATTGTTATAAAACAAACTAATCCATAACAAAACTAAAATAAAATATTATCATATAAAGCATGAGTGGTTCACAAAATAAATGATAACCACCAATATCTAGAGATCATTCCTTGAAACATGTTATATTCTTGGACTATAATACCAATAGTGTGTCGATGGTGATAACACTATCCAAGATTTACACCTCCAAGCCTAAATCATTTACAAAAAGATGGAAAAAAAGGAATGTGATTCTTTTTATAAAAAATAAAATAAAGGGTAGATGATATAGGAATTGTACCATTGACAGTAGATGATAAAGAATCCACAATAGCCATAGTAGACTACATAACATGCATATGACCAGCCCCTAAACCCTAGGCTGAAGCCAGACTCCCTATATGATATACACTCTTCCTTATACTGTCATTCTTGAATGGTGGTACAACATCCACTCCCTTGAACAAAACTTCTGATGGGACTCTAGCTACCTATTATCAGAGGAGTGTTTGAGTCCTTCCCAATCTCTAGTTCCATTCATGTTCCCCTATAAAGGTTTTATTGCTGCATGCCCTTAGAAAACCGCATTAGGTGGGTGAATCTTTTATAAGCATGACACCTCAATCGCAACACCATACAAACCAAACAATCAAAATTTTAGATTTTACAAAGCATCCCTTATTCAATTTTGTTTTTTAATTCAGGGGTTATCAGAGAAGTTTTATCATCCTGGGGTGTTCATTCATAAGTCAAGTATACGTATATTACCAATTTATATATTCCAATGTTCAACAAGAACCAACCAACATTCAATTCATTTAGTGCGCAAACAAGGACCACCAACGGCCATGATTTTTAGTGGGGTGTTTAGACTGTATATTTCACATTATAACCATCAATATCAAATAGTAATAACATGCGAACAAGAGGAAACCAATGAGTAACAGAAGAAAAATCACCTTGAAGGTGTCGTCAAGCACACGGCAGAGGTGCGTACGTGGAAGAGGAGAGGCGCACAACAGAGGAGATTTCCAACTGAAAAGAAAACATTAAATAGGGGAAACCCATGAGAATAAAATAATCTAAAACCGAGTACACTATTTAACACATCCCAAAAACCCCAAAAGACAATGCATGCAAATAAATTTAAATTTATTGATAGAAATCACTATCTGATCACTAATTTTTATTCAAACCATAGGTGCAAACAAATCCAAATAGGAATCAGAAGGATCACATACCTCAAGAAAAGAAATCCAACCATAATAGTGATCAACCATAAAACAATGTGAACTATATGGAACTTAGGATGGGGAGTAAGCCATCATATAATAACTCTAAAAAATTGGTGTGGTGAAAAAATCCCAACTTCCTATTAGTATTTGTGGTGAGATATGTTATACTCAACACCCGATGTAAGGGAGTGTGATTTTACTATATTCTCAACAATTACCTTACCATCTTATGTTATCCTCTATAAAGGTGTATTTTAATTTTAATTAGAATGGGTAACTACCTCCCATCCATCAATTTAATTATGACCATTTGTATAAGTAAGGCATTATTCACATTCGTATTTATATTACAAAACATGAAGAAAATATCTCATATGTCCCATTATCCATGTACAATTTCATTCAACAAAATGAAATACACAATTATCATTCTATATAACATGCAGTAGATGGTGTTCCCTTTCAACCCATTATAGATCATTTCAACTCATTTAATTAATTCATTAAATTAAAATAAATCCATCATGTAAAATTCACTCCTCATTATTATTACACTTTCAGTTTTACCAAGAATGGAAAATTCACTAATAAGGCTCAAAGGGTCTTCAAAATGGTCCATAATCAACATGGAAATTTCCTACATGTTAAATTCCATTAAGAATCTAGGCCAAACACCAATAATGTGTCTTCAATTCCATTTATATACCCTTGTATCAATAGAAACCTCATTTAAAAGCTTTCACATAAGCTAAATAGGTGTTCAGGGCAGTTAATAATTTGACATTAAAGGGATAATTTTACTTGGAACACTAAAGGGGTGTCTATAAAAGAGTTTAAGAACATCTAACCCATGAAACAAGATTCAATAGGTGTTTATTGAGGTGCAAGGATTAAATAAAGAACTCAATAATATCAATAATCCATTGACTCTTGCAATAACACCTTAAATAAGGATTTCACACATTCGATTCAAGCGCTAAAAAAAATTTACCTGAAAATGAATATCAATAATGGTAGTGGCGGCAGTGGAGGCAGCGCCAGAGGCGGAGGCAGCGGTGGCGGCAAGGCGGCCGCGGCGGTAGAGGCGGAGGCGGCGGCGGTGGCAGAGGCGGAGGCGGCGGCGGCGGTAGAGGCGGTGGCGGTCGTGGCAGCGAGGGTGGAGGCGGCAGAGGTAACGGGGGTCACGGTAGCGGGAGCGGGGGTGAAGGCGGCGACGACTACGGAGAAGGAGGAGGACGAGGATGAGGAAGGAGGAGGAAGGAGGAGGACGAGGAGGACGAGGTCGCAGCGGTGAGGAGACTGGTTCAGCTTCCACGAGATCTTGACAGCGTGCAAGCGAGGATTGTCCGTTCGGGTTATTAAATAAAAACTGACCAAACCTTTATCATCGCTCGTTAAAAGCGCTGATAAAGGTATGTTTTATCAGTGCTAAAATAAAAGCACTGATAAAACATTCATTTATCAGTGCTAAAAAAGCGCTGATAAATGTTCCCTTTTATCAGCGCTAAAAAAAGCGCTGATAAAGGGGTACCCTTTATCAGTGATTTTAGATAGCGCTGATAAAGGCATACCCCTTTATCAGCACTTTTTGTTTAGCACTGATAAAGGGCAGTGCTTCCCTTTCCCTGTTTTGTGGTAGTGGTGAGTACACGGCGTTTAGTTCAGACTACATAGCGTGTACTTTTCTTCACCGTCCATCCGAAGTACACGGCCAGGGACATAGCGTGTTAATGTACTTCAGAAATTTTTGGTGTACACATCGTGTTCTTTGGGACACACGTCGTGTAGTTTCCACGTTACACGGTTTCCAGCCGGGCAATCCGTGTTCAGTTGGACCACATGGCGTGTAATTCAGAAACCGTGTGCCACTTGTTCCTGGTCAACACACGGTGTCATAAATGACATAGGTATACTCCAATACACAGCTTGATTTGGCCGATCAGTCAATGCATTGAACCTATAATACACGGCGTGTACTTACAAATACACGCTGTGTATTCTGGTGTTGTACAGCCAGAAACATTTTGCTCCTTCGGATTAGTTCCTCTATTTTATTTCAATCAAAATTAAAAGAAAAATTCATTTCTGTGAGGTGAACAAGAAACGAGGGAGGAGGAACAGGTCTTGAGATTCATATTTCTAGAATTATTAAACTTGAATTGAAAACAACTAAATTATTTAATGCGTAAATCACCAACGAATAACTAAATAATTATAATCAACGATATGACTGCTCTGATACCACTTGTAGTTTCTGGGCACAGCAGAAGTGCATTGGTGGGTTTTCCCAACTTTAATTTTAATGTTAAGGAACGTTCAATCTGAGATTTGTTACGATTTAAAATGCCGAAGCTTCAGAATAGAAAAAATAACGAAAAACATAAGAGGGAATCCTAGAACCATAGAGATAGGATCATCATATGTTGGTTATAATTAATTTAATTAATTCATAAGAATTATCTTGGTGGAATTCTTTCTTCGTTGATGTCTCTGGTCACGATCCTATGATCCGTCGTTGCGTCGTAGAATCCAAGTGTAGGATTACTCTAGCGGTGATCCACACGTGTGCCACATATCTCTGGATGTCGCCAAAGGGATCTTCGGGTTCTAGAATAGAAGAACCTTCGCTTGTGATGTCCACCTTCGATCGCCTTGGTCTCTCAGTCTTGAGATCGTTCTTGGAGGAAGGAGTTCTTTCGGCCTTGAAATAATTCTCCATAATTGTTGTGCCCAACGATTGATTGAAAAGTGTTGGGGTTGTGAGGATATTTATAATCGTGTTTGAGGTCATAGAATTATGAAAATAAATAATCGTGTTACGCATTTTATTTATTTCATTAACCCTTATTGAAAACCCCCATGTCGAATGATTAATTCTTTGACATGCGCCCACGCTGATTATAATTAATATCACAATAATATTATTATTTCCTCAAAATCCCGACTAAAAAAACTACACGTCATGTAATCCTTAATACACAGAGTGTACTTGTTTTCCATAAAACTACATGGTGTGTATATTAAATATACACGACATGTATATTAAATATACACGGCGTGTACTTTTATTTTCCACTTTTCTTTATCTCCTCCTCCACATTTATTAGACCTTGAGTAATGGATATTTATTTATTAAATAAATGTAACTACATTACTCGCTAATAAATATATTATTTCACCCACAATATATTCTCTCGAATAACTAGTGTCGAAATAAATGCAATCAGGCATCCTTAAATAATTATTAAACCACAGACAGGAATAATCTTTATTTAACTCATTAAATTAATATTTAACTGAGATACATGGACATGCTTAGTGTGTGACCCTCTAGGCCTCTTTATCAGTGGCATTAGGTGGAGCATGCCTAAAGTCCAAGGTTAGCATCTAGAAACATGCCAAGGCACCCATAGAGAAAGAAGTTAATGCTGCAATGACGTGTCACCTCATACAGACTCTTACCGTGTAATATAATCCATTTTTCACGATATCTCGAATCAATCGGGTTGCCTGCTAGTGCCATCAACCCACGTGCTCGATTATTCTTTCGTTGACTTTCTGGAATCGAACTCACCCATACCTTACCATGGCCATGGATTTATTTAGGCTATATCAATTCCATCAAAGGGCCTAAGATATCCACTTTCGTTATGGAACATAAGGGACAAATCCTTTCTCGCATTATCTATTAATACGGTATTACTCGTGATGCACCCAACGTATCCTACCTTGTTGCGAATAGTGTGTCGTCATAGTTTTTGTCAATAAATCTAAGTATGTGAGTTATAATACCCATTAATAATAATCTTAAATTCTAAGGACCAATACACACGTCCGCAGATAGGAACATCCAATGACACTATGAAATGTGGAATTCCTACTGGCGGGTCTCATTCTCATAATATCCTCCTAAATATTACCAAGGGCACACACCATGAGAAGCTGCCTCAAAGTTTTATGAGTCCACACCCCTAATGGCCTGTATTATTTGTGTCCCTCAAATAACATCATCCGGCTATAGAACATATATTCAAGAACAGTGTTATGGCACTTCCGGGTTCTCATCATAGTAGGGATCTGTTATGACCCATTAATGCAACAGCTGTCTTTAGGACATTATCATATGCATTTTCATGCAGAAGAACAATCAAGATTTGATAAGGCATTTATTAATGAATAAAGTACAAAGTAGTTTGTTCTAGGCCACAAACTACAACACCATCTACCAACAATTTTTTTCTATTTTTTAAATTATAATTATTATAAATTTATATAATTATAAAAAATTAAATATATATATACATATAATTCATCGTATCTTAGTGGTAAAAGCTAATTAAAATATAGAGGAGGTAATGGGATCAAATCTCTATGGGTGGTTTCTTTCAATAGTTATGCCCATGTTTTCAAACCATGGTCATTGGTTGTCTTCACCCAAAGTTAAAAATAATAAAATTAAATGACTTATGGATACGGTCTTATGGCCTATTTCCACAATTTTAGCCCATTGAAATTGGATTTTTTCTAGTTATGAATATATTAGTTATTAAATGGGAGTCTTTAAATTAAATATTAATAAAAATTGTAATGAATTTATTAGTTCACCTAGGGTAGTTATGGATTCATGACAGTTAATTAGTTGATGATTTTAATAGATTACTATGGGTTTTAATCTAAAAATAGGTTTAATTAATGGTTTATGACTATATTTTTAGTCAATTTATTTTATTTTTATAAGGTTATTTTAACTAAGTGTTGGTTATAAAAAAAGCGAGAAAAGTTTTTTTCTTATTAGAGTCTTGAGAATATAAATTTCTTTGAAAATTTATATCCTACCCAAGTATGATGACACAGTTTTTTTAGTTGGATAGTGAGAATGTATAGTAAGAGTGGATTTCATTACTTAAATTGATTCCTTTATTTGTGTTTCTAGGTGGATTTATATGTTATGAGGATTATTGTTGAGTTATTTGTGTAAGTATCAGTGATGATAGTTAAGGTAGATTTTGTTTATACTTTAAGAGTTATATTTGAGTTGTTGGGAAATTTTTTGTATATGGATGGTGGTCACTTAGAAATTAGTTTATGGGGTTGTAAGGTTATAACATGGTTGAGTCCAAGTTAATAATTTTTAGTTGGTTGTGTTTAATTAACTAATTAATTAATTGGAACCAAGTAACTGAACAGTTAATGGGTAAGATAAGAATTTTACATGAAAAGTAATCATAATACATGATATTGATATTTATATATTGTATATAGGATTACAAGACCAAGAATTTATGTGGTTACTTTATTAAAAAATGTGACTAATATTTTATTATGTTAACTTGTGATGTTCATTAATTATTATCATGTGAATTGTATTTTTCTTTATTACTTATTTCTTTATATGATTGATTTATTATCTGTGTTATTTATTTTGATATTAGGATATTATACATTTGGATTGTAATGTTTTTCAATTATATGTATAATTTCAAGAGATATAATGTCTTAAAATATAGTTAATATGTTAATGGGATGTAATAGGTCTAGGTTACATCATGTATGGTCATTAAACGTGATAATGGATTACATTTTTTTATGAATTTATATATATGCAAGGTTATAATTTTCTAAAGTGAAGTGTATATACATATATATATATATATATATATATATATATATTTGGGATGCAATGGCCTTGGGTTATGAAAACTAAACCTATTCATAGGCTATAATTGCTTCAAGTTAAAACAAGCACACATTCCCCCAAGTTGTGATGTCTTGTGGTTTCATATTTTTGTCAAGTATGATGGATCGAGGTTATAGAAAGAGTTATTGTGATGCTGATGATGTGGTGATGTGGTGGTTGATGTCATGTACCTATGGTAATGTGGTGGTGGATGCAATGTGGCCATGGTGATGTGATGGAGGTTTTGATGAGGTCATGGTTGTTATATTTTGATGATGATGATGTGATTGTGCTTAGTTTATGGTATAATGGATCGGTCAGAATGGATAAAGGAGTGGTGATATGTTTCCAGACATATTTGTTTATTAATAAATGTTTAAGGGAATCTGAAATCACCCTTTCTTATTTATGGAACATTATATTAAACTAAAATAAAGAATAAAGGTTGAACAATTAATGTTTATAGTTAAATGAATATCTAATATTATTATGGATTTCTATTTGTTTAATTTCTTATCCCTTATCCTTGATTATCCCAATATCCTTCTTATTATATCACACTCATCTCCATCCCAGCCCTTTTATTTTAATTAATTTGAAATTTCATAGAAATATGATCCCTCTGAGTACTCCTAAGTTCTCACCCCTATATAGTTTACTTGAGATATTTTTAAAGATAGTTTGATGGATATTGGGTATATTTATGTTCATGCATATATTGTGGATTCTAGGAGGTCCTACTTTTATAGTTCTTTATGAATTTTATTAATTAACATCTCAGGGATTTTTGAATTGAAATTGTTATTTTTACAATATGTGTGTGTGTGTGTGTTTTTATTTTATTAGGGGTTCTACATAATTTTACATGGAATTCAGAGGGTAATTCCCCTCATATGAGTGATATATACCCTATGTCTTCGCCACTATATAGAGATCTAAACTATTTATACATAGATACTTCATATTATTATATAAATATTCATTACATAACAAGATGATCCACACCAGAATCATATAGGTCTAGTACCTTTAGAATCATAGACACATAAATAAATGATTTATAAGTAAACTAAATAATCTCACACTAAGTTATTTATAACTATCATTCTTCTTAGACATATCATACATAATACCATTCTTTATAACCTTGGAAAAGGAAACATAAAAAATGTGATCTCATATTATCAGTAAATGTAAATAAGGGAGATATCAACATAACATGAAAATAACGGTATGAGAAAATTATCAAAACATTTTCAAGACCATACCCTATATATAAAATATCATAATATTGAGGTGTGTCATAAATCTTTATAGTTCATAAGACATGCATCATAAAGTAATCAAATAATTCATGCCAAAAGATAATAACATTGGAATAATACATAGATTTGTGGCTACAAATAATCATATAAAATCATTTTCTTAATATTAAAGGATCATTTATAGGACTATCATAGTTGAATGGGTTCACTCCCCAAGTCATCATAGAAGTCATGGCCCACTCCCAATATTATCATAGTGGACAGAGTCCCTTAAAGAACTAGTTTAACACCTCATTCCAGTCTTGTTTATCTCATGAGATATCAATCCTTGCTTAATGAATCAGATACCAATATAATTATGGGTCCACCCATCACATAATAAAAATCATATAGGTTTGTTCTATAAGATCACAAAATGTTTATTCATATCATAACCCGTGAAAAGGAAATAGTTTAAAAAAATTTACCATATCATAACTTGTCGAAAAGAAATGGGTTTCATAATCATTTCATCAATTCATCATAGAATAACCCATGTAAAATAAATGGATTTCATAAATTTATTTTCATAATAATAATAAACCATTAAAATAATGAATAATTATTTTATTATAGGATAATATCCCTGGTAAATATTAAGTAAAATAAAAGGATTTCATCTTAGATGTAAAATGATTTTAAAATATCACTTGGAACATTTCATGATGAAAAAAATCATTTCCATTTTTAAAATGATTATTTAAAATATAAAAATTTCCTAAATATTAAGGAAAAATTTTAATTTCAAAATAAATTTAGAAAATTTTAAAGTAAGATTTAAATCATTGATCATTCATGATAGTGGGAAATACCATTAATGTCTTACATGTGAAAAAATATATTATTTTCTCATTTTAAGTAAAAATTAAAAATTACCTCATTCATAAAATGACAAGAATATTACTTCGCAACCATTTTTTAAAAATTAAACTAAGAATATAAATTTATTTTAAAAATAATTGGACTATGATAAAAAAATTTAATAATAAATTTTTAGAAAATATGGACATTGAAGAGGAAGTATTTTATATTGAAGAGATAAGTAAATTCATTTTTACTTAAAACATTATTTTGGTATCTTGAATACATAAAGAGAGAAAATTAAAGGAAAACGTGTATTCTAATAAAATAACTATAGTGGAAGAAAATTGATGAATTTATTGGGAGTTAGACCATAATATTTAATCATCAGAACCATAATCATAAAAAACACCAATAAGTAATTGGATTATAATATAAAAAAATTACCAATTTTAAAATTTTCAAATCATAAGACTAATGAAATAAATAGCCTTAGAATGATATTTATATATCTAATAATTTTAATGATAATAATCCTAAAATACCTTCACAGTCAATATATACCCCACACAAAAAAGAAAATATTGGTAAATATGGCATGTGTCCCATGGAAATAAAAGTGAGATAAAAATCTCTTACCTCAAGTATCAAATTCCATTGTACACATTAAAAAATTATATATAATAAATATATATTTATTATAAACCTATTAAAAACCATACTCATATATATCATACAATATATTATTTATTTATAACCTTTTATCACCTATTTAATAACAATTAATTATTTAAATATATTTTTTAATAATAACTCATTCTTTTTTCATGTATGTTTTGGTTAAATAATTTTTTCCCTTACACTTTTACACCGTTCATGGAGACGGTAGGTCGTACAAATGCATGAACTTTGTTTTCATTTTTCAAAGGATGGAAAGAAAGAAAGGTAAATAATAATTATGATTTAAAGTATCATTATTGTATCATATATATCATATATATTCATTAATTTCATCCTTATTACCTTCTATGTCAAAATAAAATGAAAAAAAAATCACAAAGCTTCATGGAAGCAGTAGTCTACACATACGCATGCGCAACGTTATTTTTTTGCAATGGATTTAAAGGTAAGAATTTATATGTGATGTTATAATTATATAATTACAATTATTTCATAAATAATATATATATATATATATATATATATTATGAATTGTTATATTAAACTATGAGACGCGATGATGGAAAACGAATTACATCAGTTCGTGAGGCGGTAGTCCTCCGAACACACGATCGATTGTTTCATTTACCATTTGATTGAATAGGATATTAATATAGGTTATTCAATTGAAAATTTAACATATAATTATATTATATATATTTATGTTATTATATCATCATAGTAGAACAATAGTTTAAAGAGTTGGAAGAATAAAAAAAGCTCAGTTAAGAATGATACTTCATCTTTGGAAAATCTCTTTTGATTTACAACTAATTCCCCCTAAGGAGTATTTCATAATAAAAAAATTCATGTAAGATGTGGTAAGGTAATTTAGTAATGGATTTGGGTATGTATTTTTTAAACAAAAAGTCTTTTCAAGTGTGAATAGAAGAGGAGAGTGGGTACCCTTTATAAGTGGGGCAGATGACACACTTGAAATTTTTGAAAAGACAAAGATATACCCACATTTTGAACACACAAAAAAAAGATCCAAAATATCTCATTATCAAAACTTATATGACATAAGGTATAAATATTTCCATAAAATAGGTATTTTAAAAGTTTTTAGTTCATTTTAACCCTTATCATTTTAGTTTTTCCCCTGGTAAACCCATTTTAACTTTAACCGTGATAATTAATTTTTAATACTTTCATTATTCATTATGACCAAAAATTAAGTTGACCATATTATATATTATTAATTATTATTATTATAAATCTATAATCCATTTTACCAAGTTCAATTCACATAATTATATTAATTTAATACAAAATTAATCCCATAAACATAATGAGAAATTGTTTTCTATGGAGAAAGATTTCATAAGTATAAAACAATTAAATATCAAAAAATAATATTAAATTGATTAAAATGGAATAAATTAGATTAATAATAATATAATTTAACTAATATTATGTTTAAACCCATTTTAAAATAAAATATATCATTGTAAACTCTTTAAACTAAAAGGTAGTTTTCAATAAAAATTAGTTTTTTTACTTTTCATCATAAAATTAATCTTTTCAAAAAAAATATCAAAAATCCATTCTAAGATAATTTTGACATGTTGATTTAAAAAATTAAGTTAGTTTTCTAAAATATATTTTATAAAAGTGGCAAAAAATAATTTTTAAATTAGTACGCAGAACGTTACAAAATCGCTTTTTATAAAAATACAGATGTTAAGAATAAAACTGGATATATTCATATCCCAAGATTAGAAATAATATTTTGTTAATGAGAAAAAATTTCAGTAAATTAATAATATATAAATTTAATTAAAATAATTCCCAAATAGTTATAAATTTAATTTATTGAAATAAACACACATTGTCGTCATAAAAACAGTTTTCAGGAAAAACATTTCTTTTACTTTCAAATGTTTTTTATTATCATTTCTAATAAATTGATATAAAATGAATTTATTTTAAGAAAATATAAACTATGTGATTTTATTAATTTAGTTAATTATATTCTTACCTATAAATTTAAAATAAATTTTATAATTTTATAATGTATTATAGTTCATTTAAACTCGTGGTTGTGTGTAATTCAAGCTATCAAAAAAATTAAATTTATTTGAGAAAAAATATTTCATAAAATATAAGAGTGATATATTGTACCCCCCTTAAAAATACGTTTTCCATAAAAATTCTATAAATTTTATACAAACAACTAATTATACTTTTTCCTCATCATATCCTTAGTTTCCCACATATCTTCTTCATGTTGGTGGTTTCACCACAAAAATTCGACTAGGTGAGTGGTCTTGTTTAGTAAAACATTCTATCTATGATACAAAATCTAAACATGATATTCATCCTAAAAAATATCATAATCCAATAGTATGTCATATTATTTCAATAAATATGAAGTATCATGTATTTAATTCCTTAGGATAGATATATATAACATATCAAGGACATGAGATAGGTTTGGGGGAAGCGTGAAGTGATAAGTCACCATCCCTACTCGATCAAGAATATCAAAATGTTCAATATACATAAGTATCATATTTTCTTTCTTAAAACCTTATAAATATATTACATGTAGAAATTTATAGAAACACCTTCTCACTAACTTTAATTTTCAGATCATATGGATGATTGTTGGTACAAATTTTTTATCTACTATGAAGTGACTTGATATTTTATTGAATGGATCTAAATTTCTTTCTCATTTCCTCAGCTATATCACATACCAATAGAATCATTTATTCAATATTATCCTATCACATTGGATTTATACATTTCCTTCCATATAAATATTCATAAAGATCCATCTAAATGCTTGAGTGAAAGCTATTGTTTTAAGAAAAATTGACATGAGGAAGATGTTGATCCTAACCTCCATTGAAATCCATATAATGAGATCTCATAATATCCTATATGTTTTATATTTTTCTCTTCAAATGAAAATATATTTGATGATGTTAAAAAATTTTGAGACTCAACATTATATAATGAGCTTATAGAATACTTCTCTATAACTTCGAGGTAATACTCATATCTTAATTAGATGCGATAGAATGTGTTACCCCATACAACATTACCACTTCATTAATATAAATTATACCAGGATGAATTATAGATATATATTCTCTGATAGTGATGAACTATGATGACTCTATAAGGATATTTACTAAAACCCATATAAAATTATTCTATTTATATGTTTTATGGATTTTGTTGAAAAAATCTATGGTGATGTTTTACCATTTTCATTCTGCTATGGGAAATGGTTGTAACATCCCATTAGGATTTTTTCTCTCAGTACTAACTTCCTAATATACCAAGAAATAAGAAACAAACCTATAAATATCTCCCTATATCCCATACCACCAAAAAATACTCTTTCATATCTTTATACATCTTTATACGTGCGTGATGAAAAGAGAATGAAGAACTATTAGCCTCATCAAACGTCTCATTATTGAAATTTGGTATGGATTGAACATATCCATATATCATTAACCATATCATTCCATCATGATCATGGTTAAACTCAAGAAAATTTCTGACCTTCTTCTGTAGATCTATATCTTCCTTTTATTCCTCTTTATTCTTCACTTCGATAGATATTTGAACACTCATTTGAGAAATATAATATTTCTATCCTTAATTAAATATTTCTAGATCCATACTTTGAAAATTCATAAATATGAAATCTTTTGTGATCCTCTACATAGATAATCTATCATAATATTTTCAACTCAAATCATCATCCACCTTGTTTTTTTTACCTTGGTGGTAACTTATCCAGTACTCATAACCTTTAATCATTTATATCCACCTTTTATGGTGTATATTAGTATATTTATATGGTAATATATACATTAATGTTTTATTATTAGTAAATATATCACACATTTCTCCATAAATATAATTCATCTATATCATTAATGACAAAATTACCACTGTTAAATCAAAATCACGAGTTTCATAATTTTCCTCTTGAAAAGTCAATTTTCATGAGGCATAAGCTATAACCATTTCATTATACATGATAATGAAACTAAATCTATTATTTAATGTATCACTATATATTAAAAACCATTTCTCTACTATAGTGTAATTTAATCTAGGTTCAATTACAAACCATCTCTTCAGTTCCCTGAAATTTTCTTCTCATTCATCTATATAAATGAACTTGGATCCATTTCAAGTAAACTTAGTGAGTGGATTACATAATAAAGAGAAATTCTAAAAAAATGTCAATAATATTCATCTAAACTAAGAAAAATTCATATCTTAGTAGTAGTGGTTGTTCTGGACCAACATTCAATAACTTGTGTCTTTGATTGATCAATAGATTTACCCCCTCTTGAGATTATATAACGAAAAAATTCACCTTTTTAAATCCAAAATTCTCACTTTGTAAAATTTTCAAACATTTTATTCTTCCTTAGGGTCTTTAGTACAATTCTCAAGTGGTATTCATGATCTTCCTTTTTCATTTATAATATAATAATTTTATCTACAAATATTATCACAAACTAATTGAGAGAGTCTTTAAAGACTCTATTAATTAAATTCATGAAGATAATAGTGGAATTAATCATACCAAATTGAATTAGTATATATCCATACTATATATAAAATGTATGGAAATGTTTCTTCAGTATATCTTCTTTCTTTACCCTCAATTATTGATATCTAGAAAAATATCAATCTTATAAAAGTATTAATATTTTTTATTTGATCAAAAAATCAAAAATACAATGTAGAGGATACTTTTTCTTAATTTTGATCTTGTTCAATTCTCAATAATCAATGTAGAGTCTCATTAATCCATCTTCCTTCTTAAGAAAAAGAATAGGTGCACCCCAAGGTGACACACTTGGCCAAATAAATTATGTGTCAGGATTCTCCTGGAGTTTCTTCTTCAATTTTTTCACTCAATTAGTGCCATTCTATATGGAGTCTCTGAAATAGGTGTAGCACTAATTATGAGTTCTATTGAGAACTCAACTTCAAAATTAGGTGGAATACTGAGAAACTCTTCTATAAATTCATAAAAAACTAATGCATAATACGCATATCATTGATTTTGAGTTTCTCCCAATCCATATAAGATAAACATCCCTTTTTAATAAGAATCTAGACCCATACAATGAAAGTGATCTCCATCAAAAGTTCATATCTATCATCACATTTATGAAAATAATAGTTTGTTTTGGAATATTAAACGTCACTTCCATTCATCAAAAATTTATATGGGATTTATATTGAGAATGAAAATTCAGGACTATGATCACATCAAATTAAACCATAGGGATAATAACAAGATTTATAGGATACAAATTACAATAAACTATAACTGGAGAAGAATCATAAACTTTCAACATGATCATCACTCCTTTGGGGTTTTTCCCTACTAATTCAAAATCAAATCATTGAGGATAGTAATTAACATTCTTTTATAATATTCATGATATAAGATAATTTTTATAACTAGGCTCAAATAATATACTTTAATATTTGAGCATACTTTTTATGCCAACCCTGCTTTCTATTACAACTTAAACATGCTTTATTACATATAACTTCACTTGATACAACAAAGAAGATCGAGAGGTTTAGTTTCTTTGGGTCTTAGGATCATTACATAAAAACGTTAAACATGAAATACAACATCTTTATTGAAAACTTCCTTTACATGACCACTACATTCCTTCGTACTTAGCATTGCATGGGATAACCTGAGGACATGCATAAGAAAAGGGTGAGCTATAAAGCCCATTAAGGGAGTACACAATGAATAACATGAGGAGTTAAATACATGTTAGGCAATAGGAATATCAATAGAGCATAATAGTAACATGAACATAAAGGCATGATAATGCATGATAATCATAACATGGAAATATGGCAACAACACTTAACATTGAATTAGCATGAGCCAAGGCTCATTGCACATGGAGCATGAGTAAACCCTCATTGCACTTGAACCATGATTAAACCCTCGTTACACTTGAATTAGCATGATTAAACACTCATTTCACATGACGTATCATGATACTATACTTTACCCAATTCATTGGAGCGCTATCAGGGCGCACCCTTCTTAAACATTTCATTTCATGCATAAGTGTGCCACATGGATCATAAAACATGGATTCATAAAACATTATCATTTATTCCACGATAAAGGAATGTGGAATTCATACATGAAATTTACAATCAATAAGTACATGTTCATAAAGTTTAATACCCTTGATGGAGAAATGGGCATGGTATTCACTAGACAATGACATTGGCTTAGAAAATCGGTGCGATTTCGGCAGCGTAACGGCGTGACATAAGAATTCATAAAAAAGGTTGATGAGAGAGAAAGGGGTTCCTCATCATATTTACATGTAATTGACAGTAAGGAGGTCATATATATACATGTCCCAACAATCAAAATGGAATTTAGATTCATGATACAAAAGTATTGCTTGAATGTAAAAGAAGAGAGAGAAGTTCCTTTCAGAATTTCCGCATAGTAACAGGTGTACATGGGAGGCATTTAATGAGAGAGAAAGGGTTCTCCCATCATTAAAACAATAATAGGGAAGTATGGGGTAGGTGAAAAACCATAACCCAACATTCATAATTGAAATAAAAAGGGCAATACAACTTAAAGAAAATTGACAAAAATGAGAAAGGAAGAAAAAACCCTTACTTGGAAGTGTGCTTCCAAAGGATAGAGAGAGGCTTGTGAGAGGATTCTTGGTAGATTGGGGCACATTGAGAGGATTCTAGAGAGAGTAGGGCAGAGGTTGGACGAACTCTAAGGGATTTTAGTGAGGAGGAAGTGGGAGCTTGGGTGGGTTTATATAGGAAAGGTGAGGGAATTCTTTATTATTTAGGTTTGGGACCCCTTATATTAAAATAATCCAAACCACAAACCATACAATGGTATTTTCCCATGGTTTCTAGAAAAGAAAATAGGAAAACAATATTTTACAAGGCCAAGGTCCAAAATTGTTAAAAAATTAGGGTTTCTTATGTGGAGGTGAGTCACACTCCCATGGAAATTAATTTAAAAAGGAAAAGTGTTGAATAAGTCTTGAGGGCTCCATTAATGCTTTGAAAAGTAAGTCAAAAAAACCCAAAACCTCATTATTTTAATGATAAAACACATATTGGCCGAACATAAGGATTATGGTATTTTATTACATCACCATTGGGTCATTATGATGTCATAAAACACATTATATATTTAAATGGTATTTAATTTTTACCCAAAAATTTGACTGTCTCAGAAAATTATGAAAAATTCACCGTTGGATAATTTCGATGTCCTGATTCCAAAAATATTATTTATTTTATCTAAATAATTTTCTAAATATGTGAATTTTCACTTTTAAAATAAAAACTGACATTTATAAAAAATTCACGGGTTTTGACAGAAATGGCTTTCAAACCTTAATAAAAATTTTAATTGCATTCATAAAATTATAAGATCATTTATATTTAATAAAAATTAATTTAATATAAATAATAATATTTTATTAAAACATTATTTAATTCAAAAATACTTTAATTTAATAAAATATAATTCTTAATTAAATAATAACTAAAAACACCATTTGTACTTTAAAAACTAATTACAATGTAACAAAAATAATGTACATGAACATGGTGCTACTTATTTGTTACATAAATCCTTAAAATAGCCGCATAAGACCTAAGGGTAAGGTGTGAGATGGTGATAGACTCTTAGGGCGGCTCGGATAACATCGCTCGAGTGGTAATCTCTATCAACTTCCACTTTTCCCGTAGATTGTCTCGTTCAAGCTTGACATAATGAAGCTCAGATTGGGATTGGTCAAGGGCGAAGCCCAAAGACGCCACCTCTTTTCCGAGCTCCGACAAATGGGCTTCGTAAGGGGAAATTCTACTGGATGAGGCCATCGCTTCCTTTGTCTGAGTAGAAATGGGTTAATTAAAGCCTTATATTTATACTACTCAGAAGATCACTGTTCAACGGCTATAAAAGTAATGATCACAAATCTTAACGTAAAACTAAAGAAGTTGACATCTTATAAAAACATTTTTCATAAAGAAACATTTAACTGGATCAAGAGGGATTTTCCATTAATGATACTTTGGGTCGTTACAATATTCCCCCCTTAAGAAATTTCACCCTCGAAATTTTCCTTTTCCCACACTAAAACAAATGTGGGTAACTCAGCTTCATCATATCCTCCGACTCCCAAGTTGCTTCTTCAAACTTGTGGTTTCTCCACAACACCTTGATGAGGGGCATTGTCTTATTTCATAGAACTTTTTCTATATGATCTAATATCTTCACTGGTTTCTCCTCATAAGAAAGATCATCTTCTAATTGTACCACCTCGTAAGAGAGTACATGTGAAGGGTCCAGTATGTACTTCCTTAAGAGGGATACATGAATGACATCATGCACCTTGGCCATAGTAGGTGGAAGTGCTAGTCGATAGGCCACAACCCCAAGACGATCAAGAATCTCGAAGGGGCCGATGTACCTTGGATTTAACTTCCCTTTCTTTACAAACCTCATGACCTTCTTCCACGGAGATATGCGTAAAAACACCATGTCTCCGACTTTAAACTCAAAGTCTCGTCGACAATTATCTGCATAACTCTTCTATCGACTTTGGGCTACCTTGATATGCTGCTGAATTGTTTTCACCTTCTCCACCATTTCTTAGACCATTTCTGGTCCAAGCAGCTTACGTTCACCGACCTCATCCCAACATGCCGGTGTTCAACACCTTTTCCCATACAGGGCTTCATATGGTGCCATTTGGATGCTCGAGTGGAAACTATTATTATAAGAGAACTCAAGTAGAGGAAGATGTTGATCCCATACTCCTTTAAATTCCATTGAGCACGCTCTCAACATATCCTCAAGTTTTTGGATAGTCCGCTCGGATTGGCCATCAGTTTGAGGGTGATAGGCCATACTGAAGTTCAGTTCAGTATTCAGAGCTTGTTGAAGACTCTTCCAAAACTTAGAGGTGAATCTTGGATCTCAGTTAGAAACAATAGATAGTGGTACTCCATGAAACCGTACCACATCCCTGATATATATCCATGTCAGTTGATCCAAAGAGAAATCCTCTCGAATAGCAATGAAGTGTGCAGTCTTTGTAAGACGATCCACAACAACCCAGATTGCATTGTTGCATTTGGATGTCCTTGGAAGTCCAGTGACAAAGTCCATGGTGATGTTCTCCCATTTTCATTCTGGTATGGGAAATGGTTGCATCATCCCCTTAGACTTCTGCCTCTCTGCCTTCACTTGCTGACACACCAGGCACTTTGATGTATATTCAGCGATCTCCTTCTTCATATTATCCCACCAAATGTTTTCTCGTAGATCTCGATACATCTTTGTGCTCCCTGGGTGAATAGAGAAATTTGAACTATGTGCATCATCCAAAAGTTCTTTCTTTAGCTCCGAACTTGATGGAACACATAGTCTTTTCCCAAACCACACAATTCCTTCTTCATTAACATTAATCTCTGAGGATTTTCCCTTTTTGATAGCTTCCACTTTTTCTTGGATTCCCACATCATCCTTTTTAGCATCCTTTAACCTTTCTAAAATATATGGTTGAGCAATCATTTATGAAAGGATTGATGATGTTCCCTTCTTTATGATTCCCACATCCATATTCATTAAGTCTAAGAAGATTGGATCCTTCTCAATTCTCATCATTGATAGAATCGCAGGATCCTTTCAACTTAGGGCATCTGCCACCTTGTTCGCTTTCCCAGGGTGGTAATATATTGAACAGTCATAATCCTTGATGAGATCTATCCATATTCTCTGGTGCATATTAAGCTCTTTCTGTGTGAATATATATTTAAGACTCTTGTGGTCAGTATATATCTCACATTTCTCTCCATAGATATAATTCCGCCAGATTTTCAAGGCAATGATCACCGCCGCCAACTCCAGATCATGCATTGGATAGTTTCGCTCATGGATTTTCAACTCCCTTGAGGCATAGTATATCACTTTATCAGTCTGCATCAGCACAAATCCTAAGCCCTTCTTCGAAGCATCACTGAATACCACAAAAATCTCCCCACTTGTGGGTAAAGTGAGCACGGGTGCAGTGATAAGCCTCCTTTTCAACTCCTTGAAGCCTTCTTCGCATTCATCACTCCAAGAAAACTTTACTCCCTTTCGAGTTAGCTTGGTAAGAGGGTTGGAAAATCGTGAGAAATTTCTCACAAATCGTCGATAATATCTAGCTAATCCCAAGAATCTATGGATATCAGTTACCGATATTGGCCTCGGCCATCCCTCAATTGCATCTGTTTTGGAGGGGTCTACAGATATCCCATTGCTTGTGATGATATGGCCCAAGAATGAGACCTCCTTCAACCAGAACTCACACTTGCTATACTTGGCATAGAGCTTCTCCTTGCGCAAAGTCTCCAGTATAGTTCTTAAATGCTCCTCATGGTCCTCCTTGGTTTTGGAGTATATTATAATATCATCTATAAAGACTACCACAAATTTGTTTAGGTAAACTCTAAAGACTCTATTCATCAAGTCCATGAATATTTCTGGATCATTGGTGAGTCTGAAAGGCATTACTATGAATTCATAGTGCCTGTACCTTGTACGAAAAGTAGTCTTGGGGATATCTTCCTTCTTCACCCTTACTTGATAATATCCCGACCGCAAGTCCACCTTGGAGAAGTATTGTGCTCCACGCAGCTGATCAAACAAGTCATCGATTCTTGGGAGAGGATACTTGTTCTTTATCGTGATTTTGTTAAGTTCACAATAATCGATGCAAAGCCGCATTGACCCATCCTTCTTCTTGACGAAGAGGACTGGTGCACCCCATGGTGATGCACTTGGGCATATAAACCCTTTATCCAGATTCTCATGTAGTTGTTTCTTCAGCTCTTCAAGCTCAACAACAACCATTCTATATGGAGTCTTTGATATTGGTAGCGCCCCAGGTATAAGTTCAATTGAGAACTCAACATCTCTTCTTGGAGGAAGACCAGGAAGTTCCTTGGGAAATACTTCAACGAATTCCCTCACAATACGCATTTCTTCAAGGGTGGTTTCTTCCTTGGACTCAATCATCTAAGCCAGATATGGATGCTCATAAGGCAGTAATATCCATGCTTGAGATGATGGAGCTAAAGGAGATTCATCTTCCTCCTGACACTTGTAAAGAATTGGGGGTCAATTCTCCATATGGAGTGTGATTTCCCTCTCCAGAAAATTTATGTTGGCTCTATATAAGGAAAGCCAATCCATGCCAAGAATTGCATCAAATTCCACCAAAGGGAGTATGATGAGGTTCTTCGGGAAATTCAATCCACAGATTATAACAGGGGAGGAATTATACTCATGGGATGCAATGATTGCCCCATTTTCCGTACTCACTGACATCTTTACTTCCATGATTTGTGGTGGTGCAGGAATTGTTCTACTAAACTTTTGAGATATAAAAGAATGCGTAGAACCTGAATCAAAAAGTACATTTTCTATTCTTGAATGAATAACTAGCGTACCTATCACCACTTCGTTTTCGGGGTTCACTTCGGCAGAAGTGATGGCAAAAGTTCTTCCTTGCTATCTTGGAGGTTGCTGGTTGCCTCCGATAACCCTTGGATTAGGGCACTGATTTGAAAAATGACCTGGTTCTTTGCATTTGTAGCATTGAACAATGCGTTGAGGTTAGAACGGAGCGTTCCTCTCCTCTGTCGTAGCCGTGGGTCCTTCTTGCTGACAGTTAACAGCTAGGTGCCCTTCTCTTCCACACCTGAAGCATTTTCTTGTCCCCCTAAGGAAATTTCTAGGGTGCTTCTTTCCACACTTTTTGCAAGTGGGGTGCTGGAACTTCTTAGCGTCGTTGGATTTATCCATCGGACCACCAGCATTGAATTCCACCTTACTCTTCTTGTCCTCATGATACCCATGTGATTCTCCGATCTCCATTTCAACCTTGAGGGCACATCGGACAATTTCCTCATAGCTGTCGAAGTCACAGATCTCTAATGCTTTTCACAAGCTAGGCTTCATCCCACCAAAGAAGCATTCAACCTTGAATTCGGGGTAATGAAAAAGCCGGAAGCGTATCGTGAAAGCCTTGTGAAGTTTGCCTCGTACGCACCCACAGATTCTTCATCTTTCTTCTTGAGGGAAAGTAAGTCCCTTTCCATCCTAAGACGGAGGGTGCGCGGAAAATATTTATCGAAAAACATCTTCCGGAATTCCTTCCATTCCAAAGCCTCGATCTCCTCCTCAGGCTTCGTATTTTTGATCAACGTCCATCATTGATCAGCTTCACCCTCCATAAGATAAGCCGCCAGGAGAACCTTCTCTTGTTCAGAACATTGAAGGATAGAGAATATCTTTTCAATGGAGTTGATCCATTTCTCAGCGATCGTGGGATCAAATGATCCACTAAAAGTAGGAGGCCTTTGTCTCATGAAGCTCTCTATAGTGACTTTTTCTTTCTTAGGGGGGCTTGAATGTTCCTCTTGACCCGTGTTTCTATTCAAAACTTGAGTTAGCTGAGAGATAAGCGTGACAAAGTTCGTGATTCCCGCTCCCATTGGATTGGGCATCTCATTAGTACAATCATCACACTGATCTTCACAACGGTTGTTAGCCCAAGTTCTCCTATTACCGGCCATTGGCTGGAATAAAAGGAAAGTTAGGGGTAACACATAAAGGGTAATCCAAAGACAACAGTTCGTGACTTATAAATAAACTTTAATCTCTTTAACTCATGAGTCTATAGGATTCAATCCAGGCTTTTCATGATCTTCCTTCTAACATATATACTTAGGGGCATTTTTTCCTTAATAAGGGTTCATACTAAGATTGTGAATTTATCAAAACATATCCCCCGGGAGTATCGTAACCAAGAGTGCAGAAAGGCCCGTTGTCATGCACTAGTTCCCGTTCGAGTCTAGCTCAAAGCGGTGTTTTCGGGTTTTACCCCTAGGATACATCTATGCCACAGCTGCCTCTACCTGCTCGTATCCAGACAGGGATGTATTTTTTTGATAAACCACTTACTTAGTATTTACCAAAACTTAGGGATGTTTTTATTATACTTAGTCTTGTATCTAAGGCTTTACTAGGGTTTCCTAATCCCAAAAATAACTAAACCTATCCTCTGATACCAACTATGGCAACCATGCTTTCTATTACAACTTAAACATGCTTTATTACATATAACTTCACTTGATACAACAAAGAAGATCGAGAGGTTTAGTGTCTTTGGGGCTTAGGATCATTACATAAAAACTTTAAACTTGAAATACAACATCTTTATTGAAAACTTCCTTTACATGACCACTACATTTCTTCGTACTTAGCATTGCATGGGATAACCTGAGGACATGCATAAGAAAAGTGTGAGCTATAAAGCCCAGTAAGGGAGTACACAATGAATAACATGAGGAGTTAAATACATGTTAGGCAATAGGAATATCAATAGAGCATAAGAGTAACATGAACATAAAGGCATGATAACGCATGATAATCATAACATGGAAATGTGGCAACAACACTTAACATTGAATTAGCATGAGCCAAGGATCATTGCACATGGAGCATGAGTAAACCCTCATTGCACTTGAAGCACAAGTAAACCCTCGTTGCACTTGAATTATCATGATTCAACACTCATTTCACATGACGTATCATGATACTATACTTTACCCAATGCATTGGAGCGCTATCAGGGTGCACCCTTCTTAAACATTTCATTTCATGCATAAGTGTGCCACATGGATCATAAAACATGGATTCATAAAACATAATCATTTATTCCACGATAAAGGAATGTGGAATTAATACATGAACTTTACAATCAATAAGTACATGTGCATAAAGTTGAATACCCTTGATAGAGAAATTGGCATGGTATTCACTACACAATGACATTAGCTTAGAAAATCAGTGCGATTTCGGCAGCGTAACGGCGTGACATAAGAATTCATAAAAGAGGTTGATGAGAGAGAAAGGGGTTCCTAATCATATTTACATGTAATGGACAGTAAGGAGGTCATATATATACATGTCCCAACAATCTAAATGGAATTTAGATTCATGATACAAAATTATTGCTTTAATGTAAAAGAAGAGAGAGAAGTTCCTTTCGGAATTTCGGCATAGTAACGGGTGTACATGGGAGGCATTTAATGAGAGAGAAAGGGTTCTCCCATCATTCAAAAAATAAGATGGAAGTATGGGGGAGGTGCGAAACCATACCCCAACATTCATAATTGAAATAAAAAGGGCAATACAACTTAATGAAAATTGAAAAAAAATGAGAAAGGAAGAAAAAACCCTTACTTGGAAGTGTGCTTCCAAAGGCTAGAGAGAGGCTTGTGAGAGGCTTCTTGGGAGCTTGGGGAACCTTGAGAGGATCCTAGAGAGAGTAGGGCATAGGTTGGACGAACTCCAAGGGCTTTGAGTGAGGAGGAAGTGGGAGCTTGGGTGGGTTTATATAGGAAAGGTGAGGGAATTCTTTATTATTTAGTTTTGGGACCCCTTATATTAAAATAATTCAAAACACAAACCAACCCATGGTATTTGCCCATGGTTTCTGGAAAAGGAAAGAGGAAAAAAATATTTTACAAGGCCAAGGTCCGAACTTATTAAACTATTAGGGTTGCTTATGTGGAGGTGAGTCACACTCCCATGGAAATTAATTTAAAAAGGCAAAGTGTTGAATAAGTCTTGAGGGCTCCATTAATGCTTTGAAAAGTAAGTCAAACAAACCCAAAACCTCATTATTTTAATGATAAAACGCATATTGGCCGAACATAAGGATTATTGTATTTTATTACATCACCATTGGGTCATTATGATTTCATAAAACACATTATATATTTAAATGGTATTTAATTTTTACCCAAAAATTTGATTGTCTCGGAAAATTATGAAAAATTCACCGTTGGATAATTTCGACATCCTGATTCCAAAAATAATATTTATTTTATCTAAATAATTTTCTAAATATGTGAATTTTCACTTTTAAAATAAAAATCGATATTTATAAAAAATTCACGGGTTTTGACAGAAATGGCTTTCAAACCTTAATAAAAATTTTAATTGCATTCATAAAATTATAATATCATTTATATTTAATAAAAATTAATTTAATATTAATAATACTATTTTATTAAAATATTATTTAATTCAAAAATCCTTTAATTTAATAAAATATAATTCTTAATTAAATAATAACTAAAAACACCATTTGTACTTTAAAAACTAATTACAATGTAACAAAAATAATGTACATGAACATGGTGATACTTATTTGTTACATAACCCCTTAAAATAGCCGCATAAGACCTAAGGGTATGGTGTGCGATGGTGACAGACTCTTGGGGCGGCTCGAATAACATCGCTCGAGTGGTAATCTCTATCAACTTCCACTTTTCCCGTAGACGGTCCCGTTCAAGCTTGACATAATGAAGCTCAGCTTGGGCTTGGTCAAGGGCGAAGCCCAAAGACGCCACCTCTTTTCCGAGCTCCGACAAATGGGCTTCGTAAGGGGAAATTCTACTGGATGAGGTCATCGCTTCCTTTGTCTGAGTAGAAATGGGCTCGTTAAAGCCTTATATTTATACTACTCAGATGATCACTGTTCAACGACTATAAAAGTAACGGTCACAAATCTTAACGTAAATCTAAAGAAGTTGACATCTTATAAAAAAATTCATAAAGAAAAAGTTAACTGGATCAAGAGGGATTTTCCATTAATGAAACTTTGGGTCGTTACACTTTTCACCACCCTAACATCATTGATCTATATTCAATACCTTTTTAATACCAAGATGGTTATAATATCTATCAAGCATCATTAATTAGAGTGATTAATCATTAAAAATCCATTATAGGAAGTCTAAATAATGACACCTTCTTTTCAATCAATAAAACTTTTGTAGTAACCTAGGCCATTCATAGTCATCGTCTATTCAAATCCTTCATGATGAATTATAAAGAGCTTATGAGTTTCCAAATATTATCCTTTTAGAGTGTCGAACTAGGTGTGTATCCAGGCCCATTTTCATGCACTAGGTGATGATCGATACAAATACTAATACACCCCTTTTAGAGTTATTACCCCTAGGTGAAAATATTCTAGATCCACATCCACTTATAGTATCCAGACAATGATTTAATTACATGGAATCCACTTTCTATATCCTTCACTATAAATATACTTTGACTTATCTATAGGGTTATCACTAAAGTTTTCTCATCCATGTTTCCAATGGATAACTATACCTTACCATGATACAAACTATAACAATCTACACTTTTATTACCAAGATATTTCATCTTATTAGATTATTATTAATTACATTATAAGATGTTCCATGCTGGAATCATATAGTTCTTGTTCCTTTTGAGAACATGGACACATAAGCAACTGGATTATAAGGGAACTAAATCATCATGCATTGTGTTCTTAATAACAAAAAACCCATCTTAAACATATCATATATTATTTTTTTCTTCATAACCTAGGGAAAGGAAATGTTGTATTATACTAGAACCTATTCATTTTGACAACAACAAATCATGTATATAATTTTACTGATTAAGTCTAGGTTTTCTATTAGTATTTTATTTTCTAAAGATACTTGAAAACATAGTTAATTCTAGTGATTACCATGCCACCATACCAAGTGAGTATTATACTTATCAAATTAATAATTTGAGATAACTTTGTGTCACCTTACAAAAAGTTATATTTCACATCAACTCATTCCCAAACTTCTTATCATGAGTTCGATGAGAAAAATAATTTTTACGATATGAACTGACCATGCATTATTGTTGAACTTTTAATTCATTAAAAATCACCTTACCACATATAAAATCAACCTAGCATGGTATAGAGATGTATCCTCTACATGAAGAAATAATGTTATGATTCCATGGTATGTGTAATTTTTTATAAAGTAATATACTGAACATGTCTATTATTATAAAGAATACATGAAGAAACAACTTACTTCATGAATTCATGAACTTACTTCATGTGAAAATGAACTAACAATGTTAAGTGATGAACCAATGATGACACCTTGTTGCATCAACTGACCACGCAAATTTTCTATGAGATCAAATTCCTATACTTTAAGTCAAGATAGTTTATCATTTCAAACATAATAGTGGAGAATTTAAAATCTACAATAGAAAGTTTTATAATCATTAAATAAATTGTCGATGTATTTAATATTTCATTGATTGTAATCTAAAGGTTAATTTTGGATGAATATATTTTTAAAAAATAAAATGGTCGTGTGAAGTGTTCTTAAGAACATATTCTCTTCCATATAATAACATAGGATCCTAAAAATGCACCCATGATACAAAACACACTCTATGACACTTTGTTTCTATAACTTGCTGTAAAAAATTCTAATATTCTTCCAAAGAAAAATTCATGAAATCTAGAAAAATGATTCTATTCAGATTGAACAGCATCACATTTCCATTCTCTTATCTTCTTCTCTTTATATTTATTCTTTTTATTCAATATTTTAATTATTTTATTCAATTTATTTGTAGAAACATAGTATCATATACTAAAATAGAGATTACTGGATACTCTCTCAAATATTTCTTCAGTATTCCTGTCATGACCCGTCCTCGGGGCCCGTGCCGTGACTACCGCAAGCCTGCCTTCCATAGGCCCGGGGCTGGCGACTAGCACCAAGGCGTAAATCCCGGTAAAAAGGGAATACATTGCCTTTGTAGAGTAAACTAACACACAGAGTAAACAAGCAGTAGAAGTAAACACTAAATAAAAACAGAGTACAACAGTAAGTGCGGAAAGTAAGTGGGCCAGTATACAAACCCAAACTGAAAGTAAAGTACAACTGGAAAGGGAAAACAACAACTGAAAAGTAAAGCCGCAATAACGAGTTGTCCACTGGAAATTCCACCTGAAGGGTGGGTACAAATATCTCCACTGCTCCTCGGGTTCAGCCTACCGCTCTGAGTACGTCCCGCCCAGTGGTCCACCTCTAGATACTGTCCTGCTCCGCAAGCCTCCACCACGATCAGCGTTGTCCGTCGTCTGCAACCAACACAACGTAGTGCGGCCATAGCCCGTGCAGGGGTGAGTATAAGCTGCTCAGTAGGGACCCCGAGACCCCCGAAGGTCTCCCAGTATCCACAAAGGATAAACCACAAAGGAAAGGTAAATCATGAAGTAACATCCGACACTGCTTAGGTATATGCCCATACATATACCTAAGTCATCAATTCTCGTTCGGCTCCAACATCCGAGCCCAAGTGCAACCCAGTCCACACAGGAAAGCATACGTATTCCACACAGGAAAGAAAAACGTAATCCACACAGGAAAGAAAAACGTAATCCACACAGGATAGCGCAACACAATCTACATAGGAAAGTAAAACAGGATTCAACTCACACAGGTATACTTCTTAGAAAGACGATAGAGATGATCACTGATCCATCTAAGTTGTCGTACACACAAAGGATCGATAGGTACTAACCCCCGCAATGACCCACACATGATCTATAGGCGCTGGCTCACACAGAACCGCAGAGTGCTGACCCACACAGGATCGGACCCACACAGGATCGGTAGCACTGATCCACACAGGATCGCTGAGTGTTGTAGTCATTGTCGTCGAATCTACTGAGGATCTCTGCACAGTCATCATCGCAGTCACAGTAGCAGTCATAGCCAGCTCTAGGGTTCCTGCACACAACAAGCTCGTTCGGGAGGGTTTGCTCCACGAGCCGAGAGGCTGATACATCAACTGACACGTAGTCTAGAGTTGATGTATCCAAAAGTTCCGTATCGTCAACAGTAACTCAACGTCGCAGACGGCGCGTCAATCGGACGCCCGGTCTGAGAGTTATTGGTTTTTTTGTCCCAGGGGCCCGGTCGGTTTTTAAGGCAAAACCAACCCGACTGTACTCCACCTGCATCCAAACCTCGGGCGGAGTAAGCCAAAAGATCCGTCTCACTAAGAGGATACCAACAAAGTCGACGGCACATCATTCGGATGTCTGGAGCTTAAGATATGAGTGTTTCTGCTCCGAGGGCCCGGTTGGTTTCGTGTACGAACCAACCCGGCCGAACTCAAAGTAATCCGAAACCTTGAGTGAGATATACCGAAATGACCGTCTCGATTCAAGGATCGCATCGCAATAGACGGTGCGTCGATTGGAGGTCTGTAGCCCATGTTATGGGCAAAAGACCGAAGACGGTCCGAAAACGGGGGTTTCGGGCCCGGACCGACCCGGCCCGAGACCCCCCGGTCGGCCCGAACCGGGTCGACCTGCCCCTGGTCCGGGTCGGCCCAGACCGGCCCGACCCGTCCTGGGCACAGCGCACCCAACACGCTGGCCAGCTCGGCCAACGGCCGAGCCGTTTTGGCAAGGGGGGGGGGCATGCCCCCCCGGTGTAACCGCGGCCCCCCATTTATGGGGGCCGTTTTTGTAGGCCGATTGGGGGAATTAATTCCCCTGGTTTTTCTTTGTCCAGCCGGCCCGCACCGGCCGGCCGGTTCTGCCGACAAGGACCAGCGACGGCCGGTCCTTCCTCCATCGCCGACACCGGCGGCCCGGAACCGACCGCCGGTCACCTTGCTCCGCCGCGGCCCAGAACCGGCCGCGGCCCAGAACCGGTCGCGGCTTGGTTCGTTCGGCGCGGTGCGAAGGCACCGCGCCCCTCCGCCGCAGCCCCGCTCCGGCCGCGGCGTCTTCGGTTTTCTTCGAAGCGGCGCGACGGCGTCGCTTCCTTGTTCATCTTCACGGTGCGGCGTGATGGCGCCGCACATTACTTGTCGTACGTTTCCCGCGTGGGGCGACGGCACCATGCCATTTCGTCCCAAACACAAAGAATCAAACAAGGATAAAGGAGGAGGGTCAGCCGTTTTTGTGCGGTCCGGCCCCCTCTCACTAATCGGTATCATTTGGTCGTATATCCACGAAGAACGACAAACTAGAAATCATGAACGAAAATAATTAAATAATCCCCTACCTTGATAAAAGAGATGACGAACGTCGGCGTCACGAAGAGAGGATTCGAAGACATTGACGGAGATTTCTTCGCGGAAAACCGTTGTGAAAAGAGACATCGCGGAAGAAAAACGTCGTGGAAGAAGACGTCGCGTCACGGGTCGGTGTCGGGAAAGACGGTCTCCGAGGGCTCGGCGCTCCACGTCGGAGATCGTTCGTTCTTCACGATCTTCGTCAAAGAGAAAGAAGAACTCAAGACTTCCTTAGCTTTTTCTCCAAGGATCTCAAACAACTAAACACACCAACCCAATAAAATAAGTTCTTAACTTATTTTATTAACACAACAAGGTTTTTGAAATTCAAGTGTTTGAATTCCACATTAACTCACCTCATTAATTCCCTAAGTTAATAAACTTAAGTTATCAAAATTAAAAGGGAGTTGAGGGGGTTAGAGGATATGAAGGGGTGGGGTTTGTGTGGGCCCCACCACCCTCATAACCTCCCAAGGGAGGTTGGGTAGTTACCCAACTTCCATCCAAAGGTTTAAACACTTAGAGTAAAAATAAAAATTGTTGTCAAATTTTTATTTTTAACTTCCGCAATTTTTATCAACTTCTCTCGTGCAAACGCAACTCCGGATTAAGAGTTCCTAAGCAATTACCGGCGCTGCGGTTCCATTGGTGCCCTCGGAATTAAATTCCGAGCACCGGTTCATAAGATAGGAATTCCCGCTCGTTCGTTCACTGAATGTACCTGAGCTAAACTTCGGATAGAAATTCCGGGCACACCGGGCCTCGGAATCAAGTGCCGTCTGAAACTGCGTTCTTGTAAAATCCCAAAGAAAATTAAGAAAAAAATTTCCTTGAATTTTACGGGTCTTTAAATTACTCCCAACTTAGGAATTTATGTCCCCGTAAAGATACATCGAAAACTAGGGAAACAAATGTGGGTACTGAGCACACATCTGAGCCTCCCGCTCCCAAGTGCTCTCCTGGAGGTTCCCGTGCTGCCATCTGATGTGCACTAGAGGAATCGACTGTCCACATAGGACCCGCTCCTGTCGATCCTCGATCTCCACTAGGACCTTCACAAAAGTCTCCCCATCATCGATGTCAAGCTCCCCATGGTCAATCATATGTGTCGGGTCGTGCACGTATCTCCTCAGCTGAGACACGTAGAAAACGTCGTGCACCCGGTGCAATTGTGGTGGTAGATCCAGATGATAAGCCAACTCGCCAATCCTGCCGAGGACCTGAAACGGTCCGATGAAGCGTGGAGACAACTCTCCGCCTCAGCCAAATCTCCGTAATCCATGTCGAGGTGAGACACGCAAGAGGACGTGGTCGCCATCCTCAAAATCTAGTGGCCTCCGCCTCCTGTCATCATATGACTTCTGCCGGCTCTGAGTTGTCGTCATCCGCTCCTGGATGACCTGGACCTTCTCTGTCATGGCTTGGACCATCTCCGGTCCTACAAGTGTTGACTCCCCAGGGTCTGTCCAGCACAAAGGAGATCTACAAGGTCGGTCGTACAATGCCTCGTATGGTGCCATCCCGATGGTGGAGTGGTAGCTGTTGTTGTACATGAACTCCACCAAGGGTAGGTGGTCCTCCCAGCTGCGACCAAAGTCGAGGACACATGCGAGGAGCATGTCCTCGAGAGTCTTAATGGTCCTCTCCATCTGACCATCCGTCTGAGGGTGAAAGGATGTGCTCAGACGTAGCTTTGTCCCGAACGCCTCCTGCAACCCCTTCCAAATCCGGGAAGTAAAGCGAGCATCCCGATCGGAGATGATAGATGATGGAACACCGTGAAGCCGCATAATCTCCTGAACATAGAGATGTCCCAAGATCTCTACTGAGCCCTGCTCTCTGATTAGTAATAAGTGAGCTGACTTGGTGAGTCGGTCGATAATCACCCAAATGGAGTCATGACCTCTGGAAGTGCGTGGAATTCCAGTCACGAATTCCATAGATATCCAGTCCCACTTCCACTCCGGGACCTCTAAGGGTTGTACCAAGCCTGCTGGTACCTGGTGCTCTGCCTTCACCTGCTGGCAGGTGAGGCATCGAGAAACGAACTCTACCACAGTCTTCTTCATGCCCGGCCACCAGTGCTGTCGTTTGAGATCCTGGTACATCTTCGCCACTCTAGGATGTACCGCCAAAGGAGAAGTGTGAAACTCTCTCAGCACCTCCTCCCGTAAAGAAACAGGTACCAAGGAATGTTCTCTAAAAAGGACGTCGTGCTCTGCTCCAAAGGAGAAACCATCAGGTGCATGTCCTGAGGATATTCGTGCACGCCGCGTCTCACAGTCAGCGCCCCCACGATGTGCCTCTCTGACCCGCTGCAGTAGTGGAGGAGTGATTGTGAGAGACTGGAGGAAGGATGCTCCATCTCTATACACGAAGGATATCTTCAAAGAGGCTAGCTGCTCTGTCTCCTCCTCAAGTAGCTGAATGCCCGTCCTCCTACTGAGATCATTGGCTACCACGTTCCCCTTCCCTAGAGTATATATTATCTCAAAGTCATAGTCCTGGAGGAACTCGAGCAATTGTCGTTGTCTCAGATTCATATCCTTCTGAGAGAAGATGTATCTGAGACTCTGATGGGCAGAAAAGACTGTAAAACACTCGCCCATCAGATAGTGTCACCATGTCTTCAGAGCGAAGACCACTGCTGCTAACTCCAGGTCATGGGAAGCGTAGTTTTTCTCATGCGCCCTCAACTGACGTGATCCATAGGCGATCACTGCCCGCTCCTGCATTAGGACACATCCGAGTATGGTCCCTGATGCATCGCAGTAGACTATGTACCCTACTCCCTCCTCAGGCAACCTCAAGATAGGTGCGCTGGTCAATCTCTGTCTCAGCTCCTAGAAGCTCTGCTGACATCTGTCTGACCACACGAAGGGTTTCCCCTTCTTTGTCAAAGATGAGAGTGGTGCCGCAACTCTAGAGAAGTCTGGCACGAATCTCTGATAGTATCCAGCTAGTCCCAAGAAACTCCGCACCTCTGTCACGCTCCTGGGTGGCTCCCAAGTTAGCACTGCCTCGATCTTCGCAGGATCCACTACAACTCCCGCCTCAGAGATGACGTGTCCCAAGAAGTGGATCTCACGTATCCAGAACTGGCACTTTGAGAGATTACCATAAATCTAGTGCTCTCGGAGTGTGTCTAGTACAACCCGTAAGTGGTAGGCGTGCTCCTCCTTAGTCGTCGAGTAAATCAAAATGTCGTCGATGAAGATCACGACAAATCGATCGAGGTATGTCTGAAATATCCTGTTCATGAGGGCCATGAACACTACTGGAGCATTGGTTACGCCGAAAGGCATAACCAAGAACTCATAGTGGCCATACCGACATCTGAAAGCTGTCTTCTGCACGTCCTCGTCTCGAACTCTGAGCTGATGATATCCTGACCTGAGGTCTATCTTTGAGAACCACTTTGATCCCTTGATCTGATCGAAGAGGTCATCAATCCTCGGTAGCGGATACTTGTTCCTCACTGTCACCTGGTTCAGGCGATGATAGTCGACACAAAGTCGCAAGCTCTCGTCTGCCTTCTTGGCGAACAATATCGGGGAAGCCCAGGGTGAAACACTGGGTCGGATGAACCCCTTTCCCTACAAGTCCTCCAACTGTACCAATACCTATCGAAGCTCGGGGGGGCATCCGATATGCTGGAGTCGATATCGGGGCTTTCCCGGGGTACAAGTCAATATAAAAGTCTACCTCTCTGCGAGGAGGTAGCCCTGGAACGTCGTCGGGGAAAACGTACGCATACTGATCCACCACTGCAGGAAAACCAGGACTCCGCACGTCAACTACTCCAAGGATGAGGCTAGCCAACTGATGAGTGATGGGTTGTCCTCTCCTCTTCGAGAGTCCATCCTGTGCTGCAGAGGCTCCCTTCTCGCCGGTAAAGGTTAACCTACTCCCGTCGGTGTGTACACATCGCACCTTGCGCCTAATACAGTCAATCTGTGCATGGACCATAGACAACCAATCCATGCCCAAGATGACGTCGTAAGGCCTCAACGCTGCTACAAGAAGATCCCAGCCAAAGTTCTCGCCTCCTAGAGTAAGCTCACACTGCCGGAACTAGTGCGTAATCATCGAGTCTGCTCCCGTAGGAGTCTCTAGCCGTAAGGATCGAGCCAACGGCTCTATTGGAATCTCAGAGCTCCGAATAAGGGCAGCGGCTATGAAAGAGTGACTCGCTCCTGTGTCTATAAGAACTGCAGCAAGGGCATAATAGACACAGATAGTACCTCGAATCATCTCGGGCGCGCCGTGTTCGTAGGCCTCTGCTGCCTGGAGATGTGCCTGTCTCTATCCGCCAGCTCCCTGTGGTCGGGGTAGACCTCCTGGTGGTGGTGGTGGTAGGGTCTCAAAGCGTCGCCCACCACCTGCTACTCGGCCAGATCCTCTGCCTCGTCTGCCTGCTCCATGCGGACTGCCACGGTCGACCCTATGCCTCTGCCTCGGTGGTCCCTCAACCGTCTGCTGCTCCTCGGCATGGCGGGTCGGGCAATCACGAGCCATGTGGCCCTACCCGCCGCATTAGTAGCACCGCTTGCCTCTCGAAAGACTGGCTCCGTGCTGTCTGCCCCGCACTGCTGAGCCAGTGTCCTAAGGTCGTCTGCCTGAGGGTCTGGTCTGCCTGGACCCATGAGTCATCCGTCGACTGCCTACTGTAGAAGACTCTGCTACGTGCCGCCCTGCGGTGGGTCTCGGCGCTGGTGTAGACTCAGCAAGAAAGCTCTCGATCAAAAGGGCTCGCTCCAGTACTCCTGTCTGAGTCGGAATGCTGAGGGAGATCAGTGACGCCCTAATCTTGTGTCTCAATCCCTACTCAAAGGTCTGGGCCCGGAAGAATGGGTCTCGTACCATGTCTGTCGAGTAGTGCGAGAGATCGGTAAATCTCGCCGAGTATTGGGCGACCGTCATGCTGCCCTGCCGCAGCTGAAGAAGCTCCTGGATGCGCACCGCATGGAGGGTGGCTGGGATGAACTCCGAGCGGAAGAGGCTCTCAAAGTCCGTCCAGAGAAGAGATGCATCATCGTGCACCTGGAGCATCAAGCTCCACCATCTACCTGCTGCTGCGTGCAGTAGGCTCACTGCGAGGATCACCATGAGGTCTGCTGGTGTCCTCACTAACCTGAAAACTCTCACCACTGCCTCCATCCAGTCCTCGACTGCCTGGGGGTCCGTCTCCCCGCATAACCTGGGCGGTCGCTGGCACTGGAACTCATGTAGTGCACTGAGGTGACATGCATCGTCAGGGGATGGTGCTGGAAGCATCAGTGGCTCGACAGGTAGAGCTACCACCGGTGCCACTGCTGACAAAGGGCCCCACACCTAGGCCTCGTCGCTCGGTGGGCTGTCGTCACGCTCGACTCTCAGAACCCTAGCTGGCTACCGTCGTGGGCCATCCTGAAAAAGAAACAGGTGCGCCACGTTCAGAACAGTATACCTGGTGAGCTGATACAAAGTAATCACAAAGAAAACTTGAAACACACATGAAATCAATGTTTTCGTGCATTAAGTTGGAAATCAGAAGTCAGGGTCCCGGTGTATGGATACGTCAGCCGCCGCCCCAACACTGGACTCCCTGGACTGATAACCACACTCAATACGCTAAACACTATTTCTTCACATAGAAAAAGATCAGAGTCCAAAGTTCTGCGATAGAACCGAACTCCTTTGATACCAATTTGTCACGACCCGTCCTCGGGGCCCGTGCCGTGACTACCCCAAGCCCACCTTCCATAGGCCAGGGGCTGGCGACTAGCACCAAGGCGTAAATCCCGGTAAAAAGGGAAGGCATTTCCTTTGTAGAGTAATCTAACAGAGAGATTAAACAAGTAGTAGAAGTAAACACTAAGTAAAAACAAAGTACAATAGTAAGTGTGGAAAGTAAGTGGGCCAGTATACAAACCCAAACTGAATGTAAAGTACACCTGGAAAGGGAAAACAGCAACTGAAAAGTAAAACCACAACGATGAGCCGTCCACTGGAAATTCCACCTGAAGGGTGGGTACAAATAGCTCCACTGCTCCTCGGGTCCATCCTACTGCTCCGAGTACGTCCCTCCCAATGGTCCACCTCCAGGTACCGTCCTGCTCCACAAGCCTCCACCACGATCAGCGATGTCTGTCGTCTGCAACCAACACAACGTAGTGCGGGCATAGCCCGTGCAGGGATGAGTATAAGCTACTCAGTAGGGACCCCGAGACCCCCTAAGGTCTCCCAGTATCCACAAAGGATAAACCACAAAGGAAAGTTAAATCATGAAGTAACATCTGACACTGCTTAGGTATATGCCCATACATATACCTAAGTCATCAATTCTCATTCGGCTCCAACATCCGAGCCCAAGTGCAACCCAGTCCACACAGGAAAGCATACGTATTCCACACAGGAAAGGAAAACGTAATCCACACAGGAAAGAAAAACGTAATCCACACAGGATAGCACAACACAATCCACATAGGAAAGCAAAACAGGATTCAGCTCACACAGGTATACTTCTTCGAAAGACGATAGAGATGATCACTGATCCATCTAAGTTGTCGGACCCACAAAGGATCGATAGGTACTAACCCCCGCAATGACCCACACAGGATCTGTAGGCGCTGGCTCACACAGAACCGCTGAGCGCTGACCCACACAGGATCAGACCCACACAGGATTGGTAGCACTGGTCCACACAGGATCACTGAGTGTTGTAGTCATCGTCGTCGAATCCACTGAGGATCTCTGCACAGTCGTCGTCGCAGTCACAGTAGCAGTCGCAGCCAGCTCTAGGGTTTCTGCACACAGCAAGCTCGTTCAGGAGGGTCCGCTCCACGAGCCGAGAGGCTAATACATCAACTGATACATAGTCCAGAGTTGATGTATCCAAACGTTCCATATCGTCAACAGGAACTCAACATCGCAGAAGGCGCGTCAATCAGACGCCCGGTCTGAGAGTTATTGGCTTTTTCGTCCCTGGGGCCCAGTTGGTTTTTAAGACAAAACCAACCCGACTGTACTCCACCTGCGTCCAAACCTCTGGCGGAGTAAGCCAAAAGATCCGTCTCACTAAGAGGAAACCAAAAAAGTCAACGGCACGTCATTCGGACGTCTGGAGATTAAGATATGAGTGTTTCTGCTCCGAGGGCCCGGTTGGTTTCGTGTACGAACCAAACCGGACGAACTCAAAGTAAACTGAAACCTTGAGTGCGATATACCGAAATGACCGTCTCGATTCAAGTATCGCATCGCAACTTATGGTGCGTCGATCGGAAGTCCGTAGCCCATGTTATGGGCAAAAGACCGAAGACGGTCCGAAAATGGGGCTTTCGGGCCCGGACCGACCCGGCCCGAGACCCCCCGGTCGGCCCGAACCGGGTCGACCCGCCCCGGCTCGGCCTGGCCCGGCCTGGGCACAGCGCGCCCAGCGCGCTGGCCAGCTCGGCCAACGGCCGAGCCGTTTTGGCAAGGGGGGGGGGGCGCCTGCCCCCCTGGTGTAACCGCGACCCCCCATTTATGGGGGCCATTTTTGTAGGCCAGCCGAGGGAATTAATTCCCCCAGTTTCTCTTTGTCCGGACGACCCCCACCGGTCGGCTGGTTCTGCCGACAAGGACCGGAGACGGCCGGTCCTTCCTCCATCGCCGACACCGGCGGCCCGGAACCGGCCACCGGTCACCCTTCTCCGCCGCGGCCCGGAACCGGCCGCGGCTTGGTTCATCCGGCGTAGTGCGACGACACCGCGCCCCTCCACCGCGTCCCCGCTCCGGCCGCGGCGTCTTCGGTTTTCTTCGACGTGTCGTGACGGCATCGCGTCCTTGTTCATCTTCACGGTGCGGCGCGACGGCGCCGCGCATTACTTGTCGTGCATTTCCCGCGTGGTGCGACGGCACCACGCCATTTCGTCCCAAACACAAAGAATCAAACAAGGATAAAGGAGGAGGGTCGGCCGTGTTTGTGCGGTCCAGACCCCTCTCGTTAATCGGTATCATTTGGTCGTATATCCACGAAGAACGAAAAACTAGAAATCACGAATGAAAATAATTAAATAATCCACTACCTTGATAAAAGAGATGATGAACGTCGGCGTCGCGAAGCGAGGATTCAAAGACGTTGACGGAGATTTTGTCGCGGAAAACCGTCGCGAAAAGAGACGTTGCGGAAGAAAAACATCATGGAAGAAGACGTTGTGTCCTGGGTCGGTGTCGCGGAAGACAGTCTCTGAGGGCTCGGCGCTCCACGTCGGAGATTGTTCGTTCTTCGCGTTCTTCGTCAAAGAGAAAGAAGAACTCAAGACTTCCTTAGCTTTTTCTCCAATGCTCTCAAACAACTAAACACACCAACCCAATAAAATAAGTTCTTAACTTATTTTATTAACACAACAAGTTTTTTGAAATTCAAGTGTTTGAATTCCACATTAACTCACCTCATTAATTCCATAAGTTAATAAACTTAAGTTATCAAAATTAAAAGGGAGTTGAGGGGGTTAGAGGATATAAAGGGGTGGGGTTCGTGTGGGCCCCACCACCCTCATAACCTCCCAAGGGAGGTTGGGTAGTTACCCAACTTCCATCCAAATGATTAAACACTTAGAGTAAAAATAAAAATTGTTGTTAAATTTTTATTTTTAACTTCCACAATTTTTATCAACTTCTCTCGTGCAAACGCAACTCCGGATTAAGCGTTCCTAAGAAATTACTAGCATTGCGGTTCCATCGGTGCCCTCGGAATTTTATTCAGAGAAACGGTTCATAAAATAGGAATTCCCACTCATTAGTTCATTGAACGTACCCGAGCTAAACTTCGGATAGAAATTCCGGGCACACCGGGCCTCGGAATCAAGTGCTGTCTAAAACTGCGTTCTCGTAAAATCCCAAAGAAAATTAAGAAAAAAATTTCCTTGAATTTTACAGGTCTTTACAATTCCCATGAACAACCATGGACGTGGTCCTGTGTGACCTGGTATCTAGTTTTATCCCGTGAATAAGTATGGAAGAGTATTTTTCTAAGAAGTCTTGTGTACTGTTGATTGTAAAACCTGATCCATGTCGTGGATCAGTTTATTTCATAATAAATTGCATGGAAACAAGTGATTACTGAGTGGAGGGGATTAATTCCCAATATGATACCAAACCCCTTGTTAAATTTACACTATTTTCTTTATCTTTTTTCTTTCTTAATATTCAAAATGAATTATTTTCTCTCTCTAGTTTGTTAAAAAAACATAACTTTTATAGTTATCATAAACTTGTGTCTTATATACTGTGTTTGATATTTACACACCTGCTTCAAATTTTTATGTATTTTCTAAAGTATTTTAACTGGGAATTGATTGAGCTTTTGATAACCTTTTCCAAAGATCAAATTATATATTTTTACTATTTTTTTAACAGGGAAATTTTATCAAATTAGAGTATTTTTTTAAAATTTATTTTAAATAGAAGTTATTATTAGAAAATTCATTCACCCCCCTCTTAATTTATCTACTCTGACCAATATTTGGTATTAAAGGATTTTAAAATATATTTTTACTATAAGCCATTTGTATTTAAGGATTTAAAATTTCTCTTTCATCTAAATTTAATTTTTTATGGGTAAAAATATACAATAATAAACTGCCAGTTATAGGACTCCTTATTTTAATGGAAATAAAAATGATCACTAGAAAATCAAAATAAAAATTCACTTAGAAATTATGGGCCTTGATATTTATGCAATCATTTAAGATAAATATGAAAATCCCCAAGTTGTTATAGATGCTTAGAGTGACTCTAATAAAGAATAATATGACTATAATTGTAAAGATATCAGTGATTTTTATTGTGGATTAAGAGAATATTTATTTGATAGATCTTCTAGTTTTATTGCTTTTTAAATTTAGGATAATCTTACTATATCTCATGAAGGAACTTATAATATTTAATAAATGTGTTTAAACACATATAATATTAAATATTATACTTTTAAGATGAATTCTAATTAATATATCTTTGACATGTATCTCAGGTTCAATGATATTGTTAACAATATTCATGCACTCAGAAAGATGATTACTCAAAAAGATCAAGTTAAGAAAATTTTCATAGTCCATCTAGAAAGAAGGAGAGGAAAATCTATGTCTATAAGAGAGTCTTGAGAAATTAGTAAAATACTAGTAAAATAGCTAATTGGAAAGATAATGATGTATGAAGAAGAATTGAAATGAATAAAAAGAACGTAAATTAACCTAAACCCAAGCCACTAGACTTTAAGACTTCTGATTATAAACAAAAAATGAAATATTAGATTTGAAATATAAAGTGATGAATAATCACCAACTAAAAATAATAAAAAAAATCCACAACTATCCAGATGTTTGATAAAATTTTATGGAAATAAAAAGTTTTTGCAGATTTCCAATCATAGAGGAATGTAATATATAAAAGTGAATTTTATAAAATATTGGAAAAATGATGATTCTTAAAATGAAATAATATGATATAAATGTATGAAAAAACAAAAAGTCAAAGTAGACTATCCCAAGTTAAAGTATAAAATGAAATATGATAGAAATGGGAAAAAGTTTAAAAAGGTATATAAAATCCACTCAGAGTTCCTCAAAGGATAGTTTGAGTGATTTAGACTCAAGAAGATAAGGTATAACTTACAAATCTAATATATGTTTTTTTTTTGAAAAATACATATGAGGTATGAGATGTTTTTCTTGAATCTTCTACTCATATTTCAAATAATTCTAAGACTGAAAATAATGATGGTAAAATGTCCAGGAATGCATTATTTGAATAATATAAAATTTTGGAATATACTTTTAAGGAATTAAAATATAAATATGAATGTTTAAAGAAGTATCATGTTTTTCAACTCACATTAAAACAGATCTTATAGTAGAAAAAGACAATAATTCTCAGATAATTAAATAGAAAAATGATCTAAAATGATCTAATAAAAAATTAAAGAAAGATATATATATATTTACAAGTGTAATAAAAACCCTTAACCATGTTCTTCATAAATAGGCTAACCCTTAGTATACTATAGTAATTTAATATCAACCTGGATAGAGGAAGATATATAAAAGTGGATTTTTCCCGTGTTATAGTTCTACTAGTTATTCTAGTAGTTATTATTCTATTAGACCTAATAAATTTTTTATTTATCATAGTTTAAGATATATTTATAGAAATAAATTAAGAAAATTATGGATTCCTAAAGCACTTATTACTAACATTTATAAACCCAAAAAAATATGGGTACCAAAATCAATTTTAGTTTAAAACTCTTTGGTAGGTAACCTGTTTGAAGTGTTTTAGTAATAACATATAATATATAGATAGTGTATGTTCCATACATATAAATTTGGACTAATAAATATTGAAAAAATTATTGACTTGTACGGTGGACATGTCACTTTAGGTGATAATTCTAAAGGAAAGATAATTGGGCTTGTCCAAATTGGTAACTCTAGTAAAGTTTTAATTTCTAATGTTTTATTTGTGGATGGATTAAAATATTATATTCTTATAATTTCCCATGTAATGACCCTTCCTTTAGTTAAGGTAAGAATCGTTTATTTTTTAATTTAAAACCTTTTAATAATCATGGTAAATGTGCACTTTGAACTAAGGAACGTGACATGAGTGTTCAGGGCTTCTTCAGAGCTCAAAGTTCAGGAAATGGGAAAAATAATTGGGTTGTAAATTTAATAGAAACCATTTCTCCCATATCACACCATTTTCTCTAACCATTTGGGATGAAATAAATTTGAATTAGGATCTTCATGGTTTTTCTAAAACCATGAGACTCCATGTGTATGTCCCTATGAAAAACTAAAGACATTTGAAAGTGTTTCTTCACACTATTTGTGCACAGTTAGGGAAACGGTGTGCCTTTAACTTGTGGGGAAAATCATTAAGTAGTGTCTTGTGCATAGTTTGTGTATGGTTTGGTAAACCATGCACCTTAACTGCACACCCTTTAATTTTGAGGTGAAATTGCCTTTTCCCTCATATAATCTTTCAAAACTATTCTCTTTTAATGTTTCCCTTGGCTATTGGATGTTCCTATTTTTCTTCTCCTATATCTTCCCAAACCACTCAATCAAAAAAATTCAATAAATCCCACATTCGGTGTCTAATTCAATATCTGAAGGAAGTGTCAGATAGCTTAAAGTGAGCTCTCAATTCCCCTCCCTTTCTATTTCAGTTTATCTTTGGATCCATTGCGCTATTTAGGTGAAATCCATTTCCCTATTTTTAGTGATTTGGACTATTACATCATTTTCTTTCAACCTATTTCAAATATGAGGCTTCCTTCAAATGAGGAATTTTCAATGGCCTTGAGATAGGTGGTCTCATCAATTTTTCCATGATTTTTGGGGTTTCATAGATATGTAACTGTGTCGCATGCCATTTTTTCTGAGTGCCCCCTTTTAATTGAGTTCTTCATATCAAATTGATAAATTCACCTTGATAAATTCTCTTTGATTCATTTTGAGTAGTTTAGAGGATTTTGACCTCACTTATGGACACCCCTTAAGTGTGCCTCAATGAATGACACCTTTTTTGTTAAACATTTAATTACCTAAAATGCCTTCTAAGAATTATTCTTAGATCATAATTGGATGTTTCAACTATTATATAATCATTTAATGAACGTAAGGAACCCCCTTGGTTTTTCTCCCAACTTATAAATGGAATTTTCCATGTATGTGTTTTCCTTTTGATCATGACACCATTTAAATTACTTCAAACCATATGACTTAAATTCCCATCCATTGTTAGTTGAATGGAATTTATTAAATGGAATGGCTTATTCACATTGGTTTCTTTTCCTTAAGTTAATTTAATTGTTTAAATGGAATGAATTTTAGCGGGTGGAAAGGCCACACCTCATATTTACTAATAATAAACTTGATGATATGAATTGTTATTCCCTACTTTAATTGAATTTACTATTAGTATACAAGATAGGTATTTCCTTGTGATAAATATTATAAATGAAATTATTTATTGATATAGGATATGGTATGATGGTAAGGGTTTGGTTGAGCATAAAGATATCACACTCCCTTACATCGTGTGATGAACATGATGTCTCACAACACTGACATTAGTTGTATATTAGGCTTGACATGACACAAACTTTGTCTAAGTGTTTTCATGATGGAATACTCACCATCTCAAGTGAATATCATGACTTCTCACAATAATTATGAGATATAGGTTATATACCCTCTTTAGTGAGCTTATAAGCTCGTTAGACTAGTTTTGGATGTATGAGTTACCCCCTGATTCATCTATAAACAAGTATTCCAAGTATATGCCCACTTATGTCCGCATGTACTTGGTTTATATAGGTGGATTTAATATATATAACTATACTATATATATATACTATTACAATAGATATATATAGTGACTATTCAAACTGCTATCCTGGCCAGGATCTGAAGTAGGTAGAGCAGCCATGTGTCTTTTCATAACCTGATCGGGCGGTAATTTATTTATTCAGTTTTGTTAATTAATTACTTATACCTACACACTTTTTAGTAATAATAACTTCTTGGATTACTTCTAGACACCATTGGGGGTGTACTACATATATTTTATCTCACACCCTACTCAGGTTTCCTTTGGTACCTAAGAATATTATCTATCTATAGGTACTAATAAGGGAAAGAAACATGCTACTAGTATTTGATATGCTTGGCTTATAAATAGAAATAATGAGCGTAGGACTGAGTATATGCTCGAGATGCTAGTGACGCATAATTTTTTCCTTTTTTACTGTTTGAATCATGTTTTTTAGATCTATTATCTATTCCATTTTTTCTATCAAAATTCCATGCATCCCTATATATGACACTACCTAATGAATTTTGGTTTTTATTTAGTTGTTAAATTATCTATTCTTAAATTGATTTATTTTTCTATCTGTTTATTCATATGTTTCATCAATTTTATGTTTATGGTTATACCTATTGTGCCACTCTAATAAGAGGGTACATAACCCCCCCCCCCCCCCACGGTACTGCATTTATACTCTCACTACTAGTCGGAATGATCTAGCATATGGGAAGGCATGCTTGAAGCCATGTGACCCACCAACTCTAGACACAAGTTAAGTGGATCTCAGGTTGGAATGTTACAAAATGGTATAGGGTAAATCTTTCCTTTATCTTACTATTTGGGTATTAGAAAGGAGACTAAGAGTTAATGGGATTTATAATTTTCCTTGTTTTAGGATGTAGCTAACCCATGTATAGGGGAATCCCAAATTACCTGGGATGGGTAATTGTTGTTATTGATTATTTCATGCATCATTATAGGCACAATAGGCTAATATTCCATAAATTTTGTCTTGCCACATTTATTTTTAGCATTCATTTTCTTATTGCATATTAGTATTTCTTTTATTATTTATTGAATTATATTAACATTACTTATAGGGATTGGAAAACATAATTAACACTTAAGGTGTCTGCCTTAACCTAATAGTTTTTTCCTACATGGGTTAAAGTAGACACATTAAGCACTTAATTATGGAATGTTGATCCATGCTCCATTGGTTGCATGGGTTCGAATGTGTTTTGGTGTGGGTTAAATAGACACCATATTTTGGTTCATAAAAAGTATGGGGCCTTATGGATCACAAATAGTAATCCACTTAATTCAACCATTTAATGTAATTTGAATATTTTAATATGAAAAAAATGAATATGAATTTTAAAGTAAATTTAGTTATCCTATACATGTGAAACTAATACTCATACCAGAACTCGGGCTTAGTAGTGGGTAAATAGGTGTCTCTTACATTTTGATGTCCAATTACAATCTTTTATACTACATAGACCTAGATTTTGAAGCAGGAGAGAGGCATTATCATTTTTATATAAATTATTTGTAGTTATCTTAGTTTTATATTTACAATCATTCTAATAGATAAAATCTCTTCTAAAGCTTTAATTTTTCATAGTAGTATCATGCCACCACAATTTCCTCCAGTTTCACAACCTAATGGTAGTTATGCCCATGCACTTGAGTTGGTGGTCCCTGAGCCTCTAGTGATTCCTCATGCAGTGCCACCTATGGAAACTCTTTATTTTCTAGATATGGGCACTAATTCCCAGTTTTGAAAGGGCTTTATTCATATGTTTTTAAATATGCATGGTGATTATCGGCCTTCACTTTGTATAGAGGAGTTGACTCAAGAATTCATGTAGCATTATCCTCTAAAATTTTCAAGTGATGATGGACTATATGATGTTGAGTTGGGGTTCAAAGAAATTATCAGTATATTTGAGCAACTGAAGATTCCTCTAGAACTTGGTTTTAATCTTGCATCATATATGTTACGCGATTCTTCCAAGAGGTGGTGGGACATTATTACATAGGTGGATCAACATCCTAATATGGTCTAGGCATATTTCTAGATTGTCTTCTATGATTATTTCTTTCCATGGACTCTGAGGGATGACACAGCTAGAGAATTCATGAACCTAAAACAAGGAAAATTTTCTATTATGGAATACTTTTCCAATTTCGCTGAGTTGAAATGGTTTTCTCTTACTATGGAGGATGATGATCTTATGAACAATAGGTGATTTGAGTATTGGTTGGTTTATTCCATCCGATCATAGGTCAATGAATTCCAGTTGACCATTATTTCTGAAATAGTCAACCAAGACCCTATCATAGAGAGAAACTTGAGGGAAGACGATGGTGTGAGTCATGGAATTTCATCACCTAGATATATCATTGGTTCTTCTTCTGGGAGAAAGAGACGTTTTGAGGCTACTCCTGGAGGTAGCCACAATCTGGCTCCTCGTACATATAGTTTTTTTATATTTCAATGGTACAGGAAGTGAGGACATACTAAACCTCAATGCTTATGTGATCCATTAGAATTCATATAATACAATAGGATGGGGAATATCCAATGCTTCTACCAGACCTTTCCATCAGTTCCTAGTAAACATGGATCTACTCATACCCCTCATTCAAGAGTGTGTCTAGTAGTATCATGATAGAAAGGCTGCTGGAATACCTCCAGCTAATCAGTTCAAGGTGGTGGTCAAGGAAGAGGTAGTCAGACACATGATTCTCAGTGTCAATAGAGTAGGTTTTCTCAAGGAATTCAATTAGTGACTCAGGGCCACGATATAGGATAGTTACATGCAATCTATCCTACTACAGAGGAGCAGAGTACTAGAATATTTACTGTACAATAAATTATTCTAGTATTCTCTTTTTTAGTGTCTATTTTATTTGACACAAGAGTGCATCACTATTTTATATCTGAGACTACTATGGGAGGTATGGGCCTCAATATTGAGCACTATTTTGGATTAATGATTCTAGAAACTTTGTTAGGTATCCAATCTGAGGGAAATCGCCATTACAAGGATTGTCCCCTTCAAATAGTTCAATACCTCATCATATGTAATCTTTGTATCCTTGAAATAAAGGTCTTTTATGTAATCATTGGTATAGAATTTTTATTTACCTATTGATCTCATATTGACCTCTATCATAAAAGGGTGACATTTACATCAATAGAGGGTGGTAAGAATGTGGATATGGTATAATAGGATGTTGGTGAGACACGATCAGGAATCAAACAGTAATTGTTATGTAGTGTGGAAGTATAGATCGCTAGTCTTTTCCTCAACAAATAGGGGTTACAAACTATTATTTTTCCTCGGGTGGTAGATAATTTTAGGTATGTCTTTCCTAAATATATCTATGTTCTACCTCTAGTGTGATAGGTAGAATTTACCATTGATCTTTTCCCAGGATCTGCGCCAGTGACCATTCCTCCTTATAGGATGGAACCTATGGAGTTTCTGGAGCTCAAGAAGTAGTTAGAAAATTTGGAGGCTAAAGTATTTATATACCCTAGAACTTATTCTTAGGGTTCACTGGTATTTTTGTTTCAAGAAGGTGGATTGTACCCATAGGCTTTTTGTGGATTACCATCAATTGAATCAACTCATAGTAAATAAACGTTATCCACTACCTATAATAGATGACCTATTTGATTATCTATATAGTGTGAAAGTTTTTTCAAAGATAGATCTGAGTTCAGGCTATTATCAGGTTCATGTCAAGGATTCATACATACCTATCATATCTTTCTGGAGTAGGTATGGTCAATCAGAGTACCTGGTCATGCCTTTTGGACTAAAAAACATAGATTCTATCTTCATGGATCTTATTAATTAGGTTTTCTACTCGTGTCTGGATTCATTTGTGGTAGTCTTTATTGATGATGTCTTAGTGTATTCTCACTCCATACACAACCATTCAACCAATATTTAGATCATTATAAATACACTAGGAGATAAACAACTCTATTCTAATCTTAATAAATTATACTCTTTGATCAAAAAATTCCACTTCCTGGATCATATCATCTCAAAGTCAAGAGTTTCAGTATTCCTAGAGAAAGTGAGGGTTATAGTTTCCTATGATAATTCCAAAAACTTATTTGAAATTTGGAGCTTCTTGGGGATTATTAGATACTACTGAGGATTTATCCAAGATTTCTCATGTCTTGTAGAACCACTTATGATATTGAAAAATAAAGGTGTAAAATTTGAATGTTCATAATATTATGAAGTATCAATTCAGGAGTTGAAAGTTCATTTTACTTCAGTGTTAATAATGATTCTGCTAGAGCCTGACATGAGTTATACTATATAATTTTATGCATAAACTATTAGGATTGATCTGTTCTAATTCCGGATGAGTGATTCATCTCATATGGGTCTCATCATTTGGGGCCTTGGGATTAGAATTACCTGATTGGCGACCTCAATATAGTTGTTATACTTCATGGTCTATGCTATTGGAGACAAAAACTACATGGAGATATTTTTTTGGTACTCACTGATATTGAAATCCTTAAGTACATATTTACATAGAAATATCGAAATCTTATACAGTGCATGTGGGTTGAGTACCTATGGTCATTTGATTTCAAGCTTGCCTATATGCTTGGTAAAGGCAATGCAGTAGTTGATGCTCTGAGTCAGAAGACTTGGAAACAGGTGGTAAAGGAGGCCGGTGGTGAATGGATGATCATGTACTTATTCTCAGATATTCACATTGAGGTTAAGAAGAATCATGTTCAGACTATCCTCTCAGGATTAGCAGTGACCTCTATACTTTTGGAACAAGTAAGTATAAGATAGTTATCTGATCCCAACGGATTTTTCTACACAAAAGTGTATTATATGAGGATGCAAATTTAGGATGGACTATTTATGGGGATTATAATTACTATTGAATGGGAGTATATGGGTCCTATCAGACATTAGAGAGGAGCTAATGCAGGAACTCCATGCCTCAGTATGGGCGGTTCACCCTAGTGTCCCCAAAATGTATCAGGATCTATGACACTAGTATTTTGGGTCTGGTATGAAACATGAGATTATCGAACTCATCAATTGGTGTTCCATCTATCAGTAGGTGATGGTAGAACATCAGCATATTGTAGTAATTTTACAACCAGTTTCATTTCTTGAGTTGAAATTGGGTGATGTTTTGATGGAATTTGTGGTTGTTTTTCCTATATCACCTTGTTGAAATGAAACAGTGTGGGTTTTCATTGATCATTTGAAAAATGTCGCACACCTATTACCATTCCAAGAGACCTTATCGGTAGAGTGGCTAGGAATTTTGTATGTCAGTAAGTTTGTATGTCTTCATAGAGATCCTTTTTTTATCATCTCTAACATAGATGCTCATTTTACATCATGGTTCATGTAGGAGTGCAGAATTCATTGGGTACACAATTGATTCTGAGCATGTCTTATCACACACAGACCGATGGACAGACAGAGCATAAAATATAGGTGCTAGAGTACATGCTCCATGAATTTGTCCTTGGATTTGGGGGTTCTAGGAGAAATTCATTACCCTTATGGAGTTCCTTTATAACAATAAATTTCAAGATACTATTTATATGTATCCTTATGAAGCCTTATATTCTAGGCCTTTCATCTCACCTCTATGCTGGATAGAGGTAGGGGAATCAGATATTCTTAGATGGCACCTTGTGCAGGAGACTACATAGTATGAATAATTTATTCGAAAGTGAATGATGAAAACTCATTCCAAACAATAGTCAAATGCCAAAACAATTTGGCGACCACTTGATTTTTAGGTTGGAGACTGGGTTTTCTTTCTAGTATCTCCTAGTTTAGTCCATAGATGTATTCAGAATTAGGGTAATCTCTCGCTAAGATTAATTGGACCCTTTGATGTTTTGAAATGAATCAGATCAGTGGCTTTCTAGTTGAAACTTCCTTAGATATACTGGTCAATTAATTATGTATTTTATATATCTCATCTTTGCTGGTATCACCCAGAAACATCACACATCTTTCAGCCAAATGAGGTAGAATTTTATGTTGATGCTTACTTCGAAGATTATCCTGTTTTTTTTTTTGATTGAATCATGATGACACTCCAAGGTGGGCCAGCTACTTTATTATCGGTGTTATAGTAGCACGGTTGGGTACAAGATGATACCTAGGAGTGGGAAGTTGATATATGTGCTCAGTATTTAGAACTCTTTGTTGAAAATACCTCATTACCCTAAGAAGAAAAACTCGATGAAGATTTTTATTAAGGAGGGAAGGTTGTAATGATCTATCCTTTCATGAAGGTAGGGATTGTATATTTTTCAATTTAAATCATGGGTTTAATATTGGTAAATGTGAACTGTTTCTTAAGGAAGGTCCTAGGGGAGTACGTGTCTTATTCAGATCTCAGATTTCTAGAAATGGGAAAAATAAATGGGCCGCATGGATAGTAGAAATTTTGGATCCCAAAATGCATGGTTTTCTCTAAATATGTAGGGAAACACAAAGGTAATGTAGGAGCCACATGATTTTTCTAAAACTATGCAACTCTAGGCGCATGGTCTTGTGAAAAATTTTAGACAATTGACAGTGGGTTTTCTCAAAACTTTCACACAATATGGGAAAATTCTCACCTTAATCATGTGTGGAAAATCCTTAAGCAGTGGCTTGCACATGATTTGCACACATTTTGGAAAAATGTGTTCCTTAACTGTTCAACCTTGTATTTTTTGGTTAAATTTCCTTCCTTCAATCATTTAATATTTTAAACTTATTTCCTTTACTTCCTTCCCATGGCTAGTGTATGTTCTTGGTTGTCTTCTCTCATAGTTACCTAAACCTATCAATCTAGGATTTGGAATAAAACTCATTTTAGGTGTATGATTTAAGATCCAAATAAATCATTGGATAGCTTAAGGTTATATCTTGGGCCATATCCCTTCCTATTTCAGTTTATCTTTGGATCCATTGCATGATTTAGGTGCAAGCCCTTTTTCCTTTTTTTAGGGATTTGGACCATTTCATCATTTTCTACCAAACTAATTCAAATTTGAGGCTTCTTTTGGATGAGGAGTCCTCGGTGTCCCTAAGTTGGTGGTCTTATTATTTTCTCCATGATTTTTGGGGTCTCATAGATATGTCATTGTGTTTCACGCTGGTTTTTGCTGAGTTTCCACTTTTAATTGATTTCTTCGTATCAAACTGATCAATACACCTTGATATATTACATTTGTTCCTTATTGAGTAGTTTAGATGATCTTGACCTCACTTATGGAAACCCCTTGGGTGTGCCTCAAGTAATGGCTCATTTTTGGTTAAATGTTTAATTTCTCATAATTCCTTATAAGAGTTCATATTTGATCAAAAATGAAATTTTCATCTTTTTTATAATTATTTGATGAACCTAAGGAACCCCCTTATTGTTTGGCCCAAATTAGAAATGTAATTTCCATGTAGGAATTTTCCTTTTAACCAAGATACCATTTAAATGACTTTAAACCTTATGACTTTAATTTTTATCCTTTATTAGTTGAATGGAATATATTAAATGGAATGTATTATTAAAATTGGTTGATTTTTCTTAAGTTAATTGAATGGTTTAAATGTAATGAATTGTAAGGGGTGGAAAGGAAACACCTCACCTTTAATAATAGTGAACTTAATGATATGAATTATAATTCCATGGTTATAATGGACTCAACTCTTTGTATATATGAGAGGTATTTCCTCATGATTAATACTATAAATACAATTACACCTTTAAATATGCTATGATACTATGGTAAGGTTTCAATATAACATGATGGTATCACGCTCCCTTACATTGGGTGATGAGCATGACGCCTCACACCACTAACACTAGTTGGACATTTGGCTTAATGAACCTTTTTCCCATGTTCAAGTGTTGACATGATGGCACACTCACCATCTCGATTGAGAAGAATGACATCTCACACTATTTATGAGATATAGGTCATGTAAACTCTTCTTTGAGATTATAGGATCATTAGACTGGTTATATATGTCTGAGTTACAACCTGGTCCAGCCAGTAACTAGTATTCCATGTATATGTACACTTACACCTACACGTACTAGGTTTGTATAGGTAGATACAATATATATGACTATACTATATATATACTATTAATATATATATATATATATATACTAACTAGTCAAAATTATATTTTGGTCGTGTGTCAAAGCAGATAGAGTTGTAATGTATCTTTTTTGAATAGGATCGGGTAGGTATTTATTTATTATGTTTTGTTAATTAATTAATTATTCTTATAGACTATTAAGTAATGAGAATTGCTTGGATTACTTATGGAAACCATTTGTAGTGGACAAATGATATTTTATCTCACAACCTACTCAGGCTACCTTTGGTACCTTAGAAGATTATCGGTCTGTAGGTACTAATAAGGGAAAGAACCCTTTTATTGGTATTTGATATACATATATTATAGTTGGATTTTATGATTATAGGATAGATCATATGAAAACGATTATAGTGGAGAAGACTTTTTAACTTTTTTACTTTCTGTATCATTTTGTATATGCCTATTCCATGTTCACTTTTGGTCTATTAGCATGTCGTGTATCCTTGTATACGACACAACTTATTGGATTTTTGTTTTTACTCAGTTTTTTAGGTATCTATTCTTACGATTATTAATTATTCTTTCTATTTATTCATATGATTCTTATATTTTATGTTTATTTTTATACCCATTGTTCCACTTTGATAAGAGGGTATAGCCTCCTCACCATACCACCTTTACACCCTTTCTGCTAGTCACCAGCCTCTCGCATATGGGGTGGCGCGCTTGAGGCTGTGTGATCCATCGTATTAGGTCACGGGTTGTGTGGATCATGGGTCGGTACATTACATAATAATTTTGTGATGATGGTTTCATGTTATGTTTGAAAAAAATGCTTGAAATTTTTTTGATTCTAAACATGATTTATCTTTTACTAGTATGAGAAATGAACATGTTTATCTTTTAGATTTAAATTATTTGTTTTCTCAAATTATTTTCTATCTGAGTTCTTTTCACAAATAATATTAGATTTGTAATAAGAGAATATAAAATTATAATATTCACTCACTTTGAAAGATAACTAAAAAAAATTTGGTCAATTATTTACCCAAACTAGATTTCCTAATAGGTAAATCTTATAAAACCTTTTAAAAGGGAATGAATCATAAAATTGCTTTCACATAAAATAAATAAGTTTCAACTTCTCAACCATTATGTTTAGTTCACATCTATTTTTTTATACCCTCTAGGGTTTCTAGTTTGGATTGAAAACATTATGCCTATATTTTAGTTGATGATTATTCAAGATATAAATAGTTGTTTTTTCTTGATCATAAAATTGAATTTAATTCCTTTTTTTTTAATATGATAGATCTTTATAGAATCTTGGTTGACATAGAATTGTGTCCTCAACAATTGATCATGGAAGTGAGTTTAAAAATCAAGAGTTTGAATCATTATTCCCAAAACATGGTTGTAGTAATAACTTTTCTTCTCCTAGGATGCCATAGTATAATGGTGTTATAGAGATAAGAAATAGAACCCTTCAATAAATTTCTTGGACCATGCTTAATGAGTATGATTTACCTATCAATTTTTGGGAAGAATTTATAAAAATAACTTTTTATATAACTAATTTAGTTTTAATTACACAAATTTTAAACAATACCCCTTATTAATTATGGAATGGTATAAAAACAAAGGTTAATTACTTTATAGTTTTTGGTTTTAAAGTCTTTAGACTCAACACAAGAGATGATTTTGAAAATTTTTCTTCTAAGAGTGTTGAATAAATTTTAATCGAATATTCTACAACCAGTAAATCCTATAGGGTGTTTAATAAAAAGGCCAATATTTTAAAAAAATATGAACATATAAAGTTTGATTAAATAGATCCACATGAGCCTAATACCTCTTTAGAAATTATGTAAGATGATATTTCATATATGGAAATCAGTTTTTCTAGAACTACTACAAATAATTTTCATAGATCTGATGAATATATTAAACCAAAACCTATAGATGAAAATGAGTTATCAAAAACTTATATTCCTATATCAGGAAGGAATCATTGATATCACACATTATATGTAGTTTTAGGTGACCTAGATAAAATAACTCCAAATATAGATTCTCTAATAAACAAAGTTGAAGATCAAACTTTCTTTTCACAATTTTAAACTAAAAAAACAATGACTAAATTAATGTTAAATTAAAGGTTATGGATATTAAAAAAGAGTTAAATAATTTTGAAAGAAATAAATTATTGGAATTTATAGAAACGTATAAGGACTACCTAACTATTGGCACTAAAAGGGTGTCTAGAATAAAGTTTTATGAGTTAGACACAATAGCTAGAAACAATGATAAACTAGTTTCACAAGGATATAGTCAAGAAGAAGGTATTGAATATGAGGAAACCTTTTCACTAATATCTAGAATTGAATACAACAAAATGTTTCTTTCCTTTAAGCACATTTGGATTTCAAAATATATCAAATGGATGTCATGAGTAAATTCTTAAATGGTTATATAGTTGAGTGTGTTTTTGTTGAAAATCCCCATGGATTTCAAAACCCTCACCTTCTAAATAATGTATTTAAATTTAAAAATATTTTTTTAAACAGGATCCCTAATATTTGTATGATTGGCTTAGCTAATTTTCAATTCTAAAAGGTTTTTCCGAAGGAATATTTAATTCTATATTATTTAATAAAATAATTTCAAAATATGTTTTGGTAGTAAAAATATGTGTTAATGATATTATTTTTGGTTCTTAAATAAATTATTTGTGTACTAAGTTTTCAAATATGATGTGAATTGAATTTGAAGTGAGTTTAATGGGTAAACTTAAATATATTCTTTGTTTTCATATTTTTAAAAATAAATAAGGAATTATTTTAAGTCAAATTAATTACACTAAATATCTTGTAAAACATTTTGGAATGGATAGTAAAAAATGTAGTGATACTTCAATAAGGTCTAGATTAAAGTAAGATCTTGATGAAACTAGAAAACTAGTTAATTAAAAAACTTATAGTGTTATGATTGGAATTTTACTATACTTAAATAGTAGTCAACCGGATATAATGTTTTGTGCATGTACGTGTGCTCATTTTTAAGTAAATCCAAAAGAACCATATTTACTAACTGTGAATATAATATTCAAATACCTCAAAAAATCAACCCACTTAGGATTTTTTTACTCTAAAGGACAATAATTTGGCAGAGTGAGATATTCATATTCTGAATTTAGTGGTTTTAAGTTAGATAGAAAAATCACTTCTGGAAAATGTCACTTTTGGGAAAGTATTTAGTGTCATGGTATAGTATGAAATAAAATGTTTTTGCATTATCCACTATTGAAGATGAGTACATAATTGAAATATTTATTGTTCACAGATTGTGGGAATAAAACATACATTACTAGACTATGGATATTAATCATGAAAATTCCATTTAAATTGGGGTAATACAATTGTAAAAAATATTTATAATAATCCTATATCACATTCTAGAACAATTCACATTGATATAATATATCACTTTTTGAGTGATCTTTTTAAAAAGGATGATATAACTCTTGAGTTCATTGGTATTGAACATCATCTTTCTGATATATTTACAAAACCCTTTAATGTTGAGAGAATAAATTATATCACACATTAATTGGTTATGATTAATTATGACTAATTTTTTTAACTAAATTTCAACCTTTGAATTTATTTATGTTTTATTTAGATTTTATTTTTTGAGTTTTTCTAGAAGTAATTGTGAAGTGAAGTCCACACAATCAGTATACTAACCATAAATTTTTGTTCATGCATTTAGTAAGCTTACTGTGAACACATAATCATGCAGTCAATATAATTATCATGAATATTAACTAAAATGTTCACGATGATTACCATGAGTTATTTTTTGCATGATTAGTACATACTTACCATGAACATCTTAGTCATGTGGTTAGCATACCTACTTTGAGTTCATGGTTAGAATGCATATTCTGCTTATGTTGTAACAGATCCATGTTTTAAAAACCTACCATGTCTGTTCACTTTGAATTTTTTATAAAAACTTTTTTTCAGGATTTTACATAAGTTTATTATTATTTTAATCCCTAACTGATTTAAATTATCTTCCAAACTATAATTTAAATGGGTTCCCATCTTTTCCCTTAGATATACATTATCCTTTTGAGATATTCTAAGAAAATTTAATTTTACTATCACAACCCTCTTGCTCTATCCAACTAAAACCTATCTATTTTGTCTCCCATATCTAAGCCTCCAGAGAATTTGAACTGAACTGAGAATCTCAAAAGTGAAACATGATTCTAATGTCGTGCCTCATTCTAATCTATCTCTTTTTAAGAAATCAAGGAAATAAAAATGGATAATGAGTGCATCTATAATTCAAAAAAAATCTACACTTAATTGATCATCCAGTTTGAACAGAAAACGAATTTGATGCACAATGGTGGAAATAAAGTAGATCATTGGCCTGGAACATGATTCAAAATCAGGGATGAGCTACTTGGTTTAGAGAAAATGGTATAGGATTTTATCTAAAACTTATCAAGGAATTTTATTTTCACATATAGTTATTCTCTATTTAGAAAAGAGATAGAATCAAAACAATTCTCAGTGGTGTACTACTGTAATTTTCCTTGAAACATTGGAAAAATAATTTGGGTTTTGTACATAAAGAATAATATGAGAGTTATCAAATATCTTATCCTAATAATCATTCTCATTTAGAGTTTTAGAATGATTTAGATGAACAAACTGGGAATGGAACCCCCCCCCCCCCTCTATAGACAAACTACTATTGAACTTATTGGATAATGTAGGTAGTTAGTCAAGTTTATTCCGTATTTTATATGTATGAGAAAAGAGGATTTCATCGTCCTAGGGAATCAGGATATATTTTTATTGTTTTTGATGAATAATGATATTAAAATTATTCTTTATAGATATATCATGATACATATGTCTGAGTTGTGTAATACAACTTCACATATCATTTCTTTACCTTATCCTAATCCCATTTCATCCTTTTTAGAGTAAAAAGGATTATTTACTTAGGGGGGAGAATAACTTCATCTAATGTATTTTTTATTACACAAAAAAATTGTATGAAAATGAGAGTAAATAGGAACCCATAAAAATGGAATGGGTGGATGAATCAGAAAAACTGTATAAAATGTTTAATATAGTGAAGTTCACTGTTAGACCAAAGGATCTAGTGGATATAGGTCTTGAACCTGATGAAAATTTGGAATATTTAGATGATGATTTTTCTTCTTATAAATAAGAAGAAAATGAAGCAGTTTTTGAGGATGAAGAAGAAGAAGAGGAAAGATAAGCTATAGACCTTGATAAAGAAGCTAAAATAGATCATGAAGATTAGCCAAAATGGGATAAATCTGTTAAATATTATGAAGTTGGAGATATATGAGAATTATATTGTATTATTGGGATTATTCCTATATAGAATGTACCTAGTGAACCTTATATGGGGAAAATTCCTCTTGATCTATTTTTTAGGATTAAAATATATTGATTCTGATGATGATGATCATTTTGGAATTCCACCTAGACATAGTGGACCTTCCATTATATATGTTCATAGAACTCTAAAGGGTAATTAATTATTGAGGTTGATAGTGAATAAAGAATTGATTTGTCTCCAATAATAACTTCTATTGATTCGAACATTACATACATCTTTGTTCCTACTCTAACCAAATAAGGTGAGGAATATCATCTTGTTTTTCATGAGGATGTAGTTGAAGATTGTGATAGAGATGAAGTTGAAGATTTTAACAAATATGAGGATAATATTATGAGATATATATCAATGGATGATGTACATTATATGGATGGTAAACATTTGGATAGTGATCCATATCCCTCTTCTCTTTCACCCTTTATTTCTTCTACTTCATATGTCCCTAAGGATGTCTTAGATGTTTTTATGTAAGATTTAATGGATATATTCAAATAGGTATTTGTTAATTTTGAAAACTCATTGAAATAAGGGAGAAACTATAAAATTTATGAATCCATTATATTAGTGATCAATCACTTTCATCCAGACTTTCAATTCTAGATAGAGATGATAAAAAATCAGATTGAAAATTTGAGAGCCCAGGTTAGTGATCCTTTGGCTAATCTATCTGATATAATGTTTTAGTTAGACCAATAGTTTATGAACGTTATATTTAAAACTAATCTTGTGCCTCCCCCTTCTCCTCCTAGTCAATCAATTTTTTATTAATATAATATTTGGAAACTCATTAAATATGAGTTAAAGCTTATATTTGATGAGTTTAGAATGACTAGAGAAGCTGTGTTTGGTGGGTTTCAAACCCATACTTCTAAGACCTTGGTAATAGTTAAAGAGGATACCAAGAAATATGTTCAAGATAAAGAAACTATCAAGAGATAAATTTTTTATTACCTAAGTATGATAAACAAAAATTCAAATCTAAAAGGGATATTTAGAACTCTTTATTTGGACTTAAATATTCCATCTCTAACTTGAGATTTTAAGTCACAATTTTAGATTCTAAAGGCTATGAATCTAGTTTTGGAATATTTTATAGAGAATAGAGATGATTTCCTTTAGTATTTGGAGAACAATTCTCCAACTATTAGTGATTTTACCCATTTTATGGAACCTTATATTTACACTTCTCATACAATTATGCTTTCTGCTTTAGTTATTAATTTATCCCTACCAACTACCTCCTCTACCATTAATAATTTTTCTTTAACTAATACTCAATAATTTTAGAAACTCTGGCATGTTTTTAGATTTGTGGTCATTGGTGATCCTTCCTCCTCATCTCATCCTCGAGATACCTCTTTTCCTACCTATACATCCAAAGGAAAGGACCATATCCTTTCTATTGATGTCAGATTTGTCACTTATTGGGATTAAAATTAGGATCTATGATAGGATTTTTTTACCTTTTTTAATAATTTTTCAATATATTTATATATATTAATGAAATACTCTCTTTTATTCTCATTTTTAGGTATTTTTATTTCTTATCGTTTTTTCCATTCCCTGGATTTTTGGAAATCCCAAAAGGGGGATTAATTAATGAGTAGTGATTAGTGATGAATAAAAAAACTGAATTCATTGGAAAACTTTTCATGATTTTAGTAACATGCTAGATAGTTAATTAAATACAATACAAATATAATTTTGTTTTATTCAATTTATTTTAGTTTAAATTTTATGACTTATGATCATAAAAGGGGTATTTTTGGTATTATACTAGTGCATCCTTATTTTAAGGATCTCAAATCATTTTTATAATGTTATTGATGAATTTCATGGTTTTTATTATTAAATGATTTTCTATACAAAACATTCAGAAATATACAAGTATGGAACTTACCATGTTACTTTTCCATGAGATAAGTATACTTACCATATGAATAATTTGAGCTGAAAGTGTTTCATCTTACCACATGATATATTTCATCTGACCGAATAAACAAATTTCTTATCATGATCCATATGAGAAAAATTGTTTAAGGCATGACCTAACCACACATTAAAGTTAAACTTCCCATGCATTTTGAATCACCTTACCACGTGTATAATCAACTAACCATGTGACACATTTTTACCTACCACATTAAGAAATAAATTTACCGTACTATATTATGTATAATTTTTCAAAAATTAATATATTTATCATGTCTATTGGTTTAGTTACCCCATGAAGAAACATCTTTCCATATGAAGTCATGAACTACCACATGTACAAATGAACTACTTACAGGAAGTGATTAACCAATTGTGATACCTTTATAGATCCACTGACCATGTCAAGTTACCATGAGATCAACTAACTATGATTTAATTGAATATATATTATTATTTATAACTTATCTATGTAGTGTTTCAAATATTAAACAGTTATTTTTTGAATCGTTAAATGAAGGATCGCTGCATTTAGAATGTCATTAAATTTTCACCAATAACTACATTTGGATAAATACCTTTCTTATAAGAATAAAAATTAATGTGAAGTGTGATTAAGAACATATTATCATATAGAGAATAATATAGGATCATAAAAATGCACTTATTCTACTAGGAAGAATCTGCGACACTCTATTTTCTAGAACTTGTTGTAAAACTTTTCCATGATTATTCTAAAGAAAAATTCAAGGAATCCAAATAATCTATGATATTAGAATTGAGATACATTAAATTTCCTATATATTATCTCTTTCTCTTTCTATTAATGTTTTATATATGATATATGTTCTATTTTACTCTATTTATTTGTAAAAACACAGTCTCATATACTAAACAAGATAGTACTTGATACTCTCTCAAATCTTTATTTTGTATTCCCATGAACAACTCCAGAAGTGGACCTATATAAAATATTATCTTGTTATATCCCATAAATAATGGTATAAAAAGATCTATGCTTTGACAATATTGAGTATTGTTGATTGTAAAACCCAATCCAGGTTGTGGATCAGTTTATTTTATAACAAACTACTTAGAAGTAGGTAATTTCTCAGTGGTGGGGATTATGTCTCATCTTGAGACCAAACCCCATGTTAAATTTATACTATATTACTTTTTTTTTCTTAATTTTCAAATTTAATTTATTTTTTCTATAGTTTGTTAAATAAAAATTAAATTTGATAGTTAAATTAAACTTGTGTGTTATATACTCCATTTGATATGAGTAGACTTGTTTCAAAAGTTATAGTATTTTAAAAATTATGTTAACTTGGTAGTGATCGTGATTTTTAGAAACTTTTACAAAGATCAAATTATATATTTATACTATTTTTCTTAACTGGGTGATTTTATTAAATTATGGGATTTAGTTTTTAAATTCATTTTAAATAAAACAATGTATTGGAAACTCAATTCACCCCCCCCCTCTTGAGTTATCCACTCTAACTAATAGAAAGAATAATAAAGGGTTAAATAAGATGTTCAATAAGGGTAAACAATGGATATATCAACATAAAATTTGTATAAGGGTATAGTAACAAGATATTAACATTTGTAAAATCATACCATGTTTATAAAAATCATAATCTAGATATAAGGCCCGAATCTTGGTAGTTTATAAGACAAGAATAATAAACCAATCAATGAACGTAAACCATGAGATCATAAACTTTTCATAAGACATATATTTTTGGCATATATATAAACATAGAAAATCATTTCCTCTATAGACAAGGATCATCCTTAGGACTACCATAGTGGAATGTTTTCAATCCCTAAACCATCATAGTTTTCAAGGTTTTCTCTTAGGAATTTCATAGTGAATAGATTTCCTTATTGAATAGGGTTCACACCATATTCTATTCATATTCATCAAATTAGATATCAGTCTTTTCCTAATTAATTTCAGGTATATATAATTAAAATCCCACTAATAACATTATTAAAATCATACAGATGTGTTAAAAAATATCATAAAACATTCATAATATTATATCTCATGAAAAGGAAATGGGTTTCATGAAAATTTCATTAAACAATAAACCATATAAAAGATACAGGTCTTATAATCATTTCATCAATTTATCATAGCATAAACAGTGAAAAAGGAATAGGTTTCATAAATATCTTCTTATAATAATCATAAACCATTTATAAAATAATAAGGATAGTATTAATGGATCATATCCTCATTAAATATTAGGTAATAGTAATGTCATATTTGATGGAAAATGATTTTACAAGGTCACTTGGAACATTTATTGAGGAAATATTCTTTCCATTTTGAAAACTCTTATTTCCAATCTAAAAAAATACCAAATATTAATGGAAAATTTTTATTTTAAAATAAAATTGAAAACTTTTAAAGGAAGTTTTAAATAATTTACTTATCATTATGTAAAGAAATAAAATTCATTCCATACAAGTTAAAAAAAATATTCCTTTCATATTTTCAGAAAAAAGTGAAAATTACTTCATTCAGAAAATGACAATAAAATTAATTACAAACCAATTTTTAAAAATTTAAAAAAATTATAATAATTTATTTAAACAATAATGGTATTATATTAAAAATATTTTTAAAAGATATTTGGAAAACATATACATTTTAGAGAAATGATATTTTACCGAAGAGATAAATAAAGTCATTTTTCATTAAAAAATAGTTTTGCTCTATTGAGGATATAAAGTGAGTAAACTAAAAGGAAAGAAATATATTATTATTAAAAACTATAGGATAAAAAAATTCATTAAGTTTTTGATAATTAGATCATAAAATTTCATCATCAAAAACTTAATCATAAACAACTTCGATAAAATATTTGATTGTTACAAAAAACATTTACCACTTTGATAAATTTTGAATCATATACCCCATGAAAGAAATAAACTTATATTAATATGTATATATCACATATTTTTCATGATATTAATTGTTAAATAAATTAATGGATAGTATATACTCTACACAAATGAAATAAATGGTGAATTTGGAATGTGTCACACAAAAATGAAAGTGAGATGAAAATACCTTACCCAAAGTCTTGAATTCCTTAATATAAGATATAACCTCCTATATAATAAATATAGGTTTATTATAAATCTATTAAATTACCATAATCATATATAACATACCATATATGATTTACTTCTAACCTTTCAACACTTTTTTATTAATAATTCTTTGTTGAAATCATGGTTTTATGTAATAACATTTTTCTTTATCATGAATGTTTTGGTTCAATAATTATGTTACTTGTACTTTGATTATGGTTACATAATCTCCATAATTTTAATAATTATATAAATATCATACACATTAATTATATTCATAATTATATTCATACATAAAATTTATATAGAGAAAATTTAATTACATTGTTCATAGAGATGGTAAGTAGTATTTACGGATGAAAACTATTATAATTTTTAACAAATGGAATGAATGAAAGGTAAAAAATAATTTAAATTCCTATTTTCATTATTATATAATAAAAATAATATATTATTCTCAAATTCATCCTGATTATCATTAATATTTAATAAAAATGAAAACTGCATCACATCGATTCCTAGAGGCGTTGGTCTACATATACACACATTCAATTTTATTATATTCTAAATTATTGGAAGGTAATAAGGTATATGTGATATTATAATTGTAAAAGTATACTATTTTCATAAATATAATATATATATACATTATATCCATCATTATTTCCACCACTAAGATGTGGTTATGGAAAACAAATTACATCAGTTCGCGAGACGGTAGTCCGCCGTACACACGATAGATTGTTTTATTTCCCATTTTATGATGCATGCAATGGAAATAGGTTATGAAATTAACATAATAACATATCAGTATATTATATAAAATTATTTTATTTTATAAGTTTATTTTAAGAAGATTTAAAGGATTTTTAATATGAAATATAACAAAGACACTCGGTTTAGAACGATACCTATTCTTCATAAAATCACTTTAGGTTTACACCTAAAGCCTTATTAAGAGGATTTCATAATAAAAAAATGACTATATAACATGTTGAGGGAATTAGTTAATGTAATTTATTAGGTGTTGGCCCAACCAAAATTCTTTGGAAGTGTGAAGATTAGAATGGGCACCCATTTATAATTTTGGGTGAATACATAATTGAAATTTTTTAAACAAATAAGATATACCGATGTTTTACGTGCATAAAATTGATATAATATAGATTACAATCAAAAAATATATGATATATGTTCAAAATATTTAAATAAAATATGAATTGAATAATTTTTTAAGTCATTTTAACCCATTTTTTAGTTTAACACACTGGAAAGCTCGTTTTAACCTTAACTGCGGTAATTTATTTTTACTCTTTTTACTATTAATTATTACTAAAAAATAAGTTTTACAAATTATATAATAATAACTATTATTATTATAAATATTTAATCCATTTTTCCAAATTACATTCACATAAGTTTAATAATTTAATTTAAAATTAAACCCACAAACGTGCCAAAAAACTGGTTTTCCCAAGAGAATGCTTTCATAAGTGTAAAAAGTTTTAATATAAAAATTAAAAATTAAATTGATTAAAATGACCTAAATTAGATTAATAATAATATGATTTTACTAATTTTACTTTAAACCCATTTTAAAATATAATTTAACTTTTTAAATACTTTAACGGAAAGGTAATTTTAAAAAAAACAGTATTTTTGACTATTGATCATAAAATTAATATTTTCAAAAAATTATCAAATATTCACACTAAGATAATTTTGTGACGATGATTAAAAAATTAAGTTAATTTTTTCAAATTATTTTTATGAAAGTGGAAAAAACATTTTAAAATAAGTGCACAAAATGGGATGAAACATCTTTTTCGAAAAATACATTTTTAAGCTTAAAACATGATTTATTATTATCTCATGCTTAGAAAAAAAATATTGGATGAATGATAAAAAAAATTATTGAATATATAATATATAAATTTCCTTAAAATAATTCACCAATGGTGATAAATATAATTTTTTTAGATAAACACTCATTTGATGCTTAAAATTTTTTTTTCAAAAATACATTTCCTCTACTTTTAAATAATTTGTATTTTCATTTATATTTAATTGATTGCTAATTAATTAACTTTATAAAATTATAAACCATATAATTTTCATTATTTCGTTATTTATATTCATAAACACAAATTTAAAAGTTATTTTATAATGGTGTACTATATTTTTGTTTGTTAAAAATCGACGTTACATCTAACGGAGGATGTCGATAAAATTAAATATATTTGAAAAAATATATTTAAAAATATAAGGGTGTTACACCCTGAAACAATTCATATTAGAGATAGGATTAAGAGTTCACACCCATATTCACTTCCAACCAAAGAGGTGTTTAAATAAAGGTGGCCAAGGACATCATCCACTTTCACTCTTAGGGTACTTTTTATACCTTATAAATTGTTATGTAAGACATTTTATTTTAAGAGATAATATTTTTATGTATTTTGATGAATATATTTTTGGATTCATTTTTATATCTTTTATATAGTATTTATTATATTTTTATGTGATGTATGGATCTAAAATTTTATGGCCCTCCAATGCATCGGTAAAATCTTACATATCATTAGATTATTATGTATCGAGAATAGATAATGATTCTAGTCATCTAGGTAATTATGTTATAGAAGAGATCATTGAATTATATTTATGATATCATATGGCTATGCATGTGCCCCATTTTTAAATCATGATTTATGTTTATTTTTTTATGTTTAATGGACAATTAATTTTTATTTACATGTTATTATTTCATGTACCTTATGTATGTCAACATACCGACATGTTGTTCATATTAACATTCCTTTATAATATTCTTTATAGTAACTCATACATCTATAATTTATATCCGTTGTGTATTTCCTCTTAATGGATTAATGTATTATCTTTACCTTTGTCTATGTATGACCTTAGTGTTTTCTATGTAGTGATATGTCTAGGATGGAATTGTATGTAAAGAATTCAATTAAAAAAATGTATGGTTTTTTGTGTGATAAGATGAAGTATATATCTTATATCCATAGATAGTAAACAACTGGGTTTTGGGTGTAAATTTTGATCATTATTTTCTATATATAATCACTTAAAATGATTTAAGATCTACATATGTAGTTTTTGGGTAATTATAGTTAGTATATGAGTGAGGTTTAGTAAATTTTTATGATTAGGCTATGAGTAATAAGAGGATAAAACTCAAATCAACCCATTTTGAAAAACAATGTTTCATAGATTAGGACATCTTATGATTAATTTTTTAGATTAAAATGATTTTTTATATTAATTTATTGGATATTGTCTTTATTTATGTTAAATAATTTAATTTTATTAAATTTATTGAAATAGGAAGATCTAAGTTAAAATAGAATGTGATGGAAAATGAAATTATTGTCCCATTTAATAACCAAACACGATGGGATTCATTAAAGAAAATATCATGTATATGATTACCTTGATATCCAAGGTTATGAATAATAATATAAATCATTTGAAACATCTTGTGACACCAAATAAGGAACAAATAATTACTGACTCATTCATATAAAAATGACCACCATACTTTACGTGATCCCTTGGACCAATAAAGACTAAATAATGGATCGATATAATGTAAAATATAATTAATGTTTTTTAATGTTATAAGTATAAAAATTTTGTCATAGAAATTTATTATTTGAAATCTTAAGGATATAAATAGTGTAAATTGATTAAGTACATGATGAAAAAGGAAGAAATTAACTCTTTGAAATTGGAGGATTTTAAAAAAATATTTTTTTATAATTATTTTCGCCATACTATTCATATAAAAATAGATAACTAATTCCTTATTTATAAAAAAATGAGGATAAATCATTTGATTCATATGATGTGAACTTCAAAATACCTCCGAGTTACACCTTCAACTTTATCATTATTCCTAAAAGTAAAATTAATCAGTTCATTAGTAGTTTGAAACCAATTCTACAAAAAATTGATAAGAGACATTGATAGCTACAAAAATATTATTTTATGTTCTATAAAGGTTTTGATACAATTTTTAGATAGTTAAATGACATGTGGCTTTAGGGATATGAAGAAAAAAATAAAGTTTCATAGAATTTTAAAAGATAAGTATTATAGAGGAAAGAAAATATATTTGATTACATACTAAAAATATGGGAATAATCACTTGGGAAATTTCATAAAATCAATTATATAATGTACTAAGTTTCAAAAAAAGAAGTAATCAATTATAATATTTTTAATTATACATGATGATTTTGATCAATAAAATTGACAAAAAGAAGGTTTTTAAAAATCCCTTATTGATGCTTTAAGGTTTCAAGTACATGTAATTCTGAAATTATTCAAAAAATTCTATAAAATAAGGTTTAATATGGAAAATTGATATATGAAACCACTAAATCAAATATATCATGGAATATATTATGTAATTATTACTAATAAATTAGAACACAAAACTAAATCAGTTATAGGTATACATATAATCTGTTAAATAACTATGAATGTTGTATTTTATTTTAGTTTTATGTATTCCGACATATCATTCAAGTTTTCTAAGACTATTTATCCACCACCTAAAATATTTAATGTTGAGTTGTTAGAGAAAAAAATAGTGGTATGATGATTATATCCCATGTATATGACACTTCTCTGATTAGTATTTGTTGAAAGATACTTCCTGCAAATCTATTCATTCAAATTTTGTAGAAATTTTTTGTAATATTAAGAAACTCTTGGCTCTCTATGTTTTAAGACAATAGAAACTATTTAGATAGTAATGTTTTAATTCCCTAACCCAACCCTCTAGGTCTAATACTAATATTCATATGGCCTCAGGCACACCTCCCTGTATGTAAGTGGCTTTTAACTAGTAGGGAGGGTCAATGTTCGTTAGTGGGGAGACTATATCATCGGTATCATGTCCTTTTACAAATAATGATATAATGGAATATAATAAAATTTAATAATCAGAGTAAACATTCAGAAACTATGTATATGGAATACGAGTAATAAAAATTCGTAAACATGGGTCCATGTGTGGCAAGACAAACCCAAGGAATCGATATGATCATTCTACTTAGTGTCCTTAAGGCATTGAGTTCCATCTAGTCCATAATGAAATCATTCCCTTACCCCATGTATGGGTTGATAATCATCATCATCGCATGTCTTGCGGGCTCCCCCTCTAAGGATAAACATACCATGGTGTTCCTCCTATCACATATATAAAGAACCCACCTCCAAAGGTAGGATAACACTCAAAAATATAGATCATGATAAAAGTGTTAGGAAATAGTTGGTGATGAAGGTGTTTTGTATTGTATTTTGTTTTCATGGTATGTTTTGAAGGAATTAAATAACTTCACTTTGTTTTTGGAAACAAATGTGGGATTGATAAAAATTGTACTCACTATGGGATTGATAGAAATCGACCTCACTATGGGAAAGATAAAAATTGAACTCACTATGGGATTGATAAAAATCATACACATGTTTTATAAATAATTAGACTTGTTGTGATAGTTAATCATATTCAGAAGAATATGTTTTGAAAGAATTGTTTTTTTGTTGGAGAATCCAGGTTAGCGTAACTATGATGTTTTAAATTTGATGATGCTTTGTTAATTTGTATTTCATATAGGTCATGAGTTGAAGTGAGAACTTGTGATGAAAGCTTCATGGAAGAAATGGGGATTGAAATAGATGCTGAAAATTCGAAAAATATCATATCCAAGTGGTAGAGAGAAATATGTGATACTGGTTTTTTTCAAAACAATCATATCTGGGTGAAAGAAAATAAAATATGATCCCAATTCAAATAGTTATGTTGATTTAATGTAGCATTGTTTTCATCAACCTCTTACTTTAAGATTGGGATCAGGATAATTATACCCATATTGACCAAAAAATGTGGTATTGATCGAAAAGGTGGTATTGATCATAAATGTGGTATTGATCTAAAAGGTGGTATTGATTGAAAATGTGGTTTTGATTAAAAGGGTGGTATAGATTGAAAAGGGTGATGCAGATTTACTGTAGCATCCTATATTCCATCAGATGATAAAAAAACTTTTTGTACCCCGGCCAATCTTACTCTGTATATCATAATCATGCAGAGTAAAATGGTTGTTTGAATTGATAAAGGAATAGATAGGTGAACACTTCTTTACTCTCAAATGTAATTTTCAAGTGGTTCAGGAGAATTGGAGAAGAAAATGCTTTGTATTTGAAGTGGTCCAGTAGAATAAGTGAAGAAGGTGATCAACAATGTAGTCAACCATTTCAAAAGGGTTTAATTACTTTTTTTGGATGAGTTTTTAGATGAAAAAATATTATTGAATGATTTGTTTAGGGGATGCATAACTTTAAAATAAAATATTGTGACTCAAATTAGTTTTGTGAATTTTATACAGCAATTGGATTGAGACAATAAAAATTAGATGATCAGGCCCATGTATTACTAATCAATTGAAATTAGACTAACAATTGAAATGGGGGTTAGTAGAAGAAGTGGTGAAGATTGTAGAAGATTTGAGAACAATCGAGAAGCATTAACAAAGTCATAATTGCTTTGATATTTCATGTGAAATTCAAATTTGGGGAATTTAAGTGAGCGAGAAAGTTTTTGGGATTCCTGCCCAAAAACTGTTATGGGTCTCTTAAAAAGGGAAAAGGTACATTGTACTTGACTGATGACGATGTACTATTCCTCACAGTAGAGAGAGAAGCTTCGATTTTTTAGTGAGAGAAAGTGATACCATTTTATTTTTTATTGAATACCTTTCAATGGTAAAGAAGATAAGATTGTAATGATTGTATTCGAATGATCATCATACTCAAGATTTTTTGTACTCATACGATCATCGTATTAATCTTGTCAATTGTATTGGGATGATTTTGATATCGGGATGAATTAATTGGAATGGGGCTTTCATACTAGGTTTTACCATACTAGGAATTCCTTTACGGAAGACGAATTGTATTCTGGATTGAAGTGGTGCTGAATCATTTCAATTGTATTCTATCAGAGAATTAGACAGATAGAATTGTATTAGGGAGAATCGGACGTAGAGGAATCAGACTAAAAAAATTAAACCCAGAAAAATTAGATTGAGTTTTCTGTAACAAATTTCATCAGGTTTATACCTTTATTCAAGGTAAGTAATTTAAGAAATGTGTTTCAATTGAATAAACTTGTTAAATTAAAAATAATCACATGTAATATGAGTTTTTACATAACAATTTTATTAACCTATTTTTTTAAGAGGGTAGACACACTTTTGGATTGTCTTCAATGTGCTAAACGAGTGAAAGGGAATATCATACTCATTATAATCAAATGATTTTTTCTAGTGGATTTTATGGTATTGGATTGTCTCAAAACCATACCAAGGATGTAGCCATTCGTATTTAATAGTTAACCTTCTAAATACATGTGTTCATGTGGATGTGTGTTTGTTTTGTTTTAATCAAGGAATTGAATATTTAATAGGAGGTTAAGTTTGTTTCAATTGAAAGGAAACATAAAAGAAAAATAGTTCCACTAATTCACCCCACCCCCTCTTAGAGATACAACACATTGACTTGTAACTTAATAAAAGAGGAATAACATGGAATCATTAGAAATATAAAATCATTATATAACTACATGTGAATAAATATAATGCATAGTAAAAATATACTCTAATAGTTATCATGGAAACAAGGATCATATATGGGTATCATAACAACGCACACACAAATAAGAAAATAACATCAATAAAGAACACACTATGCCAGCACATGAATCATACCATGGAAATAAGTTTATATGAGATCCCAAAATGGTAAGTCACTTCCTACCTCGTGTTTTGTTAATGAAAGACTCCAAAATTAATACCTTAAGATGATTGTTTTATGGAAACTAACATGGAAATTTCCATAGTTCATGATGAAAATCACTTTGGTAAAAAGATATTTTCATTGACACATAAAAACAACCTTCATTATATCAATGATCCAAGAATCTCTCATTAGATAGCATTGGAATTCATATATTGGGTATAGAAATTATAGATATATGAATTATCTAAAGATTAAATAGGGTTATATATAATTAACTAAAATATTTTATGGTTTTACAAAACATACCTCAATTCTAAAACTTTATCCCACCTAGATTCACCATATTCTTCCTTTAAAAGAGTGGAATTTTTTAGGGAAGGATAGAAAAGTCTCTGAAATTTAAGGTTCGTCTAATAAAAATTAATAATGAGACAAAATGGAAAATATATTTCCATTAAGTCGGGATTTGTATCATTAATTTAATGAATGCATGGTTTGGCCACATGGTTTGACAAATTGTGCACCAACCATATGCTCTTTTTGAGATTCTGGACAAGCTATAAGGTTTGTCCACACATTTTTGTTATATGGTGCACCAAACATGTTGTTGGCCATTGGATGTTACCACACATTTTTTAGGTGAGTTCACATGGTTTTTCAAACCATATTTCTCAACTGTGTTCCATCCCTTGAGCCTCTCCTCTAGTTTCATGGTTTTCTAGATAATATGCATGGTTTGGAAAAACCATGATTAAACCATCCACCACTAAAGGCTCAAAAACTCTTGGAACCCATCTAAAATTTCTATAACTAATTCCAATCAATTCATAGATAAAAAATCAAATGATTAAAGGATTAAATTAACTCACAATGAACATGAAAAATATAAGGTCATTCTATTCTTCCACTCTAAAGACTTATCTTTCTCTAGAAGTATATCTAGGTATCCTTCTCGAACAGCATGGTCTATTGAGTCCAAAAATATTCTTCAAACTCCCATGTATCCTTATAAATTCATTTATGACACCATAGAATCTGAACAAGTGGTGTTGTATTTCATTATAGTACTTTCTCACTCTGGTCTACAATCTGTACTTGTTGTTCCATGCATGATGCATCAAGATCCGTCTAATCATCCCCATAGTTGATAACATGCATGGGATCGATCATGTGCCTCTAAATTTGAGACACATTAAACACATAGAGCATACCTCGGTAGTGATAATGAATATCTAGATGGTATGCAACTATTCCAATCCTTTCAGTGATCTTGAAGGGTCTAAAAAATAATATTTCTATCATCCCTTCTTTTCTCAAATGTTAGTGTCTTGACCAAGGAGTAGCTCTTAGAAAAACTTGATCACCCATAGAAAACACCAAATGTATTCTCATATGGTTGACATATCACTTATACTAGATCAAAGCTATGATCAACCTCTTCTGAATCAACTGCAATATCTCAGATATATCTTGAACCAAGTTTGGTTCCACAATTGGTACCTCACCAGCCTCAAGCCAATATATTGTTTAGAGAAATGGACTTCCATATGAAGACTTATAAATTTCCATCTGAATTGATGTATAGTAACTATTGTTATAATAAAAATCAACCTTGTCCAAGTGATCATCCCATGATCCAATGAATTATAGGGTGAATGGCTAAAGCATATCCTACAGTATCTGAATTATCCACTATGACTATTAGTAAATTTGGGTATTCAATATTATTCTGAATCTCAGCTAAGTCCCTAAGTCTTTCTACAATCCCTACCAAAACCACACCATAAAACATGTGTCACTGTTAGATACAATTCTAAAGGTAACTAAAAAAATTATGCTATATCATGTAAATACTAATTTCACATCTTGTTTACTAAGTGTGTCACAAGGATTGGAAACAAAAGGAGAAAATTTCTTCATCTGGTTTCTAATCACCCCGAAAGCATCACAAATCATCATGGTCCTAGGTAATCTCATAGTGAAGTTCATCATTACATCCTCCCACTTCCACATGGGAACTAAATGTTTTTAGAGAAAACCACCAGGACACTGGTGCTCATCATATTTCCTCTATAAGTTATGGAATCAGGAAACAAAACCAATAACTTCCCTCTTCATACCTAAACACTAAAAGTACCACCTAAATTCAAGATACATCTTCATCACAATAGCATATACCACCAACTTAGAGGTATAAAATTACCTCATTAAATATTACTATATATAATTAGACACTAAAAATATCCTATGTTTAAGGATCACATCATCTTTATTCAAAAACCACCTAGGTAACGATTTACCCCAAACTAGTTGTTCCTACATCACAACACATAATGGTTTAGTGTCTTGTCTAGCCTTTACCCAAACTACCAAAGAATATATGATCACCATAATAGAACATAACATATATCCTTGATCCTAAAAATAATTCATAATTTAATAAAAAAATATTATCTTTACAGGGAAATATTCCTCTGAAGGTCACTCCCCAAGATCTTGAGTTACATGTATCATATGTATAAGTACATCTGCAATGATGTTTCAATTATTAAGTGTGTAATCCATCTCAAATTCGAATCTATTCAGGTAATCTACCATGTACCTCTTCCTCATACTAATGTCCCTCTATGTGAAGATTTAAAAAGGTAACCTTTCATCCATATATAAAAAACTATCACTGATGAGGTAGTATTTAAAACACTTCAAAGTGTGGACCATGGTTGTCATCTTTAGGTCATTAGTAGGATAGTTCTACTCATTGGACCATAAATGACATAACCTGTAACACCTAATATTAAATTAAATTAAGTAAAAATTAAATTTTAATATAATTAAAAATTTAATTTTTAATTTTTAAAAAAACAAATTTGATAGTATGAGTATTTATTTTTAACATAGTAGGTCGAAATAAGCATACAATGAGTTTTTGAAATTTACACTTAAAATATGATTTTATGAATAATTGAAAATTTAGTATTTAACTATTAAACTTTTTATATATAATAATATATTTTAATATATATAATTAATAATTTATTTACTATTAATTTTATAGAAATAAATATAAGATCATTTGGAGGTAAATAAGGGATATTTTTCAGAAAACTATTTTTTAATGCATAATGACTTTCCATTTTAATTTATTGAAATAATATTGAATGATGAATGATTTAAATTAAATTTATAGAATATATATTTAAATAAATTAATTTCAATCCATATGATTTTTATTACTAGTCATATAGTCAATCTAATATCAACTTATTCTTGAAAAATGAGTTTTTTGAAAAATTATTTTTTGACATGTTCTGTGGGTTTATATTTAAATTAAATTCTGTCACTTATGTGAATTAAATTTTATAAAATTTATTCCATATTTGTAATAATAATAATTAATATAGTTTAATATGTTCATCTCAATTTTTTTCATAATAAATTATAAAAACAGTAAAAATTAATTACCATGGTTAAGGTTAAAACGGGATTATCGGGAGGTTAACCATAAAAGTTAAGGATTAAAATGACCAAAATACTATATAAACTCCCATTGTTTGGTTTTTTACCTTACCCTTATCACCAAATAACATGATCCATTTTGGATCCATTTTCTTTGATTGTGACTTGACATTATTTTAAAACATTGAAAAATTACAAGTGTGTCACTCACCTCAATTATAAATGGGAACATCCTACCCTTACTTATTCACATATCCTAAGAAATTTAGATTGAAAAAACCTATCAAAAATAACTCCCCAACATAATTATACACATTAAATATCTACTTCCATTCCCAAAATACCAACACTATGGTTTTTATTAAGAGATCCAAATGCGGTTTTCCTAAGCGGAGGAAATTGTCTTCACCAAGCTCTTTCTTTTCACTTATCCTTTTAACACATTCAATTATGTGTTAACAATTAAAATATAATAACTGAAATATATAAAATATAATGATATGTTATTTTATTTATCACATAATATTTATTCATCTGCTTATCCATAAAATGGGAAATAAAACCAATGTTCGGGTGTACAACAGACTACCACCTCGAGAACTGATGTTATTTGTTTTCCTTCGCCGACTCACATGGATAGTCATAATGATGGAAATAAAGAATATATATTATACTTATAAAATTATATTTATTATATAAAATTAATATTTCTTCCACTTCATTACCTTTTCACTAATTAATGAAATGAAAATGTCACTCATGCATATGTACAACCTACAGTCTTCGTGAAGCGATCTGATTCATTTTTCATGTAAAAATTTCATGAATGATTATAAAAATGTATCCAATGATAAAATATAATATTTAAAATATTAATTTAATTATATATATTATATAACAATATCCTATTCACAAAAATTTAAACTTATATTACAAAACATTCATGAAAAAAATAAAGCAGTAAACACCCAAAAAATGGTATTAATGAAATATTATTAATGAATTAGTGATAAGATGTTATAATAGATTATATATGATATTATAAATATTTATATGGAAATATTATAAGTTAATAATAGTTTTAAAATCATTATACAGTAGGTTATATAATGTTTAACTAAAGGGAAGTGCTAAGTAAGGGATATCATCTCAATTTTCACTCCATTGAGACATATTTGACATTATACACCTATTTACTTTTATGTGGTGTATATATTACACCTATGATATATTTAACATGAATAAATATTTATTAATGATAATTAATTTTTCAATAAAATTTTATTCTCCTAAGGGTTTACAATTTAAATGTAACCAAATACGTAAGGATTTATTTTATAATTTCATTTTTTGGGATTCCATTAATTTATGTTGAATAAATATTATAATCCACCCTTCATAAAATAAATATATTTTATTATACTATGAATATTTAATGAGTTTATATATTTTCTTCCATCTTTAACTCTCCTTTTTTATTGAATCAAGAAAATAAATTTGTAAAATAAAATTTGGGATTATTTCTCTTTTTGATCAGGTATATTTTCTTTCTATATACATATTTTTCAAATTTGTTTTAAAAAGGTCCTTTTAATTACTTGAATTTTTTATCGAGGACATTTTATGTTAGAATTTACATTCTAAAAGGATTTAAAATAATCTTTATATTGTTTTTTGAAAGGATTCTTCAACTATTTTACAAAAAATCAAAAGGAATGTTTTTTAACGTATATGATGTCAACAGACTTCCCCGTCAATGTAACTGTTTTATGATATTTATATTGTTATAAAAATTTTAAATTTCTTTACAAATAAATTTTTTAAATTAAATCTTATTTTAATATTTTACTAACATTTTATTTATTTTTCTAAAATGCATGATTTTATTACAAAACTTATATTTCTAATGAATCTATGGTCATCTCTTATCTCTTATTAACATTCTAGTCATTATCTTTATCTTAGCAAAATCACTTTTTTGATATCATTGAAAATTAAGTTTATCTTAAATATAAATATTATTTGTATCATGGATATAATTATTCCATAAATTTTATACCATTTTAACATATAGTTTTTTACTATGAAAGTTATTTCACTAACTGAGAAAAATCATGATAAATCTATATTTTAACTCAATATGGATATTTATTAATAAGGAATAATGTTATAAATTGTATTAATGATTAAATATATGATTAGTGAATTAAAAATGGAGTGATGGGTGGTTATTGGTTATATATATCCCCTCGATACATTGATATGCCTCATAAGACATATCAGTTGGACAAATTAAATGAGTTGTTAGTGTATACCTACCCATCGAATAAACTATCTTGGAAAAAGGTCTTGATGGTATAGATATCATGATGTCTGGGATTATGAAATCCAATATTATACATTTACTTCATTGAGAATTAATTTATTATTATCCATGATATTTCTGCATTGATATTATCTAGGGCGGTATTTCATGTTCAATTTATTGATTAAATTGTATGTGTTTTCAGTTATTTACCTTTTTATATTTATTATTTCTTATTTTATCATAATAAATTACATTGTACATACCATTACTAATAATTTTATATCACCCTTATTTTCCCCCTTTATAATGATATGAGATGAAATAATTGAATGAGCTTCAAGGATGTTGAGTTTTTTATTTTTAATGTTTTATATTCTATTCCCAATGTAAATTGGGTATCATGTATGTATCTAGTTCTATAACACTACTAAACCTATTGGTCCTATGGGATTAGATCCTTTATATCTATGTTAATGTTATAAAGTGACCAAAGGCTCTAGGTTACTAGATTCTGGGTTGTTATAATTCATATCATAATAATTTTAGATGCAATTTTGGGAACTATATTTAGGAAAACATGGATTAGGGAACATAACACTATGATAGAATTTGAGGATACATATAAATGTGGAATAATATCATGAATGTTTTGGTAAGGTATATATTATCTAATAGCAATAAATATCTATCTGGATACTACAAATGGATGTGGTTTTTGCACAGATGCATTTATGGGTAATAACCCTAAAAAGAGTTAGTTGAGTATATATCAACCATTATTCTAGTGTATGGTGAATGGTCCCTTACTGTGCATCTAGTTTGACAGTATTGAGGATATTCTTAGTATAATTCACATTTTATTTACAAAACATTATGAAATATTTGAAATTATTTTTAATATTTTAAGATATTCCCAAAGAAACTAAGTTAATGATTCTGATATTAATAAGGCATAAAATTTCAATTTATGTGAAGTGTTTCACCAGATTTAGAATAATAAATTATGACTTAAAATTCAAAATATTATGAACTAATTCAGTATGTTCCATTATTTAGAAATTTTTCTTGGTAGAAATAATTGTATCAATACTCATATATAATGTAGAAATTTCCCTACTAATCATATAAATACAATACAATGGGTGATGGAGATGAGAAGATCATGGCCATATTAGGGAATTTGGACCAATTATTGACTAATAACCTTACATATATGAAGAAAACTTATGTTACATGGCATGATAAACCTTTAATGAATTGTTTCAAATGAAAAAATCCCCCATATTTTAGTGGAACTACTAATCTAGTGGTATATGATAAATTGATTAAGTCCCTTAAAAATATATTTCTAGCCTTGGGTTTGGATGAAAGGAAAATTGTCATACTGAAATTATATTTTCTCAAAGTTGATTCTAATAAATGGTGGTTATTGAACCAGAATACTAGGGAGGAAGAAGAAATAGAAAACATAGAATTAATATCTTTTAAGGTAATATTATTTGATAAATATTTATTTCGTGAGTAATGAACCAAAATAAAGATAAAGTTCTTCAATATAAAGTAAATAGAAGAATAAAGTGTTATGAATTATTAAGATTACTTTACTAGAATATCTAGGTATGCTATGAATTAAATATTTAATAATGAATAAAATATTGACCATTTCTTTTAATATATTAATCTAATTATCTTAATGGAACCGGTTTCTCTAACGTTTTCTTCATATAATGAAATAGTTTTATGTGACATAAAATTAGAGAATAAATTTTTTAGATACTATATATTCAATTGGAATCAGAAGAAGTTGAGTTTAGATTAAAACCAAGAAAAACAAAACACTTCAAAAAAGAAGAATAAAATGAATCAATTTCCATCATGTGAAAATTTTATAAATAAACATCTAAGAAAAATCTAGAAGTGCGTGGGAGTTTGTCATAAGTGTAGAGATAAGGGTCATCTAGAAAATGAATATAAGAAAAATAATTGAATACTACTATAAAGTGTTAAATATGTGATGAAATGGGACATTAATGAAACCTATTTCCCAAACACAAGGAAATATACCAAAAAATGAAGCCAAGGGGGGAATTCCAAGATTATAAGAACACTACAACTAATCTTGATGTTCTTAAATATATAGTGGTAGGTAATTTAATCATATATTTAAATTTATCTAATACATTTCTCGATTATGGATCCTCACACAGTTTTATATATTCCATGTTTTCCAATAAAATTAGATATTCCCCTAGAACCTTCTGAAGGGAGTTTTTAGTCAAAACTCATAGATGGAGTCTCACTAAAATATGGATGTGTTAGGATGTTCTCATTATGACGCATAAATGTTTCCTATTTGTAGACTTTATTATTATTCCTATGGTTGAATTTGATATAATCCTTATTAGGGATTTTATTTTAAAGTATTATTAAAACAATTATTGAAAAGGGAATGAAATTATGATTCATGATGAATATGTGGAATTCTTTATCTTTATAGGTGATATTTCATCATTTGAGACTTTTTTAGATCCACCCCCAGTAGTTATTCTAAATGATATTATTAGGGAAGAAGATCATAAAAACCTATAGATAGAAAATGTAATATTCAAATTGAGGATTTAACTATTTTATAAGAATACATTGATGTATTTCATGTAGAATTACCTAGATATGACCTATAGTGTTAAGTTATGTTTTACATTTACTTAATACTTGATTTGAGACTAATATAAAAGACTTCATATGAAATGGACATTATATAATTAGTTGAATTAAAGAAACAACTAGAAGATTTTTGTAATAATGGATTTATATTCCCTATTATTTCACCATAGGGAGATCATATTCTTTTTACTATAAATAAATATTAATTTATGCATTTTGTGCATTGATTATAGGTAAATAAATGAAATTATGATAAATAACATGTATCTTATACCTCACATTGATGAATTATTTGATCAACTTCACAAAGATAAACATTTTTCAAATATTAAATTTTTTCTAGGTATCATGAATTGCAAGTAAAGAAGTAATATATTCTGAAGATAACATTTTGAATGAGGTATGAACATTATGAGTTTACAGTAATTTCATTTGGATTGACTAATGCACCAACTTTTTTATGGATCAAATGAAAAAAATTATTCATGGAATATCTTAATTATTTTTTTTGGTATTTATTGATGATATAATGTTGTATTATTAAATATATAAGAATAATGATAATGACATTAAAATAATTATTGATGCTCATAGAAGAAAATATTTATATGGGAAATTTAGAAAGTGTGAATTCTAGATAAAGAAAGTTTCTTTTCTTGTCTATATTGTCTCCAAGGATGGAACCTTGGTTGATCATGGGAATAAAAAGGCATTCAAAAACTTCTCAATACCAATAAACATAACTTAGGTATGTAGTTTAATTGGTTTTTTATGTTAATATGAGTGATTTGTTCAAAAAAATTCTTGATTGGATATCCCATTAACCAAGCTTATGGGTAAAGGGTCTACGATTATATAGATAAAGGAATGTGTTGATTTTTTTGAATAATTGAAGAGGATATTTTTCAATGATATTATTTTCACTAAACCATCATAAAATGATGGTTTGGGGATATATAATTATGTATTGAAGAAGGGACTTGGTAGTTTCCTTATGATGAATGAAAAATTTATTACCTATGCATCAAGGAAATTAAAGACTCGGGAACTAAAAAATATAACTCGTGATCATGAGTTGGTGATCATAATATTTTATTTCAATATATGGATACATTATATCTTTGTTGAAATATGTGATATATACATAGATCATAAGAGTCTAAAATACTTCTTTTCATAAAAATAGCTCAATATGATGTAAAGGTAATGGCTCGAGATACTCAAGGATTGTGATTTATCGATACACTACAACCTAACGAATGAAAATAAGATAACATATGAAATAAGAAAGAAATATCATTGAGTTTTAACCAAAACGAGGATTCACATGGATCCTATATTCATAGATCTAGTAAAGATGGATATTGAAATTATTATGTATGGGGAGACAACACTCATTTTTTAAATTATTCCCAAATCATATTTATTGTAAAAGATAAAAATTTATTATCCTAATGATGAGAATTTCCAAAAAAAAATCCATGAATGGTGGAAAATTATAAGACCTTATATATAAAGATGATGTTATGAAATTTGGAAGGAGACTATGTGTTCCATCTATACCTAAGTTGGAAATGTAATTATTGGATGATGCTCATAGATTAAATTTCTCTATAAATCATGGTAGCTCGATAATGTATAGGTATTTGAAGGAACATTTTTTATGGGATAATATAAATTGGGAAATTTCTAATTATCTATCAATATTCTTTGTTTGTTGACTGGTGAAGGCTAAGATACTTCACCCTAAATGGGTCATTCAATCTTTAACTATTCTTATATAGAAATGTTATAACATTACTATATAATTTGTCACTAGATTGACAAAGACTCCTAGAAATAAAGATATAATATGGGTTATTGTGGATCAACTTACCAAATTTTCACATTTCATTGCTATAAGAGAAGATTTGCCTCTTGATCACCTAGCATTAATCAATATTAATGATATTTTAAGAGTTAATGGTGCACCTATTTAAATTTTTTATAATTTTTATCCATGATTCACATCAAAATTCTATAAAATTATTCAACATGATCTGGAAACTAAGCTTCATTTGAGCACCTTATATCATCCTTAGATTGAATGAAATGCTAAAAGGACTATTTAAACATTATAATACATATTTAGATCATTCCCAATTTAATTTCAAGTTATTAGGGATAATAATTTACCTTTGGTATAGTTTTCCTACAGTAATATCTTCTAATCAAGTATTCAAATAGTTCTATATAAAGCATTATATGGAAACAGATGTCATCCTCAAACTTTTTAGGATAAAGTTAGTGAAAGAAAGCTTACAGGACTAGAAATTGTTGAAGAACTAATGAAAAAGTATAGAATAATAAAACTATTTTTAAATAATTACATATTAGAAAAAATATTTATGCTGATAACTAAAGGAAAAAATTATAATTTCAATTGTGAGATCATGATTTCATGAAAGTATCTCCATGGAAGGAAATTGTAAGGTTTGGTATGAAATAGAAACTGAGCCCGATTTATATCAGAACTTTTAAAATTCTAGAAATAATTGGAGATATATCTTAACATTTGGATGTTATACCAATTCTCTATAAAGTACGTGATTTTTCACAGAAATCATTTTTAAAGAAGTGTATTCTAGATCTAATGCATGTTCTCACCTTGGAATAAATAGAATTAGAACCTAATATTTCATATTATGAAGATCTTATCCTGATTCTTGAAACTAAAGAGAAAGTATTGAGGAATTTTATGACTATAATGGTAAAGTTACTTTTGATAAATCAAAAATGGGATGGAAAATATGGTAAGTAGATGATATTATCAAGAAGAACCACCCTAATATTTTTAGAAAGTGATATCCATGAAAATTTCAAGGAATAAATTTTTATAGGAGGGAAGAATGTAATATCAAATCTTCAATTACAGTAAGAGAACATTATTCTATAATAAAATTCACATTTTAATAATTAATGACACAAAATTTATAATTTTATAGGATGAATATCAATTTTAAAGTTATGAGGTCAAAATAATCCTAGAATGAGTTCTTGAAATTTTCCCTTAAAAATAAACTCACATGAAAAATTTAAAATTTAGTATTTAAAAATCCATCCATTTATATATAATAATATTCTATTATATGTATAAATAATTATTTATTTATTATAAATATGATTAAAAATAAGATAAGATCATTTAGAGGTAAAAGGGATATTTTTCAAAAACCCCATTTTTTTAAAACATAATGTCTTTCCATTTTAATTAATTAAAATAATAATTAAGGATAAATTATTTAAGTGAAATTTATATATTATATATAAAATATAATAATTTAAATCCATATAATTATTATTTCTAATTATTTAGTTAATGTAATATCATCTTATGCTTGAAAAAATCTTTTTTTAACTGTTTCTCAACATGTTTTTCATGTTTATTTTTAAATTAAATTATGTAACTTAAATGAATTGAATTTAATAAAATTTATTCCATATTTTAATCATAAAAATAAATATTTTTTAATAAGTTAAACATAATTTTTGGTCATATTTACTAATAAAATCAGAAAAAAAAATTATTACAGTGGTTAAGGTTAAAACAGTTTTACCAAGGGTTAACCTAAAAAGATAAGGGTAAAAATTACCAAAATTCTTGATGAAATCAAATTTTTTAGTTTAATTTAAACCTAAAACTTATAAACTTGGAATATTATCCATTTTGGATCTATTTTCTCATAAAATTTTCTTGAAAGTATTTTAAAACTATGAAAAATTACAAGTGTTTTACTCAACTCAATTATAAAAGGGAACATTATCCATTCACTTCTTCACACATCTTAATCCATTTATCTTGACCAAAACATATAAAAATCCATCATATAAATACTTATACATGTTCTAGAACAATTTATATTCCCAAAATACCAACCTTATGGTTCTTAATAAGAGATCCAAAGGAGGTTTTTCTAAGTTGAGGTAATCATCTTCACCAAACTCTTTCTTTTCTAATTATTATTTTACCACCTTAAATTATGTCTTAAGAATTATAATATAATAACACAAGTATATAACATATATTTATATGTTACAATTTTTATGTAATAATATTTTTCCATCTCCTTCTCCATCAAATAGAAAATAAATTCATCTCTCTTGTGTACATAAGATTAGTGCCTCTGGAATCGATGTAATTATTTTCCCATCACTAACTCACATGGATAATCATAATTATGAAAATAATGAATACATATGATACTTATGATTTCATATTTATTATTTAAAATTAATATATCATCCACTTCCTTTCTCTTTCACCCATTAAGTAAATGATAACGTCACTCGTGTGTGCGTACAGCCTACTGGCTCCACAAAGCGATGTGATTCATTTTCTATGTACAAATATCATGAATGATTCTAAGATGGTATATAATGAGAAACTTTTATATTTATAAAATTAATATCATTATATATTTTATTTAACTATATCCTATGTTCAAGAATCAAAACTTTTGTGACAAATCATGTAAGAAAAAAACAAACCAGTTAACACCCAAGAATAGTGGTAATAATGAAATATTATTAATGAAAGGGTGATAATATGTTATAATAGGATCATATATGATATTATAAATATTAATATGGTTATGATATAAATTAATAACATGTTTAAAACCATTATATATGTTGTTAAATCATTCTCACCTAAATGGAAGCATGAGGTAAGGGGTTTCATCTCAATTTCGACTCCATTGAGACATATTTGATATTTTGGACCTATTTACTTTTGTGTGGTTTATATACTTAACCTTATATATAATAAACATTAATACCTATTTATTAATAATTATTAATGTTAAAATTAAATTTTATTCTACCAATGGGTTACAATTTAAAAGTTACCAATGAGGTAATGATTTATTTTATAATTTCATTTTTTTTAAATTGCCTTATTTTTCATAGAAGTAATATTCTAATAAATCCTTTATAAAATAAATATATTTTATAAAACTATTGATTTTTAAAAATATTTATATTTTATTCCAAATTTTCCTATCCTTTTCAGTTAAATTAATCAAATAAATGTTTATATTAAAAGTTGATCTTATTTCTCATTTTGATCGGGTGTATTTTTTTCAAGTACATATTTTTTCAAAATTGTTTTACAAAAGACATTTTATTTAATCAAATTATTTATTAAGTAAATTTTAAGTTATCCTTGAATTTTTAAAGGTTTTATAGGAATATTTATAATTCCTTTTTAAAGGTTTATTTTCAACTTTCTTTACAAAAAGTCAAAAGGGATGTTTTTTTAACGTATATGACATTAACAGAATTCTACGATGATATAACCATTTTATGATATTTAGATTATTATCAGATTTTATTTTATTTTACAAATAAATTTTTTTAATTGAATATTATTTTATTATTTCACATCTATTTTATTTATTTCTTTCAAAATATATGATTTTATTATCAAACCTATATTTCTAATGAATCGATGGACATATATTATCTTTTATTAACATTATAGTCATTAAATTAATCTTAAAACATTAAATTTCTTAAGATCATTAAATAATAAATTTCTCTAAAATATCCATATTATTTTTATCATGGATATGGTTTATGGATGAATCATACACTATTTTTACATATGTTGTTTTAATATGAAATTAATTTTATTTACTAGGGAAAATATTGAAAATTATATATTATTTAACCAATATAAAAATTTATTGATAAGGATTCTTATTTATAAATTTAATTAAGGGGATCAATTATAAAAACCTCCATGATGCATCGATAGGTCTCATGAGAGAAATCAGTTGGCTAAATTAAATGGGTTTTTTTGTATATCTACCCATCGGTTAAACTATATTGGCATAAGGTCAAGATTGAATAGATATCATGATTTATGTTATCATGACATCTAATATTATTCATTTCCTTAAATAAGAATTATATATAATTATCTATGAGATTATTTCATTGATATTATCTTTAGATGCATTTTTTCATGTTACTGATTAAATGGTATGTTTTTGGTTATATATATTTCCATATTGATTGTGCCTTATTTACTCACAACAACTCCCATTTTACTAATCCTTGCTGATCATTTGATCTTACCCTTATATTTTTTCCTTTACCCTAGATATGAATATTAAATTTTTTAATGACGTTCAAGGATTATGAGCATTTTATTTTATTATGTTTTATATTCTATTCCTAATGTATAATGGGTGACATGTATTTTTCTAGTTCTCTAAGACTAAGAAACTAATTGGTAATTTGGGATTATATCTCTTATATCTATTTAAATATAATAAAGTAACCATTGGCTCTCAGTTATTGGATTTGGGGTTTTTACATGACCCATAAGATACAAGTTTCTCCCTCTACATTAACACCACTTATAATCCAATTCCTGATGAATCATAGTACACAGTATAATCAAAACCTAGAACAAGTAGTATCAACACTATATCTATATTCAACCAACTATCATTCTCATGAAATGATTCATCACACTATTCTAACCATTGTAACTTCACTCCCTTGATTTTCAATGTAGCCATGGGTATTAATAAATGAGATAAGTCTAGGATAAATTGATGGTAGTGTCCTACTAAACCTAGAAGTATCATGATCTCAAACATGTTATAGGGATGTATCCAATACATCAATGCCTCCACTTTATCTAGGTCTGAATATATACCTATGTCAAACCCCACATTCCACCATGTACTTTACCTCGTGAATCCAAAAATTTTACTTATACATCATGGAAAAAATATGATATTCCCAAAGAGTAATCAGTTCTATCTCAAGATATCTAGTAAGATAGTTTGGGGTCAGTGATTAGAGTAGGATGTTATAAATGAACATCAAAACTAATGAGTCCAGATATGGGTGGAATATTTTGTTCATGATATCCATGAACATTTTTGGAACATTTTTCAATCCAAAGGGAATTACTAATTACTCATATATACCATACCAACTCCAAAATTATATCTTTGGGATTTCATCCTCTCAAAACCATAGCTGGTGATATCCCAATGAAATATAAATCTTGTAGAACCACTGATATCCCCATAACTAATCAAAAATATCATCGATCTTGGGTAGATGTTTATTATTCACTATAACCTAGTTTATCATTCTGTAATCTACATAGATTCAAAGGCTACCATTCTCTTTCTTAGTGAAGATGAAAAGTATACCACATGGTGAAGTAATCAGCCTAATAATGACCTTCTACTTAAATTCCTCAAGTTTCACATTTTTCTCCTTCAAATGATCCATTGTTATATAATAAGGGGGTATCAAAATGAATTGTGAACCTAGAATGAGCTATATCTCAAATTCAACTCCACTATCAGGTTGAATCCTTATAATTTCATATAAAAATACATCTTGATATAGATTCATGGATAGAGTAAAATATGAGAGGGTTTCCACTGATCTTGATAAAAGATCCAATCCTACAATCTATTCCATAGTCTTCCTGAGCTGACTCAAGTCTAAAAAAAACTCTACCTTCTCCCATTTTCCATTTTTTGTCATCACAATCTTTTATCCCTTTAGTGAAGTAAACTATAATTGTCTATAATAGAAATCAATGTGTTCTTAGAAGCTATTTTTTCACTCCATTATATGAATCACATAAAAGCTCATTATCTCTAGAATCATGAAGTCCCAGTGTTTTCCGTAACCAGAAATGACTATAGAACACTCTGTGAATCATTGAAGATGGTCTACTTTGATGCCTAATGGTGTTTTTATGGAAAGTAACACATAATACAACTTGATCGGTAATTCGTGTTCATTAAAAACTTATAAAGATATGAAGGAATGGGAAACAATGGTAGCCTAAAATTCATTATCTTAACCTGCTAATCCTTTGGATTATCTACTAGTTCAATGATTTCCACAATTATTTTAACACATTCCTCAGTATCTTGAGGGACTTAGGTTCCTTGGAAGGATGGATAATATTGTATTTAAAACCCATGGCATATTAAAACATTTTTTTCAACTCTTAAACCTATGATAGACACTAATAAAAATACTTTTATTTGAATCAGCCATGCTACTTAACCACAGAGTATGTGAATTATCATTCTTAGCTAAATTCTCTTATATATTTGGGGTTATAGTGGAAACATCCTCCCTAGAATGAGTATTATGGCTCGATTATTTTGTGGTTCCATAATAATATGTCGAGGTGAATTGTCTGAAATGGTGAAAGAATGTTTATGACATCTGAATTCATTAGGATAGATCCTAATGAATCTAATGAATCACACAAAGGTTTCCCTATGAGTTTAAATGTAACCCAATGTATATACCTCCAAGAACTAACCAAGATTATCCATCCACTCACATTAGTCATAGTCATATATATTCAAATATTACATCATTACAAGGTTATTATAGTTAATACCAACATAGATATATCAAAAAAATCAAGGAAAAATAGATATGTCACACAATAGTGTGAAACTCTATCCTGAACAAATAGAAAAAATCAAGGAATTAAAATAATAACTAATATTCAGTAAAAAACTATATATATGGCATGTGACTCTATGTGTCAAATCATGATGTATGAACACACCCAAAAATCCAAGAAACTATAATAGTAATCTCACCAATGGTGACTCGGAGGTCTATTACCCATGTGTAGGCTAGGAACATGGTAACTCCCCTAACCAGGTCCCACATATCTATCCCCTTTCTATAATGAACCAAGTTGGTCAAAAATTAAGGAATAAAAACTATTATTTGATACCACTATGTAGGACCCTTACCCAGACCACTGGGTCCCAGCCTGATATTCATATCACCTCATGCACACCTCCCATGCACAAGAGACTACTAATTAGAAATGATGGTCTAAGTCTATTGGTGGGGAGACTATACCATAAATATCATGTCAATTGAAAAATAATAATATAACATAATATAATAAAATTTAATAATCAGAGTAAACGTACAAAAACTATGAAGATGGAATGATAGTCATACAAATAAGTAAACAAGGACCCCGGTGTTGAAATCCAAACTCATGTATAAGTGTAAGAAGTTAGAAAATAAATAATTAATTAGAAGAATCCTCTGGATTACATCCTGATGGTTCTCCCATTTCTATGATCCTTGGCTAAACCATCTACCATGATCCCCTATTCCTTTCTTAGATCCTTATACACAAATTCTGCATGTGCATCAAAATTAACATATGGTTTTTGAGTAATAAAACAAAGTAGGACACTTCTAATGCATCCTTAAAAAATATTCACTTTATATCAATTGTATTCCATGATTAAAATAAATTTAAAATAGATCATAAAAACATAAAATCACATACTGAATAGTTATATCCTAACCAACCCACCACAAAACCTTAGTCGTACCTGATTCGGATCCATGCCATAAATATGATCAAGGGTCATAACAATGATCTAGAACTAGACAAAATATTTTATATATGTCTCATAGTATCCTCAAAGAATCTATAATATTATTCTACTTTCTATACTCAAGGCATCAGGTTACATCACGTTCCTTGGAATCCTCAAGGAAACAAGTTCTATCTAGGCCACAAGGCCATCATGCTCCTACTCGGTGTATGGCTACACCATCATCATCATTTCACATCTAGTGTGTTCCCACTATGAGGTTGAACATGCCATAATTTTCCTCCAGATAGGGATACTAAGAACCAAAATCTACAAGAAGGATAACACTCAATAAGTAATAGCATGATAAAACAAGCATAGCATGTTATCATGAGAAATATAGTATCATCATATAACAACACATAAATAAAAATCAATAATGTTAATAAGATACTCTAATAAATCTCATGGAAATAAGGATCATATATGGGTATCATATCAACAAACACACACCCATAAGAAAACATTATCAATAATGAATGCATCATACCAACACATGATTTATACAATGGAAACAAAAGTATATGAGAGTCTTAAATAGTAAAGAAATTAATAACAAAAGTTATTTAATGAAAAACTCAATATTTTATCAATGATTGAATAATGAACCATGTTTCACCCCATGTAGATGAATCTCACACATTAAGGGTTCATAACATAGGTTTCGGTTAATCAAGAAGTGGTTTAGAATAGAGTCACAAGAAGATTAAACATTAAGAATGGTGATTCTTGAATTATATATCTTATGGATTCCACTAACAGAACCAGTTATGAGGTATGTCTAAGGATAATAGGATTCACTTAGTTGTGGGTGAGACATTTGAAACCTCGGGCTCTCCTATTGATGGAGTAGGTGTCGAGCGGCATGTCCAGCCCTTCTAACCACCCTCCCTCTGAGGAAGGTAAATAGTTCTTCCCAGCTCCTATGGTCTTTCATCCTTATACTTTTACCCCATCCACTAATCCTTGGATTCTCCCCATTTCCCAAGAATGTGAAGTTTTCTATAAATTCCTATCATGCATCGATGGAAATCCTTTTATCCTATTATCCTCAATGGAGTTCAGCAAGCTTAATTTCTATTAGATTTTTCCTTGGTGGATCAGTTTTACAAGAACTAAACATTAGTGAACATCTTCGATTAGTTTTACACCAAATATTATGGTCTTCATAATAGGTAAATCATCAGTATTTTTGGATCAGTTTCATTTAATAATTCATTTTTTTTCAGAAGTCGACTTCATCTCTGCCTGGGAATTATATCCATGGATTGTTTTAGGTTACTGCCTCTCTCTTTTTCATTGTTTTTTTATTTTAATTTGAAAAAATATATTCCTTATACTATGATATGGATATCCATATCGGGTCCCCCTCTCTCTTTTCATAATATAGAGATACTTAGGATAATTGGTAACATGGTGGGTCGATTTCTTTATTTGTATTATCGTACTTGAGCACATTTTTATCCTATGTATCCTCATATTTTCATCAAATTAGATGTCTTAAAGGAACCTTTGGAGTTCATTTTTGTTGAGATTGAAGGGTATCTTTCGTTTAAGAAGATGGTTTATTAAAATTCATGGTTTTCCTACTATTCATCTTGTAAAAGGTTAGGCCATAATTCATTAAATTGTCAGAATGGATCAAAGGATTGTAGGCATGGTCCAGGCGACCATGTTTCTAATTCTACTTCCCATTATCATAATTTCAAGAATGTATTTCTTAAACTGGTGATGTGTTGTGTGGATGCATCATCTATACCCTTGATAGGTAGGCTGGGTTCATCTGAATACAATAGAGGTAAAAATGTTATTGGGGATTCGTGCCTGAGGGAAGGGGGTTCATCCTTCAGCACACAATAAGACAATATATGAGGTTCGTTCACCTGATGCAGTGCTTAAATCAGGTGATCTTCTAGGTAATGTGGAATTTTAAGGAACCTTTATTGTTGGGGATATACATAATGGATACTTAGGTGATCTCATTCTGATCACTACTTATGGTGATTGGGATGAATTGGTCGTGTGAATTGATGATGGTGTTTCAGTGGGATATATGGTGCATGAAGTATTGTCTCATTCTGTTGTTGATGAAAAGAGAAATGTGAATATGGGAGTTAAAGTACATAATAGGTGTATGATGTTAGGAGATCAAAACATGAGAAAGGTTGATGTTGGATGACCATAATTAGTTAAATCTAAAAATAACAAGAAGGTTTTGCCTTTTATGGGACCAAAATAGGTTTCCACAAACATTCTGCATGATTTCCAATACCTTTTGGGTGACAAATAATCAAACCCCAATTAAACTTCAGATTTGGAGCAAGATCAAAATACCTTAATAACTATTGGATGTGGGTCGAGGAATGAGAAGCAAGGATAGGTTTTTTCTGGAAACTTTCTAATAAATAAAAATAAAAATACTAAGCAACACAAATACTACTCTGAGCTTTCAAAGCCTATGGTCACCAAATCATCTAAAAATTAAGGATAACTGAGAAAGAGGCTATTCTGGACCCAAATTTGGTTCAGAAAGGTAGAATTATTTGGTGGGTATAAGCACCTCATGGTGATGAGGATTTTAGCTTGGTGTTTATCTATATTTTAAGGAAGAGATTTTATCTAACTATTTCAATATCAACTTTTCAAAGGGGAATGATGATATAATAAAAAAGATACCAATTAGATTTGTTCTCAATGATGAAAAAACTGAGTGGATCAATGAAAAATATCAGATATTGGTATGAGGAATCAATGATGTGAAAATTAATATTGATAAATATATCAAGTCCTGGGAAAATACAGCCAATAATTTCAAATATCTTATCAAGGGAAATTCGGATACATAGGTAAACATGATTTAATGGGGTTTATATAGGATGAGTAATTCTAATAATCTTAGTTTATTCTATAATTATTTTGTGAGTTACTTCTATTTTTTATAAACTTAAGGTTTGACATGTTTAGTTTCAACTTTTTACTTAAATGTGTTTTAGAAATAAAAGTTTAATTTTCTGGTCAGGTATGTTCAAGGAGAGGATTCCAATTCATAGATTCATTATCAATTGAGGAATGGATCATGAATTCATCACCAATTATAGAATAGAACCTCAGGTCTATTCATAGACCATCGATCCTCCATCAATTCATCAATAAAAGTCATATTCAATATGATATTCAAGAAGAATAAGATATCAAGATGATCTCTCTAAGGAATCTTACCCTGAAATATCCACCATTCACGATGGATCTCACTATGGTCAAAAGATATAGTCATTGACATGATGAAACCACCACTAATCTATCAATGGTAAAATAATATATTTCTATTTTTAATTGGAATTCATAGATCTGGAATTATTATACCAAATATATGTATCATTTAAATATTAAATATGTGGATCAAGAATAAACTCTAATATCATATTTAATAACAACACATACCTAAATTCTAGATCTTCAACCAACTTTGATTCACCAGAATCTTACTTTCGAGGAGATTAATTATTAAAGGAAATCCATAGGATTATCATAAATTGAAGGGGATTCCTATAAAAATAATAATGAATAAAAATAGACAATAAATGGGTGTTAATGAGGAATTTTAAACATTAATTTCATGCATGTCGGGTTTGGCTGCACGATTTGAAAAACTATGGACCAACTTTGAGCCCTTTGTGGGATTTTGTACAAGCCTCATGGTTTTCCAAGTTTTTTGTTAAATTGTTTTCTATCCATAATGTTGGACACTAGATATTACCATAGTTTTTCTAGGTGAGGTTGCACAGTTTGTCAAATTGTGCACCATAACCATGCCCCATCATTTGACCTTTTTCCAATAGTTTAACATTTTCTTATATAATCTCTATAGTTTGGGGAAACCATTCTTAAACTATACACTCTTAAAAGGCCTAAAAACACTCAAAATCCATAAAAACCCCTCATAACTCAGACTAAACAATTAATATATCAAAAAATCATATTATTAAATGCTAAAATTAACTTACAATATACCTGAAAAATATGAGGTTGTTATATATATAACACCTGGACCCAAGATCTTGAATCCTAAGACCCAAGTGGGGTTTCTAAATTACATCAATCATATTGAAGAATCAATATAGGTCACTGACATGTACTGAAGGATAAATAAAACCAAATATGGAAGGTTTACCATCAACAATATAACCACAACCATACATGCTCATGTAAAATCCATTTTAATAAACCATTTAAAATAATCTTTAAATAGTGTAAATTGATTTTTTATAACAAAGACCAAATCAAGAGTATAAAATAAAAATAAAATAACATTTCAGATCCCAATAACAAAAACCTTAACCATGAGCTACTGTATTATTTTCTATAACTCTAATACAGAAATATGGATCACCACTTATAAATAATGAAGTATTCACATTACCTAAATCAAAACTATTCATGTTTATAAATCCACCAAGGTGAAAATGTAATTAGTGACCATAAAATTAGTATAATTTATCTAAGTCTCAAGTGTATGTCCATGCCAAAGTAACACTAATTCAATGAATATAAACCATGATAAATTAAAAGTGGTATTTGAATCCAAAAAAAATTAATTTATCAAAAAATTAAAAACCAAACCATTTTTTCAAATATTTTCAAATTTACAAAAAGAAGTTTCATTAAAACAGCAGATCATTAAATTAAAAAAACCATGTTTTCTTATAGAAAAATAAATAGCTCATAAAATACCAATTTTTTCTAAATTCCATGAAAACTTCTCATTTTCTTAAACTAATTTAAAAATATTCATTATTTAAAAGACTATTAAAAGATTTATATTTTCTAAAAATCATTCCCTCTAGCTATCACTTTTTGAATCTAAACCAATCATTCATTTTTAGCTTGTTATCTGGTATGAATCATTATTCTCAAATATACATTGATTCTTCACTTTATAAATCATGTGTTTAAACCAATTCGTCGCTCATTCACACATTCCCAAATCTATACCTTACTACTATAAGGATAAAGGTGTTTCTTCTTTACCTCGGTCATCCAATCCATTTCACACCTTAATGTATGCTCTTAAAGAAACCACAAAATTCTATAGATTATTAGAGGTATCGAAACTATGTATCACTAAAATATTTTTAACACACACACGCATACCAAGTGTTATAAATCATGTAATCAAAGTTCAAAACCAAAAAAAAACACAACTTATTTCTCAAATAAATTTATACTAATTAATTTATAACAGAATACAATAATGAATATAAAACCAACTCACATCACAAAACCATAACTTTTAGTTGAAATATACATTTTAAATTCGAAGTTATATAAAATAAATATAATTAAAATTATTTTTTCAATTCCAAAATCATCTAAGTTCAATAATTGAAAAACCTTTTTTGAGTTTCTAAAATTCCCTTTCAAATATTAATTATTATGGAAAACCAAAATTTTTATCAAAACCCATTCTTTCAAAATACCAATTTTGTATAAATTTTTAATTTTATAAAAAATAAAATAAATAATTAATGGATCACATTAAATCAATAATGTATAAGAAATTATTCAATTCAAGAAAGATATCAAAATCACATACCTTATCATGTCATTCTTGAAAATTTCCCAATTTTCATGGTCCCAAACTCACATCAAAGGAATGAATCCAAAAATCCCAATCCAGAAAAATGATATCCCTTAACCCATGACCATAGATTAAAATATATAATATCCTCGTGTATAAATGTGAGAGATATAATGAGGTAAAATAATAGAGAGAAAGTAGATTTATATTCTACCTAATACCTTTTATCCAATCCAATAATCACACCTTTGATGTATTGATGAGAGGTTGGGAGTTCTTCAAATCAGTCCTAAATATCTCTATAAATAACTTAAGGATGTTTCAAGGGAATAAGAATTTTGGGTTTTTTGAGAAACTAAATGACATATCCAAATCATATAATTTGATTTTCGTGGACACTATGCATGGTCTCCATGAATGTGAATGTTTCTCTTCCTTGAAAATGGAATGCATGGTTTCTGAGACAATGAAGGTATAGTTTCCCAATAAAGTCAATAATAAATTTTATTCAAGACCATTATAGGACCATGGAATATTATTCTTTCCAAAAAAACATATTCCAACTTCTATCAAAACCCAAATTAAACTAAAACTTGATCCCTAGTGTAAACACTCTATTTTTAATCCAATTGTGTACTAAAAATCACTTTTAAAATAATAATGGCATAAATTTGTGAGAATTAATGAAGAATACATCATGAAAACCTATTTTTGTGTCATTATTATATTCCATGTCCATAAACAATGAATTCCAAAAACCTACATGTTACAATTCTCCCCACCTTAGGGACTTTTTTCTATGAAAATTTATTTGGCACTTTCATCAATAAAAAAATATTTCCACTACCTCCACATCTTAGACTCTCTCCCTAAATTATCCTATTATATTATCCTATTCTATCATAACACTCATAGAAATAGAATAATCCATTATCTTAGTACATTTTCCACATAATACACAGCCAGAATTGCCCTTTCTTCATAAGAATCATCAGGCTCCAAATCAACTAACTATCATCTAAAAACATGAGATATTTTATGTAGATGTAAGAACCCGGACCTTCATTTCAGGTATGTTTTTTCTTTTTTTGGAGTTTTCAAGAAAAGAGGAATTTATAAAAAATTTGAAGTACACGTCGTGTACTTTATAAGTACATGTTGTGTACTTCGATGTCGTGTGAGGTCGTGTGCTGGCCATGTCCAGGCCACAAAGACGGTCGTGTGGGGTGATGTGGATTTCACTTAAAGTAGAGTACGGAAAATCCTAGTACACACCGTGTACTCCAAAAGTGCACGTCGTGTACTTTCTTTTTTTCATTAAATGGACCGGGGTTGCTTCTTAACCCCAGAACACGCTTCTTCTCCATCTTCTTTGACCAAGAGCATCCCGTACAGCCATGAACCTCCTCCGAGACCCCAAGCCTCTGTCCCTTCTCCGAATTGACAGTTGTCGATTGCGTTGGGACTGCAGCGGTAAGCTCTTCCTTCTTCTAGAGCATCATTTTCCAATTCCTCCTCTTTTCCAAGTTATATTGGGTTGAAAGTTTTGTTCTTTTTCATAGATATACAACATTCTAAGTAGATTCAAGCCATGTGGTTCAAGTATATTGATCTCCTAGAAATGAGGTAGGTGTTTTGTGCCTTTCTGTTGGAAGTCTTTGAGTATTTTGTGCAAATTTCACCAATAACCTTGAACAAGGTATTTTCTGTTTCTTGTTTTGACCTTTTTGTTTTCCTTATTTGCTAATATGCCTGATTAGAGGTTATTGTTTGTGAATAGGGTAATTTACTATGATTTGGATGTTTTTCCCATGCATGTTTTTCCTGTTTATGACTGTTTGGTCTAGTTTTTCCTGTTATGTTATTGCCAGTTCCATGCCTAGTTTTAGGATGGTGTGTCTGTTGTTCTTCCATTGCGAGATGACATAGAATGCTATCCAAGTATTTCTTTAGGTTATTTTGGTCATTACGCGATGTGATACTTGCTAAATTTACACAGGGATGTGAAAACCTAATGTAGTAGACCATAGGGAGAATGGACATAAGGGCTTCTCCAGAGTTTCTTTATAATACGATGCGACACCATATGGGGAATTGATTTTGAGTGATTCCTCAGAGTGTCTGTAGTTCCTCGACGTGGGCCATAGGGGGAATGATATGTTGAGTGCTTCCCCAGAGCACCTTTAGTACGATATGAGACTATAGGGGTAATTGACGGTGAGTGCTTCCCCCGAGAGTCTATTATTTAGCTGAACCAGAGGGGTGAGACTGTGTGTGCCTCACAGAGGGTTTCTAGTACTTTTAGGTTAAACCATAGGGGTTAGACTGTGAGAACTACCCGTAGGGTTACTTTGTTGTTCTATTTGCTTGAGTGGCTGCTTTCTAGTTGTAAATTATATGCTAGAACTATGGATTGTTTGCTGCTAAGTACTTTCTTATTTACTACTTTCTGCAATTTTACCTGTCATATATTCACTGACTATTAGGGACAGATCTTCAAGTGGTTGCCTACTGGGAATTTTTCTCACACCCTATTTGGGTCATGCTTTTGGGCCCAAACATATTATATTGTTACAGGTATAGATAAGGGAAAGAACCCTTCTACTTCAGGTTCTTGATTGCATTGGAGCTGGAGAGCATGGGACCAAGATGAGGCTTGTGATGTTGAGAAGTTGTTTATATATTTTCCTTTTGTACTTTGATTTAGTACTGTATTCAGAATTGTGACTTGTTTGGCTGTTTTCCTATACATTTATGCATCATACATCATTATATATTTTTCTCTAGTTGTTTATCTATCAGTTTTCCACTATTTACAGTTGTTTAGTATTTACTACTTCTATTGTTGTATGTATTTGTGTACTTCCCTTGTGTACTCTTCCAATGACGGAATAGTTTCCCCACTATCACACCCAAGGTCCTCACTACTAGTTGGTAGCCTCTGGCATTCGGGAATATGTGCTTGAGGCCATGTGACAAACTGGGTACAGGGCACCTCTGGGTGGCTTCCCGAACCAAAACATTACAAAGTGTTATCAGAGGAGTTTCTTTTCTCTTGACTTACTATTTGGTTCATATAGACAGGGATATGATGGATTAGGTACTTGGTAATAAGTTGTTCCCAGGAGTAGCTAACCTGTGTACAGGGAAAATCCATACTACCTTGTTTATTGCAATTTTACTGGTCTTCAATTTTACAGTTGATTTGATTTCACTATTGGGTGATTCACAGTCTTTGTTTTGTTATAATTGTTGTTATAGTAGTTCTATTTCTATTTCAACCCGATGATATGAGGGTATTCTATCTCATGCATCATATAGGCACTTGCTAGAAATCACATGTCATGCATTTTTGCCATATCATCTAGGATGCATTAGAAATTGCATGTTGTTGTGATAGATGTCATGTAGAATATGCATGCTATTGTGATAGATGCTTGATAAAAATATATAATTCTTGTTAGAGCATTTATGGTGTAAGGTTTTACCTGAAAGAACGCCAAATTTTGGTTCTTGTGGTGTTATGGGCCCTCATGGACAGAAATTTGGTGGATCATTTACCTGTTTACTTTGTTTGTAACTTGTATAATATACCAAGATTTGATTCTCGGTGAGTATGGGCCCTCATAGATTGGAATTTGGAACATTAATGCCTATTTTCTGTGTTTTTTGGGCTCCGATGCAGTTCTGAGGCTATTGTCCGGAAAAACCCAGAATACACGGAGTGTACTTTATACATTCCATGTAGTCTATATCCGTGTCTCTGACTATGTGATCAAGGACATGGGGTGGTGAAAAATCTTGTGGGAACACTCCGTGTACTGTTCTATCATGCGTGTAGTATGAAATTGTTACCCCAGCTATGTAACGAAAACATGGGCCATGTTGTCTTTTCACATACACGCCGTGTATTAATTTTACACACCGTGTAGTCGAATCTAGGTACCTGATCGTGTCACGAACAACACGGGTTAGTGTTACCATTTCTCATACACGCCATGTCCGTATGGAACATGATGTGTAGTGTCGATCCATGTGTATGAACGTGTCGCTAACAGCATGGGCCAGGTAAGGCATGTCAAGTATACATTGCGTCCTTCTTCAACACGCTATGTAGTTTTGTCTTGGAAGAGCTGTGTGGATTAACCGTGTAGAAGGACTCGGGCAGGGAAGAAGATTCAAGTACACTATGTGTGTTTGGATAACACACCGTGTGTTTGGGGTGTTACACGACCTTTTAAAACATAAGTACACGCCCATGTGAATGACTTAAGGGAACACGATGTGTGGGAAAGTACATGTTGTGTAGTAATGTTTTACAAAACTTGAATACTTTTCTTATATTGTTCCTCTCTTTTCCTTTCATTTTTCTATTCTTTGATAATCTTGAATTTATGTTATGAATTTGACCTTGCAGAATCATTCCACCTAGACGTCCTCGGGTTGTCTTCCAGTTGCATGGTAGTGATCAGACGCCAGATCTAGCTGATCAGGGACTTCCTGTAGATCCTCCTGTTGTTCCATCCTTGGCACCAGTGGTGATACTGATTACAGACCTCGATGCGTAGTTTAGGGAAAGTTTTCTGATAATGATTCAGACCTTCCCGGGATCTCCACCTCCTGCCTCGACTATGGCAGACTTGACGCGGGGTTTCCAGCAGTAGCATCCTCCCACCTTCTCAAGGGAAGGAGGACCTCAGGCTGTAGAGTCATGTCTAGAAGTCATGATGACCATCTTAGAGCATCTGTAGATGCCTCCAGAGAGTTGGGTCAATCTCACTACCTACATGCTATGAGACTCCGCCAAGAGGTGGTGGGATGTGATCTCATAGGCGGGTCATCAGCAGGTTATAGCGTGGTAAGAGTTTCAGCGCGTCTTTTATGACTAGTTCTATCCGGAGACCCTGAGGGCCGATCGGGACCAGGATTTCATGAGCCTGGAGAAGGGTACACTTTTTTTCATGGAGTATTCCTCTCGTTTCACCGAGCTTCAGAGTTTTACACCCCTCCAGGTTGGATATGGGTTGTTCTTGGCAAGGAAGTTTGAGGATGGTCTCAGACAAGAGATCCGCTCATAGGTGAATATCTTCAGGTTGACTTCCATCGCTTCCATCGTCAACCAGGAACTGATTGCAGAGTGAAATATGAGAGATTCCAAAGCTGAGATCTAGGGCGGTTCTACTTCCAGAGTTAGTGCTTCTCCAGCTGACAGCAGGAATCACCATAGGGAGTTTACACGCGGTGATTCGAGACAGCGAGACACATATTCACATAGCCACGTGGTATGCTACCAGTGTGGAAGAGTTGGGCATATGAGGCTGCAGTTCCAGAGAGACCCAGTGGTGTGCCGATATTGTGGCAAGATGGGTCACCTTCAGTGCTTTTGTTAGGTTTTGTTACCAACAGTTGGTGACAGAGGTTCATCCATGACTCCTCGTTCAGGAGCAGTGCCACCAGTTTCTCACCAGTCTGGGAACTGGAGTTCTTTCGGCCGTTCGGGCCAAGGTGGAGGTCGATGTTGGGGTGGTCAGTCATCGGTCTTTTAGCGACAGCAGGGTGGATCAACTCAGAGCAGTCAGGCAGGTTCACAAGGTCGTGGTACAGGTCCGGATTTTTCAGTGGAGCAGACCGAGCTGGAGCAGGATCTCGTACCCCTACAGCTCGAGGTACGATCTTAGTAGCCTCATTTTTATCTTATTCTCTTTTCGATATAGGGGCTTCCCATAGCTTTATCTCTATTTCTGTTGTGGAGAGCCTTGGGCTCTGCATCTTTTCCTCTACTGATACTTTGACTCTAGACACACCGTTGGGGACTAGGACGGCTAGTGTACATCAGTGCAAAGAGTTCCCTCTAGAGTTGGATGGGTATAACTTTCTATAGGATCTCTATATCCTAGAGATGGCAGGATATGATGTCATTCTCATAATGAACTGGCTCATTACCTTCCAGGCAGTCATCGACTGTTATCATCGCAAGGTGAGTTTCATATCACCAGAGGGTGGATCTTTTCTTCATCGAGGAGAGTGGGATGTCCAGACAAGTAGAGCAGGACCCGATCATCATGGGCTAGGTAGAGTTATAGCTCAGATTTCTAGTTTGTATCTGGATGACCAAGGGACTTCGCAGTTAGACTTTCCTCCAGTGGTGGATCGTTTCAGGGATGTCTTTCCATAGGACTTTCAGGTTTGCCTCTAAAGCGTGAGGTAGACTTTTCTATTGAGCTCGTGCCAGGAGCAGCACTGGTGTCCATTACTTCTTATAGGATGGCTACACCTGAGTTGTAGGAGCTCAAGAAGCAGTTGGAGGAGTTGTAGGCAAAGGGTTTCATCCGACCCAGTACTTCTCCTGGGGTTCACCTGTCCTTTTTGTGAAGAAGGCAGACGGTACCCTTAGGCTTTGTGTGGATTATCGAAAGTTGAACCAGTTGATAGTCAAGAACCAATATCTCTTGCCTAGGATTGATGACCACTTTGATCATCTTCATGGAACCCGAGTGTTCTCGAAGATTGATTTGAGATCTGGTTATGATAAGTTTCACGTTAGACCATATGATATACCTCTCGTAGCCTTTCGGAGTAGGTATGATCTATACGAGTATATAGTTATGTCGTTCGGTCTCATAAACGCGCCTACAATTTTCATGGCACTGATGAACCGATTGTTCCATCCATACTTGGACTCTTTCATGTTGGTCTTCATGGATGATATCTTGGTGTACTCTCACACTCTACACGACCATGCTACCCATCTTGAGATCGTTTTGAGTACACTAAGAGAGCATCAGTTATATGCTAAGCTCTCAAAATGCCACTTTTTGATAGATCAGATTCACTTTTTGGGCCACGTTATATCAGAGAAAAAAGTATCAGTGGACCCAGAGAAAGTGAGAGCAGTAGTTTCCTTGGAGCATCCGAAGAACATATTTGAGGTGAGGAGTTATCTAGGGCTGGCTAGATATTACAGGTGTTTCATACAAGACTTTTCACGCTTAGCATCACCACTGATAGGTCTAACCAAGAAAGGGGTGAAGTTCTTATGGTCATATTCTTGTGAGTCAGCCTTTCAGAAGCTGAAAGGGAGGTTTACGTCAGCACCGATACTAGTCTTACCAGAGTTGGGTAAGAGCTATATGGTCTACTGTGATGCTTTAGGTATTGGGCTAGGAGTTGTTCTTATGAATGGAGATGGAGTTGTTGTATACAGGTCTCGGAAGTTGAGACCACATGAGAGAAACTACCCGACGCACGATCTAGAGTTGGCAGCCATTGTTCATTCCTTATGCTATTGGAGACATTATCTTTTGGGAGAGAATTTTTTGGTTTTCACCGACCACAAAATTCTCAAGTACATCTTCACTCAGCGTGATCTGAATCTGAGACAGCGCAGGTGGGTTGAGTATCTTAAGTCCTTCGACTTCAAGCTTGCCTATACACCTAGAAAGGGAAATGCAGTGGTTGACGCGTTGAGTAGGAGAACTTAGATACAGGTAGTTCAGGAGGCCAATAGTGAGTGGAAGCTTATGTATCTGTTCTCTGAGATGCATTTGGAGGTGCATGAAAGACAAGGGCGGACTTTTCTATCTTTTGTAGTTGTTACCTCTATACTTATTGATCGGGTATGGATGAGGTAGATATTAGACTCAGAATGCCTAGTCCTGCAGGAGAGAATGTTAGGAGAGGACTCTCTTCCTGTATGGACAGTGGGTAAGGATGAGATATTTCATTTCAAGGGACGTGTATGGGTACCAGCAGACATACGCGAGGAACTGATGCGGGACTTTCATTCATCATTTTGGGCATTTCATCCTGTCGTCACCAATATGTATTGTGATCTACACCGCCAGTATTTGTGGCCAGGTATGAAGAGAGATGTTTCTAGTTCTGTCCTGAGGTGTTCCACCTGTCAGAAGGTGAAAGCAGAGCATCAGCAACCAGCAGGTCTTTTGCAGTAGTTACCCATTTCATAGTGGAAGTGGAACGATGTCACGATGGACTTAGTGACCATTTTTTCGAGGTCACCTCAAGGGAAGGATGCTGTTTGGATTGTCGTCGACAAGCTTACGAAGTTTGATCACTTCTTACCGATCAAGGATACTTTCAGTTTTGATGAGATGGGATGGTTTTACATCCGAGAGATTGTACGTCTACATGGAGTTCCACACTCCATTGTTTCAAACAGGGATGCATGTTTTACTTCTCGGTTCTGGCAGGGGCTTCAGAAGGATTTGAGTACATAGGTACTTTTCAGTACAGCATACCATCCCTAGACAGATGGCCAGTCCAAGTGCACGATTTAGGTGCTTGAGGATATGCTCCGAGCATGCATTCTGGACTTTGGAGGTTCTTGGGAGAAGCATATACCTCTTGTGGAGTTTTCCTACAAAAACAGTTTTAGGAGGCTATTTAGATGGAACCTTACGAGGCTTTGTACGGTAGGCCATGCTGATCACCTTTATGCTGGCTGGTGGCAGGAGTGGCGGCTTGGCTCGGACCTCATCTTGTTCAGGAGACCTCGGAGCAGAAAGAGTTGATTCGAAAGAGGATGTCTACGGAACAGTCTCGACAGAAGTCTTATGCTGATCAGCGGAGATGACCTCTGAAGTTCGAGGTCGGGATCAGTTTTTCCTGCGTGTCGCACTGAAGTTGGGACACAAGAGGATTCAAAGACAGGGTAAGATTTCACCCAGGTATGTCGGGCCGTTTGAGGTGTTGGAGAGAGTTGGGCCGGTTGCCTATCAGTTGCAGTTACCTCAGAGGTACTGGGCTATGCACAACGTCTTCTAAATCTCTCAACTCCGATGTTACTTTTCAGACCCGTCTCATGTCTTTCAACCTGAGGAGGTTGAGCTCGAAGCGGATGCATCATCTAAGAAGCATCCTATCCAGATTTTCGATTGTAGTATGAAGGTTATTTTTAGCCAGTCTATTCCTCTGGTATGGGTGCTATGGAAGCATGGGCGAGTACAGGACGAGACTTGGTAGAGGGAGGCTGATGTATGATTTCAGTGGCCAAAGCTATTCAGGGTTTCTTCTTCCATGCCTCTCTAGGGAAATTTGGGTACGAATTTATTTAAGGGGGGAAGTTTGTAAGAACCCGGACCTTCGTTTCAGGTATTTTTTTCCTTTTTTTGATGTTTTCAAGAAAAGAGTAGTTTCTAGAAATTTTTGAAGTACACACCGTGTACTTTATAAGTACACGATGTGTACTTAGATTCTATGAGAGTTCGTGTGATGGTCGTGTCCGGTCCATACAAACGGTCGTGTGGGGTGATGTAGAGGCTGCCTAAAGAGGAGTACGAAAAATCCTAGTACACACCATGTACTCCAAAAGTACACGCCGTGTACTTTATTTTTTTCATTAAACATAATGAGGTCACTTCTTAATAACATAACACGCTTCTTCTCCAGCTTCTTTGACTAAGAGAGTCTCGTACGGTCGTGAATCTCCTCCAAACCCCTGAGCCTCCATCCATTCTCTGAATCGACCACCGTCGATTGCGTTGGGACCACAGCGGTAAGCTCTTCCTTCTTCTGGAGCATCGTTTTCCAATTCCTCCTATTTTACAAGTTATTGTGGGTTAAATGTTTTGTGCATTTTTATAGATCTACGACGTTCTAAGGAGATTCAAGCCTCATGGTTCAAGTATATTGATCTCCTAGCATCAAGGTAGGTGGTTTGTGCATTTCTATAGGAAGTCTTTGATTATTTTGTGCAAATTCCACCAATACCCTTGAACGGGGTATTGCGTGTTTTATTTTTTTCCCTTGTTGTTTTCATGCTTTACTTATATGCTTGAGTAGAGGTTATTGTCTATGAATAGGGTAATTTATTGTTCTTTGGATGTTTTTCCCATGCATGTTTTTCCTGTTTATGACTGTTTGATATAGTTTTTCCAGTTAGGCTATTTCCAGTTCCATGCCTAGTTGTAGGATGGTGTGACTGTTGTTCTTCTATGTTGATATGTCGTAGAATGCTATCCAAGTATTTATTTAGGTTACTTTTTCCATTACACGATGCGATACTTGCTGCCTTTACATAGGGATGTGAGAACCTAGTATAGTAGACCATGGGGAGAATAGACGTAAGGGCTTCTCCAGAGTGTCTTTATAATATGATGTGAGACCACAAGGGAATTGACATTGAGTTATTCCTTAGAGTGTTTTTAGTTCCTTGATGCGGGCCACAGGGGGAATGAGACATTGATTTCTTCCCCCGAGTGCCTTTAGTACAATACAAGACTATAGGGGGAATTTACGGTGAGTGCTTCCCCAGAGAGTCTATTCTTTAGCTGAACCAGAGGGGTGAGAGTGTGTGTGCCTCCCAGAGGGTTGCTAGTACTTTTAGGTTGAACCATAGGGGTTAGACTATGAGGGTTACCTTGTTGTTCTACTTGCTTGAGTGACTGCTTACTAGTTTTAAATTATATGCTAGAACTGTGGATTGTTTGCTGCTAAGTACTTTCTTGTTTACTACTTTCTATACTTTTACCTATCATATATTCACTGACTGTTAGGCACATATATTTGGTTGGTTTCCTACTGGGACTTTGTCTCACACCCTGTTTGGGTCATGCTTTTGGGCCCAAACAGATTATGTTTTTGCAGGTATAGATAAGGGAAAGCGCCCTTCTTCTTTAGGTTCTTGATTGCATTGGACCTGGAGAGCATGGGACCAAGCTGAGGCTTGCGATGCTGAGTAGTTTTTTATCTGTTTTTCTTTTGTACTTGGATTTATTATTGTATTCAGAATTGTGACTTGTTTGGATATTTTCCTAGACATTTATGTATTATGCATCATTATATATTTTTCTCCAGTTGTTTATCTATCAGTTTTCCATTGTTTACTACTATTTGGTATTTACTACTTCTGTTGTTGTATGTATTTGTGTACTTCCATTGTGTAGTCTTCCAATGAGGGAATAGTTTCCCCACTATCACACCCAAGTCCCTCGTTGCTAGTCGGTAGCCTCTGGTGTATGGGGAAATGTGCTTGAGTCCATGTGACCAACTGGGTACGGGGCACCTCTAGGTGGCTTCCAGAACCGGGACGTTATAGTAGATACCTCTTAAATTGGAAATTATGTAAAATATTATGTTTTTTTATATAATGTTATGGAAAATATAATCTATAATCCACCACATTAATCTTATTAATGATCTCAAATGGCCTTACATACCGTGGCATCAAATTACTTTGTTTCCCAAGCTATCAGTTCCCTTATCTAGAAATTACATTCAATAACATTCATTCCACATTGTAAAATATGATATGGAATCATTTATGATAAAATTAAGACTTATACTGACTCTAAGAAGAAACCATATTCTTTTGTATTTTTATAACATGATTTTTTGTTTCTTATACCAAACTAGGTTCTATGAGATTCCTCTCTCCCATCTCATCCCAACATACTAGTGACCAAAAAAGTATTCAAATACATTATTTAAATGGTTCATATTAATCAATAATTTATAATTATTATACACAAAATAAAATAATATATTATGATACTCCTAATATTTAGTAAAATCAATCAGTCAATCTCAGTGCATATCCCCTAAAATCTAAATAATAAACTCTATTTATCTAGCTATTTATAGAAGATATGTTAGTCACATCACTAGTTGTACCCCTAAAAAAATATAAAGAACCATCCAAAATATCAATGTAAACCAAAGATCCCTATCCAATAAAAAAATTTGTACATCCATAAATCTTAACAATCTATTTTATATAAACCTTCTTATGTTCATCAATAATAGATATTTCTTATAGAGGAAAGAAATTTGATAACTTTGTAAATAGATCCACTATCACTTAAAACCCATTATGATTACATGATGACCTTGGAATCCCAATCATGAATTTTATAGATATTTATTCCCATTTACATTTCATAATCAATGGGATTTTCAATAACTCCACCAGTCATCAATTCTCTTACTCCACTCATCTCTAAATAATGAGAAAAAATAACCAACAAAATCCTTCTTAATAATTGACCACTATTACTAGGGTTTTATTTTATGGTACACCTTGGTCACTCTAATATGTATCACCCATATCAAATGGGGTAAATATTTCAAAAACATCACTTCTATTATTATCAAGAAGAAAAATTCATCTTCTTGAATAAAGGACTAAATCCACCATCACTTGATTGTATCCTACCCATTTATGGTATCTTATATCCTTTAGTAATCCTTATCAGATAACTACCCTTCATTCACTAACTATAAAAATATATATTTTTCATTAAATCTAGAGATAATAACTCTATTTTTCATCTTTAATATCTCTATGTAAAGTTTGACAAATAATAACACTATCTACTTGATTTAGAGTTTTCCCTACACATGGAATCTACCACTATATTTTATTTTATTTAAGGTAATTCCAAAATCATGATTTATATAACACAATATAAATTTATCCAAATGATATATCCAACACCAATTACACATCATCATGATTTATTGTAGGATAAAATTTTCATTTGGTTCCTCATAAAACTTTCTTATCCTATTTTCACCTTGAACTACATGCTAGAATGATGGATTGTTTATGCTAATAATGATTACTTAATATTGGATAATTACAAAACCACCGGAGTATCCAAACATGATTTAAGACTCATATCATAGTGTGACATATTGAATAATTTTGTAGAACCAAAATCTCATCAATTTAATTCTCCCAAGGTTACTATCATACCAAAAATGTAATCCATACTCTAATTGTGCCTCTAATTATACCTTGATTCATTTATCATATACATTGAATCTACTTGAACACCAAAAATTAATTTAAAATCTAGTATATACTAAGGGACTAGAAATAATCATTATGTTTATTCCTTAATAATTATTAATTATACTTTAATTATCCATCAACTAATTTTACTATACATGTGACCCCTTTGAATCAAGGGTCACACCACCAAATGACCGATAAGATACAAACATCATAGGATTGTCTATATAATTGTTTTCTAAAATGAGTAATTTGATCTCCAATATACAAGGAAACCCCATTATCACATTCCTTCATTGAAAACTTTAGCAAAAATTTCTTGTGAATAACCATCATAGGTATGTATACAATGTAAAAAACGGATTCTTACTAATCAGAAATCATCCTTAGACTCAAACAATAAACTGGCTCGATGCCAAAATATTATTATTCATCAATACTATAATATTGATATTTTAAATCTTTTAGTTACCACCAAAATTATTTATAAAACTCATGTTCAATAAATTTCAAAATATACTACATTGGCATAACTTTCCCACTCACACCTTGGTATTAATACCCAAACTCAACTTCCACTAGGTTTTTTAGACTAAAACACAAGCCTCAACACTATTACATTCCTCCACTTCAAGGGTAAAACCCTAAAATAACTAATAGCATGCTCTCCACTATATGACTTCCCATATTGGTACTCCAAAAGAACTACCATTCATGAGCTAAACTCGCAGTATCCTATGAACCAATCCCAAATATCATATGAGGGTTTGAAGGAATTGTAGTTTTCTAATATCCCATACCAAACATTATCAATAAACCAACAACAAAACCCCAAATTTTCAATGGATATACCAAAAAATTGGTTAATTTAATCACCATTATGTAACTCTCAAGATCCATCTAGCTACAGACTCTTCCCTATCCCATGAGAATCCCTAGATTCCTATCAATGTCCCATTAATGCCAAACCAAACTTATCATTTATGCCAATCTATTTCCCAAACCCAATAGGAACCAACTCATTATTAAAAACAAGATAAATATATTATCTCAAATATGATATTTATGCCTCCATAGTCATTTCTCAATGATGTCACAATAATTTTTATCTTATACATATCACATCCCAAAATAAAACCCTCCATTAAGTTTCACTATAATCCCATTATATAGAATATTACTATCAAATATCTAAGGAGTTATCAAATACATTCCAATGTAATTGGTAACCCTTAGGTCTAGTAACCCCATATATGATAGATTCCTTGCATGAAACATTCATATATCTTCATTAATCATGTGATTTTTCTCAAATATAACATGGAAACCTAATATCTTACTCATTGGGAAAGATAAACCCAATAGAACCATTCTTCTAATAGTCCTCAATCATTATCAATTTCCAAAATAGTGTATTTTTAAGTGGGTTGTAGACTATAATTTTAATCATTAAATGGTCTAATTGATCCCTCTATGATTTTTATAATTTCATACCAAGGATTTCATGCCAAATAAGAAGACCATATATCTCTTTTCGGTTTAACATTACTTCTATCAAGTAATAACCATGATTTACTTCTTAAGATACCCATGGAATTCATATTCTAAATTAATCACATAATAGCATGTCACTCAAGAATTCATTAACACCCCATCTATCTATGCATAATTTATTCATCCCAAACCATACCTTAATGTATTCCTTTAGCATCATATGATACTCAATCACCAACCTTCATGGATAGTGACAAAAAATAGTCACACCCATTGAACAAACCAAAACATAAACCTAACTGGAATAAATTACCTCAATATTATGGTTTCAAAACATGCCCATTATCCACATCTCTTGGTTTATCTTAATCATCACCATTTATAATTCCATGGATATCATATACAATAGGACCCACTATTTGAGGTTCCATAAGATAAAATCTCACCCATCCCTTCCCCATCCATTTCCAACTGTTTCACTCCTTGATAACTTATTCAATATCTCAAAAGGGATTCCATTACAAAACTGAAAACATCTCTATATCATTTGTCATCATAAAAGTAAACATTACATACTATGAATAGGTGGAATCATATTTCATTTGTAAATTTAATTCCTAACTATTTATACTAATGATTCATTTATGTTTTATAATAATTGAATCCAATCCATAGAAAATAATTATTTCAAAAAACATTTTGAATGATCAAAACCATCGAGTGATTGGAAATCCATTTTATTTAAACATGATTAAATATGATATAGTTTGTACCATGAAAACTATTATGCATGAACTATTAATGGTTTTGATTCAATGTGGGTTAACATGACACAAATACAATTCTATGAATTCACCTTCAACCTCTCATTTACCTGAATATATCGATGACTTGGAGTTTGGGGTAAAATAATTATATATTTATTTTGATGGATAAATTCCATGTCCCTATAATCCTATCCTACATGCCTAACAAACAAAACAAAACTCAACTCAAAATCCCTACCTTTATACTATTTTGTAACACCCTATATAGGGATCCCATATCTCAAGACCCAAATTGGGATATCTCATACCCTCCAACACATTCCCCAACTGCCAATAGAAGTTGAAAAGTGGTAAGGAATAAAACAATTGGATATAAACTAAAGTATACATGCATATAGTTCATGTACAATGAATACATGTATATGATACATATATCATTGGTGTGTGTCTATATATATAGTACAAATATAATTCATAGATATTATGAATGTAAATTACATGTATATGATGCATGTAATGCAATCCAAGGATGTATGTAATACATGCATACTGTGTACATGCATACGATGCATGTACACATGTGATGCATACAAGAGATATAGTGATGAATCATATACAAATAATTCATAAATTAAATTTCTTTGGTGAGGTTTCCATTTTTTAATCCACTAATAATATATTGAATACTTTTCGTAAATATTATTGAATGCATTCATTGCCATGGATTTAATTTGGTGATGTCTGATTCATTTCTTATTCATAGAGGAACATCGGGATTTAACCTATAAAAGTAGAAAAAAATATCCTCATTTTTTATTTATTATCACATTCATTTTATGCTAACAATGATTAGAAGTCTCATGTAATTTTGTTGAATCTTTCTTCTTCTTAAGCCTCATTCATCACTCCTCAGGATGGCGTTATCACCACATCAGCCAATCGAGTGTCCTCTAGTTTTGAACCAGGATCTAATAGAAAAACCCCCAATAGGTTGTAGGAATTTATATACTACATCTCATGCTCTCCCTTAAGAATTCTCCTGAGATACATAAAGATGAAAGAAATTGTAATCTTGACCCAAGTATGCTCTATTTTCATATGTTTTTTATTTTATATGCTTGTTGATTCTATTCAAGGATAGATCCAACCAAGTTCAGTGTTCCTATACTAATAAAGGATCATATGATGATCCTCAAAATCCTAAATATGGTATCAGAGAAATTTATATCACCATATCAATGTTTATTCTTCATTGTTTTTTTTTTTTTGAAAAACGCAGTATATGCAAAGTAACTAATCCATCATTGTTCAATATTATTTTCAATGATGACATTGAGATAATATATGTTCACTCCATCAAATGAATTATATTAAAATAATCAATAGTTAATTTGGAACAAGTGTTATATGATAACACAACATGAATTGTGAAATGATTAAATAAATAAATAATGAGTTTATTAAAAAATATTAAAAAAATTATTAATTAAAAAATTATTAATAAAAATGGATAAATTGATTATACTATATATAAATTATAAATATTATATATTAAATATATAAATATATGCAAAATAAAAATTAAACAAATAAAAAATAAAAATAAGTAAATTGAGAAAAATATTAAACATTTTATTAATTGGATAATTATTAATAATGTTAATAAATAGTATATATTAAAATGTAGATATATATGAATGTATATAAATATGATTTGTATAATAAAAAATTTATTATTTACATTAAATAGTCATATATTTTATTAGTGAATAATGGTTTATAATTAAAAATTAAGATGAATTAAAAATAATGACTAATTGCATATAGTAATGGACATAATTGAATGTTAGTTGATTTTTCAATTTATCATAGATCAAACATGTACTGTTATATTGATTTCACATATAAGTAATTAATGAATTTTTATATACAACTCACAAACACAAAACTTATCCATTTTTTTGATATTGTTAAATTGTACTTATTTTAAATTTATTTAATTTCACTCATTATTAACATGCATGCACTTAAGATTAAATATTCATTAATAATGTTAAAAATATATTTATAAATAAATATATTTATAAATGTACATTTACTATATTTATAAATTAATATATTTATAATTATAAATAAATAAATATTATTTTCAAAAAATTTATTTATAAAATTATAAATAAAAATATATATAATTATATAAATATTATTTTTTAAAAATACTTATATAATTAGAAATATATAATTATATCTTTAAATAACTATAAAATTGTTATAAATGTATTTAAATGAATAAAAGATTTAATATATTTATATTTATATATATTTATTATATATATATTTACAAATTTCTTATTTATAACTATAATTATAAATCCTTTATCAGTGCTTAAGTAATAAGAACTGATAAAAGGTACTTTTATCAATGCTAAAAGTGTGTGCTGATAAAGATGGTTTTTATCAATGATTATTATTTAAGCACTGATAAAAGGTATCTTTATCATCAATTTCTTAGAATCAATGATAAAAGTGTCTCTATCTATTTAAAAAACCCTAATGAGTCATGAACCCTTCATGATATCAAAATATTTCAATGGAAGCCACCCACTATCAGCGCTCCTCCTCAGTTAATTGAATCTCGAAGCAAGGTTCGAATCAAGGATCAAATAAATCCAAGGCTTGAATTCAAGGCTCAAATGATTTAAGGGTCGAACAAATACAGGGCTCAAACATAAGTCTTTCTCTAATTTGTCTCAAATATAATACTTTCTCTACTTTATCTTGGGGAACTTGGGGTGTAAAAAGTCAATGGTATTAGTCATGGTGGAGGATATTTTTCAATTATGAGTGTGGTGAGTTAGACATTTTGGAGATTTGGCCATGGAGAATGTCCATTTTGATGATTTTAATTTTTAGTGAGTGAAACACCAACACTATGAGCCTTTCCAGCTTCACTATCAGGCCATAGAAGCATCTCCATCCTTCTCAATTGTATATTTGAATTAATTTATAGGATTTGGGATATACTATTTTATTTATGTGAAAGTGTGGATGAATCATGATTTATTTTCATTAGATAAATTGTGGAATTAACTTTATGGTAGAAGCCCCATCCCATTTTACATTGTCTATATAATTTTGTATGTATCAATTTTCATGATGGTGGTTGGGTAGCCTATGAGATTTATTCCTAGCATATTAAAATGACTAGTTATTTTTGTATTTGTGTAATAGAGATTTTATATGGGGACTCATGTTTTATATATATGTTAATTTTGTGATTCCACTTATATTTATGAGTGAAGTAAGGTTATTCCACTTATAAAATGTGACCTCATGGGATTCATTCCATCTCGGTAGAGTCTAGTGTGTATGGGATAAATATTTCAAGGGTTGGTGTTTTTTATCCCTTGTTTGTGATATATATTATTGATGTGTTTTATGATTTATGTCAACTTATTTGTAGACCTCCCTAGAATATCAAGGATGGTTCAATGTGTATTAGATGGCCTCCCTAGAATCCTTCATATGGTTAGATATGATGTGATGACCTCCCTAGAATCATTGGTATGGGCCAGTGTGGTGATATGACATCCCTAGAGTATTGAGATGTTTTCAAATATTTGATATACCATTAATATTAAATGTAAAAATTCTTCAATTTGTTACATCACTTGTTCCAAAAAATATAATGGAGGTTATCAAATTCTATTTATTAGAAAATATTTTTTGGTATTCGTTATTTTAGGTCTATATGTATTTGTCCACCCCTAAGAGTCTATGATTTCCATACATGCAAATGAAATGAATCTTTATTTATTAAAATGTTTTATCAATACATTTTTAAATCTTCAAGTTGGTTGAATGATAGTTTATTATTATTGTTTATCATATTTGGGTTTCTTATTACTCTTTAGTTTTCTATATTATATTTTCATTTGTTTAGGGGATTTAAGACAGGTTTCATTTATGTCAAACAACAGCTATTATTGTAATTTTTTTCTTGAGACTCATCCCCCATCTCTTTTATAGACAACTATCATTATAATTGGTTTCATATCCCAAATATTTATTGCATTTTGTTTCTTGAGATTCAGCCTCCATCTAGTTTATGATGAGTGTACTACTCTGAGCATTATTCATCACATGTATGACTACTGCTTAGAGTATTTAAATAAACATAGGTTCTTGTCCATAAGAGATGGAGGATGTGTGTCACAAAACAAAATTAAATGATAAATGTTCAGGAGATGAGCTAATGATAATGATATTTGTCTACAAATTTTACCTTTGAATGAATTTAGAGGATAAAACCTACCATAGTGGAGTAATTATTTTCTTAAATTCAATTACCAATTTTCTTCAAAGCATACTAAAATTCTTTGAAACAATCAAATGTTGGGTTTCCCTTATTAGAATTATCTATAACATTCACCATTGATAATGAATATCTAATGTGAATTTATTTATTTATTATATATAATTAATATTTTATGAACCCAATATAATGGATATGAATCGGAAATTAATGCACAAAAATCATTTGACAAAATATTATGAAGGTGGAGTTAAAGATTTAATCATGTTTTCAAGAAATAATTCATACGACCCTTATCAAATCCTTTTTCTATTCTTATATTGTTGTTATTCTATAAAAATTATTCTAGAGGAGTTGTAAGAACCTTTTATTTTTCACAGAATAGATCAAAGCTATAAATGTTAGAGTAAACACAGGAAAAAAATAAATGTCCATGCTGATTGAGATAATACTGAATTTTATGGATCATTTGATATGAATACTATCTAGTGTAAATGGTTATGGAGATCACAAAGAAGAATTGGAAATAGAAATTGAAGATGACCTTCATGATTTTCCAAAGTTGTTTGAGAAGTTAAATAGTTTTGTCAAGAGACCATTATATACAATTTGTACTAAATAAACAACATTTCCTCTATATTTAAGTTAAATAATTTGAAATCTGGCAGTGGATGGAGTGACACCAACTTTACAGAACTACTTGGTCTCCTGAAGGGTATGCTACCAGAAGAAAATGAACTACTATGTTGAACATATAATTCTAAATGGATGTTATGTTAAATAGGAATGATGTATAAAAAATACATTTTTTCTAAATTATTTCACATTTTCTTGCAAAGACAATGAATCACTCATAAAATTCCCTAAGTGTGGCACAAATTGATACAAGAAAACTGAATCAAGTACTTCAAAATTTGTATGGTAATTTCCTATCATTTCATGGTTTTGAAGACTATATGTATGTTAGGAAATAGTGAGATAATTGACATCGAATGCAGATACAAGAATTAAATATGGGAACATATGCCATCCAATACATTCTCTTAGGTGGAAGAAAATTGATTATGAGTATCTTGAATTTAAAAATCAGTTGAGAAACATTTATCTTGCTTTATCGATAGATGGAATAAATAATTTTGGTGTATAGAGTAGTACTCATAGTATATGGCCCATCATGTTGGTAAATTATTAGTTTCTGACATTTTTATGCATGAAGAATAAATACATTATGATGCCTCTACTTATATTGGGACTAAATAAACCTGATAATGATATTGATGTCTATTTGGATCCATTGATTGAAGATCAGAAAATGATATGGGAAATAGGTGTTACAATGTATAATTCTCATATAAGTGAAGAACTCACATTGATTTACATGTTGCGTGATATGATAAATGACTTCCCTGCTTATGGAAATTTATCAGTCTATAGAATTAAAGGAATGTTGAGGTGTCCCATTTTTGAAAAAATCATATACTCAGATTGATTGAAACATTCCTCAAAGACTATGTTTTTAGTAAAACATAAATTTTTACCTCGATGACATAAATACCAATCTTGGACAATTTTATTTTATGGGGATATTGAACAAGGTACCATACTGTATCCAGTAATGTAAAATCAAATATAAAATAAATAAAATGATATTGACACTATTTTTAGTAAACCTTTTTCAAAAAACCTTTGAAAATCATGTTGGAAGAAGCAATCAATTTTATTTAGATTATTGTAATAGAATTTTTTGTGTATCAGGCATTTTCTTGATTTCATATATGTAAAAAATTTATTTGATATTTGTATTGTCATGTTACTAAATGGTCCTTGAAAAATGAAAGATGATATCAAGTCTAGTTTAGAATTGATTGAAATGGGGATAAGGGAAGAGTTTTCACCAGTGAAGGGTAAAAGGCAAAATTTTCTTCCTTTAAAAGCTAACACTCTATCCAGACAAAAAAAATTCTATTTTTCAATTTCCTTAATAGTGTCAAAGTTCTACAGGGGTATTCATAAAATATCAAGAATGTTGTTTCAATGACTAATTTTAAGTTATAAGGACTAAAATTTCATGACTATCATGTATTGATGTGATATTTGATGCATGTTGCTTTCCATTTCATTATGCCTAAAAATGTATGGCATACATTAACCATATTCTAATACTTTTTCAAAGCCATATGCAGTAAAGTTATTGACTCAAAAAAGTTTCCAATCATGAATAAAGATGTTTCAGTCATATTATGTGAATTAAAGATGTTATTCCCACCATAATTCTTCTATATAATGGTTCCCATGATGATTTAATTGGTTATAGAGGTTCAAAAATATGGTCATTTCCATTACATATGGATGTACCCCATTGAATGGTATATGAATATTTTAAAAGGGTGTGTCAAGAATCAGTGTTGCAGAATAATATATTGTCGAAGAAGCTATTGAATTTTGTACCAATTACCTATTAGATGTTGATAGTATCGGTCTCCCAAATTCTTATCATAATGAATGCCTTATGGTCGATGGGATTTATAGGAGAGATGTTGTTACAATTACATTTATTAAACAGAAGCAATCACAACTTTAAATTTTACATAATAGTGAAGATGTTGATCCACACATTGAATCCCACAAATAAATTCTTAGATATTTGAATCCATCAAGGGATGAAGTATGGATATCAAATACACGTAATCAACAGTTTATAGGATGGTTCAGAGATCAAATCTATAAGGAGTTATTTGAAAATACAAATTCAATTGTCGAATGACTTCAATTGATATCCAGGGGACCAAATAAAAATGTTATATCTTACACTAGTTTTTTAATCAATGGGTCTATGTTTTGTAAAAAAGAACTTGATGACTAAAGTTCAAAGAAAAATAGTGGTATTATGCTTGTGGATGAAGTGATTATCATATCTTGTTACAAGGATATAAATCCAATTTATGAAAATATGTCATATTTGGGTATTATCGAATATATTTATGAGTTGTATTATACAACATTTCAAGTGATTATTTTCCATTTCAAATGGGTTGAGAATATTAGTGTAGTGAAAGTTGATTAAATGGGCTTCGTGAAGGTGAATTTCATTATATAAGGGGGAAAACATGATCCCTTCATGATGGAATCACAATAAGTGCAAGTATTTTAGGTCTTTGATCTAGAAAACCATAATTGGTTGATCGTCCTACTGGATACAAAAAAAAATGTCAAGTCAGATGAAAATTTAATCAAGGATGACATTTAATTGGGAGATCAAAATTAGTTCATGTCATTCCAAATTTTGACAATGGATTATACATTAGAGGGGACCACGGAGAGGGGATTTGGATTCTTGATATATGAGCTAAATCCCTAAAACATTTAAAAAATAAATATAGTTCAATGAGAAGGTAAAAGTGTTTTTTTAAATACTATGTTTTTCATCATAATATTGTTTATTCGCTATTGTATTAACATAATCTAAATTAAATTCTTGACTACTCATGCATACAATATCTTCTGCACATTATGATATTACCATTCCCTTGTAAGAAAAAAAATAATGAAGGAAACCCTTTGGAAAGTTGTACAGGTGATGTTGTGATATAATTTCTCTATTTTACTGAAAAACTATATAATAGAAAATTGATTTAATTTTCATTATTTCTTGTACATTTAGTTTATTTTATAAGATTTTTTCCATTGTTTGGGTATTTGAAGGAAGATCTATGATGTTGTATCTTCTCAATCAGAAAGGAAATCATGATGTTTTCATATTAAATTCAATGTTCATATAATTAATGTATTGTTTCATATTTATGTTTAATTTATTTCTTTTTATTATTAAAAACATAATAAATTTTTTCTTATATAGGTGGATTCTTTCGTTCGAGTTGGGGTGGTCTATCTATCTTTCATATCTTTATATACCAAAACTTCCACATACTTATTCTCCCTAAAAACCCTTTCACCCCTAAAATATTGCATTTATCACTTTCCTTCAAGTTCCCTCCACTAACTTTGTAGGAAGAGTGATGACACTGCCTCTGTTCAATCATAGAGGTAATCTTAATTTTTTCACAGAAAAATCATTATCTATAGAATTAATTTATTATTTCCTATTTTTGTATAATTTATTTATTTTTAGTATTACTCGAAAAATAATTGTTTTCTTATACAGGTGGATCCTTTTGTTTGAGTTGGGTGGTCTTTCAATATTTCATGCCTTTATGCACCAAAACATCCAGGTTCCCTCTACTACCTTTTCAGGAAGAGAAACGACACTACCTCTTCTCAATCATAGAGGAAATATTGATGTTTTTATAGTAAAATCATTTTCCATATAATTAATGTATTACTTCATATTTATGTTTTATTTATTTCTTTTTAGTTTTACTCATATAATAATTGTTTTTTATATAGTAGTATAGTTTTGTTCGAGTTGGGGTGGTTTGTTCAAATCTTCTCATGCTCACAGGAGATTTAAATTCGAGCCTGAAATTGAGATAATGACAACAAGGAAATTCATCAATAATGCATAAAACCATCATGAAAATTTGAATCCCTACTAATTATTTAATTAATTTTTTCATCATTTTATCTACTATTTGTAGGTTAATTTCCTTATCATTTTTATCTAATACTTATTTATTTTTTCATTTATATTTTGAGAAGTCATAATTACTTAATGTTCTTAGCAAAAAAACCTTTCTATTTGAAATCCAGAAGAGTACAGGGAGCTCATGTGGTCATTAGGGTGACTTATCATGATATAATGGGCAAATGAGCTCCCTCTACTCTTCTAGATTTCAACAATAAGAATGTTTTTTGGATAAGAAGATCTAGTATATATATAGTGTTGGCGGTTTGAAAAATAATGGAAATGAAAAGCATTGTCTCATTGGTAGTTAAGATATTTTTCTGACTTTGGGATGTGTAAAAATTATTCAGACCTCAATTTGACCCATAGTGTGACCGGAATGACTCCAAATGCTTCTTTTTATTTAAAATTGAAATTAATTTTAGCAAAAAAGACAATTGAAATACTCAAAACTGAGAAAATATATTCATATTATTTTTATACTTTAGGAAAATGATTTAAAATTCATTTATGATGTGTTGGAATCAGCCACACCTCAATCTGATACATGATGTTCCTAGTATGACTCAAATTTTCTGTTATCAGTTTAAAATCGATATTTTAGTTCAAAAAGGTTCAATCATTAAAAATCAATCAAACTCTCTCATATTTAATTTATAATTTATGAAAATGATTCATAAGCCATTTTGGATGTGTAAGAATCATTCTATCATCAAACCAATACACGATGTGGTTGTTATGTGTCAAAGTACGTGTTTCCAATTTAAAATACCATTTTTGTAAAAAAATAAAATGACGTAATCAAAAAAACACATTCATATTGTTTTGATACTTTATGAAAATGATCCATAAATCATTTAAAACATGTAGGAATCATTCAATCTTTAATATGATGCATAGTTTGACTGGTATGACTCAATGTGCATCTTTTTACTCAAAATTGACATCAATTTTAGTAAAATGAACAACTGGACTACTCAAAACCATGAAAAAACTTTCTGCTTGTATTTATACTTTTTTTAAATGATCCATAAGTCATTTTTTTACATGTAGGAATCATTCTCAACTCAATCTGGTATATGATGTGCCTGGTATGACTCAAAGTGTATGTTATTAGTTTAAAATTGACATTTTTTCAAAATGTGTCACTCAATGAAAACTGAACAAAAATGATTGGATTTTCTTGATAATTTATGATAGTTATTAATAATTAACTTTTGAAAAGTAGTGATTAGTCTCACTTCAAAATGACACTACAAAATACCGCTGTTTAGCGGCGGTTCTAGGAACCGCCGCTAAACCTTTTATAAAAAAGTTTTCGCGGTGTTTTATAATAAACCGCCGCGAAATGTTGGTTTTTTTTAACACCTGACCCTCCTTCCCCCGCGACCCCGGCCCCCCGCTTCCCCCACGACCTCGACCCCCCGCTTCCCCCGGCGACCCCGTGACCCTGACCCCGGCGACCCCGCGTGACCCCGGCGACCCCGGCAACCCTGCGACCCCACGACCCCCGGCCCCCCAGGACCCCGGAAGCTGCACCATCTTCCCCTATAGGTAGGGTTTTATTTCTCCTTCTTTAGGTTTTTTTGGTTTTCTAGTAGGTAGGTTTTTAGTATATAGTTTAATATGGGATTCATATGCATGTGTATCCTATAATCCTTTCTTATTGTGGATTGATTCATCTATATCTGCTTCAATTTCATATATTTTTTATAGGTTAATATCGAAAGGAGTGTGAGATTAGAGCAACTTAAATTTTATTTCAATGATAAAACAATTTTTATTAGGATGATAAAATTTGGAATCTCTCAATATTTAATTTTTTCATGCCACATGGGGAATATCCTCCTGTATCAGGGTCATCGACCATCCGGCTATCTCGATTCACATCATCACATTCATTTTATTTGTCAATAAATATCTCAAATGTTGAGTATTTAACATGTGTTTGTCTCTTTAAACAAAAGGTAGTTTCGAAAATAATGGGGTAATATCTAAGGTAGTATGTCTCAAGTGAGAGATATGGAAAGTTGGAATAAATTAGTCCATTCACCCAAACCCAAGAAATGTTCTAGTTGTTCATCAATAAAGGTGTTGATCGTGTTCCCTCAGAACTAAGTCTAAGGAATATCTGCATGTCCCATATCAGTAATCCCTACCCTCATTGTTGTATGATGGAACTACATCATGGAGGCGTGGAATGTACTATCACCCTGTTTCTTTTTAGAATAGAACATAATTTTGTAATGTCCCCTACATACCAAACCATTCCAAGAAAATTGTCCTATAGGCTTGAAGAAGATTCCATGAATTCTATTTGTCACTATGAGAAAGACATCTATGAAGACCAAGAAATTACCAAGAAGGGGTGTTCTAATGGTGAATAGAGGTGACAATGTGGTCTGAAAAGAATGATTAGATTCTATCATTAATGTATTCATTTAAAATAAGTAAAGGGACACCAGAGTATCCATTGAAATGGATATGGAAGAACCCATGAAAGTTATCTAAGTTTCCAATACCAATCATGTACTTGAATTTGAATATGGATTCATACTACAAAACCATATCATGGTGGCTTGAAGTGAAACTATGCTAGATAATTTGAACGGATCCTGTGTTTCCAAGACCATGATAGTTATAGTATAAGGTTTTCATTATGATTGGTGGGTATGGTTAATGATAGCCTCCACAATTATAATTTAATGAATGGTTCCATCCTCTACCACATTCCACCTTTCAGATGGTATCTCATTAACCAATGGATACTCCATACACTATTTTGAACCATTTCTTTGTGTTGAGTTTTTTTCACACCCTATATCCCCTCTCACTCTCCTTTTCCACATATTTTATTTTAAATTACACTTAAATTATTATTTTACTGGTTTTTTTCCATTATAGGGCGGTATGTAAAGGTGTAATGAGGCCTTGGGGGATAGCCCTATATAGTGGGTCTGTAGGGATCCTCTAAAAATTGGTTGTGGATGTTGATTTATTTGGATATAACCTATTAGGATTTGATACTGAATATCACACCTTTCCTCGAAGTAGATAAAGTTATCCCTATGGGATATTTCAGTCATGGAAGATAGTTCCACCTAAACCACATAATCAATCAATGGACTGATTGAGAAAATATCCAACCTACTACCATTATATTCTATTGAATGAGAATGGTATTAGTATTCCACTATTTGTAATGGTCATTCTTCACCAGTTGGTCTCTATTTTTTATTGACTCAGGCATTCATAATGTATGTTTTAAACCTTCCAAAATCATTCTATTCAATGTGATTGTTGTACCCTGAAGTTTAAACATTTGAGAATCATTTTAACAGTTAAATAAATTATGAAATTATATTCTTCTACACCTTCCAATTTGGGTATGAATCTCTTTTGGATACCCCAAATACATAACATTAGATTCTCCTTTTATAATGTCTTATCAAAACCATGGTCCTTTTCATAGGATATTAAACTTTGTGACACAATGGTCTAAACATCATGACCATAAAATTAATGTCCCCCTCCAAGGTATTATATGATACTAATAATCCTTAATTCACATCAGGTTGTGTTTTGGAATATCTATGAAGACTAACCAATCATTGGTTCTATGTTTTTATATATAAAAATGTTAGCAGCTACAGGTCTGAGAACCATGACCATAAAATATTTGAGTCATCCCCTAAGGATATATACATATGTGTGTCAAGATCTACATCCATATCATATTTTTATTCTTCTCTTATATCACTATATATATCACATAATTTTTTTCAAGGATACATTCCCTTAAACTCTATACATAGATTGGTCTATGAACAATGAAATTAAACATAGTGTGAATATCCATGAGATTTTTTATATGATCATTGGGATCACAATTCATGTAATTCTCTCATTTCCATTGTTTTATAATATTCCACACCCGTGTATTATATCCATGATATATGAGATTAAAAGACAGTAATATTTTTTCAATACATCTGATCCTAAAAAAGAATAAAAATATTTTTATTTTTTTTACATTAAAATATGTGCACAACACCTCATGGTTTTCTGCAATAATGAAATTAGGCACCAAACTCACATCATTTTATTCAACACATTTCAAAATTCCAACCACCTCACATTCGATTAAAAATGAATTTCCATAAAAATATAAAAATTGGACTAACATTCAATAATTTAAAATACTAATTGAAGGATACATAGCACTAACTATGTTAGAAAATTACAATAAGAACCTAGGGAAATATTTGAGTCCCCCTGCTATGAATGCACAGTGAAAAACATATGAAAAGTATGATAATTCAATAAAAATGGTAAATCCATAAAAAGTTTCAAGTTAAACCCCTAAAAAGTGTATCTTTCTATAAATTCATTTTTATTCCCTCTAGAACCCACATTTAATGTCTCATGAAAAATTTACGGTAAAAATAAATAATAAAAATCACATAGGGACAACCATTTAACCATAGAAAAAATAGGGATATAGTCACTAGGCCACTCAAACATGGATAGTGTTAGATCACAAATTTTATACTCATGAACAACATAAGGGTACTGTTTCCTCATTTCATGGGAAAAAATTGCTTGATATATAGTAAATTCTACATGACCTCAATCTGGTTATTGTATAATAACTTTATTAGCTATAAATATGTACATGAGAGTCAGATAAATAAAATATCTCAATATAAACATGTTCCCCTACCCATGAATCCATGGTATGTTAATGATTTCCCCTATCATACATAGGATATATTTCTACATGATATATTTTACCAGAGGCTTATTCATCAACGTACTTATATTTAAAATTCAGTCCTTTAATGATTTAGCATGATCTATATAGTAGTCCCTTTATCAGAACTACAAAGATCATGATTCTTACTCTTATAGTATACATAGATAAATCTAGATATCCTATCTTATATCAACCTATAAATCTAATTTAAGTATTTAATTGATATAGTTCATTTAGATGTTATTGTTGTCCACTGTAATTTTCAAAAAGGATTATTTAGTTCTTATTCTGACCTAGAATACGTGTTGATTTGTTGATGTTAAATCATTTTCAATCTCGGACACCATCATAGGATTCATGAATCGCTATCTTCCTTAATTAAGTGTTTTTCAAGGGTTAGTGGAAGCAGTTAGGTAGTTGGAACAAATTGAGGTGATCCTCAATTATCTTAGGGAACCTGATACTTTGTGTGTGAGAATTTTTTAGAAATAGATTTATAGTTTCAGTAGAGTCTTGTGGGAGTCAGTGGTACCTTATCAACTTCATGAATGTATGAATTGGAATCTCATCAAGATTGATTTTTTTAATGGTTATTTCCTAAGGGAATGAATGTAGAGAAATAGACTGAGCTCATGAGACTTTTTATTAGTGACAGATCAGTATGGGAGTATGTCAATAACCTTTCAAGGTTTGTTATATATTCTCCAAAGATAGGGGTCATAAATTATGAGAAAGATCATTTCTTTGGTGATGGTCTTCACCCAGACCTTGGTACATCTCTACTTTCTTTGGGCATAACATCCATTTTGGAGGTTTTCACTAGGGACATGTGAATAGAAGCTAAATATTCTTGGAAATCGATGGTTTTTATTTCCTTAGTTTTATCAGGTATGCAACAAATTAATAGTGGGAATGAAGAGAATCCAATTTGAAAGGAGTAGAGGCAGGATGAACCATAACATGATGAAAATTCCCATTCTTATAGAAATAGTTCATCTATTTTGTGCTTCCAGTTTAGGGACTTTGAGGAATTTTGAGACCCATTTCTTGATATATCATTGAATTTTTCTCTATTATGGAAATTTTGTTCATAATTATTTGTTTTTGATGATGGGGTTATAGAAGATGTCTCATGTTTGATTCCTTGTTTTTTGTGTAGGCACATTGTGATATACATGGATAAAATCTGGATCACATTACCGAGGAACACACCTTAGTATGTTAAGGGTTTGAATGAGTTTTTAGATTTTTCAATTTCTAATCGATCCTTTGAAGGGAGAATAAAATTTCCATGTCCTAAATGTAAATTTATAACATGGTTGAAGAGAGATGAGGTTTATGAACATTTAATACTGAAGCAATTCCCTTCTCAATATTTGTGTTGGATTTGGCATGGAGAATAGAATGTTACAGAAAGATTGAGAACTAATTCTAATCCACATAATGAGGTCCCAAGTTCATCGACAATGGAAAATGCAATGCAAAACCTAATAAATGATGCATTCGGCACTGCAAGACACCACTATCAGCATCAAAACATAATAGAACATCCAAAAGAGGGTGCTACAAATTGTAACGTGACAAGTGATGTTTTTGAGACTGTAACATAGGCAGATCAAGATTGTCACATATCATTGGATCCTCCTCTTGATTCTGTGGAGCCAAATGTAAGAGAAAACATCACTGAGGAAAATGTGTTTCATGATTTAGTTGATGATGGAAATCAAGAGTTGTATAGTGGGTGTTTGAAATATTCAAAGATTTCATTTTTTCTGAAGTTGTACCATATCAAATTTCTATGTGGAATTACAAATAAGGCAATGTCCATGATATTGGACTTGATTCGTGATGCATTTCCTGAAGAAAAAATCTCAGAATCTTTTTATGATATGAAAAAAGTTGTTAACAAGCTTGGTCTGAATTATACAAAAATACATGTGTGTCCCAATTATTGTATGCTTTATTGGGGAGAGTATTCAAGTAGAGAGAATTGCAAGAAATGTTATTCTTATAGATGGCAGGAAAAGGGTGATGTTGGAAGTCTGAATAAACATAATTTCATGGAAAATAAGAAAAGGAGCACACCTGCAAAGGTTTTGCGTTACTTTCCTTTGAAGCCTCGATTGCAAAAAGTATTCATGTCATCTAAAATCGCCGAACACATGAAGTGGCATTTTGTAGATAATAACAATGATGGTTTAATGATACATCCATGAGATTCCCAATCGTGGAAGACATTTGAATCATTATATCTCGATTTCTCAGCTGATCCTAGGAATGTTCGATTGGGATTGGCTGCCAATGGATTCAACCCATTTGGGACTTTGAGTACCAATTATAGCATTTGGCCAGTTGTTTTGATCCCTTATAATATGCCTCCATATATGTGTATGCAACAAACATATTTTATCCTTTCGATGATTATTCCTGGAAAAAAATGCTTGGAAATGATATTGATGTATACTTGCAGCCTTTGATTGAAGAATTGAAGGAGTTATGGAGGAACGGTGTTAAGACATTTGATGCTTCTTCTAAAACAATGTTCAAAATGCATGATGCTTTATTGTGGACCATTAGTGACTTCCTTGGGCTTGGGAATTTATCTGGTTGGAACACTTACACGAGTTTGGCTTGTCCCGTTTGTAACTTTGATTTTGAGCTCAAACGACTACCTCATAGTAGAAAATGGTGCTTCTTGTGTCATCAAAGATTTCTCGATGCATCTCATAGATTTCATCTTAACAGATCAAAATTTAATAGTTCCATTGATCGTAGACCACCTCCAAAGTTGTTAAATGGTTTTGAAATATTGGCACAGCTTGAAAATTTTGAAACAGAATTTGGGAAGGTTCATCATTTGAATGATAGCGGAAAACGGGTCTGAAGTGTATCGTCAAGCGAAGCAAGTCATCCCGCACACTGTGGGCTAAACAAGTTTTTCTAGAAATAAAAGTTCATTGGTAATCTTTTAATTAGTTTAAATATTTATAGTACAATATTATTTGTTTAATATATTGAATTGTTGATTTATCTTTGATTAATGCAGTCACAGAGTTTAGGCCATGAAGCATCCAGAACTGAACTATGGATGGATGTTCATAAGAAATCAGATGGATGTTTTGTTAATGAGCCTGCTAAAGAAGTTGGGGTATGAAGTCAATTTTTTATCATAATAACTTCTTATCAATTTTTTATGTGTTAATATATATTGATATTTGATTTATAGGTCAAAATTAAAGAACTATGGGATGCCAATCCTGCGCATTCCTACTATGTCTCCCAAGATGACCCAGTTTCTAAAGTCCTTGGGAAGGAGCATCCTGGGAGAGTGCGCGGGATGGGTTTAGGACCCGTTCCATCTCAGGTTTTTAGCAGGCCACCGGGGATAGCTGCTGCATCTACTCCTAACTTTAGTCAGCCCAGAGATGCTAAGAAAGAGATTGTTTCTTTACGAAACACAGTTCACCAGCAGGGGGATCAGATATCTGAATTTCAGAAAGAGTTGACTGAACTACATCAGTAGATGAGCAGATATTCCCCCGGTGGGAGTGCATCGATTGGTGGTATGCAGGTAAAACACAGAAAATCAGAATCATTTAGTTTGCTAACTTTCATTTTTTTTAAGTTTTAATATAAATATGTAACTGTATTTAATTTTCAATATAATGATCTTACAGGTGACAGCACAAAGTGGAAATGAAGGTGGAGAGGGTGACGATGCATCATCAGACCCTGAGTAGTTCTACTGTTGATGTGTTGAACAAAAATGAAAACAGTTGGTTTGTATATGTAACATTTGTGGCACATAGTTGCCACCACACATTTTCAAGTCCTATAATTTCCTTGATTTCTCACGTTTCTTTTTATGCATTTTATTGATTTCTGATGTTTGTCTTTATGTCTTCATTTCTCGAGTGTGGTATACATCATTCCATTTAGGTCTGTGTTTGAATTGGTAGTCGAGATTTTGGATGACTAGGAGCTAAACCCATTGTTGATGTGTTGAACAAATTGAGTCATTTCACAGTGATCAAGGGGACAGTGTTGTGGACACTTTGGTGAGGCCCATTGTTGAAAATGTATGATTTAAGCGTCAAAAGTATCTAAACATGCTCTAGCTCTTCTAAAATGTCATGACAATGTTCTAAATCAAGGGTGGTTCACTAAGATATAGGTGTGACTGATGGGTGATAAATTAGCATAAGTCCATGAATATAGGCAAGAATACTTTATAAATTAAAATATAATCTCGAAGATGGATGTCAACTTGATGAAAAATTTGTATGTCTTATAAAAACATGAATTTTAAGAAAATAACTTCTACCAAATACTTCAATATTAGGATGGTTACAATGGACCATTTCCAACCATAACTGTTTTGATCACTGAACTGTTACTACATGACTTGAACTGCATTCCCAACACAATTTCCACTTAATCATGGTCTGTCTGGTAATTATTACCTATCATTATATCCCTGAATTATTTATATTATGATTCTTAATTCCATTTTTTGATTCATTACAAGCTATCCAGTCATGAAACTTTAATTACTGGAATTCCAGAACTTTCTTCTTTACCATTCATGACTATTCTTTCTACAACCACTCTCCCAAAGGTTACATTTTCCATGACCTGTGTGATTCTCCCCACCATAGGATTTTAATATTCATCATTTTAATGAAAATATGGAATATAATTCCCATGAAAAACACTCTGTCCACCACTAAACATGGTTTCTGGATGTGATTCAACATAATTATACCATGTTCCATCACGACAATCCATCCTTGGAATACGCTAAAGCCTCATCTGGAACTAATATTCCATCCTTGAACAACCTGTGGTTCACTTCCTACCACATAGATTTACATCATCCACTTAATAATAAATAGAAATGGTCTATTCATAATGACATGTATTATGCAATCCTCATTCCATGCACACACATTCAATCAACATCAATAACTACATCTTGAACTTTAACCCAGATTGATGGTGTTATAAAACTCAATCCTCTTACATAGTCATCCATAGAACTAGGATAACTTAGCTTTTCTACTAAAAACTCTGGTCTACATCACTCACCACAACGTAGTTAATACCTAGGTAACCTCACTCAGGGAGTGATCGGTTAACACAACCTTTTTAGATCCCACAACCCTAAACCAAGTAGTTATGTGATAATACCCCTCAAGGTGTTACCTGTGATTTCATCCCTCAAACTCTCAGATACTAGAAATTTTTTCACAAAACACCACACAACTCTCTCCACCAAACCTTAGTTAAATAGGAAATTTATATGATAATGAATACTAAATTGATGTTACATCAATGAAATGGGAACACCCATTTCATATAATTCATAGGACCAATGACACTGTGCATTCTTGGTATTTTCTAGCCTACTCAAAAAATCAAACCCAAGGGTCACGTTATCCTACATAACCATTTAACATGTATGATGACTTATTGAGTCATACACCTTTGAAATTAAACTCACACAACTAACTAAACTAAATAAAATTAGATTGGAAAGTCAGTCCCACTAATCTCAAGCATTAAAGATGCTCATAACACCTAGAATTTTTACTTGTCTCATGATCACCTAACAACATGGGGAATCATTCCAAAACTAGAGTCCTACTCAATCCCAAAATACATAAAAAAACACATTCTATGACCAAAAACTAAAAAGATGCATCCAATGATGATTAATATCTCCAAGGATGCTAGAAAAACTAGGTTAACCCCTCACATAACACGAGTAATCAACTCTAATTCTAGGTTTGTTCCTAAAAGGTCACTAGAATCTCCCACCTAACCTATATTCCAACATAAAAAGATTTCAACTAAGACTCACTGGAAATATCCAAATTCCTATAAAATCTATATCCCAATGTAACTCTAAAACTATTCCCACAATATAATTTTTTATAACAATATATTTCTAATGTGTTATTTAAGCTATTTCATCAGTTCAAATTTATTATAAGTATTCAGGATGGTTTCTAGGCCACAAAACCAAAAAAAATCATTATATAAATGGGTTGGTACTAATATAACTACTAATTCATCAATTATCAATTTTTATAAGTAGAGTAGAATCGTTATGGATGATCTATCCTAAGAAAGTGAAGTTATAAGATTTAGTGGAATCCAGTTTGGGATGTTACAATGTTGTATCAATGGAGTTTTATCTTCCTAGTATTTACTATTTAGGATACTGTATACATGAGTATGAGGAATGTGTTGGAAACTTTGATTGTTTTTTCTAGTTTTATTTGTTTTTCAGGGTAGTGGTGCAGCAAGATCCAAGAATTATTTTTTTTATTCTGGGCATCTTTTCACGGCGGTTTTAACCGCCACAAAATGTATAGTGGCGGCGGTTTAAACCGCCGCTAAACGTAAAATAAAATTTACTTTTAGCGGAGGTTATAACAGCCGCTAAATAAGAGAATCGTCGCTGCCTCATTCCACATCGGTTTACCTGAATTTAGCGGCGGTTTTACTGCCATTGGAAATTGAGTTTATTCGCGGCGGTTATAACCACCGCAAATAAAGCGATATCCAGGGCTCATAAAAACGCCGCTAAATTCAGGGAAACTTCCGCTAAATGAGCTACATATGACGCTTTCCTGAAACTGCCGCTAAACATTAAAAACCACCGCTAATATATTGTCGATGCCCTATTAGGCGGCGGTTTCTGTAAACCACCGCCAAACATTTTAGCGGCAGTTTAAACCGCTGCTAAACGGAGATTCTGTTGTAGTGTGATACATGATGTGATCTATATGAGTCAATTTGTGTGTTTCCAGTTTAAAATTACATTTTAGTCAAAAATACAAGTGACATAACCAAAACTGAGAAAACACATTAGAACTAGTTTGATACTTCTGTAAAATAATAAATAATTTATTTGAGACATGTAGGAATTTTCCAAACCTCAAACTAATGCACGGTGTGACCGGTATGACTCCAAGTGCATATTTTTATTCAAAATTGACATCAATTTTAGGAAAATGGAAAACTGGCCTACTCAAAACTGAGAAAATACATTTAGATTATTTTAATACTATATGAAAACAATCCATAATTCATTTATGATTTTTATAAATTAGCCTCACCTTAAACATATGCATCATGTTCCTATTATTACATGATTCTGTTATCAGCTTAAAATCTATATTTTAGTTCAAAAAGTATCACTCACTTAAAATTGATCAAATGTGCTTATATTTTCATAATAATTTTTCAAAAAAAATCATAAGTCATTTTTTATGTGTAGGAATCAGTCTAATGTCAAACCAATACACGATGTAATCGGTATGAGTCAAAGTGCGTGTTTCTAGTTTAAAATGAAATTTTAGTAAAAAAGAAAAGTGACATACTCAAAACTGATAAAATGTATTCTGATTATTTTGATAATTTATAAAAATGATACATAAGTCCTTTGAGAAATTTAGAAATAATCCTTGCCTCAATCCATTGCACGGTGTGACTAGTAGGACTCCAAGTGCTTCTTTTTATTTAAAATTGACACTAATTTTAGTAAAATGGAAAAATGACCTACTCAAAATAGAGGAAACACATTAAGATTGTTTGGATACTTTATAAAATTGATATATAAGTCATTTTTGATATGTAGAAATCATCCACACCACAATCCAATACAGGATATTCCTGGTATGACTCAAAGGGTCCGTTATGAGTTTAAAATATACATTTTAGTTCAAAAAGATCCACTCACTAAAAATCAATCAAACGCACTCATATTTTCTTGATAATTTATAGAAACAATTAATATGTCATTTATGATGTATAGGATTTAGTCTCATGTAAAATCGATATATTATGTGATCAGTATGAGTCAAAGTACGTGTTTCCAGTTTAAAATAATATTTTAGTAAAAAATAAAAGTGACATACTCAAAAATAAGAAAATGCATTCATATTGTTTTGATAATGTAGGATAATGTTCCATTAGTCATTTGAGATGTGTAGTAATTATATAAACCTCAATCTGAAGGATGTTGTGACTGGTATGACTCCAAGTTTGTCTTTATATTTAAAACCGACGTCAATTTTAGTAAAATGTACTACTAAAATACTCAAAACCAATAAAATGCATTCATAGTGTTTGGATATAGTATTTAAATGATCAATAAGTCATTTGAGATGTGTAGAAATTATCCACACCACAATTTGATGCACAGTGTGATCGATATGACTCCAAGTTCGTCTTTTTATTTAAAATTGACATCAATTTTAGTAAAATGGACAACTGACCTACTCAAAATCGAGAAAATACATTTATATTGTTTTGATACTTTATGAAAGTTATCCATAAGTAATTTTTTACTTTTAGGAAATATACACACCTCAATTTGATATATGAAGTTCTTTTTATGACTCTATGTGTCTGTTATCATTTTAAAATCGAATTTTTTATTCACAAAGTGTCACTCATGAAACCACTAGGTTTCACCCGTGGGGATTTTTCCTATACTTATCTAATTAATTTTCAAAGATATAATTATAGAAAATGAAAAATAAATGTTGTTATGTTTAATAATCAACCACAACTCAATCTGATATACAGTTTTCTAGGTATGACTGAAATTTTATTTTAAAATTAACACTTTATGTTAATTTATTTATTTATATTCTTATTAACATAAGAATATTTTTCCTTATGCAGGTGGATTCTTTTTCCTATGAAGAGGTGGTTTGTTCTAAAATATAATTATTCAAGTTCAAGATCAAAATATAAAGGAACATTGATCTTTTTTAATATATGCAATAATTTGTACTTATATAATTGTATAAACCAATGTTTGAAATGTTTATAATATAGTTTTTTTCTTCTATTTGTGTTATAAATTTCATTTAATATAAATTGTTTTTTGGTACTTTATTTTTTTGATATCTTGTGGTGTTTTTAGTGTTACGGTGTGCTATTACCCCACATTACACTGGTTTTGTAGTGTGTTGTTACAGCGTACTTTAGTATGTCCCTTTATTAGTGCTTTTGAAAGCATTGATAAATGTGTCTTTTATCATCTCTTTTGAAAGCACTAATAAACTTCCCCTTTATCAACAATTTTGAAATCGCTGATAATGGTACTCTTTATCGACACTAAATAAAAGGGTTGATAACATGGTCCTTTATCAATGCTTAATAAAGTGTTGATAAATGGATCTTTTATCAATGCTCAAAAAAGTGCTAATAAAGGACTCCTTTATTGGTGCTTTTTTTAGAGTTGACAAATGACAATGGATTTTAACCTCACACTAGTAGTCAATTCTTCTCAAGAATTGATAAATGCCATTTTTATCACTTTTAAAGGACTATTTTGTAGTATTGAATAAAATTAGAAAGATATTGTCTGGAAAAATAGATAAATACTAACCAAAACAAAAAAAACAAACTCAATCTGATCTCAAACCATCTTCATGAAACCTCTGATTTCCCACCACCACCCAAATCACCCCATGTCTTCGATGATGAATGAGAAGGATCCATCTGAGAACTTGGAAACTAAAATATATATGTACGATATAAAAAGACTAGTAGGTCACCATAATCTTCTGAATTTATACAATATATTTTATAAGGAAATCCTTCAATTATAGTTCGAATGTAAATCTAGAAATAAATATTTCATATAAAATATATGGAAAAAAATTAAAAAAAACCCATATTAAATGTTCCAAAAAAAACTCTTTGATTTTAAAAATAGAAAATGTGTTCTTTGAAAACAAACCCACCTACCTAAGTTAATCCCTAAATCACACACAAGTTACATTTATCAAAAGAATGTTCTTGTTTTATTTAAATTAAATGGATACCATTTTAAAAAAATTAATATCCATAACCCCCTTTAAATCCAGACGCTCATTTTGAAACCCCTTTAAAGTTCCCACACAATAGTATTTGATTTCAAAATGGTTTTTCACAAACATATTTGAAAAAACCCTTTCTAAAGTAAGTAACCCATCATGCACATACAGTTCATAACAATAAAAAAGGCACCATGCACAGAACATAAAGCACATAATAATGCAATTAAGTAGAGGTGACATTATAATGAAATCATGGTATATGATATAACAATCACGAGATCAAACTCCCCTAAAATATCTAACTGGGCATCAAGAAATAGAATGTTTCAGGGGCTCTACATAAGGTTCCAAAGATGCCAAGAACCTAACAGTATAAGATTATACCACTCATGACCTAGCTACCAACATTATTGAAGTTCAATCACTTGTCATCCAATTATCCCACATTAGCCTCATTGAGATGACCAACCCCCACCAATATCGTGAGCCTAGAATAACAGGTTAGAAACTAGCAGTGTGTGAACCAACTAGAGGAACAGGTTAGGTCTTCTACTTAATACCCATTTTTTAATGACCAATAGAGGAAGTGAGGGAAAGGAAAAAACAAGTCAAGTCTAACTCACAAGGTATAACCAAAACTAACCTCACCCCTAACACCAAATGATAAATATCCCCACATATAAAATTCACCTATGGTATAATAAGAACTTTCCCTTCAAGTATGGAAAACAAGAATCACATAGTAGTCAATAACACACACAAGGGGTAAATGTGTAATGGAAATTAAGGGGTTTCTATCACCATTTTTAAAAACAAAGTTACAAATAGGCCTTAAACATGAAAACACTACTTGGAATGCCAAGACCTTTGTAATTACATAAAACACCACTTAAAAATATTCTCCAAAATAATGTAAAATACTAAAACCATTTTAAAACATTTCAAAGAAACCCTTCAACAATTTTTGTCCTCTTTGAAAACCAAATCAAGGACAAAGACCATTCATTTCCATAACATCATTCAAAATAATCCATATTGGCTTTTTCATATGTGTAAAACCACAGACACATTTCCAATCACCATTTTAAATACACTAAATACCTTTTTTAAACCTTTTTTATAGAAACACCCCACTTCAAAAATGAATTCCCTTTAAATCATTATTTTCAACCTTTTAAAACTAAAACTGGGTCAAAATCCATTTTACTACATGAAAATCATTTCAAAAATCCATTTTAGAAATATAAAAAATATTATAACATTTAAAAATTCCATTTCAAATATTAAAATATGGAATTCACATGAAAAAATAATTTTTCTAAGCTCAAATCACTTCAAAACTACCACATGTATTCATATTTTACATAAAAGGGAAGTTATAAAGGTTAAGAACCTTTATAATTCCAAAATGAAACAATTTAATTGAAACACCTTCCTTAAAGAGAATAAAACCAAGACAAAATATCTCAAAACATGTCACCTTCAATGGAAAACAGACCCACGGGAATTGAAATGGTGATTATAACCACTAGACACCCAAAACCAAAATATGAGATCCAATAAGAAGCCAAAAAATGGGAAAAGGGATATAAGGTTCATGGGAAAATCCAAACCCAAGATATAAGAGAGGGAGGGAAGGGGAGAATAGAGGAGAGAAGGAAATCACCTCAAACTGCTTGGAAATCATCAAAGGTAGGGAAATAGTCCAAGGTGGAAGAGGTTGGAACTCCTCCAAGGGATCCCAAGGTTCATAAAACATGTGTGGGGATAAATAAGGGTAAAAACCCCTTAAAATAGAATAATGTTAGAATGGTTAAACTAAATAATAATCATCTGGGTAGGCTGTACAGATTTTCAAACCATGAACCTCCATGCACAAGCTACTTCTTAGGCCAAGAACCCCTTGCACAGTTTCCTCTAAGAGACTGCATGATTTGTAAAAACCATGATCCTCACTCCTCACACACCCCAAACCTTGAATGGACTCCTAAGGGTTTCCAAAATAGTTTCAAAACCCATACATGAGGTGGAAAAATGGCTCTCTCACCACCTGTATGTGCACCACATGGTTAGTACTAACCATGTGACCAAACCAAGCATCTTCCCAAAAAGACTCCAAATAATAAAATTCTGACATGAGACCAATTAAAACTCACTACCAATCATGGATATATAAAATAAGACCTAAATATAAAAAAAATGACATGAGGGATGTTAAAAACTCCCTAACATACCACTTTCTACCCCTGGAAATTTTGATCAAAGAAAGATAAATAAAGAAGATAGAAGGTCCAAAGAGTACCTAAACAAAATAAGCACCCAAGATGTCTTAACCTCAAATACCACAACCAAAATACTCAAAAACAATCCAAATGATAAACCCAAAATAATAAAATGTTTCCAAACCCAACCAAAATAGAATCCTTGAGAACAAAGTCCTTTGAAGCATGAGAGACCTAATATAGTGTTTCCACTGTTTAGAATTTCTCTAAAATGGTCTCCCTGCCATTTAAAGTTACTCTAAAATTGTGACACTAAGAAAAACTACTAGGATACAAATCCTAGAAAAACTGATCAACCATGAGAGAAACACACTCTCAACCATAGTCACCTCCAAATCTAAGGGAGGAAGAACATCCACAAAGAGCCTTAAAAGAACAACATGAGCTCTTACCTCAGGTCATGGCATATACGGATAACCCAGGGTCAAAAACTCGATCACCCTCACAATGTGTTTCATAAATGGTAAAATTGAAATTATAGATAGTATACTAAATTCAAATGGGGAATCACGCACCTTAGTTACTAAATCACATACCCAAGGCCTCTCTCATTCCCAATCAATGACCACCCTAATAGCTCAAAAAGGATAGGTGTAACCAAAACTCTAAAAAGCGGTCAACCCAAACAAGTAGTAATAGAAAACTACCCTCATGGCCAACCATAACAGTAGATTTAAACCAGATAAATCTAAAAAACAACCCAAAAAATGTGGGGGAATAAATAATTCCACAAATAAAATAAGGCATGCATAAAACAACATTCCAGCCATCCATCCAAACAACATATAAATGGTACCATCCATAATTTCCCAAAAAATAATAATGAAGATATAAAAACCCAATTTTAAAAATAAAAAATAAAAGGTCCCCAAAAAAATGCATCCCCAAAAAGACCAAGATCAATACCTCTTATGAAATTTACACTTACAAAACTATTGAATATGACCCAAATGTCCACCACGAAGGTAAACCTGAGGAGGCTTCAAAAATTATGGAATAGTATGTATTAGAGCCCCACACTAGAAGAACATGAGAGTTCTTCTCTTCACAAGATAAAGAAACTTTGATCCAAAATATGGATCATCCTACTTTTTCTTCTCACTATTTGGGTTATCCTTACAACCACCACACTTCTGTTGCGTTCCAAATGTGACTAAGTCATCACCTAAAAAAGTTTTCCTATTCTATTTAGCTTCTATTAACATGGAATCATTGACAATATATTAAAAATATGTCAGTAATAATGAAATTATAGCTGAACCAAAATCATGCCAAAGGCCATCTCTAAGGAAATGAGCTTCCTTAGAATCACTAACCACCAACTTTATAGAAAATATGACCAATGTTCAAAATGTGATTGATGTACTCCCTCAATAATTGTTCAATATGAAAATGTCTCACAAGATCAATCTCCTACTCCACTTTCAAAACCACATTAAAGAACCAATGAAAAAAATATCCTAAATAATTCCAAAGCAATACTTTTACATGACATATAAGGTACCAATGGCTTCCACCAAACTTAGCTAAAACTGAGAAGAAATCCCTTAAAAACTCTCATGCATGAAGCTTAAAGTTCCCCAAGAGAGTCAAGGATCACCTCAATATCTTTCAACCACCTCACTACTTTCACTATACCTTGATCACCATCAAACAAAACACAATATTGATTCAAGAATTTCAAGATGACATTCAAGCACAAGGAAGGTTCCATGTCTACCACTCCACTCAGATTCTAGCTAGGAATTGGAATAGAAGAACTCTTTAAACAATTCTATGGGATAACACCAACAAAAAATAAAGTAATATCATTAATTAATGCCTCAAAAAATAAAACAAAATATTATTCTATAATCTAGGAATCAACCAAAACAGAAATCCCTCAAACTAGGCATAAAGCATCACACCAAAAGAGATTTTATTTTGAAGTGACCATTTCCACTAAGGAATTTTGAAATCACCTTCCACCAAGTAACATTATTAAAATCAAGGAAATTAATTTTAAAAATAACTAACCTTATTTTAAGATACACCACCAGATAAGGAATTTTACAAATCACTTATCAAAATTACATTTTGATTTAGAAATAAAAAATCCAAATAATGATCATTAAATTCATTTTCCCTTTGAAAACATCTTTCCCTATAAACATTTTTTCAAACACCAAATGGGAAATAACTATTTTACAATTCATTCCATAAAACCAAGAATGAAAATTAACACTTCACAAGATACTTTCCATTTCCAAAACATGATTTTTAAAACCATGTGCAAACAATAACTACACAAGAGTTAAATAATAGTTCATAATAAACACATATACAAAAGCACAAAAACACTCCACATTCAACATATAACAAGTGAAAAATACCTCAGGATAAATATAGAACCAAGAAGAGTCCAAACAATATAATTGGGGAAGAAACGGTTTTGTGTATGCATTGGCTAGATTGGTTGGGAAACCACGTACCAACCGAGTGACATGCTCTATAAAGGAGGCTTGCTTAACCACATGGGTATCCCATTTTTCACCAATCTATGTGAGCTAACCACACTGCTCAAGATCTCCTCTATTTCCTCCCAAAAAATAATGAGTGATCCCAATTATCAATTACATAATCAAACGGTTGTAAAATAAATAAATCCATTAGAAATAATAATAAAAACTTGAATTCACAATTCAAAACCAAACTTTCCTTGGAAGCATGAGGTATGGGATGAGAAAGATCTAGCTAGACTCTCTCCACCCGTAACTCTCAATATATAACAACCATAATCTCATTTCTACTAGGAAATCCACAAACAAAAAAGTGCTACATAGAAGATATTAGGCTTCTGAAAAGAAAACACAGGCTCTAATACCGTTTTTTAACAAACCGACTAGGGCTGCAATCCAACCCGACACCCGACTAGATTCACCACAAGGCTGAAAGGGAATTCTTGATCCACACGGGATGGAAACTAGTGCATGGGAATCACAAGAATCCCTTTGAGAACTATTTTACCCAAATTAGTGATAAATACAGCAGAATAAAATCAACACAAGATCTAAAATAAGGATTCTTGTTGAATAGGTCATAACCAAATACAATGGTCCAACCCATTGGCATATACATTATCAATATTCAATAACAGAAATATACAATAAGGCATAATAGATACAACACTAAACAAAACATAAAAAGACCAACTCTATCCAAGATTAACTATCTCCATGTAACCTTTCTTTTCTCACCACCACCATAATCATCACATGTCATCTAGGATAAATAGGAAGGATCCATCTGAGAACAAAAACAGGAAATATATAAGCCTGAGATAAAAATATTAGTAGGACACCACAACCCACTATTTATTTTCAAGGTATTTCATAAGGAAAGTTATCAATTTTATTATTAAAGTAAATATATAAAGTAATCTTTCATATATAATGTATGGTAAACAAAAAAACCAACCAACCAATATTAGACTTTACAAAAATAATTCTTTTTGTTTTTCAAAACCGAACACATGTTCTTTGAAAACAAACACACTAGCCTATAACAATAAAAAAATCACAGACCCATTATATTTCTCAAAAACTATGAACATTTTTTATTTAAATGAAATAGATATTGTTTTGAAAACAATAAACCTAAAAAATCTCTCTTAAAAATCCATACACCCATTTTGAAACCCATTTAAATTACCCAAATAAGTGTATTTAATTTCAAAATGGGTTTTCACAGAAAACATTGAAAACACCATTTCCAAAAGAAGAAACCCATCATACACACATGTATTAATCACAAGAAACCAAGAACCATACACATAACATAAATCATATAACAATCCATGAAATGATATGTGACACAATAATCAAAGAGGGAAAAACGATACAATAGCACTAGATAAAACTTTCTTTAAATCTCTCACTGAGAATCAAGAAATTGAAAATGTCATGAGATATACCTAAGGTCCCTAACATGATATGAACTGAACCATATAAGAGTATACCACTCAAGAATCAACTACTAACATGTGCTAAAATTCAATCATTGGTTATCCAATTATCCCACAAAATCCTCATTGCAATGATTAACTCATAAATATACCTTATTCTAATCATGATAGGTGGGAAACTATAGCCATGTGAACCGTCTAGGGGAATAGGATAGGTACTATACTTAGTAATTTATTTATATTGGATTAGAGAGGAAGTGAGGCATAGGAAAAACAAGCCAAGTCTAATGCATAACTAATAACCATATCTACCCTCCCCCTATTACCCAATGATGGATATACCCACATAAAAAATATACCTATGGAAAAAAAAGAAATTCCCCCTCAAGGGGTGAGAATAAGCATCACATATTGTTGAAAACCCAACACAATGGGTAAAAAAGTAAGGGGAAATAAAGGGGTGTCTATCACTATTTTTAAAACCAAAGTTTGAAATAGGATTTAAACATGAAAATTTGTCTCAAAATTCCAAGAAATTTATAATTACATAAAATGACACTCAAAACATTTCTCTAAAATAATGGAAAACAATCACACCATTTTAAAACATTTCAAATCTACCCCCCCAACAAGGGTCTTCCTTTTTGAAAACAAAAACTAGGAAAACCATTAATTTACATCAAATAATTTAAAACAATCCATCTTGGAATTTTGAAAAGGGGAAAACCAAACATACATTTCAAAGAACCATTTTAAATACACTAAATAACCCCTTTTTCTACACTTTTTGGGTCAAAACCCCACTTCAAAACTGAATTCCCTTTAAATAATTATTTTCACCCTTTGAAAACTAAAATCAGGTCAAAAAACATTGCACAACTTGAAAAGCATTTAAAAACCCACTAAAGGAATTCAAAAAAGCTTATAAACTTAAAAGAATTTAATTTCAAATATGAAAACATGGAATTTATAGTGACCCTACTTTTTCTTACATGACTATTACATCATTTTAAAGGTAAACAACATAATAGCATTACAAATTTGTGATCAAACAGTTTTGTGTCTTGGGAAAATTAGGCTTATGCATAACTTGTACATAATAAAACATATGCATTATTTAATTACTTTTTCTCTAGCTTCTTAGTGTCCCTCACATTCTCTTTAGTACAAGTAATCACCTAAGGATATACATCAATGAAAGGGATGAGCTAAAATCCCAGTAAAAGGATAAATAAAGACATTAATCAATATAACATGGGTGAGAATGATCATCATCATAATAACATAATAATAGGATCATTATCATAATAATCATAGGAATAATTAGATAAAGGAATGTAATTTAGAAGTTTATAAAAATGAAACATCATGTCTTAGTGGTCAAATACCACACATAGTTGTGAACAAATCTAGCATCATGTTCACACATAACATATGTGCATAATCATAACATCGTCATTGTGAACAAAGATAGCATAATGTCTATGAATATTTAACATTATCTCATGAGATAAATCACATTACCCAATACACTAGAGTGATATAAAATTCTAGAACCACCCGCCACATCGTAACATTTACATAATCATGCATGCCACATAGAACGTATATCAATAAACTTCATCAAGTAAACCCAAGGAAGAGAATGGGTTTTATGAGGATTTTATTAAGAGTAAATTCAGGAATAAACATTGGGGTTAAAAAAATAAAAAAAATAATAACATAATTGGTATAATAATAGTCAATCTTGAGTGAAGAAGAAACAAAATCAAGATAAGTAAATAATGTGTTTTTAGAAACAAGAGTTCTTTTGGGAAATATTTGTGTCAGTTATAAAATCAATTTGAAAAAATGTATATCCCAGAAAAGAAAAGGTAAAAAAATTAAATTATATTTAAATAAAATTAAATGAATATGCACACTGAAATTTTTGGGAAAGAGGTAAATCCCAAGGAAATCGAGTTGGGTTTGAGAATATCCCTACCTTAATTCCTGCTTAATTTTTCTGCTTTTGTGCCTCCTGAATAATAAACTTATTTTTATTAAAACACTAATCCAAAAGTTAATTATATTCATTTATACAACTATTTATCAATTATTATATTTTTATTATATTTTTTTGATAAAAATGAAGCATTTTGATATCATGTTTTTCTTAAAAAATTCCCATTGTGCCTTGATTTCACTATTTTATTAAATTTAATCTATAAATTAGTATAATTAATTACATAAGATTATAATTAATATAATTACATGTTATTTTATTATATATATTTTATGCAATTCATCCAAGATGATGGTGATATGTGTTGTCCTGGAAATGTATATGTAGGTGGTTAACCGATCTTTGATGGGGCACTGTCAAGAGAATGGGAAGAATAAGTTTAAAATTATATATATATATATATATATTAGTATTAAACTTGTATTATTTTAACACAATTAATATAATTTTAACTTAATTCATAATTAATTAATTTAAATCTTAGTTATTAAAGGGTTGGTGTAAAAATAAATAGAACAAGAAGAATAATTTAAAAAAGAGAGGAGTGGATCGAAACTTACTTAATCATCATTGTAGCTTCTCTTGTTTGACACTATAAATCAATTGTTATTAGAGTTGAATTTGTCTATAGTGTTGTAATAGATTCTAAGAGGATTAAGAGGGAGAATTTTGGATGATATTGGGATTTTTATTTGGTGGGAGGAGAGGTTTTCCATGTGGAAGGAGAGGGGTTATTTATACTTGAGGAGAGGGGTATTTTTAGATAAAATATTGAATTAAAAAATAAAGGTAAAAATTTTAATAGTGATTTTTTAAAATATAAATCATATATTAATATAATAGAATGGGTTTAAGGCTTTAAATCCTCTTTACAATTATAATTCATTAGTTTATTAAAAAGTAAAGTGGAGAGAAAGAAAAATTGTTATTTTAGAGAATCACTTTTGACTTTTAGTTTTGAAAAGTTATTTTTAGGTATGTAAATTAATTTTATTGTATTTTAATGAACATTTTAGGAAATTAAATATACCATGGAATAAACTTAACTTCTATAAATGATTATTTCATTATTACATCATTAATGATGTAATTTGAGTTACATTGGTTATGCGAAAAAAATGTATTTTTACTATTCACCCAAAATTAAATTATTTCATATATTACCAAAAAAATCACCCTTAGATAATTTTGAAATGTTTATTTCAAAAATGATATTAATTTTATCATAATAAATTAATAAAATATTTCATTTTAATTTTTAATATAAAAATAATGATTTTTATGAAATATTTTAAAATACAGTTTATTAAAAATGTGCTTATATTTTCTTTGAGTATCTTAATCCTAAAATTTATTTTTTGGAATTATAAAATTTTTATTTACATAAATTAATAATGATATATATTATTTTTATTATATTTTATTATTTGAAGTAAATTTACTATTTCAACGGTCAGGTTATTATTCCCAACAGTCGGTTACTATTCTCAATGGTCAAGTTGTTATTCCAATGGTCACATTATTATTCCAACGGTCACTTAAATTATTATAAATACCATTTCATTCTTTCAATTAATATTTAACACAGTTACTCTAAAGGTTCTATATTTTTTATAATTTTTCTTGGTTTATTAATCTTTTTTTCTTTTTATGGTGTTTATAATATAGGATATGATTCTAGTAGATTGGGGCAATCCATATTTTCCCATTTTGGATTTTGTATTTTATATTTTTTGTCTAGGTATAATTTTTGTAATTTTAATTGGTTTTATTGATGATTAAAAAATTCTGTGTTGCTTTCTATATATTTTTTATTTTTATAATATAATACAACACATGTTTATTCAGGAAACAAATTTTATTAAAATACATTGGTTTTTTATATCCTTACCCCCATTAGAAATTTTTTATCTGAAATTTTTACTTGTATTATCAATTGAGAATAGGTGAGGGTACTTCTATTTTTCTATTTTCTTTGGTTCCCAAGTCATCTCTTCATATTTATGGTTCATCCACTACACTTTGACGAGGTGGGTCGTCTTTTGTGTAGAACTTTGTCTCTATGGTCTAAGATCTTCACTGTTTATTCTTCATATGAAGGGTCATTATCTAGTTGTACCACCTCTAGATTCAGTACATGGGAGGGATCAGGAATGTACATCTTCATAAATGATATGTGGAACACATCATAAACTTCAGCTATACTTAGTTGAAATTCAATCTGATAGGACATTTCTCTTATCCTATCAAGGATCTCAAAGGGGATAATGTACCATGGTCTAAGATTCCATTTCTTTTCAAACCGTATGATTATCTTCCTTGGTGATATGTGAAGGAATACTTTGTCTCCAATATCAAACTCCAAGTCCCTTCAACGATTGTCAATGTAGCTCTTTTTCCAAATATAAACATCTTTTATACGTTGTTGGCTGGATTGAACTTTATATGTCATATCTTGAACAAGATCAGTCCTAAGTAGCTTTTTGCCCCAACAGTATCCCAAAAAGTTGGAGTTCAACATCACTTCCCATACATAGCTTCATATAGATCCATTTGAATACTTTAGTGGAAGTCATTGTTATATAAGAACTCAACCAATGGGATATGCTGATCACATCCACCATTAAATTCTATTAAGCTTGATCTTATCATGTATTAAAGTTTATGAATATTTCTTTCCAATTGGACATCATTTTAGGGGTGATAGGCCATGCTGAAATTCAATTCATTACTCAAATAATGTTGAATATTTCTTCAAAATTTAGTGGTAAGCCTTGGATCATGATCAGAGACAATTAAAAGTGGTACCCCTTGAATCCTCACCACTCCTTCACATATATCTTGGAAAGTTTTTCAAGAGATAAATATTCTCAGATAGTAATTTAGTGGTCAGTTTTGGTGATTCAATCCACCACAACCCATATCACATTGTTTCCTTTGGATGTTTTCGGGAGACTAGTGACAAAGTCCATAGTGACATTTTCCCATTTCCACATGGGTATAAGAAATGGTTACATAATCCCTTTTAACTTATGTCACTCTTCTTTAACCTGATAACATACCAAACACCTTGATATTTACTCAGCAATCTCCTTCTTCATGTTGACCCACTATAAGTTTTCTCAAAGATCACAATGCATCTTGTTTCTTCTATTATGGATGGAGAAAGATGAGTTATACGCATTATCCAATAGTTCCTTCTTTATATCAGATGATGTAGGCATAAAAATACTCATTCAAAACCAAAACACACTATCATCATCAATATGGAACTCATGTATCTTACCTTCCTTTCCCACTTTCACCTTCTTTCATAGCTCTAGATCATCCGATTGTGCCTCCTTGATCTTCTCTTGGATATATGGTTGGGAAATTATTTGGGAAAGGTATTATGTATTCAAATCCATTATGATTTCTAGATCTATTCTTTTCATTTCCATGAAGACAGGGTCTCTCTCAATTTTAATTAGGGATATAGTAGCTGGTTATTTTTTGTTAAGAGAATCATTTACCTTATTTGACTTTCTCATATGGCAGTGAATGGAGAAATTGTAGTCTTTGATTAGCTCTATCCATATCCTTTGATGAATTTTGAGACTTTTTCTGTGAATATATAATTTAGGCTCTTATGATAAGTACATATGTCACAATTCTCACCATATAGGTAGTGCTGCCAAATATTTAGAGAAAATATTATAGTTTCAAATTCTAGATCATGCATTGGGTTGTTCTTCTCATGGATCTTCAATTATCATGATGCATAGGATATCACATTATCATTATTCATGAATACACAACCCAAGACTTTCTTTTAACCATAAATATATATTAAAAAACCTTCTCCACTTTTTGGTATTGTTATTAAAGTTTCATTGATTAGCCTCTTTTTTATCTCTTTAAATCATTCCTCACATTCTTCCATCCAAACATAATTTACCACTTTCCATGTTAACTTGGTTAACAGGCTAGAAAATCATGAGTAATTTCTCACATAACATACATACTACCAATAAAATCTAAGATAACTATGAATTTATATGAAACTATTTGTTCTATACCATTCCTTAATTGGCTTTTACATTGAAGGGTCCACAAAAATCCCCTCACTTTTGATCACATCCCCAATAATACAACTTTTTGCATCCAAAATTCACACTTACTAAACTTAGCATGAATTTTCTTTATCCATAATGTCACTAGAAAAATCCTTATATTATATTTATATTTATCCTTTATCTTGGAGTAAAAGATAATATTGTCAACAAATAATACCACAAATTTTTTGAGTTGGTATCTAAAGAATATAATCATCAAATCCACAAAGAAGAGGAATTACTAAGTCTAAAGGGAATCACTATGAACTCATGGTGACCATAACATGTATAAAAAGTAGTATTCTGAATATCTTCATTATTTAGATTTATTTAAGGATATCCAAAACAAGTATCCACCTTTGAGGAGTATTAAGATCCTCATATATAATCAAACAAGTCATCAATCCTTAATATAGGATACTTGTTCTTTATGTTGATCTTGTCGATCTCCGGGTAATCGATACACAGCCGCATTGATCCATCCTTCTTCTTGAAAAGGCACAATAGAACACCCCAAGGTTATTAATTAAATCATATAAACCCTTTTTTCAAATTCTCTTGAGACTACTTATTTTACTCTTCTAGTTCAGTTGCGGAAATCCTGTAGGGAAATTTTGAGATAAGAGTAGCTCTGAGTATGAACTCAATTGAGAACACTACCACAAGATCTAGGTGAAGTACAAGTAACTCATTAGGAAATATATCAACATATTCCATAACAATTTTAATTTCCTCTAGGTTGATACCTTCCTTTTACTTAACCATTTGAGCAAGGTATTCTTCTGTATAGGGTATCGATACCCACACTATTGAGGGATTTTCCGGTGGTAGTTCATGATCTTCCTTGAATTTTTAGAGGAGAATTGAATGGTTTTTAATATGAAAATAGATTTTATTTTACTAAAATTTGATGTGTTCTCTATATAATGAGGACCAATCCAGGCCCATTATAGCATTAAATTCCATAAAGGGAAGCTTTATGAGATTCACTGGAAGAATCTTCTCACATAATCCAATAAAAGAAGAGTCCAAAACTTGGGTTATAATGATTGAAACCCCATGTTATCTATATATATATATATATATATATATCTACTTCAAGGTATCAGGGCTTTGATTCAATAGTTCTAGAAAACTCTTATAATATAAAGGAACGCATATAACCAGAATAAAATAAAATTTTTCCATTCTTGAGTGAATAGGATGTGTAACTTGTACAACATATTTTTATTGCTCCACTTTAGTGGATTTATTTTTCCCTTTCCCCTTTGAATTTTTTGGATACTCAAATTCATTACCCTCAATGAATTGAGGTTTAGTGCACTTTATTACATAGTGTCCTTGATTTCTAAAGTTTAATCATTGAACCATAGGTGGTGTATTAGGAATTTCTCTTATTTACTCTATCATGATGCCCAAATTCTTTATGTCTCTTTGACATTCATAATCTTGATGTCCTTCTTTCCAACACTTGAAGAATTTCCCCTTCCCTTTGATGCAATTATCATGATTCTTCTTTCTACATTTTTGACATGTGGGTAGTTGGATCCTCTTCCAACCTTTATCATTTGACCCACTAGCTTGAAACTCCATTCATCTCTTCATATCTCCATAACCACAGAACCATTATCTAAACTCCATATCTACTTTGAGAGAATAAAAAATCATAACTCCAAAACTCTCATATATTTATATCATTTAAAATGTGTGGTTTTAAACCACTAAAGAATCTATCTATTTTTCTATCATTGTTGATCAAAAAACCCAAGGTGTATTGGGAGAGCCTTCTGAAGTTTTCTTCATAAACCATGAGAGATTCACCTTCCCTTTAATTTTGATCTATAAATATCTCTCCATATTTGTTCAAAGATTTCGAGAGAAGTACTTGGTAATAAATATTATCTTAATGAATTCCCACTCATCACTTCTATTTCATCCTTAATAGTGGTATTCTTAATCAACACCCACCATTGATCGTATCTCCATCTGAATGATAAATGGAAAAATTCATCTTATCCTTATCAAAAAATGGATCAAACAAAATATATTCACTATTTAGATAATCTAATGTTTAGTGATAAGTTGGTCAAAATTTCCACTTAACATTGATGGTCATTTCCACATAAATGACTCAATATCTAGTTGGTACTTTCTATCTGGATTTGGATATTCCACATGATTCTAGTTATTATTCATAGCTTGAGATAGTTGGATAAGCATTACCATATATTTTTTACATCAAACTCACATGGAATTGGTGATGTCATTCGAACAATCATCACATTTTCAATCACATAATTTGTTGGCCTGGTTTCTCCTAGTTACCACCATTTTCAAAAATAGAAAAGGTTTGAACAAAAATTAAGTCAAGGAAGCATGAATAGATAATTTATTATTTAGTGAAATAAATTTTAAATGCATGTCTTATGGGATCCCTATGTTTAGAGTTTTTCTAAAACAATGTTTCTTGGATTTTTATATATACTTAGTCTTATAATAAGGTTTTTCACAAATTTTATCTAATACTAATTCACAAATTAACTAAATAATTCTCTGATACTAACTATAGAGACCCTGATTTTTCTTAAATTAATATTACATCATTTTAAAGGTAAACAACATAATAGCGTGACAAATCCAATATCAAACAGTTTAGTGTATTTAGAAAATTATTCTTATACATAAATTTTACATAATAAAAAATTATTTAATTATTTAATTCCTTCTTCTCTAGCTTTTAACGGCCCTCACTTTATTTGTATTATAAGTAATCACCTGAGGATATGTATCGATGAAAGGGGTGAGCTAAAAGCCTAGTAATAGGATAAATAAGGATATGAATCATTATAATATGGGTGAGCATAATCATCATCATCATAGAATAATAATAGTATCAACATCATTATCATGATAGTAATAATTAAATAAAGGCATGTAATTTGGAAGTTCATAAAAATAAATCATCATGTCTTAGTGGTCAAATATCATACATAGTTGTGAACAAAGCTGTCATCATGTTCATTCATAACATATTTTTATAATCATATCATCTTCATTGTGAACAAATATAGAATCATGTTCAGGAATATTGCACATTATATCATGAGATACATCACATTACCCAATTAATTGGAGGGATATATAATTTCAGTCCAACCTATCACATCATAACATTTACACAATCATGCATGCCATATGGAATGTATATCAATCAAAGTCATGGATTAAACCCAAGGAAGGGAATGGGTTTAATAATGATTACATAAATCATATATTCATGAATAAACATTGGGGTTCCTAAAAATAAAAATTGAATAGCTTATATGGTATAAGAATCATCAATCTTGAGTGAAGAAGAAACAATCTCAAGAGAAGCAAAAGATGTATTTTTATAAAGTGGAGTTCTTTTAGAAAATCTTTGTATTTGTCATAAACTAAAGTATAAATCATTTGTATCCTTGAAAAGAAAATTTAATAATAATAAAAATATATTTAAGTAAAATTAAATGAATATCCATACTAAAGTTTTTGAGAAAGAGTGAAAACCCAAGGAAATTGAGTTGGGTTTAAGAATCCCCTTACCTTAATTCTCGATTAATTTCTTCACTTTTTCACCTCATGAATAATAAAATTATATTTATTAAAACAGTGATCTAGAAGATAATTATATTCTTTTATAAAAATAATTATAAATTATAATCATTGGATTATATTTCTTAATTTTTTATGATGAAATTGAAGTGTTTTAATATCATGTTTTCCTTAAAGAATTTCCTATTTTACCTTGATTTATCTATTTTATTAAATGTTATATATAAATTAGTATAATTAATTACAGAAGATTATAATGAATATAATTATATGTTTATTTATTATATATATATTTTATAATATTTATCCATGATGATGGTTATATGTGTTGACATGGAAATTTCTTTGTCGATGGTTAACCAACCTTTGACGGGACACTGTCGGGAGAGCGGGAAGAAGTTTGAAAGTATATATATATATAGTATGATACTTAAAGTAGGATAACATCATTAATATAATGTTAACTTAATGACTAATTAATTCCTTTAAAGTTATGTTATGAAAGGGTTGGTGGAAAAATAATGAGAAGAGGAAGAATAATTAAAAAGAGAAAGGAGTGGATCAAAACTTATTTAATCCTCGGTGTAGCTTCTCTTGTACGAATATATAAATCCTTGGTGTTGGAGTTTAATTTATAAAAAATGTCGATATGGATTATAAGAGGCTTAAGAGGGAATATTTTGGCATATATTAGGATTTGGAATGGGTGGGAGGAGTTTTTTTTAAGGGGAGGGGGAGGGGTTATTTATACTTTAGGAGAGGGGTATTTTTAGAATAAAATTTTGAATAAAATAATATATCAAAGGTAAAACATATAATAGTGGTTGTTTTAAAATATAAATTATATATTAATATAATATAATGGGTTTAAGAATTTAAATTTCTTGTATAAATCAACTTCATTTGGTTTATTCAAAGGGAAAATGGAAAGAAAGAAAACTTGTTATTTTAAGGAATCACCTTTGACATTAGGTTTTGGAAAGTTATTTTTAAATTTTAAAATTGAGTATATTATATTTTTAATGAAATATTTATGAAATTAAATATACCATGTTCTAACATAAATTTTTATAAATTATTATGTCATTATTACATCATGAATGATATAATTTTAGTTACACCGGTTATATGAACAACTATATTTTTACTATTCAACTGAAAATTGATGTATTTTTTCAAATTTAAAAAAAAAATATACCTTAAATAATTTCAATTTTATGATTTATAAAATGGTATTAATTTTATCAAAATAAATTTTTTAATTTTTAATTTTTAATTTTTAATATAAAAATAATAATTTTTACGAAATATATTAAAATATAATTTATTAAAAATGTGCTTATATTTTCTTTGAGTTTCTTAATCTTGAGTTTTATTTAGTGCATTATAAAATTTATATTTATATAAATTAATCTTGATAAATATTTTTTTAATGAAATTTATTATTTGAGGTAAATTTACTATTTCAATGGTCAGGTTACTATTCCTAACGGTCGGGTTATTATTGTCAATGGTCATGTTACTATTACAATGGTCAAAATATTATTCCAACAAACACTTTACTTCATGTAAATACCACTTAATTATTTCACTTAATAATTAACTCAATTCCTCTCTAGGTAATATATTTTTTATAATTTTTCTTGGTTTACTAAAAATTTGTTTATTTTTTATAGTGTTTTTAGTGGGGGCAATGATTCTAGTTGATTGGGGTGATCCATATTTTACCTTTTTGGATTTTATATTTTATATTTTTTGTCTATTTATAATGTTTTTATTATTAATTGGTTTCATTAATAATTAAAAAACTCTTTGTTGGTTTCTATATATTTTTTATGGGTATAATATAATACAACACACATTAATTCAGGAAAAAAAATTACTAAAAAATAGTTGGTCATTACAAAATTCATATGAAAAAACAATTATACCAAGATCAAAACACAAAAAACAAATATTAAAAATCACTTAAAAACTATAACATGTATTCATATTTCAATAAAAATGAATTTATAATTCACAATCCCCATTAAAATTCCAGAATATAACAATATCTTAGAAATACCTACCTCAAGGAAAAGTAAATGAGTCCAAAACCTCTCAAAATATGTCAAACTCAATGGCGACCACACCCATAGGAATAAAAATGATGTCTTCAACCCCTATACACAAAAAACCACAACATAAAATCCTATCAGAATCTAAAAATTGAGCACAATGGGTCTACAATTCAAAGGGAGATCCAAACCCAAGAGAGAAGAGTGAGATGGGAGGGAATAAGAGGTCTAGAGAGGAATAACTCACCTCAAACCTATTAAAGATCACCAAAGGTAGGAAAATAACCCAAGGTAGAGGAGGTTGTAACTTCTATAAGGCTACCCAAGGTTCATCCAATGTGTATGGGGGAAAATAGGGGTGAAACCCCCTATAAATCAAAGAGGGGTAAAATAGGAAACCCCAAAAATAAAACACTTGGGTAGGTCACATAGTTTTCAAAATCGTGCCCCAACCGCGTGCTTTCCACTACCTATGCTAGGAACTCCTCAAATGGTTTCCCCTAGGACACCTCACGGTTTGGAAAACCCATGGGCCTTACTCCTGACACACCCTTGAACATGTACGACCTTCTCAGGTGCCTCGTGCGCTTTGAAAAACCATTTGGGAGATGTGTAAATGTTAGGACCAAAAGGGGCCTATATACCCTGAGAGGGGGGTGAATCAGGGTATAGATATTCTTTATTTGAAAATTCTTTCATCCCCACTAGATCTTGACCTCTTTATCACAAGGGTCACTTTGTTTTCTCCTGTGTGTATATTATGACCACTTATTTTCTTATTTATCTGATGATTATGATTTGTATTCAATGCAGGGAAGTAGGAAGACAGACACATAGATTTTTACTTGGTTTACCCTCACCGGACTACGTCCAAGGAGCATACAACGATGATGTACCACTGTACCAAATCCACTAAAGATCACTTCTGATAATTTTCAAGATAGATCACTTCTATTCCCAGGCTCAGTGTCTTTACAATTTTTAGGGTTATCTCACTACTTTCCAAGGGTCACTTCCTATTTCCCTCTCTCTGGCTCACTATCGGTAGAAATAATAGCCTTCTTCCTCTTCCTTTTCTCACTGCACTTGGAAGGTATCCACTCACAGTTTATAGACATGTAGGTCTTTTCATTACCACTAATGAATACATCCTCCACTTTATCTAGATGATCTATTTATTTCCAAATTCCATCCACTGATTAATACCCCTTTTCCCCTAAACACTGGGCAATTCCTTTGGAAATACCTTCGCAAAGCACCCTACTTCGCAAGGCTCCCAATTTCACGAAGCTTAAATAAGCCTTAGCGAAGTCCCAACCTTTTTGAAAAGCTCATGCCTTTGAAGAGATCAGACCATCATGGATCTCAAGTAATCGTAGAGAGACTTCCCTCGTGAAGCTCACTGAGCCAACATGGAGCATGCAAATTTCATGGATCTATATTTATCACCATGAAGCTCCTTCCTTTAGCGAATCACACTGCCTTCGCAAACCACCTTCACGATCCAAGAGAAAAATATTTTCTTTGAAAACTCTCTACTTATCCTGAGGGGGTCGAGGTCTATTTATAGGCAATTCCACCGACCCTTGAACCTTCTGCGCGAAGTTAACACCACATTAGCTCAAATCGTGAAGCTCTGAAGTTCCCGCCAAAATTATCTCAATATCGTGAAGCACCATGGAAATTTTCTAATCACAGATCTCATTGTAATCGCAGAGCATGCCATCAATTACTTCATTCCTTCACTGTAAAGCTCCACTCTCAATGCCCTTTTATGCCACAATTCTCTTCAACACTTTTGTTCGTGAAGCTTGTCGTAATCGCGAAGAATCATCGTCAACATTTTTCATGTCTTTGCGAAATCCAATACATGAAGCCTATCTTCGCAAAACTCATGTCTTTTTCATATTTATATTAGGTCTTCAAGGAAATAAAAAAATTTCAATGCTCACAAAACTCCAAATTTAGGACCCCAAAAATTTGACCAACACTGAGAAACGGCGCCACCTTGTATCTTCTCTTTTTGTACCGCCTTCAGATCGTCCATTCCTTTGTCATGGTTCTTTGTCAACATGGATTATTAAAAACATCTCTGGAACTCGACAATTCACCATGGAAACCTGAATTGTCAACAAACACAACCAAACCAAAAATGTTGCAATGTTACCTTGAGTAATTTTTTTCCAACAATATCCCCCTTTGGGTTTGTTGAAAACTCTTCTCATAGTGATTATCTTCAATTTGATACCTCTATGAATCTCCTTCCATCATCTAACACCATTCTCCTCTTGAGATTCAGACAGAAACCAAATATTAACTCACCACATACTCTAATAACACGTGAGAAATTCTCATTGTGAGAAACAAGAGTAAATGAAAAGATCATAAATGAATCACTTCATTTCTTCCACCAAATGTTGACACCCAACTGATACCAATTTTCAAATTGATACCAATTATTGATACCACACTGATACCAATTGGTGATAGATTGAAACCTTCTGACACTATTCCAACACCACTCTTCTTCTTTTATCATGATCCTCAACTATCGTGATATCTACTCTTTGATTAATCACTTCTAGCATCATTAGATTTAAGATGCTCCCCATATCTCATTGCACTCCCCCTATCTCACTGCTCCACCTATCAGCTTCTCCTCGTGTCTTTTACTAAGACATTTTCTCCCTTACTTAGCCACATTTTCTCCCACTTTAGAGTCACTATTTCTCTCCGTTTGTCAATGAACCCAATAGTCACTCCTTTTTTTTCAGAAACATTTTAAATAACATAGATTAGTGCATTAGGTAAAAACACATCATACCTCGGGGAGAGGTGGGAGTTCCTACAACCACGCTTTTTCAAGTGAGGGGACTCAACTGAACTCCCAGATCCAATTTATGCCTCTCAAAAGCTTCCTTGGGTAAGGCCTTTATTAGAATGTCTTCAACTTGTAGCTCTGTTGGCACATACTCCAACTTCACAATTCCCTGCTCAACCATCTCCTTGATAAAATGATACTTTATCTCAATGTTTTTTGTCCTTGAGTGATGGACTGGATTTTTACTAAGATTTATAGAACTTGATTTATCACACTGGATTCCAATAAGAGACTTCACTTCAACGCCCATATCATCAAGCTGTTGCTTCATCCATAATAACTGTGTGCAAGCTTGAGTGGTGAAAATATGATCATCTTATGCGGTTCTCAATGAAATGCAATCTTTCTTCTTTCTTAGTGAGGAAAAACACAATCCACCAAGATAGAAAGCACCTTATGACATTTAATTTCTATCATCTGCTGAACCAGCCCAATCTGTATCAGTATATCCAAATAATTCTGACTGAGATTTGTCACTATATATCAATCCAAAATCCACCGTTCCCTTGATATACCGAAGTTTTCTTTTCACTACAAGCATGTGGATTTCCTTGGAATTAATCTGATATCTCACTGCTTGGCATGTGGTGAATACAATTTCGAGCCTTTTTACAGTCAAGTATAGAAAACTTCCAATGATTTTCCTATATTCTATGATATTAACTTCCTTTCCATCCTTATCTTTGGATAGTTTTATTCAGGTATCAACCAGACTCTTCATGTCCTTGGAATTTTCCATTACAAATATTCTCAAAACCTATTTGGAAAATTTGGAATGAGATATCAATGTTACATTCCTTCCTTATCTCACCTGTAAACCAAGGAAAAAAGTCATATCACTAATCATAGACATTTTGAACTCATGTTTCATGAATTTGGAAAACTTTCTATACTGTGCTTCATCTGATCTGCCAAATATTATGTCATTGACATAAAATAGCACCATCATACTTTGATTACTATTGTTGTTGAAATAGAGATTGTAATAAACTCCACCATTCTAGAAACCAAGCTTCTTCAAATACTGATCAAACCTTGAGTACCATGCCCTTAGTGCTTGTTTCAGCCCATATAATGCCTTCTTCAGCCGACAAACCTTGTTCTCGTCCTCATGAATGAGAAAACCATTCGGCTGCTCGATATAATCTTCTTCCTCTAGAATCCAATTCAAGAATGAATATTTGACATCTATCTGGAACACCTTGAACTTCCATTGCACTATAATGGATTAGAATAATCTGATTGTCTCCAACCTTGAAATCGTTGCAAATGTATCATCGACATAAATTCCCCTTATCTAGGAGTATCATTTTCACACTAGTCATACTTTTTTTGTATCATTGTACCGTCTTCATTAATCTTGTAGTGATAGACCCATTTAGTCCTGATGAAATTTTTATCTGCTGGCCTCGAAACAATCTGTTGGCCTCAAAACAATCTCTCATGTCTGATTCTTTTCTGAATCAGCATCAGTCACTTATGGCCACCCTTTTTTTCTTTCCTCTTCATCATATTTATCAAGAAATTCCTAATTGTTTCATTGTTCAGTGGAATTATTTATTTTAACTAATTTTCTGATCTTCTCATTGAAACATTATTGATATTCTTGTTGTAGCCTTTAATTATTCTAAAACAAATTAGATAATTGTTTAGCTAGATCATCATTTCTGGCTTTCAGATTCTAAACTTCATCTGACTTATGATTCTCTTCATAATCATCAGGATTTTTTTTCCTTTCATTATAACCATATTTTGTAGTTCTTCACCTTGATAATCATTCTTCTACCTTAATTCAGTAGCCACATTAATAAGCCTTTGATTTAATCCTCTTAGCTTGTTGACCTCAATTTCCAATACTTGGATCGAGATATCTTTATATTTAACTTCTTCATCCAATTTCTGATCCAATTTCTTTTTCATGTTGACAACATCTACTGGTGGCCTCCTTGAAACTTCTTCATCATCAGTTGTTTCGGTATCACTTTGAAGTTAAAGTACTTCACTCATTCTTATATAATGATAGAGTGAATAAATCTTTTCCCTATCAGATTCATCTAGGCCTTCCTTCAGTAAGCTGTTTGATTCTTTTAGTTGAATTACACTTTTTTCATAAACACTTCCACACTGAGGAATATCACCTAAATTCTGATTCTCCTTTGATGTTTTTCCCTTTTCCATGGCACACTGAGATAAGAGTAGACTAATTTAACCACACAAATTGACTACACTAAGTAGGAGAAAAAAATATGATAAAATCAACTTATCCCTCTAATACCAATTGTTTGGACAAAAAGGGGCCTATATACCCTGAAAGGGAGTGAATTAGGGTATGGATATTCTTTATTTGAAAATTCTTCATGCCCCACTAGATCTTGACCTCTTTATCACAAGGGTCAATTTGTTTTCTCTTGTGTATTTATTATGACCACTTATTTTCTTCTTTATTTGATGATTATTATTTGTATGCAATTTAGGGAAGCAGGTAGGCAGACACATAGATTTTTACTTGGTTTACCCTCACCGGGCTATGTCCAACGAGCCAAAAACGACAATGTGACGTTGTACCAAATCCACTAAATATCACTTCCAATAATGTTCGGGCTAGATCACTTTTATGCCCAGCCTCACTGCCTTTACAATTTTTAGGGTTATCTCACTACTTCCCAAGGGTCACTCCCTATTTCTCTCTCTCTAGCTCACTGCCGGTAGAAAGAATAACCTTCTTCCTCTTCATTTGCTCACTATACTTGGAAGGGATCCACTCAAAGTTTATAGACCTATAGGTCTCTTTATTACCACTAATGAATGCATCCTCCACTGTAAGTAGATGCTCTATTGATGTCCAAATTTCATCCACTGATGAATATCCCTTTTCCCCTGAACACTGGTCAATTCATTTGGAAATACCTTCACAAATCACCCTACTTCATGAGGCTCCAAATTTCATGAATCTTAAACAAGACTTCGTGAAGTCCCTACCTTTTCATGAATCTCACACATTTGCAGAGCTCAGGCTGTCACGAAGCTCAAGTATTTGCAGAGTGACTTCTCTCGCAAAGCTCACTAAGCCAACGTGGAGCACACAACTTTTACGGAGCTAGATTAGTCTCTGTGAAGCTCTTTCCTTTCACGAAGCACTCTGCCTTCGTGAACCATCTTCGCAATATGAGAGAAAAATATTTTCTTTGAAAACTCTCTACTTATCCCAAGGGGGTCAAGGTATATTTATAGGCGATTCCATCGAACCAGGAACCTTCTGTGCGAAGTTAACACCACATCAGCTCAAATTATGAAGCTCCGAAATTTTTGCAGAAATTCTATTAATATCATGAAGCACCATAGTAATTTTCCAATCGCAGAGCTTATCGTAATCGTGTATAATTCTGTCAATAACTTCGCGCCTTCACCACAAAGCTCCACTTGCAATTCCCTTCTTCAATGCAATGTTCTTCAACGTTTTCATTCGCAAAGCTTGTCGTAATCATGAAGAATCACCTTCAACATTTTTCATGTCTTCGTGAAATCCAATCTCTAAATCCTATCTTTGCAAAACTCATTCATTTTCCATATTTAAATTAGGTCTTCAAGGAAATCCAATTTTCACGATGCTCACCAAACTCCAAATTTAGGAACCTAAAAAATTTGGCAAACACTGGGAAATGACGCCACCTTGTATCTGCTCTTTTTGTACCACCTCCAGATCATCCATTCCTTTTTCATGGTTATCTGTTAACACGGATTGTTAACAACATCTCTGGAACTCAAAAACTCACCATGGAAACCTACATTGTCAACAAACACAACCAACCCAAAAATGTTGTAATGTTACCTTTAGGGATTTTTTCCAACAGTAAATGGATATGTCATAACATACATGGGCACCACATGGTTGGTATAAACCATGAGAGATAACCATACTCCTTCCAAAAAATCACCCAAAAAATAAAACTTCAACCCATTAAAAACCAAAACTCATTTCTACTCAAGTCTAGATAAAATAATATTGAAATAAACAACCTAGTGACATAAGGGGTGACACATTCCTTGCTTTATTCATGTATATAAAATTGTTTATATTATTAAAATTGTTTTAGAAAACTTTATTTGAAAAATTTATTATAGGAAATAGATCCTTACATTACATGTTTGGTATGAATCTATAAAATTATATTTCTATCAACCTTGAACTCAATTTAATTTTAAAGTTATGATCTTGATAATATTTTTTGTAAATAGTTTTTTCATATTATGTTTCATAGATATCATGAATTGAATTCTATCTTGAGTAATATCTCCTTGGGGAGAGGTACTTGGGATCAGACTACCCATAAACCAATATTTTTATTCCTTATTCTAGAAAGTTGAAAGTTTTTCTATCTTTCACTCTAGGAATACTCATGTAGAAATTGTCAATCTCATATATCACTATGTATTTACATAAAAAATTCATATACCTTATCCATATAATGTAATAAAATATGTATTAATATAATTGGCTTCTAGTTTTTGGTAAATAACACAAAATTTTGAGTTTTTTAAATATTTAAAAATTAATTTGGTATGGACATATTAGTTTGGTGGAAGGAATAGAGATTCCAAAACAAAATAATTATAAGAATGCATACCCAAAGAAATAAAACATATGAAGATAAAGATTTCATATGATGAAATAGTTGTTAATTTAATATGCATATGAATTATATTAAATAGGTAATACATTTAAAAAACCTCACAAAAACTAAGAGTAAGATTCATTCCAAAGCGGCACTTTTTACAACCTTGATCATCCAACTAGATGGGTTCTACCAATGAAAGGTGCCTATGGATTCACATGTGTGAGGAAATAAAAAAATGAGTGATATTGGATCATCATTATATATGTTTTTCTAAAGTATATTGCCCCTGTATTTTCCTTTATTAGTCTAATTATTATCATTTTATTTAGGTGACGTGATATTTCAATTTAAAGAATATATTTTTGATATTTTAAACTTATAAATATAGTTTAAAATCTAATAATTTTTTATAAAATATTCAATATTCAATTCATTTTACCGAAAGGAAGCTTTTGAAATAAAGAAATTTAGAAATACAGGAGTTTAATACACTTCATTCCTTGGAAAAATACTTGAAAATTGGGTTGAAAAGAGGTAAAATGGTCAAAGATGATTGTTACTCACAATGTGAACTAAAAATTCATTCTATGAGTTATGGCACGTAAAATTCATCTAGCCCAAAAATTCAATTCAGAACTTGAATTAAATTAGATCATGTTCATTCATGTTGTGAATATTAGGTAATGTTGTTAATGGTTTAATCCATACACCTGTCGAAAATCAAGTCGGCATGTCACACCTAGAGAGAAGAATCTAGTCTCTGAAATTTTCAAATAGAAGTACATGAAGGAATTTTCCATTCCAATTCATGTCATGAATCATCCTTAATAGTGTGAATGTTCAAGATAAGTAGATATAGAGAGGTAGATCCACAAATTCATGTCATGAAGTTGTTATTCACTATATGAACCCGAGTAAATGGTTGGGTGAGGTGTTGCGCTACTATAGAGGCCTTTATAAGGATATCTCTATAATTTTTGGAGTATTTTTATTTTCTTTTTTATTTTCTCATCCACTTGTGGGTGTCATGATGGGGTAATTTCTTTCATTATATATTGATTTCAACAAAGGGGAATTGATGTATTAGGTATTTTATTTTTAATAATTAATTCAACAGAGTGTTTTTTTCATTAATCTCTTTTCTCATGTTTATTCCTCTATAATTATTTAATCTATGGTAATTGTCTTATAGGTGTGTGAGGGAGTGATTTTTAATGCATTAAATATTATTTTTTTTCCACCAATACCATTGGGATAGGTAAATTCTATGTTTAAGTATGGTTTTCTGTTTACTATATTTTGATTATTTGAAGTACTTGACCAAAGTAAAAGGAGATTCATGAGATAGAGAGTGTCTACCCAGAATGAGGGATTCACTTAGACTTGATTTTGATGACCAACAATTTTTTGTTCATTATTTTATGATATATTACTTCATGAGCCTACATTTTCAATTACCGATCCTCATTAGATTACATTTCTCCCTCTATCTCGAATCCACAAGATTAATAATTTAGATTTTATTCCTATAATCCTTCATAGTTGTAGGTCTTAATTATTAAATTATTTTATTCTTAAAACATATCATCAAGGGATATCCCTTGGGAATTTCAAAATAATATGATACCTAATTGTAGATTTAGTGATTTGCAGTTTTGTTCACTTTATAAATTTCTAAATTTGGTTTCTTCACTGGAATTAGTGAGATACTTAGGTGGTATCAAATTTTTGGTGTTGTATTCAGGAATACGGTAAGAGATTACTATAATTTGGAAGTTATAATAAGAATTTTATCATAATTTTTTATTTATTGATTTTATCTTAGGATTTGATTTTTTATTTTCATATCCCATTACTACACTGGAGTATTTTTTGCGGTTATGTCAAGAAACCATTTCCAATTTACTGAAAATGACAAGTTCATTATTCAAATCATGTCACTTTCACATTAAATAGATAGGATTTAAGGGAATATCCAAAATAGTCAAGAAACTCATCTCCCACAATTGTTCTTGAGTGACGATGAGGCAAGAATATATAGCCTAGAATTCATGTTCAAAGAGGAATTTTGGGATTTAGAGAGAATGGAAATAGAGGTTAAAGAAGCAATATAACATCAAAAGGAGGGATCCCATGAGGAAATGTACCTCCAAGATACTTCTAAGATATATGCTTAGTTTATAGATAAGCCTAAGGTAACATTTTTTCCTGAATCTGAGTTTTTTTACTTAGAAGACAGCCTCACCACTTTATACCTATTTGAAAAAGAATATGCCTCTAAGAAAGAAAAGGATATGTTTTTTCAAGCATGTAAAAACTGAGAACTCCATCAATAGTAACAAAGGATATTCACATACTAGTTTCTCCTATAACATCCCTAAACCTGAACTCCTAGTTACATTGATAAAAACATAATCTTTACATTTATTGATTTTATACCAATAAACATTACCCAATTTTAACCCTTCAAAACATATAACATCAAACTAAATTATTTAATAACTTAAATACCCAAATATCTTTTATCTTTAGATTTTTATAGAATTAATACAAACTCTTACATAACAAATTGGATACAATATAATGTGTTCATAAAGCTCTATATGATCTCCCACTAAGTTCTTCACATCTAGTAACCTTATTAGGCATAACATATATAAAACATTTCTTCAAGAACTGGGGAAATATAAAACAAAAAAAGGGTCATCTTAAATGCTCTTTAAGGGTAAACATTATCATTAACAATCGAAGTCCATCATAGATCATAAGATGAGCATAAGGGTATGATGAAATAATCAATTTTCATGATCATAACATAAGATAATTCATACCCATAAAAACATGGATCATAAAACATGTGATGTGGAATAAAGATTTATCAAATTCAAGATTCATTATAATCAATAATCATGAGCCATGTGATATCAATATAAATCAAAGGAACCATTAAAAACTCATATAAATCATAAATAAAATGTGATGTTATCTTGGAACATCAAACATTCATCATGGAATTACCTAACTAGATAATTATCATATCTCTTAGGAGTAACTTATAACCAGTAAACTCTATAATCTCTTAAGAGTAACATGACTTAATCATATATTAGGAGTAACTTTCATCCAATTAACTCCATCTCATTACCTAATGCATTATAGGGCTACAACCCACCCATCACAGGTTTATAACATAACCACCCATACTTGGTTTATAACGGAAAAACTATCATTGATTTAGAGTAGAAAAACTTATCATCATAAATAATTTCCAAGAATTGTAACATGAATAAAGTACTTAGAGATTTTATTTCATCTTAAAACTCATATAAACATCAATTATTCCTTTTATAACTTGATTAACACATGAAAAAGAAATGATTTCCATGAAAATATATTTGAAAAAATAATAATCTATCTATAGAAATAATTTGGATGTTATCATTAAAAAATATACCTAGTATAGTATAAGTAACATCAAGGGTTGTTTCTATTTATAGATATAAATATCATTAAAATATCATTAAAAACATTCTTGGAGGAAATACACTTTCCACATTAAAATTTACTTTTAAAAAAATAAAAATTCATAAAATATTGTGAAAATTCATTTATTTGAAAATAAAATTGTAAACTCATAAAGGAAGGTTCAAAAAAATAATGATCATGATGGAAGTAAAATCCATTAATGTCGTAAACTGTAAAAATAAAAATTATTTTAAAATATTTTGGAAGGAGATTCAAAAGTGACCCGTGTGGAAAACTTTAAGGAATTTACTCTTAAAACATTTTTAAATAAGGTCAAAGGTCATATAAAGTAAATTTCATCAATTATTTTTATTTATAAAATCACATTTTCAAAAACATTTTAAAAAATATGGATATTGAAGAGAAATATTTTTGGTCTAAAATAATATACAAGGCCGGTATCACATACAAACAACTTTCTAAAAATTTATTTAATCAATAAGGTAAGAAATCGAAAATAAACATGTAAAAACATTAAAAATTAGAGGAGAATAAAATATATTTGGTTCAATAAAATAAGACTGTATGATTTCCCATTAAGGAACCTTGATCATAAACAATCCATAAAATAAATGAGATTGTACATAAAGCCTTTACTGTTTTGTTAACTTTAAATATAAAATTTCTTTGAAATAAAGAACATGATATGGATTTATAAATCACATGGATTACATCAATAAATATGTGAAAATTTGTTAATAGGTAATTAATTTCACCATTCAAATAAATATTAGTGCACAACATTAATCATGTCTCAGGTAATTAAGATTAAGACAAAAAAATCCTTGTAAAGATAAAAACTTTTAAAGTGATATTTAATCCATTAAGTGGTTATATGAACATGTTAAAATAAACAAAAAAAGTTTAAATACATAATAAAATAATTTAGAGATAAATTCTAACATTATCATGGCATAAAAAAATCAATGAAGCAGAGTTATAACCCAATGTATATAAATTTAGTTAAGAATCACCTTAATGCTTTGTAAATTTCAAGTGAAATCAACTTGAATGAAATAATATGAATTGAAAATTAAAATACCATGATTTATAAAATATTCATGATATTAAATGTAAAATGAGAAAAAATATATACGTTATATAATAAATTAGGTTTATAACATTAAAATATTCCTTAATGATGGGAAATTGAGACTAAATCCCAAACCTTGTGTCCAAACACTCCATGCATGACATTTAAATCCTATATAATAAACTTAACGCATTTGGTATGTTGATCATAGTGAAAGAGTTAATTGTTAAATAATATAAAAAATAATAATAATGAAATAATTATCATTTTTATATATTAATTATACTTTTAAAACTAACCATGCATGATGGTTATAAAAAATGAATCATGTTACAATCATGGAGACGGTAAGTCATATGTATGCATGAGTAACATTTCCACTTTTAAATGAACATGATAGAACGAAGGTAAATATTATTTAAAATTTACAAAATTATGATTATATCATAAATATAATATTATATATTTAAATAATCTATATACACCATCCATTTGATGTGGAGATGAAAAAAATAACATCGCTTTGTAGAGGTGATAATCCACATGTACACACGAATGATGTTATCATTTTTCAATTTATGGAATGATAAAAAAAATATGATATGTTATCTAAAAATAATGATATTTATTCCATTAATATAATAAATATGCATATTAAATCCATCATTATAACCATCTGTGAGAGGTGGTGATGGAAAATGAATTACATCAATTCGTGAGGTGGTAATCCTCTATATACACAAATGATGAAATTATTTCCCACTTGATGGAAGAATGAGAAGGATATAGGTTATTAAATTAACATAAAAATATCTAAGTATATGTGATATAATGGTTTTATTATTTCATAATTTTTGAATAATATTTCAAGGAGGTAGAGGAATAAATAAAACTGAAACATTTGGTTAAAATCTATACTAATTCTTAAATCATCCTCTTTTACTTTACATATTAAGCCCTATAAGGTTGGTATTATACCCAAAATAAGACTTGAAAATTTTTTTGAGGGATTAAAGGAAGTTATTTGTGAAGTTATTTTCTAATAAAGAGTGATACAAAGGTGTGAGTAAGGTAGAATAAGATGTTCCATTTATAAGTAAAGTGAGGGGCATTCTGGAAATTTCATAAAGTAATAAGTTAATATAAATTAATTTTCATATTGAAGAAGCTAAAAATTGATATAATTAAAATATAGGATAAGCATTAGTCTAAATAATCTAATTAAATAAAAAATTTACAAATTTTGATTATTTTTTCACCCTTATCTCTTTATTTTAGCCTCATGTTATCCCTTTGGACAATTATTATGATATCAATGTTTTTCACACTTTATGGGTCAAGAAAGTTACGATAAAAGGAAAAATGACCCATAAATAGTCCATAGTTGATATGTTAAACCATAAAACATTAAATTGTCCAAATATCATATTTTTATTTATTTTAAATCATTTATAGTGTATTTATATTATAAAATATTATTAATTATATTTTTGAAATACATGAAATATTATAACATAATATGTGTCTAAATCATGTAAAATAGTTTAAAAATTACATTTATTTGATTATAACAAGGAAAATGGACTTAATATAATCGTAAAATTAAATTTATAAAGGATTATATATTATTTTAAACCTTATATTTTTGTTTAATACCTTGGTTAACCAATTTTAACCTTAATTGTGGTAATAAATTTTTCAGAATTAAAATGATTAAATTTTAATTATAAAGATAAAATTGTATCATAAATTGAAAGGGAAAATTTTTTATACCATTTATCATCGTAATTTTTCTATTTAATTATTTTTATGATTTTTAGTTAATTTAATAAAAAAAATATTTAACATAAAATATCATTAAAGTCATTTTTGAAACTATTCATTTAGTTTGACTTTAAATATAAGAAGATAGTAATATATTTTTTATATAAACATTTAAAATATCCCTACTATGTTATAATAATCTTTAAAATTCACAGGATGATATAAATCACACAAAATATTACTTTTAGAGTTTTTAAAATCATTTAATTTATTTTTTACTACTTATACAAGCACTATGCTGACGTTGCATAAGTATTTAAGGAAATTATTTCATTACAAAAAAATAAAAATAAATTACCATGATATAAAAATAATTTGTATTTAAAATAAAAATTTATAACTGAAAAAAAAATTATCCTTGACCCAAAATATTATAGATATTAAAATCAAGAGAGTGTAATTTTGGACTTTATATTTACATAAAATAATATTAATGTTATAATCAAAGGAAAGTGAAACTAAATTTCCATATTTTTTAAATTTTAGATTATTAGGGATTAAATATATTCATATAATTAAATTTATAATTTTTTGTATTTATTTCGAGACTTTATCATATTTCTTTTAACTTTAATTACCTGATTTACCTTTATCGTGGTAACAAAAAATTATTATGGTTATTATTCATAATGAAAAAAAATAAAAGTGACTTATTTACCAAATTTTAAACACTTTATTTCAAAAATTGGATTATTTTTTTAATAATTAATTCCAATATGTTGAATAAATTAATTTATTATTAAAATTAAAAACCTAATAAAAATAGTTTCTTTAAAAAAATTGAGTTTTAAGCCCAAAAATGAACTTATACCAAAATAGAGTATAAATATGATTTATGTGTAATTAATTATTTTATTTCTAAATAAATGATATTTATGTTAATTTAATATAAAATTAAAATAATAATTGTACATTTAATAAAAATGAATAATAGTTTTATAAAAAACAAAATTTCTCATTATTCACTAAAAAATAGTCTTTTCAGAAAAAATCCCAAAATTTCACCCTAAACTAATTCTTATATACTGATTTCAAAAAATATATCTTTTTATTAGATATAATTTATAAATTTTAGGAAATTAAATATAATGTTCTATTAAAAAATAAATAAATAACATTTTTAAAGAAGACATGTTTTTAATACTAAAATGCCTTCACTAAAAAATTGAGTGCTTATTTCCTAAGAATAAATCAATAAATTTGTATTGAGTAGGACATTTATATATATTTCATAATTTGTTTAATCCTATTCAGACCCACCAAATTAATTGTTAGTTTATATCTATAATATTTAAATATCAATATTTAATGGTTCGTTTAAGCTCAATGTTTCATGTTGTATATCCTATTGAATATAGCGTTGTTTTAAAAATATTAGACTGAAACATTCTCCAATCCCCATAATAAATTGTATCCTAACAATTTTAACTTGTTATTGGTAATCATGGTATTGGAATTTGAAAATAACTATGTTTAAAACTCACATAAAAAAGTTTTAATAAAAATACCTCTTGAATATGGGGAAAGGGAAATACAAAGGTCATCTAGAATAAAACATAACTTGTTTTATAATAGGATAACATTAATGGAAAATTAATATATAGTCATGGAGGAAAAATTAATTTCTAAATAATGATTGAGAGTGAAATATAAAATTTATCAAAATAAATTTAATGATCATGAGAAACTCAATGACAAAAAAACATTATTCAATAAGGTGTGAAAAAATCATAAATTCATTATAAATGAATTTAATAGGATAACTACGGTAATATTTGCACTAAATATGTGGATACATTATCTTTATGGTGAAATGTGTGATATATATACTGATCATAAAATTTTAAAGTATATTTTCACTCAAAATGATTTAAATGTGTGTCAAAGAAGATGGTTGGAGTTGATTAAATATTATGAATTCTCAATACATTACCACCCTGGGAAAGAAAACAAGGTGGAAGATGATTTGAGTCGAAAAGACCATGATGGCTTATCCATGATGAGGATTCCAAAAGATCCAATATTTATAGATTTTCAAAGGATGGATCTTGAAATTTTAATAGAAGGGGAGAAATATTATTTTTCTCAAATGAATGTTTAGTCATATATACAAGTGATGATTAAGGAGGTGAAAAAGGAAGATGTAGAGCTAAAAAATAAGGTGAGAAATGTTCCTGAATTCAACCTTTATTGTGATGGAATAATAAGGTTTAAGAACTAGGTTTGTATTCCTCCCATACCATAGTTAAAGAATGAGCTATTGGATGAGGCTCATAGTTATTCATTCCCTATTCATCCTAGAAGAACAAAGATGTTAAGGGACCTGAAAGATAATTTCTTGTGGGATGTAATGAAAAGAGATTTTTCCAAATATTTCACTCAGTGCTTGGTTTGTAAGCAAGTTAACACTGAGAGAAAGAAGACTAAAGGGATGTTACAACCATTTCCCAAACCAGAATGGAAATGGGAAAAAAACACTATGTACTTTGTCATCAGACTTCCAAAAACTTCTAAAGGACATAATGCTACAAGGGTTATAGTTGATCACCTTATGAAATCATCACACTTTATTTCTATTAGAGAGTATTTCTCTCTTGATCAGATTTCTAGGATATTTATAAAGGAAGTGGTAATATTGCATAGAGTACCACAATCCATTATATCTTATTAAGATCATAGGTTTACCACGAAGTTCTGGTGAAGTATTTAGTAGGCTCTAGATACTTGGTTAAGTTTCAGAACTACTTATCATCCTCAAATAGACAGTTAGTCTGAGAGAACAATTCAAACTCAAGATGACATGTTAAGAGCTTACTCTAGGGATTTCAAAGTTTATTGGGATCAACACCTACATTTAGTGGAATTTTCTTATAACAATGGATTTCAATCCAGTATTAATATGGCTCCTTATGATGGTCTCCATGGAAATAAGTGTAAAACTACAACTTTTTCGGATGAAGTTGGGGAAAGAAATCTATTAGGACCTAATCTTATTGATGAAATTTTAAAAAAAAGTCAGATCTATTCAACAACACATAAGACCAGCACAGATTTGACAAATAATTTATGCTGGAAATAGAAGATAAGACATAAAGTTTGAATTGGTTGAAAAGGTGTTGCTATGAATATCTACCTTGAATATAGTAATTAGGTTTGGAAAGAAGGGCAAGCTGAGCCCTAGTTATATTGGTCCTTTTGAAATTCAGGATCATGTTGGGAAGGTATCTTATCAATTGAGGCTTCCACTGAATCTCTCTCAAGTTCATGATTTGTTCCAAGTATCTCTATAGATAAAGTACATACCTGATCATTAACATGTACTAAACTCATAATTCATACTGCTGGAGAAAGATCTTTCTAATAAAGAACAACTGGTAGAGATTCTGGATCGTGATGAAAAAGTTATGCGAAACAAGACCACTTGCTTGGTTAAAGTTTTTTGGTAGAACAAAAATTTGATGAAACTGTATGGGAACTCAAGGATATTATGAGGGAGATATATCCTTATCTTTTTGTATCCAAGTGATGAATTTAGAGAGTGAAATTCAGTTAAAGGGGGGTAGAATGTGACACCCAGATGTTTTTATAAAATATTTTCTGTTAATAATTTTAATTCTTCAATAGCTTGAATTGCACGCAATTGTGAGTTTAAATTAATCATGAGATTCTTTGTTATATAATTACATTTTTAATCTAACTGTTAGGTGATCGTAAATAAATATAACTAACTTATGAAAATGTATAGTAAATTCATTCGCTACTAATTATTTATGAAAAATATAAATCAATTATATATTTGTATTTTTGTGAATTAATATTAGTAAATAAAATTATTGAAATAAAAATGTTATATACTTCATAAAATATTTTTTATATTCATCCAATAGATATTTTTTTCATAGGGTATGAATAAACCCTATTTGATATATAAAAACCTAAATTTTTAACAGAATAATTTTTACCACCTTTTAATGGAGAACCCTTTTCAAATTAATATTTTCACAGATTAATAATTTTAATATTAAAAAAATATTCTTTTGAATTGGGATATAAAAATTTTCATTGGATTAATTTTTAATATTTTTTCGATAACTATCAAATTTTGATGAATAGTAAAAATACACTAAATTTTAAGGGAAAAAAATTTTTCATCAAAAAAAATTATATGATTAAATTATAATATTTAATGCTTTTAAAGTATAAAGATAATATATTTTTATTATTCAATGTAATTTATTTCATTATCATTAATTTCACATTCAATTCAGATGTAAAAATAATTCAATCTTTTGCAATATTTTAACTTTTAAAAACTTGTTTTCTCTTTCCGACAACGGAAATAATTTTAAATTAATTACTGAAACTTCTGTGTTTTGAATTTTGAAAAATATATTCCATATTTAGAATCATTAGGTACAAATTATTTAAATATCTTTATTTTATTTTTGGGCATTATAAATAGTAACTTCAGTAATTTTTATTAATACGATAAAAGGGTAAATCAGTTAATTAAGAGTAAGAATACTATTATAAAACTACCCTTACACTTGTATTAATATCCTTAAATTATTTTTTTTCTACCTAAATCATCCTTGGATCAAAATATTGTCCTTTTGAAGCCACTTGGATGACATTAGAACATTTATTTTATTTTATTTAAAGAAATTTTTAAATATGACTTACTCAAATTTTAATAACTATATCATTATTTATATACGGTTATATAGAAGATAAATTATATTATAGATACTAATTTGAAAAATAATTTTTTTTATTTATCATGGTAAATTATTTATAATTTTTAGTAAATAAATAATTACCTTAAAGACTTATATTTTGATGGTGTAAAAATTAACTAATTAATGAGAAATCAATAAAACAATTTTTATTAAAATTCTAATAACCATAAAAAGACCCCAAAACTTGACCAAATATTATTTTTTGATTATATATAGACCATAAACATCTAAGGATCTATTTAGTGACCATTTGGAGCCTTATAGGAGAGATTGTGACACTTATATTATTTTATTCAATGTGATATTAAAGTTTTCAGATTCATAAATTAATAAGTATAACATTTTAAATGTTGTATTATACAAAGGATGAATTAGAATAGAAATATTATTATGAAATATAGTATATTTATCTTAATAATAGTATTTTATTTTTAATTTTTATTTTATATATAAGAATATTAAATAATTTCACAAAATTGATATAGCAATTATTTTATTACTAGAGATAACAAATAAATGTTATTAAAAATATTAAAATAAAGATAATTTGGACTTATTAATATGTATAATGAATTTTATTGATTACCTATACCTATTATAAATATAATAAAATATTTTTTTAAAATTTAACTTATTATATTAATATTTTTCAAAGACAATTAATTGAAATAGTGTCAAAATTGACACTTGATTGTTGTTCAAAATAATGTTTTATTAAATTATTTATAAAATAAAAAAAATTAAAAATATATAATAATTATTATATGGTATAAAATTTTATAAATTATTTATTTATGTTCTAATTGACATCAAATAATTAAATATTTCACCCTTTTAATATTGAAATATTTGTTATCTTAATTAAAATTAAATAGAATAACTAAGTGTTTATTAAAATGATAATGTTTAAATAGACATAAACACTTGTATAAGATTTATTGCTTGATTATATTACATACCTACCTCATATATTCTTCTAAATTAGGACATTTGGGAGGGTTTATTTGGGGTTTTATTTTATTATAAATTAATATTTTTTGAGATATCAAAAGTGCCCCTCAGCACAATTATAAAAGGGCACCTCTTCCCTCACCTATTCAATTCACGTTAACCCTTAAAGCTCATAAATTTCCTTCCCTTTTCCCTTATAATTTCCCTAAATACATTATAGAGTTTCTTTTCTTCTTCAAAGACTAACTCTAGTGCTCTAAGAGGAGATTTAGAGGAAGCACATCGAAGAAGAGGTGACCTCCTCTACCGATTCTTTCAAACTTATTTATTCCTATACTTCTTCTTCAAGAGTTGTTTCATTATAAAGTAATAAATCCAGTATCACTTATATACAGATATTTTATTAAAATTATTAAACAAACATATTCCACCTTTTATCCATCCTATAAAAAATTAAATCACCACGCGTGCGAACGTATGGCTTACCGTCTCCACGTCGTGGTATAATCTGTTTTTCACCACCACCTTACTTGGATGGGTATGATGATAGAAATAATTACTATATATAATTATTATAACATTTTATTAATTTTTAAATATTATAAAACATACAATTCAACACCATTCAACAAATATGGGAATGATATCATCGCTCATGCGTACGTACGACCTACCGTCTCCACGATGTAATGCAATTCATTCTACATTATCTTCATTAAAGCATGATTATATAAATGTAAATAATGAATAATTATGGTATATATTATGTTAATATCATTTTTTAATGATATAAATATGACCTATGAAGGATAACTGGAACTTATTCAACAGAATTTGCATAAGAAAATGAAGCACTTAATACCCGAATAACAAGTAATAATGAAATATTGTTAACAAACAGATGATAATATGATAATATATGATATAATAAAAATGATTATTATTCTTAAATAATTAAATTAAATAATTTATATCATTATATATGAGGTTTTTATATATAAAAATAAAATCATACCTAAGGTAAGGGATAATTTCACAATCTCATTATTATTCAAGATTGTTTATGCATAAGTATTTATTAGGGTATATTTATCATCCACATCCATGTTTCCTAAATATTTAATATTATTTATATTCATATACAATTTTTTAAATTCAATTTTCCACATTGGTGAATTTTTATTAAATGTTATGAAAGGAATATTTTGTCGTTATTTTATACGGGGTACTTTTTGACTTTTTTGGAAAAATTATAAGGAGAATTTTTTTAAACTTATAGGGTATAAATAGATTTTTACGTCTTCATAACATCTTATTTCATGAAGTTTCCTCTACATGATTTCAATTTTATTTTCAAATAAATTCTTCTGTTTTAAAATTACACAGTATTTTGAGAAAAGAAAATGTTTTTGAAGAAGAAATGATATTTACTTCAAGAATTAAATTCAAGTGTTACATCAAAATTATGTTTCATATAAGATATAATTATTTAATATGGTTATGTTTTCAAGTATTATTTCCCAATTATTCCTATGGTTTGATTTTTTTTATGATGAACTTCTATTTTTGAAATCCATTTGTTTTATATGGATTATGTTATGATGGAATGATATTTAAGAAACCCATTTCATTTCTTGGGTTATGTTATGATGAATGATTTATGTTTTTTTGGTACACATAAGAATGATTTAATTATAAGATGGGTGGGACCTATATCTCCCTCCAATTAATTGGGTAGATATTTATATCTCATGAGAAAGACGTAGATGGAATGGGAAATGATCTCAATTCAGTAATATAGGGCTGAAATAAGGAGTGAACTCAGTTTAGTAATGGACTTTGTCTATTATGATGGTCTATGATAATATTTTCAAATGTTATGTTCTTATGTATTATGATTATGATATGATTTATATCTCCATTTTTTACCCTTGCTGAGCTTCTGATCTCAACCTTTCATATGATTCTTTTCCCCAGGTTAGGAAGAAGGGTATTAATTAAGATATGTCAAAAGGGGGTCTAGTTATGGAGAAATAAGTGGGAGACGATGAATATGTCTTATGAAAGAGTTGTTTATGATTCCCAATTTCTAAAGAAATTATACCTATAGGTCATGTCATTTCTTTGTTATATTTTGTAATGAATATTTTTTAACTTTGATGTAATATCAATATATATAAATTATGGTTTATTATAAACTATTTCAAAAATTAAAAATAAAAAATAAATAAACATGATTAAAAAAATTATATTTAAAAAATCATTTATAATTAAAAATATGTTTTTTTATCCATGACACAAAATATTATATATATTAAAATTAAAACATCTACATTTTGCATTTATATTTACAAAAAAAATATAATTATTATACTCAAAGGAAAGTGGAAATAAGTTGACCCATTTTATAATTTTTTATGATTATGTATAAAATATATTAATAAAATTAAATTTGGAAAAGTTTTGAGTTGATTTTGAGACCTTATCATGTTGTTTTTAACCTTAATTACCTGATTTACCTTTATCATGGTGAGAAAAATGTATTATATTTACCATCCATAATGAAAAAAATATAAGGGAATTACTTACAAAATTTGAACCTCTTGATTAAAAATATATGATCCATTTTTCAAGATTTAATTCCTATAATTAGTATAAATTAATTTAATACTAAAATGAAAAATTCAATGAAAAGAATATTTAGAAAAATATGTTTCTAAGACCAAAAATGAACTTATATCAAATTCAGGTATAAATATTATTTCTATGTAATTAATTACATTATTTCTAAATAATGGTGATTTATGTTAACTAAATATAAAAATAAAATAATAATTAAAATTTTTAATAAAAAGAAATTGAAGTTTTACAAAAATCATTATTTTTCACTATACACTAAAATGAGTCTTTTTTAAAAAATCAAAAAATTTCACAATAATAAAATTTTAAAATATTAATTTAAAAAATAATATCCTATTTATAAAATGTAATTTCTAAATTTATATAAATTAATTATAATATTCACTTAAAAATCAATAAAAATATTTTTGAAGAAAACATATTTTTGAAGCAGAAAAATGTCTTTACAAAAAAATTGAGTTCCTATTTCCTAAGAATTGGTTAGTACATTTGTATTATGTATGACCTTTATATATATTTCATAATGTGGATCATATTATTCACACCATGTAACACCCCAAGCTTCTATGGTACGTTTCCCTTCGAATAATGCGATAGCGTGTGTTGTACGCAACCTCGAGTTCTAACACACACCACAACTAATTAAACTAGCCATTGTGAATAGTAATACCTACTTTTTGAAATCATATATATTCAATATTTCAAAATGGACTTCATTTTTAGATTCGTAATATCAAAATTATCCTAGGGTGAAATTTTGGTACATTTCGGATAACTTTCATATTTTGATGAATAGTGAAAATTACTAAATTTTAATTAAAAACAACTTTTTTAATCAAAATAATTAATAGTGATAAATTATGAATTTGAGTGGTTTTAAAGTATATTTAGAATATATTTTTACCATTTAATATAATGTTGGTCATTGGAGATAATTTTACAATTAAACCGAACATAAACAAGTGTCAATCTTTTGATAGTTATTACCTCTTAAAAACACGCTTTTTGTTTTGACAGCGGGAATTAATTTTAAATTAATTTCTGCCACTTATGTGTTTTGAATTTAGGAAAATGGATTCCATATTTGGAATCAGGATGTTCAAATTGTGTAAATAGGTAACTTTTATTTTTAGACATTTTGAATAGTTACTGTGGTAAATATTTTATTTACCATGGTTAAAGGGTAAATCCGGTAAATAAGGGTTAAAAAAATAATATTATAATAATACTAAATTACCCTAAAACGTGTCTTAACCCTATTGGTTGATACATGGTCGACCATGGGCATCTTTGGGTCTATTTTGGGACCCCATGGATCCACTTGTAAGTGATAATGACACATTATATTAATAAAGTTAAAATAAAAATAAAAATGGCATAAGCTTACATCTTTTAGAAGAAGAATTTTTACATAGGGTTATACATGTTGGATTTTCGATTATAAATATTCATTAGAAATCTAAAACGATTTCCTACATAATGATATTTTATTTATAATTTTTAGACATTACATAATTTATTTTATTTATGACACAATGATGATGCAGTAATTACTAAAATAGTGAAAAATTAAAATAATTGATCTTATAAATACCCAAATAATTATAATATGAAACTTTTAATGAATTAAACTAATTTTCTATGATAATATGATATATTAGGATTGGTTTAATTTACTTTTTTAGAAGTAATCAATCTGTTAGGAGTTTCACAAAAATCAACTATTGAATAGTGTCAAAGTTGACATAAAAGAGTTCTTAAAACAAATATTATATTATTAATTGATATTAAATTCCTAAAAATCTAAGGTTCGGCCAAGAGACTTATATTATGATAGGTTCCTCATTAATGGACCACTTGGGGGTCGCTTGGATGTATATAGTAAGTTTATTAACCATATTATATAAAAATACAAAGAGACATTGTAAAAGTGAAACTAATTAACTTAGAGTTAATACTTAAAGATAAGGTTAATATAAGTACCCAAACCTGTCTAAATTCTATTGGTTGAGTGGTTTTCGACCTATCCCCACCTTTACCTTTGAATAGTCAACTTTGGAGCCATTAGAAACTGAATATGAATTTATTATAAATTAATATTTCTAGCTTTTCCAAAGGTGCCCCTCACCCCTCTTATAAAAGGGCACTCCTCCTTCTCATTTCTTCACACCTCTCAAGCCACTTGGATCGTCCAAACTCTGCCCAACTAAGCTCCCCACATACCTCTCCTCCTCCTTGAAGCTTCCCCTTAGGCAGAAAGCATTTCAAGAAGTCCTTTGGTTCCAACCAAAGTGAGTTACCTAAATTAAAGGTAACGATTTCTCTTAAATTATTTTCATTTATTTTGCTTCTCCAACCCCCAAACTCTTTTTATTTCCTTTCTTTTGTAACAACACCAGTATCCTCAATATACTAGGATGTTGTTATAAGAAGGATTCAAACTACACATACCCACAACTCCATCTAATGGATGATGAACATAATGTTTCTGTGGATGGCAAACTAACGCCTCACGAAACGATGATTGTTCAAATACATCTTACCACCTCTCATGGTGGCCATTATGATGGCACTGTAATTAAATATGATATTAATGATATATATTTTATATATAAGCTTCTGTAATTCCATTTTATTTCATACCATTATTCGTTTCATGTTGTATATACATACGATAATTTCATTTGAGGAAGTGCAGACTACCGCCCCCTTAAAATGATATGACTCGTTCATACCACACATGGAACGTATAAAGGATGGTGTTAATGAACTTAAGTAACATATATAAAATATTATATTATACTGTAATAGTAATATACCTATGTATCATTTGGATTCGATTCTTTTAAAATAAAAATTAAATGGAAGTAGCGTTCGTGCGTACGTACGGACTACCGTCTCCACGAACGCGATAAGATTCATTCTCCATCGTATCCATTCAAGTATAATTATCATTTAATGATTTAAAAATGATGTTTAAGGACTTGATATCATTCTGGATATGAATAAGATACAACAAACATGACTTATGTAACAAAACATATAAAAGAAAATGAGTAAGTTAACACCCGAAACGACGATAATTCTAAGATATTATTAACAAATCAATGTTAAAAGATCATATATGATATCATATTAATATATATGATTCTTGTATAATTTAATAACAATTATTTCACCATTATACAGGAGGTTAACCCACCCCAACCAAGGAAAAGTACAAGGTAAGGGTTATTTCACAATCTCTTCATTATCCGAGGTTGTTTATACGTAATAATCTACTGGGATCTCTTTATCATCCACATCCATGTTTCTTAAAAATGTATTTCAAAACATTTTTACTATTTACAAGAATATGGGTTAAAGTCATTTATACCCTTGTTTGACTTTTTATAAGAGGTTTATAAAGGAATCTTTCCGTCGTTTTCAAAACAAGGTCCTTTTTAACCTTTTCGACAGAATTGAGGTAAGAATGTTTTTTTTAACTTATACGGCGGGTGCGGTTATTTTCCGCCGTTATAAAATCGTCGAAGCTTTCCATACAAGCTTATAAGAATATTTTCAAAGAAAATGTTTTATTTTATATGGATCTTAAATGATTTCAAAATAAAAGGAGATACTTCTTTAAAAAGAATTTTGATTTCATCTATGTCAACATCCTTTGATGGATTTTAAGATTATTTGAAGTTGATTTATTATGATACAAAACTTCTATATTGTATTGAAGGTTTTGTGATATGTTTGACTGTGGATATGCTATTTTTATACCATTCATAGTTTATGGTGAAATTATTGACATTTCGTATGCTAGTTTTAATCCGAATGTTTATGTTATGTTTAAACCTTTTCATATGGGAATGCATTGGACTTAATAAGTGACGGGTGGAGCCCGCTATAGCTCCTCGATGCATCGGTAGGTCTCATGAGACAAACTAGTGTCTTGGCACAAGGCCTTGACAAAATCTTATTTGTAGTCTTGGCACGAGGCCTTGGCTATGTGGTTATGATAGTCTGGCATTATGCATTCCAACATTATGAAAGTGGTTATTGATATTGCATGTGATTATTCGATTAGTAGAATATCCATGTGAACAAGTAAATGGAATTATTTCATTTTACTTTTGCCATACTATGTTGAAGTTCAATTTTAAAAGGCTTTTGTTTTAGTAATTCATTTACTTAAATGTTTATGCTTATTTTGAATGTTCCGCTATATTGTTATCCTTACTGGGCATTTGAGCTCACCCCTTTTCTATGTTTTATTTTTCCCAGGTAGTGAAGAAGTAATTTATGAATGACTTGCAGGGATATTATGAGGGGTTAATAGTGTGGATATGAAGACTTTGTTGTTGTAGTAGTTTTTCACTTTGAAATGTAATGTAAAACTTTATGATTATATCTAGTGTTTCCAAGGCTACTAAACCAATCGGTCTTTCGGGATTTGATCTTTCTTGTGATCATGCCAATGTTACGTAAATAATGCACCGACTCTGGGTAACTGGGGTCGGGGCGTTACAGTTGGTATCAGAGGAAGTTTAGTACAAACCTTGGAAGCTAGATTTAGATAAACTCTGATTAGAGCACGTAGACTTAAGATGAACTTTGAGGATTAGTATAGAAGAACTTCCTAGAATTTTGGTATTGTAGAGATTTTGTGAGTTTTCCGAGCAATACATCCCTGTCTGGATACGAGCAGGTAGAGGCGGCTCTGGCACAGATGTACCTAGGGCTAAAACCCGAAAACACCGCTTTGAGCTAGACTCGAACGGGAACTGGTGCACGACAACGGGCCTTGCTGCACTCTTGGTTACGACACTCCCGGGGGATATGCTTAGGATAACTCTCATTTTCTTTACAAATCATTATGAAGGGTTTATGAGTATATACTTCCTCAAAGAAAACATTTTTATGATTATGGATTATATCCATAAATAGTTCAATTTATGTTAAGTGTTTTATAAGTATGGGATTATGTATTTTGATTCATAAACTGATCTAGTTTATGCCATTGTTTAGAAATGGCGCCTAGTGGAAGAAATGGAAACCGTATCAATGCACGCACTCCATGTAGGGATTTCCCTCCTGCTAAAGATAATTATAGTGGGGCTGGTGATGCAACTGGTGCTGATCAGCTAATCACCATACTGGGACAACTTACTCAGGTTATGAATAATAACCTTACCCGTATGGAGCACACTGATCCGCAGCGTGGAGGATCAATGTTAGATCGATTCATAAGACAACAACCACCAACGTTCAATGGGAATACAAATCCCTTAGTAGCTGAGCAATGGATATTTTCCCTAGAGAAAATATTTCAGGCTTTGGGGTGCAGTGAAAGGGAAAAAGTTATCATGGCAGTTTACCGCCTCACTGGAGATGCTGATCAATGGTGGTCATTGATTCAAAATACGAAGGAAGATGATGAAGTATCAAATATGGAATGGAGGGAGTTCAAAGATCTGTTTTTAGAGAAATACTTTCCTCGCGACCATCGAGCAGATATGGAAAGACAATTTCTGAGTCTGAGACAAAAGGAGGATGAGAATGTCACAAAGTATGAGGCTAACTTTACAAGGTTAGCGAGGTACGCTGGTGATTATATTCGCAACCCAAGAAGTAAGATTGATCGTTTCTTTGATGGGTTAAAACCATTTCTCCGTCGAGCATTAGTCTCACAATCATTTTCATCGTACGAAGACATTGTCTCATGTGCTATCAAGACCGAAAAGGAATTCTCTAAGTCTTATGACTTTAAAGCAAAGCAAGAGAAGAAGAGACCTGCTGATCAATCTGGGAATGGAAATAAGGGGAATAAGGGAAAGGTTGAATATCCATCTTGTGGTAAGTGCGGGAAGAAACACCCCGGTGCTTGCCTGAAGGGAATGGGAGTCTGTTACAAGTGTGGTGAAAAAGGACACCAAGCTCATGATTGCAAGGGGAAGAAGGAAGCTGCCAACGTTCAGTGCTACAATTGCAGGGAGATGGGGCATTATGCAAATGCATGTCCTAAGCGTCAGGAGAACTTACCTCAGAAAAGGCCAAGGGATCAAGGCCAGGCTTATGCTATCACTACTGCTGAGGTAGAAGCTCCGAAAGATGTGGTGGCAGGTAATTTAATGGTTTCCTCAAGTTTAGCAAATGCATTATTTGATTCTGGATCATCGCATTGTTTCATATCTTCCCAGTTTGCTAAGAAAATTAGATATTTCCAATTTGATTTAATAAGGGAGTTGTCAGCTAAAACTCCTAAGGGAAATATCATTGCAATAAAGTTTTGTGAATCAGTCCCCATTAGAGGACATAAATTTTCTTTATCTTCTGATCTCATCATCATACCTATGATTGAGTTTGATATAATCCTCGGTATGGACTGGCTTTCGGACTATGATGCGAAGATTTATTGTAAGAAGAAAGAGGTTACGATTCTTGATGATAATGATAAGGAACACCTTATTTTTAGAGCAGAATCATCACCACCTAATTCTTATTTAGACCCACCCCCAGTAGCTCAACTTAATTCAATTATTGGGGAGGAAGAGAATGAAGTAACTATCGGTGAGGAAAGGAATGTTCAAATAGAGGATGTACCTGTTGTGAAAGAATTTGTAGATGTATTTCCGGAAGATTTACCTGGACATCCTCCAGAACGAGAAGTTGAGTTTTCCATTGATTTGATTCCTGGATCAAGGCCTATATCAAAGACCCCTTATAGAATGGCCACTGTAGAATTAGTCGAACTAAAGAAACAACTAGAGGAACTGAGTAATAAGGGATTTATTCGCCCTAGTGTTTCTCCATGGGGAGCCCCTGTTCTTTTTGTTAAAAAGAAAGATGGATCTATGAGGTTATGTATCGACTATAGGGAGATCAATGCTATAACGATAAAGAACAAGTATACCCTACCTCGTATTGATGATTTATTTGACCAACTGCATGGAGCTCAATACTTTTCAAAGATTGAACTTCGATCTGGATACCATCAGTTGTGTGTGAAGAAGGAAGAAATTCCGAAAACAGCATTTCGAACCAGGTACGGGCATTACGAGTTTACTGTAATGCCGTTTGGATTGACTAATGCACCCTCTGTATTCATGGATCTAATGAATAGAGTTTTCAAGGAGTATCTCGATGAATTTGTGGTGGTATTTATTGATGATATCTTGGTATACTCCAAAACCTACGAAGATCATGAAAATCACTTGCGCATTATCTTGAAGACTCTGAGGAGGCATGAATTATATGGGAAGTTTAGCAAGTGTGAATTCTGGCTTCAGGAGATTTCTTTTCTTGGCCATATTGTCTCTAAAGATGGAATCTCTGTTGATCCTTCTAATACCAAGGCAATCCAAGAATGGCCAGTACCTACGAGTATAACTGAGGTACGTAGTTTTATTGGTTTGGCAGGTTATTATCGACGTTTTGTCCATAATTTTGCCCGATTGGCTAACCCATTAACGAAGCTCACACGTAAAGGGGTTAAATTTGTTTGGACAAAAGAGTTTGAAGAATGTTTCGAAGAACTGAAGAGAAGATTAGTCAATGCTCCTATATTGACTCTACCATTGGGGAATGATGGGTTCGTTATTTATAGTGATGCATCAAAGAAGGGACTTGGCTGTGTCCTTATGCAGAATGATAGAGTTATTGCCTATGCATCACGACAGTTGAAAATTCATGAACAAAACTATCCTACTCATGATCTTGAGTTAGCAGCTGTGATCTTTGCTTTGAAGATATGGAGGCACTACCTCTATGGGGAAAAATGTGAGATTTATACTGATCACAAGAGTTTGAAGTATATTTTATCACAAAAAGAACTCAACATGAGGCAAAGGAGATGGCTTGAATTACTCAAGGATTATGATTGTACGATACACTACCACCCGGGGAAAGCAAACAAGGTGGCAGATGCTTTGAGAAGAAAAGACCATGGAGTTTTGAACATGATGAGAATTGAAAGGGATCCAATTTTCATGGATCTAGTGAAGATGGACATGGGAATAACCAGGGAAGGTGAAACATCAATGCTTTTTCAAATGGTTGCCAAACCATCTTTACTAGAAAGGATTAAGAGTTCTCAGACCGATGATGAAGAATTTCAGAAGAAGATTAAAGCTGTGAATGATGGGAGATTGAGAGACTTTGTGTATGAAGATGGGATTTTGAAATTTGGGAAGAGACTTTGTGTTCCCGATTCACCTGATCTAAAAAGGGAATTGCTGGATGATGCTCATAGTTCCAATTTCTCTATACACCCTGGGAGCACCAAAATGTATAGAGATTTGAAGGAACATTTTTGGTGGGACAACATGAAGAGGGAGATTGCTGATTTTGTGTCAAGATGTATGGTTTGTCAACAAGTGAAAGCTGGAAGGCAACAGCCTGGAGGAGTCATGCAACCTCTTCCCATACCGGAGTGGAAATGGGACAATATTACGATGGACTTTGTCATGGGGCTACCAAAGACTCCTAGAAGGAATGGTGCAATATGGGTTATTGTTGATCGTCTTACCAAGTCAGCACATTTTCTTGCTATAAGAGAAGATCTACCCCTGGAACGTCTAGCAAGACTATATATTAATGAAGTTGTGAGACTTCATGGAGTACCCTTATCAATTGTTTCTGATCGTGATCCCCGTTTTACTTCAAGATTCTGTAAAAGTCTTCAGAAATCCCTGGATACTGAACTTTATTTGAGCACTGCTTACCACCCTCAGACAGACGGACAATCAGAACGGACTATTCAAACCTTAGAAGACATGTTGAGATCTTGCTCACTTGACTTTCAGGGTATGTGGGATCAATATTTACCTCTGGTAGAATTTTCCTATAACAATAGCTTCCATTCGAGTATTCAGATGTCACCATATGAAGCATTATATGGAAAGAGATGTCGTACACCAACCTATTGGGATGATGTTGGTGAAAGAAAACTTATAGGCCCAGAACTGGTGGAGGAGACGGTGGAAAAGGTGAAGGTAATCCAAAATCACATCAAAGCAGCTCAAAGTAGGCAGAAGAGCTATGCCGATAATCGAAGGAAGGATTTGGAATTTCAAGTCGGTGATCATGTTTTCCTGAAGGTATCTCCGTGGAAGGGAGTCATACGTTTTGGTAAGAAAGGTAAATTGAGTCCCAGGTACATTGGACCTTTCGAAATTCTAGAACGAATTGGGGTTGTAGCTTACCGATTGGCAATGCCGCCAAGTCTCTCCAAAGTTCACGATGTGTTCCACGTATCTCTATTGAGGAAATACATGCCTGATCCAACGCATGTACTCACCTATGAGGAATTAGAACTGGAACCCGATCTGTCTTATTGCGAAGAGCCCGTCAGGATTCTCGATACAAGAGAACAAGTACTGAGAAACCGGACGACGCGTCTGGTAAAAGTTTTGTGGAGAAACCATAAGATGGAAGAGGCAACGTGGGAACCCGAGGAACTTATGATGAAGAACCACCCGAGTCTTTTTATGCAGTAATACCCTAGAAATTGCGAGGACGCAATTATTTGAAGGAGGGGAGAATGTAACACCCCAAGCTTCTATGGTACGTTTCCCTTCGAATAATGCGATAGCGTGTGTTGTACGCAACCTCGAGTTCTAACACACACCACAACTAATTAAACTAGCCATTGTGAATAGTAATACCTAATTTTTGAAATCATATATATTCAATATTTCAAAATGGAATTCATTTTTAGATTCGGAATATCAAAATTACCCTAGGGTGAAATTTTGGTACATTTCGGATAACTTTCATATTTTGATGAATAGTGAAAATTACTAAATTTTAATTAAAAACAACTTTTTTAATCAAAATAATTAATGGTGATAAATTATGAATTTGAGTGGTTTTAAAGTATATTTAGAATATATTTTTACCATTTAATATAATGTTGGTCATTGGAGATAATTTTACAATTAAACCGAACATAAACAAGTGTCAATCTTTTGATAGTTATTACCTCTTAAAAACACGCTTTTTGTTTTGACAGCGGGAATTAATTTTAAATTAATTTCTGCCACTTCTGTGTTTTGAATTTAGGAAAATGGATTCCATATTTGGAATCAGGATGTTCAAATTGTGTAAATAGGTAACTTTTATTTTTAGACATTTTGAATAGTTACTGTGGTAAATATTTTATTTACCATGGTTAAAGGGTAAATCCGGTAAATAAGGGTTAAAAAAATAATATTATAATAATACTAAATTACCCTAAAACGTGTCTTAACCCTATTGGTTGATACATGGTCGACCATGGGCATCTTTGGGTCTATTTTGGGACCCCATGGATCCACTTGTAAGTGATAATGACACATTATATTAATAAAGTTAAAATAAAAATAAAAATGGCATAAGCTTACATCTTTTAGAAGAAGAATTTTTACATAGGGTTATACATGTTGGATTTTCGATTATAAATATTCATTAGAAAGCTAAAACGATTTCCTACATAATGATATTTTATTTATAATTTTTAGACATTACATAATTTATTTTATTTATGACACAATGATGATGCAGTAATTACTAAAATAGTGAAAAATTAAAATAATTGATCTTATAAATACCCAAATAATTATAATATGAAACTTTTAATGAATTAAACTAATTTTCTATGATAATATGATATATTAGGATTGGTTTAATTGACTTTTTTAGAAGTAATCAATCTGTTAGGAGTTTCACAAAAATAAACTATTGAATAGTGTCAAAGTTAACATAAAAGAGTTCTTAAAAAAAATATTATATTATTAATTGATATTAAATTCCTAAAAATCTAAGGTTCGGCCAAGAGACTTATATTATGATAGGTTCCTCATTAATGGACCACTTGGGGGTCTCTTGGATGTATATAGTAAGTTTATTAACCATATTATATAAAAATACAAAGAGACATTGTAAAAGTGAAACTAATTAACTTAGAGTTAATACTTAAAGATAAGGTTAATATAAGTACCCAAACCTGTCTAAATTCTATTGGTTGAGTGGTTTTCGACCTATCCCCACCTTTACCTTTGAATAGTCAACTTTGGAGCCATTAGAAACCGAATATGAATTTATTATAAATTAATATTTCTAGCTTTTCCAAAGGTGCCCCTCACCCCTCTTATAAAAGGGCACTCCTCCTTCTCATTTCTTCACACCTCTCAAGCCACTTGGCTCGTCCAAACTCTGCCCAACTAAGATCCCCACATCCCTCTCCTCCTCCTTGAAGCTTCCCCTTAGGCAGAAAGCATTTCAAGAAGTCCTTTGGTTCCAACCAAAGTGAGTTACCTAAATTAAAGGTAACGATTTCTCTTAAATTATTTTCATTTATTTTGCTTCTCCAACCCCCAAACTCTTTTTATTTCCTTTCTTTTGTAACAACACCAGTATCCTCAATATACTAGGATGTTGTTATAAGAAGGATTCAAACTACACATACCCACAACTCCATCTAATGGATGATGAACATAATGTTTCTGTGGATGGCAAACTAACGCCTCACGAAATGATGATTGTTCAAATACATCTTACCACCTCTCATGGTGGCCATTATGATGGCACTGTAATTAAATATGATATTAATGATATATATTTTATATATAAGCTTCTGTAATTCCATTTTATTTCATACCATTATTCGTTTCATGTTGTATATACATACGATAATTTCATTTGAGGAAGTGCAGACTACCGCCCCCTTAAAATGATATGACTCGTTCATACCACACATGGAACGTATAAAGGATGGTGTTAATGAACTTAAGTAACATATATAAAATATTATATTATACTGTAATAGTAATATACCTATGTATCATTTGGATTCGATTCTTTTAAAATAAAAATTAAATGGAAGTAGCGTTCGTGCGTACGTACGGACTACCGTCTCCACGAACGCGATAAGATTCATTCTCCATCGTATCCATTCAAGTATAATTATCATTTAATGATTTAAAAATGATGTTTAAGGACTTGATATCATTCTGGATATGAATAAGATACAACAAACATGACTTATGTAACAAAACATATAAAAGAAAATGAGTAAGTTAACACCCGAAACGACGATAATTCTAAGATATTATTAACAAATCAATGTTAAAAGATCATATATGATATCATATTAATATATATGATTCTTGTATAATTTAATAACAATTATTTCACCATTATACAGGAGGTTAAACCACCCCAACCAAGGAAAAGTACAAGGTAAGGGTTATTTCACAATCTCTTCATTATCCGAGGTTGTTTATACGTAATAATCTACTGGGATCTCTTTATCATCCACATCCATGTTTCTTAAAAATGTATTTCAAAACATTTTTACTATTTACAAGAATATGGGTTAAAGTCATTTATACCCTTGTTTGACTTTTTATAAGAGGTTTATAAAGGAATCTTTCCGTCGTTTTCAAAACAAGGTCCTTTTTAACCTTTTCGACAGAATTGAGGTAAGAATGTTTTTTTTAACTTATACGGCGGGTGCGGTTATTTTCCGCCGTTATAAAATCGTCGAAGCTTTCCATACAAGCTTATAAGAATATTTTCAAAGAAAATGTTTTATTTTATATGGATCTTAAATGATTTCAAAATAAAAGGAGATACTTCTTTAAAAAGAATTTTGTTTTCATCTATGTCAACATCCTTTGATGGATTTTAAGATTATTTGAAGTTGATTTATTATGATACAAAACTTCTATATTGTATTGAAGGTTTTGTGATATGTTTGACTGTGGATATGCTATTTTTATACCATTCATAGTTTATGGTGAAATTATTGACATTTCGTATGCTAGTTTTAATCCGAATGTTTATGTTATGTTTAAACCTTTTCATATGGGAATGCATTGGACTTAATAAGTGACGGGTGGAGCCCGCTATTGCTCCTCGATGCATCGGTAGGTCTCATGAGACAAACTAGTGTCTTGGCACAAGGCCTTGACAAAATCTTATTTGTAGTCTTGGCACGAGGCCTTGGCTATGTGGTTATGATAGTCTGGCATTATGCATTCCAACATTATGAAAGTGGTTATTGATATTGCATGTGATTATTCGATTAGTAGAATATCCATGTGAACAAGTAAATGGAATTATTTCATTTTACTTTTGCCATACTATGTTGAAGTTCAATTTTAAAAGGCTTTTGTTTTAGTAATTCATTGCCTTAAATGTTTATGCTTATTTTGAATGTTCCGCTATATTGTTATCCTTACTGGGCATTTGAGCTCACCCCTTTTCTATGTTTTATTTTTCCCAGGTAGTGAAGAAGTAATTTATGAATGACTTGCAGGGATATTATGAGGGGTTAATAGTGTGGATATGAAGACTTTGTTGTTGTAGTAGTTTTTCACTTTGAAATGTAATGTAAAACTTTATGATTATATCTAGTGTTTCCAAGGCTACTAAACCAATCGGTCTTTCGGGATTTGATCTTTCTTGTGATCATGCCAATGTTATGTAATTAATGCATCGAATCTGGGTAGCTGGGGTCGGGGCGTTACACACCAGCATAGTTAACTACTAGGTTATAACTATGACATTTAAATATTAATATTTAATGGTTCGTTTAAGATCAGTGTTGCATGTTGTATACACTATTGAACACAGCATTATTTTCAATATATAAAGGTGTTACACCTCCTCAACAATATTTTGAATCCAAACCAATCAAAGAAAAATAGGAATAAAAGTAATATTAAGTTGAATATGAACCAAAAAAAGAAGTGGGGAGGACTGTCACTACATATTAAGGTAACTTCTTGAATATATTCAAGGGTAGATAGATAAAGAAGAAGAATAACCAACTAAAATTTTTACTAACTAAGAAAATGTTGAACAAGAACAGGGAGTAGATATAGAAAATAAAGAATTTGAGGAGATGGTAGTGGAAATAAAATACGTCATTAGAGAATTTGAACAAATACAGCTTGTGTTTGAAGAAGAATAATAATTTCACCAAATATGGATGGAATTTTAACTTCTTCTCCCAACACTCAAACTGTCTAGATTTTGGATACCCTCTTAAACTTTCTTGTTGATTTTAATGATATGGATACAAGCAGCATAATATGTTCTTAAAAGTTAAAATTAGTTCAAGCTAATATTTTTAGATTTATATCAAACTCCCATCAGATAATAAAGGTAATTTTTGAGCTAAATATCCATAAAAAGAGCATCTTTCAAGAGGCAACCTGATTTTTTGTTTATTTTATAGGACCATATTTTTTACTACTTTTCTAGGAATTTATTTTATAATAGGAATTTAATTTTTGAATTTATGATCAATTCCTATTATCTTTTTGAGTTTTATTGAATGTACATTATGATTTTGATGCATTTTTTTGTTTTCTTAGGTTCATATCAAAGGAGCAATGTAGGAACCAAGAGAAGAGATTAGTATCAACTGAATATGTTGCAGGATATTCACAACATGAAAGTTTATTTCACATCATAAACTCTATATAATATAACCTACTCAAAAGAGTCATCAAATTTCATGATTGTAAACCCATTCCACCATGAAAAAATGGTAGTAAGATTTTTATTTTTTTATTTTTCCTTAAGAATCCACTACATACTATAATTTATTTTTAGAGATATAAATTAGTTATATGTATACCCCACAATTATTGTTTTTTTAATTAACCAATCATGGAGACAAATAACACTTAGGATACATATACTTCCATTTTTTAGATTTATTTTTCAATAATATTGAATGATTAAAATGAGGAATTGAATAGTTAGAGATAAACATGGGGATTTTTCTTCAAAAAATCATGGTTTAGGGTACTTATTAATTCTTATAAATATAATTTCTCTTATATTTTCAATGCTTTGAAATTTTTAAATTTGTGATAACTAATTTTTTATCAGTGTGAATTTACAGAAGTTATTATCCCAATAACATTTTTCCCATTCCTGTGATATTTTTTGAGCCCAATATTTCTATTCTATTCATTATCATAATTCTTGAGAGACATGGACATTATTGTTTCTATAAATTTATTTACATTTTGTTGATGTTATGATTGTAAAAATTCATATTTAATATTATTGAGTATTTTTTTGTTTTATCCCTTTATCCTTGGATACACCTTTACATTTATACCACTTAATCCCATAAAATCAATGAATAACCTTTGATCGGGATGATCCATATTGCAATCTAACTTTATCCTTCCCTACCCATACTCCTTTTATTTTTCATGATATTCAAATGTTTAAGTGTGGGAGAGGGGTTTTACATGGTTGAAATAAGTAATTTACATTGAGGATAAATGTTGAGGGTATGGGAATTAGGGAAAAGGTTCATAATTGTTATTCATTTTATTCTATTGTGCACCCCTCTTGAATAAAAACATGAAAAAAATTGGTCGTGTCTTGGAAAATTAAAAAAAACACCTTTTATTAACTAGTGTTATTATTATAACTATTAAAAATAGTATCGTGAGAAGATCATTTATAGTTGTGTAGCGAATTTGAGATTTTTCTCAATCATAACATTTGAAAAAACTGAAAAAAAATAAATAAAGAAAATGGGGGAAGCTCAAGAGTGTGTTTGGTTCTTTGTATTCATTGAATCATGAGACTGCATTTAGTTTATTATTTGTAAAGGGTGGTATCATATTGATGGGATAATTTTTAAATGATATTTTATTAAATATCATGAAAATTACTTTATAGAAGTTCCCCGTTAGAGATTTACTTGATTTTACATCAATTACCAACCAACCCTAAAGTCATAGAGTCATTTTAACCTAGTTAAAAAGACCTCATGATTAATTTTTATTTTTGTCTATGTGGGGTTTAGAAGGTAGATAAATTGAAATACTATGGTAAAGATCATGATTCTAGGTATAAGAAAAACTCTATTTACATTTGTGCCTTCAGTGATGAGTGAAAATATTTAAAGTGAGGTCAATTATAAGTGGTGTACACATTAATTATGAATTTAAAAATGTGAATGGAATGAAGTATATGCATTGAAATTTCAAAATATAAAAGGTAAAATATATTATTGACTTATTTACTTGAAAATAGAGGAGTTGGTGAAATTTTCTACTTTGATTATTAAACATTTGATTTCCCATTGACAATCATTTAATTGGTTGATATTAGTATCTGAAAATTGATGTGATAGGATTCCTATGTAATATATGTTGAGATTTAATTATTTAGGATAATAATGAGTTCATATGGGGGGGTATTTTATATGTATATTTCATGAATAGATCTTTTATAGTTTAAACTATTAAATATCATTTACAATCAAAAAAAATTTCCCAAATATTCATTTTTTATTCATTTTATGGAAGGGATTCGTTTGAGAAAATGAAATATAGAAAGTAAGGAGATGAAGCCACTTTGTGATGCAACCCAACACCAAAAAATTAGATTTAGTAGTGGCAAAATAGTCAAAGTTGATTGGTAATCATGGTGTAAACCATTAATTCATGCCATAAGTTATGACACGTAAATGACATCCATCATATGAGTCCCATTTAGGATATGAATAAAAGGTGATTATATTCATTCACATCATGAATATTATGTCATGATATTAATGGGTATATCCTAACATTTATCAAAAATCAATTCAACATGTCACGCCACGAGAGAAAAATTCAGGCTATGAAATGTTTAAATAAAAACACATGAAGGAAAGATTATGCTGATTAACATTATGAATCATCATTCACAGTGTAAAATTTTGAGAAAAGTATATCTAGGGATGTGGGGCCATAAAATAATTATATTAAGGAATCATTCACCTCAGGAACTTGAGTCATTAACTAATTCAAAAATATGATCTTTTATAAATCTTGGGTGGATCTCATTTGAATTAACCAGGGCAACCAATATGTGATCAGGATGAATTCAAAGATACTTTTTGACCTTAATTATAACCAAAGTGATATATATGCCTATAAATAGAAGGGGAGAATCTAAAAAAGAATATGGATACCTAAGCTTGGGGTAAGGCGTTATGCTATTGTAGATTCCTTCACCAGACTATCTCAACAATTTTTATATGATTTTTATTTTCTATTTATTTTATCACCATCTCATACATATAATTAGGGGTGATTTATTTCATGTCATGGTTATTCCAATGAAGTATAATTGATGTGTTATGTGTTTCATTTTGATTAAATAATTTATCTTAGGGTTTTTCTCATTCGTCTATTTTTTCATATCTCTTCCTCCATTAGTATTTAATGCATGATTATTATCTTATAGGTGAGTTAGGGAGTGATTTTTAATGCATTAACTAGTGTGTCATTTCAATAAATTCCATTGGGGTAATTGAATTTTATGTTTAAATATAGATTCATATTAACTTAGTTTTGATTATTCTAAGTACTTGATCATAGGAAATGGAGAGTCTTGAGATAGAGAGTGTCTACCCAGACCAGGAATTCACTTAGACCCAATTCTAACAACCGGATAATTGTTTACTCGTTATTTTATGCATTATTACTTCACAAACCTATATTTTTTAATTACCAAAAAATATTGTATTACTTGTATACCTATTACTCTCAAATCCACATGATCAGTATTTTAGATTTTATTCCAAGAATCATTCATAGTTATAGGACTTAATTACTAAATTATTGTTTTATATAACTTAATCCTTATGGAATCAACCTCAGAACTTGAAATATCTTATACTACTTAATTATATATTTAGTGATTTATTGTTTCATGCACATAAAAAAATTTCTAAATCTAGTATCCTTAAAATAATTAATTAAACCCTTAGGTTGTATCATAAAATATAGTCAGGAAATCCTTAGGAAGGATGTAGAGGAGTAAAGATGAGTATATTTATATGAAGGATTTGGGTAAAGTCTTATCTTCTAAAATATTCAAGAATTTTAACTATTATGATTGGTATGATTACCTACCTAAATTACTAATTGGTTAGATGAATGAAAAGTTAGACTCATGGATTAGTAAAATATGGATCTTTTCTCCCAAAATAGATATGATGTTCAGGGTTACCATTTTAGTTAGATTACTTTCATTAAAATTCCATGGTGAAAAGATTTAAAACATAATAATCATTTGATAAAAACATTTATTATAAATATATATATATATTCACAAACCACCCCAGATACCATGTTACCCTAATAACCAAGCCATTCCTAACATGGCTCAAAGAGTATTCCTGATCTCCATGGGATGGAAACAAGCACCTAGCATTAAACAATATGAAAGTGGGAATTAATTTTTCACAAACATAGGTAAAAATGATATAAAAGTCAGTATGAAAACAATAAAAATACATAGGGATAACTGTACCAGAAGTTAAAGAGGTTTACAAACCCAAAGTACAACAACAAATTACTAGAAAATGGAATAAACAACCCAAGTCCCAATCGACGCAAAACTCCAAGCCCAAAGATCAATAGAAACTACCACCTCCAAGTGGTGTTTTCCCCTTACTTTAACTTGGAAGTAAAAAATATAAAAACATTCAAAGGAATAGGTAATGTGTTACAAAAAATCCTAGTATGGTATCAATAAGAATTCCATAATAAGATTCAAATAATGATTAACCAAATAAATCTTTCAATTTTAAATAAACATACATGGAAGTTCAAAATCATATTTAAAACAAATCATGATTTACATTTCAAATGATGGAAATAGTTTTAAAAAATAGATCAATAAAAATTTATATAATATAGTTTATATGAATTCATAAGGCATGTGTAAAATAGTTTACAAGTAATGGAATATATATCAAAGTATTAACAATGAGCAACATGGTCATTTTCCAAGAGGTATGATAGTTTTAGTTTATGTGATCCTCACACACTTATATAATGAAAACGGTAATGTTCACACACTTCCTTCTTGAATTGGCCAAAGAAGACTAACCAACATCTCACTAGGGATAATATCTTCATATATGTTTATGTTATAGTTATAAATCATCAATATGTTTCTAGGGAATTCCCATACTAGCGTGTTTGTCCCTAATAACTTACAAACTACCTATCCTTTCATGTGGTAAAAAATACATAATGGGAAATTTATTTAAAAAATATTTAAAATAAAATTCAATCCATTTCTCATTTCAATATGTCAGTTTCCATTTAAAAACCAAAATGGGTTTTTAATCAAATCATGCCTTTTTCCAAGATAAAACCAATGGGTTTCTATCAAAACAATTGAATCCATTTCTCTCAAGTATAATTTGAAATAAATTTCAAAAATCAATTTCATAATTCAATTTCCCAATTTAAATTCAAAATTTTAAATTTACACAATTTTCCATCAAATACAAAACACACCTCAATTCAATGGAATTGGGGGTTTTCCCCAATTTCATGCCAAATACAATTCAAATCCCCAATTTAATGGAATTGGTTTTTTAACAATCCAATTGGAAGAATTTGAATTTAAATCAAGAAATTTAATTTAAATCAATAATTTTAATTTAAATAAAAAAAATAGGGTTAAATCAATTGGCCAATCATAAATGGGACCACCTACCTTGGGATTAAGGGATCACAAAACAAAAATCCCTAAATGGGAAACTCCAAAGAAGAACGTCAGAAATGAAGATTCGATAATCAAACCTAGATTAAAGATATAAAAAAACATATATTATATCATCCAAAAACATATAGATCTAAAAAATACTAATAAAGAGAGGAGGATATAGTGGTAGAGAAGGAATGGGAAGAGAAAACTTACCAGGAAAGGACTGAACAGAGATCACATGTCTTTGATCTACCTTGGAAAGGGTTTGGAGGATCCAAAATTGGATCTTGGAAGCACCAAAGACCTAAGAAAATTTTCTGAGTCAAGTTAGTCTCAAGTGGGGTATAAAATGGGGTTCATAAATTTTTAATAAATTTTCAAATTAATTAAAATTCACGTGCACAGTTTCCTAGGCATGGTTTCATGGTTATACAAACTGTTCTCCCTAGTTGTGTATCCCTACTAGTTGGATTACACAGTTTCTCCTTGGTGGGTGAATTGTTTTTCCAACCATACAAAAACCATTAAAACCCTCACTAGCTGGTTTTTCAAGGTTTTTATAACCATGAAAAAACCATGAAAACCATCACTACCTAGGTCTTCAATGTTTTCCCTAGCAGGGTTCATGGTTTGGAAAAATAATGTGCCAATTGTGCATTCCCAAAATCCCTTCAAAATTTCTAAAAAATCGCCTTAATCACTCTTAAATGAAACACATCCAAATCATGATCAAAATAGGGGTATAAGAATACCTGAAAATAGTAATAGTATGTTATAACCTCCCCACCATAGAAACTTTTTATCCCTAGAAATCCTGTTAATAAGCTTCCATGTCAAAAATATAAGGCCACTAATCTCTCATTAATTCCTCCCTCTCCCATGTATCATGAGTATCAAAATCATGTTTCCATAGAACTCGAACCAAAGGTATCTTCCTCCCATGAAGTACCTTGGTTTTATATTCAACTATCATGAATGGATGTTCAGTCCTGAATAAATCTGGCTCGACAACACCATCACTCCATCTCAGCACATGGGATGGCTCAAAAAGATATTTTTTTAGCTATGATACATGGAACACATTGTGTATTGACATCATTTGTGGTGGAAGTTCAAAATGGTAATACACTTTCCCCACCTTCTCAAAAACCTAAAAAGGTACCAAAAAATGAGGAACAATTTTCCCTTACTTCCCAAGGCATCGATGACCCAACTGAGGTGAAATTTTCAAGAACACTTTGTCACCAACTGAGAATTCCAATGGCCTATGATGGTGATAAAAATAATACTTATATCAGATATGTTCCATGAACCTTCTCTGACAAAACAACTGAATCTTTGCTTTTGTCCCTTAAACCAATCTCAAAACAACCAAGTAACTTTCACCATTCTCTGTCCAACACAATGGATATTTTCAAGTTCAGTCATTCAAGTATTCAAAATGAACCATTCTGATAGCATATTGGTAACTATTGTAATAAGAAAACTCAACCATCCCTATATGGTTATCCCAAGCCCCACCAAAGTTGAGAACATAGGCTCAGAGTATATCCTTAAGAATCAGTATAGTTATTTCTATCTAGCCATCTGACTATGGATGGCATGTCGTGATCAAACAGAACTGAGATCCTAGTGCCTCATGAAGGCCTCTCCAAAAATTATAAGTGAACCACGGATCCCTATTAGAGATTATAGTAGATAGAACTCTATAAAAATGAAAAATATATTTAATATAGATATTTCCCATCTCTTTAACTTTGGTTGTATCATAAATGGTTATAAAGTGAGATGATTTGGTTAGACTATCAATCAAAACCCATATCTCATTTTTATTTCTCTAGGTATTTGGAAACTCAACCACAAAGTCCATTGAGATATCATCCCACTTACAAGTAGGCACTAAAAGTGGCTAAAGAAAACCTAAAGGTTTTTTATGCTCGGACTTGAACTTTTGGCACGTATAACAATGAGATATAAATTCAAAAATGCCCCATCTAATACCTGGCTACCAAAATCTGTGCCATATGTCATAGAACATCCTTTTTATTTCTAGGTGCACTACCCACAGGGAATTATGGAAATCCCCCATAATAACTTTCTTGGTGAATAACAATCCCATAAAACAATTATGATAACATAGAATGCCATTTGTGGAGAACAAACACTCATAAATGGTCTCCCCACCATAAAGAGAGTCTCTAATGCTATGGAACTCATCATAAAGTTGTTGTTTCTAAAGGATCTACTTAGGAAGATCGGATGTCAACTGAACACTAGACAAAGAAACCTCAACCCTAAATTCTTGAAATACAATATGAAACTGTAAAAAAATATACATCAAGTTACACTCTTTTGATAATTATTTTATATCCTGGGTAGGAAGTTTCTTACACAAATCATCTAGAATTATATTCCCTTTACTCAGGGTATAGGAGAAGTCAAAATCAAAATATTGAAAGTATTCCACCTAATGCCTCTGGTAGTGATTCAAATATTTTTTAGACAAGATATAACTCAAGATTGTGTGGTCTGAATTCATGGTAAACCTTTCTCCAAAAAGGTAATGCTGCCAACTCTTAAGTGCATGATACACAGCTACAAGTTCAATTTCATAGGTTGGATAATTCTTCTCATGTGCCCTAAGCTGTCGAGAGCCACAGGAAATGACATGATCTCCCTATATAAGAACAGATCCCAAACTTAAACCCAATGAATCATAGAAGACCGCATATCCATACTCGGTCTCTGGAAGAGTCAACACTGGTGCAGTAGTCAAAATACATTTCATCTCAACAAAATAACTTTGACATTTTTCATCCCAAACAAAATTTACTCCCTTCCAAGTTAGAGTAGTCATGAGAGAAGAAAATGTTGAGAAGTCCATAACAAACTGGTGATAACATCCAACTAAACCCAAGAAGTTAATAATCTCAAAAACATTTCATGGTTTTTTCCATTTCATAAAAACTTTCACCTTTTTAGGATCAACTAAAACACCATGTTATGACAACATGTGTCCCAATAACTTCACTTACTAAATCCATAAAACAAATTTCAAGAATCTTTTCATAAAGTTGCTGATTTCTCAAAAATTACAAAATTTCTCTCAAATGACATACATGATCCTCCTCAGACTTAGAGTAAACAAGGATTTCATCCACAAATACCACCACAAAATTATCAAGATACTCATGGAAAATCCATTTCATTAAGGCTATAAAAACTAAAATTGTATTGGTTAGACCAAATGGCATGACAAGGTATTCATAATGGTCATACCTTCTCTGAAAAGTGTTTTTCTAAATGTCATGTTCTTTTACTCTCAAATGATGGTAACTATAGTGAAGATCAATATTTGAGAATCACATTTCCCTATTTAAACTAATCAAATAGATCATCGATCCATGGAAATTGATATTTTTGCTTTACCATGAATCTATAGAGTTTTGGTAATCAACGAAAAGGTGAAGTGACACATCAACATTCTTAGAAAAGAGAACGGGCACTGCCCAAGGTGACACGCTTACACATATAAAGCCTTTCTTTAACAGATCATCCAACTGAGTCTTTAACTATTTCATTTTAGCTGGTGTCATGCGGTAAGAGGGAATATATACCAACTGAATACTTGGCACTAAATTAACATGGATGGGTCTCTGCTTCATGTAGAGATACGCGGAGGAGGGATGGTCCGTGATGGGAATGGCTCTGTTGTGCTGGCCTTTAGCAGCTACCATGGGTTGGGATGCTCTCTTAAAGTATAAATCTGGGATTTTCTCATAGGTATAACACTATGCAGCAGATTTTTTCATTATTGCGCTGAAATTGAATCTGACTTGAAGGTTCTGGTTCGGGCGATCACGGCTAAGGGTGAGATACCGTGGTCTTTGATCTATCTGATCCTTAAATTCATTTTAATGATTCCTAGAGAATGTGTGCTCCAGCATGTCCCAAGAGAAGCCAACTTTGCTACGGATTCCCTTTCCAGAGGCGGTAGTCTGGAGGAACCCTTGCTGATCTACTCGCATTTTGGCTCATTACCCCGGGAATGTAATTTTTTTTGTGCAAGGACATGATTTAGGCCTTCACCACTATAGGCCACCATGAAATGTTGGTTCCGTGTAAGGCTTCTGCCTTTATTTTATAATAAAAAAGAATTTTCAGTCAGTCAGAGGGAAAAACATTAGTAAAATTGATGAAAATTGGAGGGAGATCATCACTCAAAGATTTTGGCTTCAGATCATAAGCAAACATAAATATTACTTTCCCCAATTCTGGATAATAAGGTCAAACTCTAATCATCCTCAAGTCCCATTCTCCCTAAAATACAAGGCACAACCCATCGGGTGTAGTAAAGAAGACCCACCAAATATAAAAATCTATTCAGGATTTATTATCCATGATCCAATCCATCTAGAATATGATGTTAATAGGTTTCATGTAGAGAACCATAAAATACCGAGAAATCTTAATATCTGATAAATAAAAGACACAAGTAGAACTATAGAGACCCACCTCTCTCTTGATTTTGAGGGGTATAGTAATATCCATCACATAAGATAAAATCTCCATAGAAAGATTTATAATATTTACAATATGAGTTGAAATAAATGAATGAGATGCCCCGGTATCAAATAAAGTAATCACTAATGATGAATCTATTGTGATGTTACCTCTCATAGTCACTGGACCCGTATCTGATTCCTCTGGAGAATCTTTTTTTGTATGAATAAGATTCATTCTAGATTCTTATGGATAGAACCCCTTTATTCATGGATAATATAATTACATCGCAGTACATTTTGTCACTAATGAACTCATTATACTATGGGAAGTATAATAGACATTGATGAACTTCTGTAGGTAACCTGAGTATCCACATAAACCACATATCTTGGGTGCCTCGGTGCAAAGCCACTTCATGTACCCTATATATCCAAACTATTAAAAAATAAAATGGCCTTTCACATATACTATAATAGGTCTATAAAAACCCTAATGTCAAAAACCACCATGAGAGTCATCACACTTTATATTCCCTTTGTGGGGACTCACAAAACTACCACTGGGAGAAAAAGAAACTCTTATCAACCATAACTTACCATCCAGGTCTATTTCAACCATCAACACATTATCTAGAACATTAGCATACGAAGGCAGCTTCGACAAGAAAACCTGAGAATGACTATCATATCAAAGTGCCATCTTAAACCATCGAGTCTTTGTCTTCTCATTAGATATAATCTTAGGTAAAAACTTCAAAAGTAAGGCAAAATGGTTTTCATATTCTGTCATGGTACTATGATCCTGATCGAGTTTGAAGAACTCTAAATCCTTATCCAACACTATAGATTTTGGATTGAACTTACTAGTGAAAAGAATATTAAATTATTTCCAATATAAGACATCATGCTTCTTTTTCACCATAGTGTCCCAACATCCCCTGATAGGTCCCTCTATATTGAAGGTGGAACATTTCACCTTGGTTTCATGGATAATTCCCAAGAACTCAAATAGAATTTCAATATCTCGCAACCAATCCTCAGTCAATTAAGGTTCATTATATATTTAAAACACTACTGGATTTTGGAGATGGAACTCCAGGTCATGAATCCTCAAGTCATACCTCTAAGGTTCCATAGGTGGAGCTGGACTGGGAATGGGTATTGGTGCATGTCCCAAAGCTTGGATAGGATTCACAATAACCTTGACCAGATTTTGGTCCATGAGAGGATTCTCTCACTATGTTTTACCAGTAGCTTCCTCCTAGATCTGATTTTCACATCTTCTTGGAGACATTATGCTACACAAAATCATCAGACAATATTAAAGACATCAGAACATTACACAGATCAACACTCTAATGAGAGAAAAGGGAAATTAGTCCCAATAGATAGATAAACAATATTTTGATTTCAATCTACCCAAATCAAAATTAGGGAAAATACTTGAAATGATACTTAATACATCATTCCCAAACCACCCTAGTGACTTAAGGATCATTATTGTGTGAGTTGGCTAGGAATTCAGTAGTAACTGCCACCTAAGTCCCAAAAATATTACATAGCTACATACTGACATTAAGACAAGATGGTTAACCTGCACCTTTTATACCAATTCAACTTGAACCATCCTGTATACCCTGGTACCCTAATAACTAGTCTAGTCCATACATGGCCCTAAGGGAATTTATGATCCCCATGGGGTGGTGAAAGGCACTTGGAATCAAAAAATATAAAAATGGGAAGTAATTTTCTACAAGAACAATGGAAACAAGAGATATAATTTAGTATGCATATAAAGAAAAACTCCATAGTGAGAACTGTACTACAAGTTAAATAGGTTTATAAACCCAAAGTACAATCATAAAGTACCAGAAAAAAAAGGATAAACAACCCAAGTCACAATGAACACAAAACTCCAAGCCCAAAGATCAACATCAACTACCACCTCCAAGTGGTGTTTTCCCCTTACTCAAACTTGGTAGGAGAAAACATACAAATTACCAAAGGCATAGGTAGGGTGTGAGAAAAACACCCATTAGGTTCTCACCAAGGATTCCATAATAAGATACTAATAATTATTAACCAAGTAAAGCTTTCAATTTTAAATAAATAGGCATGGCGGTTAAAAATAATATTTAAAACAAATCCAGCTTTATATTTCAAATGATGGAAATGCTTTAAACAAATGGCCCAAATAACATTTTATATAAAAAATATGATATAAATTTAAAATGAATGTGTAAAATAGTTTAAAATTAATGGAATTTATATCAAAGCATTGAAAATGAGAAACAAGTCCATCTTCCATGAGCTAATATAGTTATATTTTATGGGATCCTCGCACACTTATATATTAGAAATGGAAATGTCCATACACATACCAATGAAATTGGACAAAGAATACTAACCAACATCCCACAGGGGATAAGATCTACCTATATGTTTATGTTATAGTTGTATAGAATCAATCCATTTCTAGGTTATTCCCATCCTATCATGTTTTTTCCAAATAACTCACTAACTAACTAGGCTTGCATGTGCTCAAACAACAATCAATAATGATCAATTTATTTCAAAACTATTTAAAATACAATTCAAACCATTCCCCATTTCAATATTCCAATTTCCATTTAAAAATCAAAATATATTTTTAATCAAATTATGCCTTTTCCAAGATAAACCAATGGGTTTCTATAAAAACAATTTAATCCATTTTTCTCAAATACAGTTTGAAATAAATTTCACAATTCAATTTATTAATTAAATTTTGTGATTTAAATTCTACAATTTAAATTTCCACAATTTTCCATGAAATAAAAAACACACCCCAATTCAATGGAATTGTGGGTTTTCCCCAATTTTATACCAAATCTGATTCAAATCCCCAATTCAATGGAATTGGGTTTCTAACAAACCAATTGGATTCATTTACATTTAAATCAAGCAATTTAATTTAAATCAACTAAATTAATTTAAATTGATTTATTTAATTTAAATCAATAAATTTATGGTTAAATGAATTGGATAATAATAAATGGAACCACCTACCTTAGGATCACGAGATCATGAAACAAAAATCCCTAAATGGGAAACTCTAATGAAGAACATCAAAAATAATGATCCAAGAATCAAACCTAGATTTAATATCTAAAATAAATTATATTATCTCCTCCAACAAAATAGAGATCTAAAAAATCCTAAGAGAGGAGAATAGATCAGGACAGAAGGAAAGGGAAGAGAAAACTTACTAGGAAAATACCGAACAGAGGTCTCCTAACTTCGATCTTCCTTGGAAGGGGTTTTATGGATCCAAAATTTTATCTTTAGAGCTCGAAATACCTAATAAAATGTTCTAGGTTGAGTTAGTCCTATGTAGGGGATAAAAAGGGTCTTTCAAAAAAAATTAATAAATTTTTGGATCAATTAAAATCTATGTGCATGGTTTACTTGGCAGGGCTTTGCAGTTAGAAAAAACATGCACCCTTAATGGTGGGGTTTCATTGTTTATAATTGGTATGTGAATGGTTTTTACCACCATGAAAACCCTCACTACCTAGGTTTTCATAGTTTACACTAGTAAGTCACGTAGTTTGGGTCGTTCACCAGTTGTACATAGCCCAAAATCCCATACAATTTTCCAAAATTTCACCTGAATCACCCTTAAACAAAAACCAACCAAAGAATAATCAAAATAGGGGTTTAAGAATATCTAAAAATAGTAACATGATGTTACATATATATATATCATAATAAAACATAACAATAGATCAATAAAGTCAAAGATTAATATAATAAACTCTTGATACTGGTAACTTAATAAAAGGTTCTTATGTAAAAGAAATTCAATGTGTTAGATAAACCCCCTCCAGAGTAACAAAATGTTGAAGTTGTTCAATAAATTAATCTAGATACTTCGTAGAATCGTAAAGGCATTAGATGAAAAAATATCTATGTAATTTTACTCTCCTCTCATATACTCTATATTATTGAGTATACTAATGACTTAGTTAGATTGAATTTTTCCTTGTGGTTTATTGTAGTTGAGAAATTTTTTGAGTTTTTCATCTATGGAAATGTTTCGACAAGATGGATGAGTTCAAGAAATTTTTACCTAATATTCTAAAAGTTTTGATAATAAATGAAGTAGGCATATGATTTTTATATTGTGGTATTGTATTGACAGTAAAAATGATTAAAAGTTCAAATGAGGAGAAAATAGTAAGATGGAAATTCAAACAATGTTTCTTCAAGTATTTATCCAAGGTCATTCAAACCTAAAGTTATCAAGAATATAGGGTAACAATATTGTATGATTGGATTATCTAGGATACCTAATGGAATTTTTGAAACTATATGTAATTTCAATGTTAGGTATGGATATTATGAAAATAAATTATCTACTTTTAAAGAATATGTGATACTAAATGTATATTTTATAAGTTTTGTAAATATATATGAATTAAAAAAAACAATTTAATAATTGATTAATCTTGTAGTTTGAATAATATTGATGAAGAAAACAATTAATACATAATATATTTGAATATAATTATTTATGTTAAGATCATATGAATCTAAAATAAAGGACGTGTATCTTCATCCAATTTATATTATGTTATAAGAGAATTTTTTTGTTAAAAAATATTTGTTACAAAAAAATTGAGATGATTGATTGAATTCACAAGGTTTATGATTCATCAAATTCTATAACATGTTTTGAAATAAAGAGTAGGATAAAATATTTTTATCCAGGATAAAGTATTTATCCATTAAATTTTTATAATATAGAGAAATTTATTCCCATCACTCATCAATAACATATTTTAAAAATAAATATTTTTTCAAAAAAATTATCTAAACAAAAAGAATAACATTTGAGATATGAAAAAAAATAGTTTATTCGTTTCATATTCCTATTAATAAAAAAATAAGTGTTATTTCCTAACACAAGGAAGTTTGTTTTGAATCTTAGAAAAATATTCTAAAAAATTAATTTAATGTCTAAGAGGCTATTTGGAGTATATTTAAACTTATATAACTTTAAAGTTAACAAATAAATTATTATATAATTTTAAAGTAAAAGTGATTTTCATTATTTCATAAATAATTATTCCAGTTAATATGAATGTCATTATACCTTAAATTTGTTTAGGATATGCTAGTTATTAATAATGTTAATAGTTACAATGATTTTAAGTAAAATGTTTGATGAAATAGGGTTCCAAGGTTGCTAATTTTTAACATAGAAAGAGATCTAAGTAAACAGAAAAAGTATACATAATAACATTTGATGTTATGTAGTTAAGAAGTTTGAATATGTTTAAATAGTTTAATTCTAGGAATATGATTTCTAAGTCTCTCTATTATTCAAAATATCTAATTTTATAGATGTAACTCACTAAAGAGTTTTTTGGGAGAGTTTTATTTGGTGGTTACATATAAATATGTGCTAATAATTATATATATATGTAATTAATTAATGAAATTATTGTCACAATAGAAGCATGAGGATGATTTATAGTCTCTTTGAGATTTATGTAACAGTTGTATAATGTATCATGGTTTTATAATAAATAAATTCTCTATTTATCATTCATTCTTTTGTGTTTCAATTTACATTATATGAATAGTTGAATGATAATATTCCCTCAAAGTATAACTTTTAATTATCCCTAATCGATGATCATCATGTATTATATTAGTTTGTGATGATATGTTAAAATTAATATGAAAATAATATTGTACTTGTTATAAATATTTTTATAAAAGATACAAATAATAGATTGATGAGGCAATAAGTGGATACATATTACTTGGATTTACCTCCCAAAGTATATCTTATGAAATGTCATACAGTCATTAATATACTTAGGGGTATATTCTAATTATCAATCTCCTTTACCTAAGGTTAGTGAGATACCTAGTATAATAACCTACATACTTTGATGCCTTAAATACACAATACTAAAGAAAATTAGATAATATGGGTGTGTTTGGGTATGTTGTTGATCATGTCTTTAGTTTGAGTACAACCAATATAGGATTTTTTCACTTATATGAAAAGAAAATCCATCTAATTAAAGATTTAAATTAAGCTAATTAAATGTGTTTCTATGATTAGTTAATGTCACATGTGATGTTTTTGGATATATAAATCAGGGGTATGTGATGTTCTCTTTAATTATATGAATGAAATGTGATGTATTCATCAATTTGGTCAGTGTATTTTAGATAATAAAGAAAATATGAGTTTTAATATACTATATTGATATGTTATATATATAATGGACACTCTATTTCATGGAAAAATTTATTATATGGTATACATATGATGTATGTGATACATTTTATGTAATACATATTCATATAAGGATATGAGTATTTTTAATGAAGATCACACCAGAACCCTTAACAGCTCGAGTAACACTGGTTCTTTGCTAGAGGCTACTCTTTAAAATATGGGTTTAATTTTAGTTTCTAATGTTATTAAGGACCATAGGGTCACACGGTTAGGTCCTTTGATAAGGATAGAATTTTTAGACAAAGTATATTTTTCTAAAATGTAGATTTTTTTATGAGATCATATCCAAAATAGTTTGGATTGATTCAAAAAGATTGTAAAGTTTGGATTAAAGTCTTAATGATATTTTAGTGAAAGTGGGAGATTGTTGGATGTGCACTGAAATATACAAGCATATGATGTGTTTAAATAGAATATATATATATGATACATATAGTATTTGTGTAAATATATATGATTTCATGTAATTTATATATATATAATATTTTAATATATAGTAAATGATATTGTATATATATATGATGCACATATAATATATCTATAAAATGAATGTAATAAAATAAAAATATGCAAGTAATATATTCATGTAGTATAAATGAATATAATAAATTACACCTACAATTCATGCAGGAGATAAGATATGTAACCACTACATCGCATTCCATTATTCTATTTCTCCCAAAAGGTTTTCATTATTTTCATCCACTAATAATGGATTAAATACTTTGTGTAAATATCATTGAATGGATTCATATGAAAGGGTGTCATGTGATGATGTCTAACACATTCCTTATTCCAGGAGGAACATCGGGAATTCACCTATAAAATGATAAATAGTTCTCCTAATTTTGTTGAATATTATGTTCATTCAATGCTAAAAAATATCATTATATTCATGAAATTTTGTTGAACCTTTCATCTTCTTGAGATTTTTTCATCATGACTCTTATAAGCACTAGCACACCTTTGACGCCTCAGGTCTCCTCAAATTGAGAATCAGGATACAAAAATAGGTGTATTTCTCCTCGAATGTGGTAAGACTTGATCAACTACTCCTCGTAGTATTCCTCAAGAATTCCCCTAGATATGGTAGTAATAAATTCACTGTATGATCAACCTAGTAATTCTCTATTTTCAAACGTTTTCATTTTATATGTATGTTTCTCCTATTTGAGGATATATTTTAAATGTTTGGGTGTTGTTACACTACCAAAGTATTATATGATGATCCTAAAATTTTTAACAAAAACAAACCACATGGGGAATATTTACCCTAAAGAATACAACCACAACCATGCATGTTCATGTAAAATCAATTTTAATAACCCATTTAAAAGTGTTAAATAGTGATAACCAATTTTTTGTACAACACAAACCAAATCCATAGTATAGAATAAAATTAAAATGGAACACTAACTCCAAAAATAAAAATCCTAAACCATGAGATACTATTTCCTCCGATATAACTTCAATGTGGGACTATGACTCACCACTGATAAAGAAATATACTTCTTTTAACCTGTATCATGACCAATTTCATATACATGTCCACCAATTTGAACATATAGGGGTGAGTATAAACTCAATATGATCTTCCTAATACTTTAATATGCATACTTGTGAAATTAATTTCAATTAAATTCCAAAAAACCATATTAATCCCAAAATAAACTTTATAACAAAAAACATTTGATTTTCCCCTTTTTCAAAAACCAAACCACTATTACAAAGAATTTATCTTCTAAAAAAATAATTTCACCAAACCATAAAATCATTAAATAGTAAAAATCAAGTTTTCTTCCAAAAAAACATAAATTTCAAAAAATTCCATTTTTACCAAATTTCATCAAAAACCCTTAGTTTCAAAAAAAATGGAAAAAATATCCATTTTCCAAAATTTATTGGAAAATACCCATTTTCTATAAATCATTATCTTATGTTAAGGATTCCCAATCATATTACCGTAATTAAAATTCACTATCTAGTTATCTAGTAAGATTCATTATTTTCACACTAAAATTGAATCCTCACTCACTTGGTTTTTTGTGTGAACTAAGTCATCACATGATCACACAACCCCAAACCATCTACTTTACCAAGACAAGGTGAGATGTGTTTCCTTCGGGCCTCGATCATCCTAATATTTTCTTTCCTTAATAAACACTCTCTAATCCACCTAAAAAATACACTTTATGCATAGAGCTTTCAAAAAAAGACTTAAAAAAAAAATTAACACACAAACACATACACCCAATGCAATAAATCTCAGAATACAAGTTCAAAACCAAAAAATCACAATTCAGTTATCAAAATAAATTTAGGAAAATAAAGTAATCAAAAAAATATAAAATTTGTATAAAATAAACTCACTTAACAATACTATAATATCAATTTTCAATTCCAAGTTAAATCAAATCTATACAGTTGAAAATTATCATTTAAATCCAAAAATCAACCAAGTTTAATAATTTAAAAACCACCATTTCAGTTTCTAAATATCTCTTTCAAATATAAATGGTCTTAAAAACACCAACTTTTTTATCAAAATAAATTATGAAAAAAATCACAATTTTTATTTAAATTATCACTTTTAAAATAATTTAATCATATAAATCCTTAATAGAACACAATCAATCAACAACATATAAAAAATTAGTCAATTCATAGAAAAGATCAGAGTTGCCTACCTTTTCATTTATTCACCAAAATTCTATAATTATCACATTCTAAATGTTAATATGGAGAAATGAATCCAAAGAAACATGTCAAGGAGAATAATAACCATTAATGCATGACCATATATTTTAATATCTAATATCTATTTTCCTATATTTTAGAGAGAGGATGAGAGAAAACAAGGGATAGAGAGAATATCTATATTTTAGCTGAAATACATTATTCAATTTTATAATCTATCCTCAGTTCAATTAATTAGAGGTTGGTAGATCATCAAATATTCCATAAATTTTCCTATAAATAACTAAATGAAGTATGTGAGCAAGAATCAATCATTTTCGAGGGGTTTTGTGTGCTAAATGATGGATTAATTTCACATAAACCTCACTATGCGATCATCATGCATGGTACCGAGGACCATGTAGAGACTATACAAGACTCTCTTCCCTAAAAATATATTAAATGATCTTTAAGGCCATAATAAAATTTTTTAGGTATCTCTACAAAAAATTACTAGGTTTCTTGGTCTCTAGGATATTATTGGGACCATGCAGGGGGCTATGCAATCCATATGAACTTCTACCAACTTCTATCTCGAACAAAGATCCACACATAAATTTTTTCCTATCATAAATAACCCACTTCATATCAAATTGTGTAATAAACATTTAATTTTAAGAACTTCTATGGACCTATTTCTGAAAATTAATAAAGAAGATGCCATGAAACCCTCTTTAAGAATGAAGATTTTATTTCATGTTTATAAACAATGAATCCCCAAAAGTTGATAATTACAAGGGAAATAGAATTTTATATTCCAAATCATCCAATAATATTATATCAATAAAAGGAGTATTATGAATTTTATATTATAATTACTTACTCAATATGGGTCTTAATACCCAATAATGAGTGATATTTCTCACAACTAGTTTTGAAAGTACCAACATTTATGATATAACAATTTTTAGGAAATATGTTGATATCGTTATTGAATATTTTTCTATTCTAACCCCAGATCATGTGGTATAGTTTTTATTGATACCTTGAACTATGTCTATATAAAATATTGATTATAGAATATCCCTAATTTAATTGGAAAAAATGAAACAAAAACTACAAGATAATGTGGATAAGGGTTTTATATGCCCAATTCCTTTACTATGGGGTGCACCAATATTATTTATTAAAAATAAGGATTGATCAATGAATAATTTTATTTATTATCATGAGTTTAAAAAGATCATGATAAAGAACAAGTATCATATACCCTGTATCGATGACTTATTTAATCAACTTCAGTGGAGTTTATACTTATCAAAGGTGCATATTTGATATAGATATCACCAATTTCGGGTAAAAAGGTATGAAATACATAACATATCCTTCCATAAAAATATATTAACACTATAGATTTATATTTATTCCTTTAAAACTTACAAATTCCCAAAAATAATTCATAGATTTAATGGATAGGGTCTTTAGAGATAACCTCAATAAATTTGTGGTGGTATTTATAAATGATATCTCTATATATTTAAAATTAAAAGAAGAAGGTTAATTTAATGATTGTGATGAAAAACTTAAGGATAAATTATTTTCAAAATTCCAAAAGTTTGAATTTTTTCTATATAATATAACATTATTAGGATATGTAATCATAAATAGAGGTATATTTATGGATCCTTCAAAGATAAAGATAATTGATTAATGGCTCAAACCAACTATTGTGATAGATCATTTTATTTTTATTGTACTAGATAAGTATTATTGACCTTTGTGAGAAATTTCTCAAAATTCTACCCATTAACATTATTTACTTGAAATTTTTTAAAAATTATTCTAGAGAGTGGAAATTAAAAAGGGATTTAAGGATCTTAAGAAGAGATTGTTTATTTCACATATACTCTACAAAACCTTAAGTAATAGAATTTTTGTTACATATTTAGCATCCATAATTTTTTAATTAAATATCTGGAGGAATTATCTATATTTACAGATGAGTGATTAATATACTGATTATAAAATATTAATGTATATATTCATATAAGCATATCTAAACATGTGAAAAAATAGTTTGATAAAATTGATCAAGGATTAAGAAAGATGAATACATTGCAATACTAGGAATGTAAAAAAGGTGGTTGGTGCTCTTAGTATAAATAATATAGATACCTTATTTATGATGGGGATTTAAAGAAACCTAGTCTTCGTAGATATGAAAATGATAGATATAGAAAACATAAGGTAATATATAAAGTATTACCTTTCCCAAATTATTGATTTACTATATATCTCATTGAGAATAAAGGAGGAATATAAGGATAATATAAAACTATAAAAGAAGGTGATAAATTTTTCATAGTTGAAACTTGAAAAATATGGAGTTATAAAATTTAAAACATGAATATGTGACCCATAAATGATATAATTTAAGAATATGTTATTAGATTATTCACATATCCCATCCTTCTCTATTCAACCATGAGGCACAAAATGTGTTGAAATTTTTTAGGGAACTTATAATTGGATAGCTTGAATAAGGTTATTTAAAATTATATATAATAATTTTTGGACTTTTAAAAAGTTGAGTTATAAATTCAAAAGTAAAATGGGATGCTACAACCATTACTCACATCTACATAGAAATAGGATAACATCGCCATGGATTTTTTATGGGTCTATATAATACCTCTAAAGGTAATAATTTCATTTGGGTTGTGGTTGATCAGTTTAAAAAGTTAAATACCTTCATTTCTATTTGATAATATTTCTCACTTGATCAATATTCCATGATATATATAAAAGAAGTTTTGACATGTCTTGTACCATATTCAATTATATAAAATCGATATATATGGTTTATCTCAAAGTTATATAAAATTATTCATTGAGTATTGAATACCTAACTAAACTTTAGCACTTATTATCATCCTTAAGTCGATAATTAATCTAAAAATACCATTCATACTTTAGATGATATGATTATATCTTTATTTATGGATTTCAAAGGTGATTAGGGTCAATGTATTCAACTAGTCTTGTTTTCATATAACACGTATTTCCAATCCATAATATAAATATCACCAATGAATTTCTATATGGGAATATATGATAAACTATGAAATATTGAGATAATGTTTGAGAAATATAATTATTGGTACTATAACGTTCACGGGAAATGATAAATAAGATCAAAACTAATTATAAAAAACATTAAAATAACATAGAGTCAATATCTATAATGATAATCACTAATGGTATTTGATGTTTGGTGTTTGATAAGAAGTATTCCTTTGAATATTACCATGAAAGTGGGTCATGATATTCTATAAGAAGGAAAATATAATCCATAGATATATTGATCCCTTAAATATTCTTAATCATGTGAGAAATGTAGCTTCTTGACTAGTGATTCAACTAAACCTCTCACAAGTGCACAACGTGTTTTATATATCACTTAAAAGGAATTAAAATCGAAATACATAACATGTGCTGAACTAGGTGGTGTTACAACTAGATAATGATCTCTATTATGAGGAGAAACCAGTGCATATTTTGTGTCATAGAGATAAAGTACTATGAAACAATATTGATCGCTTGGTTAATGTTTCATGGAAAAATAATAAATATAAGGAAGATACATGGAAACCTAAGGATGTAATAAATTAAAATTAACCACATTAAATTTCATAAAGGTTATAAAATTAAAATTTTGAGTGATAAATTTCTAAAGGGGAGAATGTAATGATCTGATTTTTGTTATAATTCAATAAAGTGTTATTTTATTATTGACATTTTTAACCAAAATTCAATACTAGTAAAACATCATTGTACTATTTAATTATAATAAAAATTTAATTAAAATTTATATAGTCAATATAAATATAAAAATTAATAATGGATAATAAATAATAAATGACTGTGGTAATGAGATAAAAATTTACTAGTTTATAGACACCCAAAAATATCATACTCGTTAGAACCATTGTACAATGAAATAAAAATATTTAAAATATAATAAAAAATTTGAGTAAGAAATAAGGAAATATAATTAATGGTTTTTAAAGAAGTTTGTATAGAAATTTATAGGAATGTAAAAGGTTAATGTAATTATTATCTACTCATTTGGTATATATAGTCATTGGGTATATATATAATCAACGGTTATATTAAAGTTTTTCATTTAATCTATATGTATAAGTGAATAATTAATTAAAAATAATATATTTTACATTATAAATAAATTATTAACTTACAATGAATAATTATGAGATGATGTGGAATAAAAATGAAATCATTCATTATGAAATAAATAGTTTTTATTATTTTTTGAATATTTTTTATATATTTTATTTTATTATTTAAAAGTTAAAATTATCATATTTAGAATTTAAATTAAATAAAAAAAATATTCCATATTTAGAGTCAATCAATCAAAATTAGGTAATAGGGTAAATATCATTTTTTGTTAAAAAATTACCTAGGTGAATATTCAAATACATTGGTAAATACTGTAAATATGATATATATTGTAAATATGGTATATCAGTTGATAAAAAAATCATTAAACATTATCAAAAAAACATTTTTAGATGATCAATTAATGACCCATTATTCTTTTTTCAATTATTAGTCACTTTACAGACAAAATTATTTCTTAACCATTATGGAATGTATATCTCCAAAAATGTCACTCAAATTCCATATATAAAAGGTTAATTATTTCACCCATTACAAACCACACCTAAATTTCATTTTTTTCATTTATAAAATATTTACAAATTACCTCCTCTATTATCCTTTTTCATTTTTTGAAGCCTTTTTTCATAAAAAGGTTTCATAAAACCCTCATTACAATGAAGATTACTAAGAGAAGTTTTGATTTTCTCAATGTAGGTAATGTTTTTATTTTCATATTTTTATTTTTTCTTCTCAATATAGATTCTATTAAATATGATTAAAATATATAATCAAATAAAATTAACAACACAAAAAATTTATAAGGGGTATTAATAATGAACTAATAAACTATTCAAATTCATTATTTCATTTTATTTTTTCCTTGTTTGGGTTCATTTAACCACTCATAAGGACTATGATAATCTATTTCCAAAATTTTCATCAAGAAGTGTAAAAAAACATAAATTCTAGTTATATCTAAAATTAATTGTTTATTTAATTTATTTATACAATTATCGAATATTGATACTCAGATGAATGTTCATTATTAAATGACCCCTTATGACTGATAAAACTTTAATATATGAAAGAATTATGGATAATTTCTATTTTATTAGTCTAGAAATTACTTATATTAAGAATCAAAAATCATGTTAATGTTAATTTTAATCTATTCTATTTTTTGAGATAATAAATTCGGTTTCTAGAAAAGTATGAATATTTGTCTAAGTTTGGAATTGACCACAAGGTATACGTACTCGACCGCATGATCAATTATAATGTGGAGAAAATATGCCAAGAACCCACAAGAAAAATAAATTGGCTAAATGATGTATCTCAATCAACTGACACATTCATCAAAATGGATCGAACAAAATTTCAAGTTTGATCAACCATAGTCAAGTAAGATTGATCACATGTCAAGTTGTATTGACCGCATGAAAAGTCTTAATTACAAAAAAAATAAAAGAGATCACGAAACTATCAGAGATCTTGCAAAGTAAAAGAGAACTTGTATGACCAAATGAAGTGACTGTGGAAAATTAGTTAGAATGTGAAAAAATATTTGGTTAATAGAAAGTATAAAGTGATCAATTTCAAACATAAACATAAAATATCATAAGAAAATATGATCAAACATACTGAATATCATAGAATCCCAAGTATGGAAACAACTATCAATGATAATGTGAATATTAACATGGAAAAATGAAATGACCATAAACGGTAACATGGAAAAGTGAAACGACCATCAATGTTGACATAGAAAACTTTAATCAACCCTATCTAAAAGGTAATTATAATATTATTATATATTTAAATATACTAGTACAACCACTTTCTTGTGTAGAATTAAATGTTATCAGAATCATTTAATGAGATGGAATTTGCTTCCAAAATATGAGTATCTTTATTATGATTTATCAATATATAGTTTTTAGATAAATACTTTAAAATATCAAATATCAATGGTGTAAATATGATGATAGATCTACTCTTTGGAACAAATAGATATCAGAATTTTTCCGGAACCAAAGTAAATAACATTTACTCCGTCTCTTGAACATTTGAAACATGTTATTCTCAATTGAACATTGAAAAAGAATCTAAAAAAAATGAACGTCTCTAAACACCTATTCCAAATAAAAATAGGACTATGAGAAGAGAGTAAATACTTGGGGAAAAAATAAAATATCATCCTATGTTGCACCAAAATCTTTGCCTTATCTTACTATTTTTTATTTAATTTTCATTTATGTGTGTGCTTTGTACATTTTAATTCCATTACACCAGTTCTTATATTGAACTGGAGAGTGTTAAACACTCTCTTATAAATCTTTTCATTTTTAATCACGTTTATAACTGTGGAAGAGGTTTTGTATGACCTAGGTTTTCTTTATCCCATGAAGAAATGTAGAATAGGTTGAGTGAAGCCTAGATAGCCTTGTGTGCTATTGTAAAATATAATCCATGTTTTGGCCCAGTTTATTTTATAATAAAAATATTAGATTCAAGATATTTCAAAATGGAGGGGATTGGGTTACAGCTAGATACATAACCCATTATTTATTTTTATTTTATTTTATTTTTATTATCTATTTTTTTAATCTATTTTCAAAACTTATATATATCTGTTTTATAAACTATATAAAAAAAATTAATCTGATAGTTTACTTTAATTTGTTTCTTATATAAATTGTATTATTCTAGTATATTAGTTTCAAAAGTTAGATTACTTTTAAAATCGCTTTAATTGAGTTTTGATAAAAATTTTGAGAAACTTTTTGAAATATTAGATTATATAATTCTATAATTTTAGTTAACTTGGTGTTTTTTTAAAATTGGGAGATTTAAGTTTTAAATTTTTTAAATATAAATTTTTAATTAGAAACTTAATTCACATCCCTATTGATTTTTCCATCAGGAACAACATTTGGTATTAGAGAGGTTTCAAAATACTTTTTACTGTGATCTAGTTCAACCAAAAGTTCTTAGAAAATTCTGTTAATTCTAAATTTATATCTTTATAGATAATAATATCCAAGAAGGAGTTGTAACAAATTGGCCTCCTTATTTTAATGGAACTAGTTATTCTAAATTGATGATCAAGATGAAAATTCATTTTGAGACCATGGTATTTGATATCTAGACCATTATCAAGGATAAACAAGAAAAACCCAAAGCTGCTAAAGATGAGTGGAGAGACACCACTAAGGATGATTATGATTGAAACTATAAAACAATGGATGTGTTATATTGTGAATTATAATAATATAAAATTAATATAATATATTCTTGTTATACTACTTCTGAACTTTAGTATACTCTTATTATATCTCAAATGGGATCCTAAAATATTAAAGATATGTGCTTAAATACTTATACTATTAAATATAATACATTTAAGATGAAGCTTGTTGAATCCATTTCTTATATATATCTCTTGTTTAATGAAATTTTTATCCTGATGCATGCACTTAGGGAATAAATTTCAAGCAATGATGTGAATTCTAAGATGGCAAATTGATAGGTGGAGAGGAACCTCTATTTTCATTAGAGAATCCTGTGAGATTAGTAAAATGATAGTAAAACAGCTTATTTGAAATATTATAATGTATTAGTAGTAACTCAAGGTGAATAAATAAGAAAAATGAACCAAATTGGAATTCAGTAGCCTTCAAGACTTCTGACTCAAATCTAAAATAAAATATATAAGAAGATAGTTTTGATGATGAATCACCCTCAGATAATGATGAGTAAATAGCTCACCTAGACAGATGATTTAATAAATTCTATAAGAAGAATAAATTATTTAGAAACACTAACTATGGAAGAAATTATGATAGAAAAGGAAATCGGAGGAATTATTGGAAAATTATGACACCACTGATAAAGTGACCTGCTATGAGGGTAAAAGAAAAGGACACATAAAAGATGATTTTTCCAAGCTAAAATATAAGAAAAAGTATAGGGAAAAAGGTAAATAGTATAAAAAATATATGAAATCCTTATTGAGTGCCTTAGAATATAGCTCAATAAAATATGACTCAAGCAGAGAAAACAAAAATGACAGAACCAATATGTTCTTCATAAAAAACAAATCATAGGTATGAAATATTTTTCTAGTATCTCATGTTTGTATTTTAAATCTTTATGAGACTAAAAACAATGAATAAAATATATCCAATGAGGATTTATTTAAATACTTTAATATTCTATAAGATGTATTTAATGAACTATTGGATAAATATAAAAGTTTTAATAAAAATTGTGATATTTCGGATTGCTTTAAATATAATTTTGTTGTAGAAAAATAAATAAATGTTCAATTATAAAATAAAAACAATGAGATTAAAATTTAAAATGGTAAATTGAAATAAGATCTATAAATATTCACAAATGGTAGAGAAAATATTATTATGATTCTTGGCCACTCTAAAATATACCATAGGAATTGGTTAGTCGTATGGAAAAAGAAAGATTTATAAGAATAAATTTGTTCTTTTCTCTAGTTATGCTAAGTCTGTAAGTATTTTCTATTCTTATGGACCTAAAAAAATTATTTTTATAGGAAAATAGTTAAAAAATTGGATTCCTAAAGCTCTTATTACTACCATTTCTGGACCCAATAAAATTTGGGTACCAAAATCATTTCTTGTTTAAACTTTTTTGTAGGAAACATGCTTGAATAGTATGGTAAAAATATATAGTATCTAGAAAGTGGATATTCTAGATACATAATTGGGGACTACTCAAGATTTAAGAAATTTATTTAATTTTATGGTTTTCATGTCACTTGTAGTGAAAAATCCAAAGGAAAAATAATTGGGTTATATTAAATCAGTAGCTCTAATACTATTTTGATTTATAAAGTTTCATTTATAGATGGATTAAAATATAATTTGGTTATCATCTCACAATTATATAATGATGGAGATCAAGTTATTTTTGAAAATATTTCTTATAAAATTTATTATTCTAACCATGTTTTAGTTTTTTCTGCTTTGTGTAATGAAAATGATTATTCTATTAATTTGAATTCATTATTTACTCAAAATATTTATTTCTTAAGTAACCTTCATAAATAATATTGGCATTGGAATACAAGACTAGTCCATTTAAACCTACACTCACTTAGGAATCTAACTGGGAAAGTATTATTCAAGGATCTTTCTAAACTATAATTACCAAAAGTTAAAGTCTATAACCAATGTCAAAAAAGGAAACAACATAAAATCTCTTTTAAACCGAAGAAAGAAGTTCCAACTTCTCAACCCCTAGAGTTGGTCTGCATGGATTTATTTGGATCCTCTAGAGTTTCTATCAAAAATGGGAATCACTATGTATATGTTCTATTATATGAATTTTATAGATACATATGGGTATTTACTTTAGCTCGCATAATTGAATCTTGTTCCTATTTTTTCAAGTATAAAAAATCAGTAAAAATTCTTTGTAAACTTGATATTATGACCATAAGAACTGATCATGGATGTGATTTTTAAAATGGGGACTTTTAATCTCTATGATCAGAACATGGATATAATCAAAACATTTATTATACTAGGACCCCTTAATATAATGTTGGAGTATAATGGATAAATAAAACCCTTCAAGAAATTGCTCGGACCATGCTCAATGAGTATGACCTTCCTATTTATTTTTGGGAAGAAGCTTTCAATACATCATTCAATATTATTAATAAAATTCTTATTAGACCACCTTTAAAGAAATCCCCATATTAATTAAGGAAAATAAGAAAACCAAAAGTTAATTACTTTATATTTTTTTCAATAAAGTATTTATAATTAATAAAAATTATTATTTAGACAAATTTTCATCCAAAAGTAATGAAGGGGTTATCCTTAATTATTAAACATCCATTAAATCAAATAGGGTATTCAATAAAAGGACAAAAAAATTGGAAGAATCTATACATGTAAAATTATATAAAATAGATACACATGAACCTAAGACTTATTTCTAAATCTTTAAAGATGACATTAATATTTAAGATACCAATGTCAAACCTTGTAATAATTCCATGAAACCTATTATAGAAAAAACTCCCTGTTTTAAAGAAATTTTTGAATCATAACCTATAGAAGAGAATGAAGTATCAAATAATTTTATCCCTATAATAATTAGGACACATAGAGATCATCCCTTATATGTCATAGTCAGAGATATAGAAAAAGGAACTCAAAATAGAGTTTCTCTTAGAAACCAAGTTGAACATCAAGATTTCTTGTCATATCTTGAACCTAAGAACATCACTGAAGATATAGATGATGAATTTTGGGTAATGGAAATGAAATAATAATTGAATCAGGTTGAGAGAAATAAATTATGGGAATTAGTCTAAAGACCTAAATACTACCTAAACATTGGCACTAAGTGGGTTTTTAGAAAACAAATTTGATTAATGTGCCACTATAATTAGAAATAAATTAAGATGGGTTACACGAGTATGTATTCAAGAAGAAGGTATTGACTATGAGGAAAAAATTTCACAAGTATCTAGACTTGAAGCTATTAGAATGTTACTTTTCTATGCAGCACATTTGGATTTCAAGTTTTATCAAATGGATGTTAATAGGGAATTCCTAAATGGTTATATAATTGAGGATTTGTTTTGTATAAAAACCACATGTATTTCAAAACTCTTATTTTCCAAATCATGTATTTAAATTATAAAAATATTTGTATGGTCTAAAAAAGATCCTAGAGCTTGTGTGAAATTCTCAACTCATTTTTTATCTTTAAAAGTTTTTCAAAAGTTAAATATTATCCTAATCTATTTATTAAAATAATTTCAAAAGATGGTTTAGTTTTATAAATCTATGTTAATGATATTTTTTTGGATCGTCCAAAAACTCTTTGTGTACTCAATTTTCAAAAATGATGAAAAATGTATTTGAAATGAGTTTGATGGGTTAGTTAAAATTATTTATTGGATTTCAAATATTTAAAAACAAATGAGGAATTATTTCAAATCAAATAAATTATATTAAATATATTTTAAATTTTTTTGGAATGTATAGTAATAAAGATAGTGATACTCCCATATATATAATCTATAAATTAGATCTTCATGAAAATGGGAAACTAGTTGATCAAACCACATATAGAGGTATGATTGGATGTATATTATATATAACTATTATCCAACTTGATATTATTTTAAGTGTGTGTATGTGTGCCTAATTTTAATCAAACCAAAAATAATCACATTTAATTACCATGAAAATAATCCTTAAATGCCTAAAAATAAAATCAAATAAATATTTTTTACCTTCAAGGGCACACATATTATTTTGTGAGTTATTCAAATAATGATTTTAGTGGTTTTAAGTTAGATATAAAAAGAAATTTTGGAACATGTCACCTTTATAGAAAATCTTTAGTTTCATGATGTAGTAAGAAACAAAATTTTATTTCTTTATACACTATTTAAGCTGAGTATATAGTTATAGGTAGTTGTTGTGCACAGATTCTATGGATTAAACACACTTTATAGAACTATGGGTATGAATTTAAACATGTACCTATAAATTGTAATGATACAAGTGGTATAAAAAATTCTAAGAATCATTTATCACATTATAGAATAATACACATTGATATAAGAAATAACTTTTTGAAAGATCATTTTCAAAAAGGAGATAACACTCTTAAATTTAATGGAATAGAACATTAGTTTTATGACATTTTCACAAAGTTGTTAAATTATGAGAGAATAAACTATATAAAAATTAATTCAGTATGATTAATTTTTTTTAAATATTTTTGGGAAGTGTTTAATAATATTTTAATATTCATTTTCTAATTTTTATGTTCTTCTTATGTTGAGTATTCTATTTGAATTTATTTTGTATAAAATATATCATACATGTTTTAAGAATGTATTAAATGCAAGTTTTTATTTCTCATGCATCACTTTATGAGGAAAATCCCTAAATGATTAATCTATAAAATAAGAATCTAATTATTTCACCTTTTTTATAATCCAAACCAAACCCTCATTTTTAAACCTCTTTCTTAAACCACTTAAAATCCCAAGATCCCATCTTATGTTTCTTGGTCTACTTAGTCAAGATGAAGATATATTCAAGAGATGATTCTCTTGAATCATCCAAGAGATTGAAATAAAGTTCAAGAAAGTTTAGAAATCTATAAAATCCACACCTAATTTCTCACAAATTAGTAGCTAAAAGAGAAGTGGATGTTGAATGTATTATAACCATACATTCATTGTTGTATATATTCATTCTTGAGTGGTGTCTGATTAAATCAGAAAACTTGTAAAATAATGAAAATTAGTTGGAATACATGGAAAATGATGTGGGTAGCTGATGAGGAGAGACTCATTGAAAAATTAAATCTAGTTTCTCATACCACTAGGCAAAGTGATTTAATTGACCCTAGTTTAGAACCATATTATATAATTGAGTATAATTGTTCTTCTGGTAAAGAGGAATTACATACTCTTATTGATTTTGAGGAAGAATCTGAAAATGATTTTTAGGAAATCTTATAAAGGACTCACATTCATGAAGTTCCTATTAAATTATAATTAATAGATGAGGAATTAACTTTTTCTCTTGATATTCAAAGGATTTCCAAAGTTTCAGTTAGAGATGAAAAATATCTAGATATACCTTTTATGGTTGAATCATTAAGATAAGAATCATATCCTAAGGGGGTGAGAGTTATAGGGTCTATGTTGTTTGCACATGCTCTTAAATATTCTTAAATCGATAAGGATATATATCTTATTACAATGGAGAGTCCACCTATGTTTGATATTAGGGAATCTCCAATTTTTAATTCTTCTGATGAATAAATCCCTCAAGGAAATCCATTATTTGATATGGATTTGTTTTCTCCTATTATTGATGAAAAGAAATGTGATAGAGAAGTGAAGGAAGTTGTTAAAGATTATAAGGATGATGATAAGGATATAAAATAGGGTAATAATGATAATAATAAAGGATTTTTTCTTTATTTCATGAAAAGAATAAGTAGCAGTGTTAGTTCATCCAAAGATTCTATAGACACTTATTTCAGAGAGACCATTGAGTCTTGACACTTCTGAAGATCTTTTAAATTTATTGGATACTCGTCCATCTCTAAAATATGTTCATGAGAACCTTTATATGGAAGAGCATGTTTATGAATCTTATCTTAGAACTTATTTTGTGTTCATGTATGATTATAGTTAAGAATATGTGGACTCTTTGAAGGAAATTGATAGATCTCTTGGGATCTTCTCACCCAAATAAGAATCATGTAGATAGATTCCAAAGATTAGTTCTCATTCTTATGGTCGTGTTGATGATTTATTCCCTTGTGTTGATTTTGATAAATCTAGATTTTCTACATCTCAAGAGGTTAGACCTTCTTTATCACTCTTTCAGACATCACCTCTATATATCTCATTCAATTTAAGAATGAATTTATAAACCTTTTGAGTAAAATTTTCTTAATTTTTAGTTTTTCTATTAATATTGACCAATAGGAAGATATTGTAAACACTATTCAAAAGGAGGTTTTACACATTAAACCACATTTATTTCTCAAGTTAAAACATGTTCACTAATAAGTTTTATCTTTTAGAATGGAAATGAAATGTTTTAGAAGTCATATGGGAGCCTTATGAGAAGATATAACTGATAAGGTGACTAAAATGGATAAAAGGTATATATATATGATAAAAAAAACCTTCTCAACCCTCAACCTATACTTCATATCCTCTTCCTAGATTAGTTTAAGTTGATAAAGACCTAATTCAAAGACTATGTTAAGAAATTCAAAGTATCTTGGATACTATGAAGGATGTGATAAATCAAGTTCAAATTGATATTATTGCTCATAGTGAGAAGAAATTTGATTTTATTAAATAATTAGAAACCAATAATTTTAAATATAAAAAATATAATCAAGGGTGTATTAAATTATTATCTAAAAAGGATTTACACCAAATAAGACCTTAAGACTCAATTTCTATCATTGTCTAGAGACTTGAAAATGCCGCCTCTGATAGCTACTTTTAAAGCCATAGTGTGAAATTTATTGGTAATTAATACTCTCCTGAATAAATTTATGTTAGAAAAATAAGAATTTATTTAAGTTATAGAGCATGGAAAAAAGGGATACATCTGAAATTACAAGGATTTTGGAACCTTATAGGTATGTTTCCAATACTTCTATGTTGGATCCTCCTACCCTATCTATACCAAGATCTACTTTAGTTTCTATCAGTGCCTCAGCATATGTCTATGTTCCAACCTCTACCTTGCCTATACCTCTAACTGAACCTTTTAGTATTAATATTTCTCAATTACTTGTCCATGATAATCCTATTTCAAAAGTAATCACCATTATTGGACCTTCTGCTACTTCTCAACCTCCTACTCCTACTCTTGATATTGGAAAAGGGAAGGATCACTTTGACCATTCTCTTCATATGGAGCCTTTAGATTTAGATTTTTATTAAACTCTAATATGGCCTATATATCCTACTTTAACATTTAATGGCATATCATTTTATTCTTATTTTGATGTTCTATTTGTTCTACTTTATAAATCACTACTCTTTTAAAACTTTTATGATTTATTTTTGATAATCCGAAATTGGGATTACAATGTATGAAATAATAGTATGATTTATAAGGGGGTGTAAAATTTATCAATTTTAATTATTTTATTATTTAATGTCATTTTATTAAGAATATTATAATCTTTAATTTCTAATATTTAATTTTGTGAATAATTATTCCATGATTTTTTATCATCACAAAGGAGTATATTGTTGGATTAGTCCATAAATTAGTTATTTTAATAATCAATAATTATGTTAATGTTAATTATAGTTTGTTTTATGTTTTATGAAATTAAATTTAGTTTCTAGAAATGTAGGAATAGTTAGCTAAGTCTGGAACCAAATACACATTATAATAACTTGACTGCACAATCAATTAGACTGTGGAGAAAATATACCAAGCGACCAAAAGACAAATCAATCAAACTAATGATGTATCTCAATCTATTATCGCATTCATAAGAATAGATCGAATATAAATTCAAGTTTGATCAACCATAGTCAAGTTATATCGACCACAAGTCAAGTTTGATCGACTATATAAGCAATCTCAATTAAAAAGAAAAATCAAAGTGACCCTAAAAATATCTGAGATATCATAAATTAAAAGAGAAGCTGTATAAAAAAATAAAGAAACCATGAAAAAGAAGTTAGAAAAATCCAAAGTATTAGGTTTAACACAAGTATAAAATTATAAAATTCAAGTAAAAATATAATGACCATAAGAACATATGATTGATCATATGGAATATCATAGAATCCCAAGTATGGAAGTATCCATCAATTCGTATGTGGATGATGACATGGAAAAATGAAATGATCATCAATGCTGACATAGAAAATTGAAACGACCATCAATAATGACATGGAAAAATTTAATTTAATGTATCTAAAAGTTAATTATAATATTATTAAATCTTGAAATATATTTATCTAACCACTTTCTTGTGAAGAATTAAATTCCATCCTAAAAATTTAATGAGCCAGATCTTGCTTCAAAAATATAAGGATCTTCATAATGATTTCTCAATGGATAGTTTTTGGAGAATGTATTTAAAAGATAGAATATGCATAGAATGAATATGATAATAGATATGATTGTGTGAACACATAGAAATAAGGATTTAAATTAAACCAAAAAGAATAACATTTACTCTATTTTTTGAACATCTGCAACATATTATTCTAACCTAAACATTGAAAAAACATTTAAGAACAATTGAACATCATCACTTACCTATTACAATTCAAAATAGGATAATGAGAAGAGAAGAACTTCCTATATAAAAATTGAATAACATACTATGATGCACAAAACTCTTTGCCTTATCTTAATATTTTTTGTTTACTTTTGAGCTATGTGTGTGTTCTATACATTTTAATTTTTTAGAACAAGTTCTGGTACTTAACTATATAATTCTAGTCACTCTCTTCTAAATCTATTAATTTTTACTCCCTATTATAATTGTGGAATAGGTCATGTGTTACCTAGATTTTATTTATCTCATGAAGAACTATGGAAGAGGCTGGGTGAATCCTATACAGCCTTGAGTGTTGTTTTAAAACTCAATCAAGGTTGTGGATCATTTTATTTTTTAATAAAATATTTTTTAGTTCCTGATTAACAAATAGAGTGAATTAGGTCTTGGTTTGAGATTGAACACATTGTTTATTTATTCTGTGGTTATTATCTATTTTATTTTTCCCTATTTTTAAAACTTTTCTATATATATTTTCTAAACTATATAAAAAAACCTCACTTTGATATTTTATTATAATTTTTATTTTATATATGACCTATATTTCTAGTATATTATTTTTAAAATTTAAAGTATTTTCAAAATCACCTTTAACTATTTTTTTATCAAACTATTGAGAAATTTTTTGAAAGATCGGATTATATAATTCTAAAATTTTAGTTAACTATGATTTTTTATCAAATTGGGGGATTTAAGTTTTAAATATTTTTAATATAAATTTTTAATTGTAAACTCAATTTATACCCCCACCCACTTTTATTTGGCCACTATTTATGAGGTGATTATTGAATAAATTCCAAATTAATTTATCTAAAGAGAAATTTATCTTATAAGCACAAATATATCCATTTTATAGATGTTGAATTTTAGCTATTTATCTATAAAATGGATCTATTTGTGCTTATAGGATAAATTTCTCTTAAGATAAATTAATTTAGAATTTATTCAACAATCACCTCATAACTTTTAAGGATAGTTAGAGAAAAAATATGAAACACATAGGATAATGTCATCAGTAAATAAACAGGGATTTTTTGAATCATCAAAACACATAAAGTAATGAGATATGTTGGAAAAACATAACTATATCTAACACTATTAACACTTAAAAATATATATAAACATTGAATAAATATTAAATAAGTAATAAATAGATACAAATAATTAATATTAAATCAAATAAATATAAATATGGTTCTAAAATTGCTAATTAATAATCAAAAAATGTTTTATAGGGATCTAAAACACATTCGAGCAACTCGAGAGTTAAGGTAAGGGGGGACTCTTCTTTATATTTATTTTCATTGGATATTTATATACTGTATACATGATTTAATAATCTATATATATCATTTTATAGATAAATATTAATCTCTTACCATTATTTCTAAGGATTTTTCATGCCTTTTTTACTTCTTACTTTTGAAATTAGAAAGGGGTACTATCTCTTTGTTTCTTTATGTTTCTTACTTTTTCTCTCTTTACATAACCTTTTATTATATTTTATATATATATATATATTCTCTTGGAAATTTTATGTTTCATTTTCTTTGGATATATTATATTTTTTTCTTTATATTCAATTATTTTATCTTTCTATTATTCAAAAAAACTAAAAAATACTAAGGAAATTCCTTTTCAGATTTATTATAGTTTCTCCTCTTCCTATAAAGGATTTTTCATATATATCAGTAAATTTTTTCCCTGAGAAAGATAAATACCTAGATAGGGGGAAGAATTAGGGTATTTTGATTTCTTTTTAAAATAACCTTGTCAATGATGTTGTTTCACTATTAGTATGAACACCACTCTCCCTCAAAAAAATTGTGAATAAATAAATAATAAAAATAGGAAAAAAAGAAATTTTACTTAGTTCAGTCACACTGTAATGTATACAATACTAATTTGATTATGTACCAAAATCAATAAGTACACAGCTTTTTTATAATTTTCAGAGAAAACTCATTATCTCCCCTAGTTTACAATTAATCGTAGTTAAGTAGTCATTTCTCTCTCAATTGAAGTGAATGTAATTATCCTCCAAAAGAAATTGTAAGGACCCAACCCTAGTTTCCCAAATCTGGTGCCTTATTTGATTAAATTGGAATAAAATCAAGGAATAATCATCTCGAAGGACTGATTATTTTAGTATTATTGGAAACAAGATTCATATATAAGTTAAACATTAAAACTTGAAAATAAATACAGCATAGAAACTCCTTAGACAACATCCATAACTCCTAGGTTATTTCATCAGGTCATTCATAATAAACTTCTTCATATCCTGAGAAAATGAAACATAATAAAAAGGTGATCTCAAATACTCAGAAAGGGTAATAAATACAGTGGAAGATAACCTAAACATTAGACATGGTGAATAATTAAAAACACATGCCTCTAAAAATAAACTTGAACATAGTATGATAGAAAATGAGCTGAGTAAATATTTCCATAACATAACATAATCATGGGTATTATACTAGTTTAATAACCACATGAACCATCAATACTATTTTAATAATGAGGGAATGCATAATGCGGGTCAATATAACTATAATGTCAAGGCCTCGTTCCAAGACCATAAATAATCATTTTGTCAAGACCTTGTGCCAAGACTATAGTTTGTCTTGTGAGACCTATCGATGCACCTAGGGGCTATAGAGGGACACAAACAACACTTAATATGTCCAATGCATTTATCATATGAATGGGGATTAACATAAACAACATACACATTCATATTGAAACTAATATATGAAATGTAAATAGCTTTCCCCGAACATTAAGCAAAACACTAACCATTCAAAGTAAACTGATGAATGGTTTTAAGATAGAATATAAATAGACAAAATAATAATAAATAATTAAATTAAATATGGTAGATGATAACATGTAATACTAATCCCAATGATACATAAGAATCAAAAAAATTGTTGAAATAGATGAAGATACTCTTATAAAATCTTCGAGTAAATCTTGAGATAAATACTCTTTTACTTTGAAAAGAATAGTTACTTTGGAAAAATATTTATATAAAACCAAAAGTTAAGTAAGATATTATTTTTATAATAAAATTAGTAATTTTATAAAGATAGTGGTTTCTAAAAACAGATTATAGACTGCCCTTTAAAATTGGTAAGAATTAGAGAAATTCCCTTGGATCGGGCTTGTATTTTGGAAACAATTTCAAAAGTTCTTTTTAAAACATGTAACCATCCATAAAATAAGGAAATATTCTAGTTGGTAAACATATATATAACCCACACGCAGAATTTTTTAGGAGTATATAATAATACATAAGAGTTTTATTGAGGTATTTAGACAATAAAAGTAACCCAAATGAAAATGGAAGTTTGGGTGGAAAAACCCTTACCTTAACTCCAAACATGTTCCGCTCTACAACTTAAGCTCCTGGAATATGAAATTATACTTATTAATAAACTTTTTAATAACCTATTATACATGTATTTATTTTATCATAATTCTTTTTAGTTCATTTATTCCCTTATTGATAAGTTATTATATTGAATTTCGACATTCCATAGTGTTCGTTTTCTTTATTTTCATAATCGGTTCACTTGTTCTTAAGTAATGGAGTTCATGTGGAATGGATGTAAATATCCAGAATTGAATTTGAATATTTTTTATGATAATACATAGGTGTTAGAGGTCATTTATATAACATGGTAACATGGAATGAGGATGAATTATTATATAGAACTTTAATGATAATTGTTTCAGTTAATTTGTGGGTTTTGATTACAACGAACTCATTTTTCTTTATAACTTAATAAAATTTGTAAAAATGGATTAAAGAACCTTAAATAGGGTATATTAAATAAATAATAATCTGGTTCAACCATAAAAATAATGGTTTCATTACCATAATTGAGAATTATAATAGAAATCGAAAGCCCATCGTCCTTGAATGTGGTAAATTGACACATCTCGGATGGTGTTCTTGCTACTGGTATAAAAGAAGGTAAAAGGAAGAGATGATGATAAATTATTCCACTATAATAAAAACATTAAATTACATTTAAGTTACTATAGTCATCACAACATTTGTATAAGGAGAGGTAATAATAGAAAAAGAGAACAAATGAACTTGAAAGAAAAGACAAAGAATTGAAAAGAGGAATTTACCTCTTGAACCAAACTTCCTTGAGAGCCTCTTTAAGGGAGAGGTTTTGGTCTTTTTATGAGACCAAGTCTTGATGGATGTGGGAGAGGAGTTTGGGAGGATATTTGGATAGAATTTGGAGAAGGAACAAGGCTTTATAATAGTGAAGAGAAGAGGGAGTGAGAGGGGGTTTTATAGTGGAGGAGAGGAGAGTTTTCATAATTTTTTAATCATTAGTTTATTAATTTCCCTCAAGACCAGAAATAGTGATGATTTCATGACCAAGAATAGTGATAAATGCATTTTATTTTGAACCAAGTGGTCTTACATCACTTTTTATGTCATAAATAGTGTATTTAACTGATAATTTGTATATACAGTATTTTATCGTATTTCATTATTCATCAAAAATTTGAGTTTTTCAGAAAAATACCAAAAATTCACCCTAACCATTTTTAGATATGTAGAATCCAAAAATGAAGTCCATTTTTCAAAAATAAATTTCTAAATATGATTAATTTAATATTTAATTAAAATCATAATTTATTCTAAAAACAATAGTTTTAAAACATTTATTTACTTATTCCAAAGCATAGGTATATCATACTTCCACTTGAATATTATTTATATACCATCACAGGTAAAGTTAATATTCATTATGGTATATCACTATTCATAAGGATATGTTACTATTCATAATAGTAGGTTATTATTCACCAAAAAATGTGTTTTCCATATCGGAATCCCATGTTGCCTCTTCGTACTTATGGTTTCACCATAGTACCATGACTAGATGAGTAGTCTTGCAGCATATAACTTTGTCTCTACGATCCAAGATTTTCACTGGATCCTCCTCATAGGAAAGATCATCCTCCAACTGTACCACCTCTGAAGAGAGTACATGTGAAGGGTCTGGTATGTACGTCCTTAAGAGGGATATGTGAAAGACATCATGTACTTTCGACATAGTAGGTGGAAGCGCCAGTCGATGGGCCACAGCTCTAACTCAATCAAGGATATCGAAGGGGCCGATATACCTGGGACTTAGCTTTCCTTTATTCCCAAACCTCATGGCCTTATTCCATAGATATATGTGTAGAAATACCAGAACTCCAACTTTAAATTCAAGGTCTCGTCCACGGTTATCTGCATAACCCTTATGTCGACTTTGGTATTCCTTGATATGTTGCTGAATGGTTTTCACCTTATCTACTATTTCTTCGACCATTTTAGGTCCTAGCAGCTTACACTCACCGACTTTATCCCAACATGCCAGTGTTCTTCACCTTTTCCCATAAAGGGATTTATATGGTTCTATTTAGATGCTCGAGTGGAAACTTTTATTGTAGGATAATTCAACCAGTGGAAGGTGTTGTTCCCATCCTCCTTTGAATTTCATAGAACATGCTCTCAACATGTCTTTCAGTGTATGAATAGTTTGCTCTGATTGGACATCAGTTTGAGGATGATAGGCTGTAATGAAGTTCAATTTATTGCTTAGAAAATTTTAGAGACTTTTCCATAACTTTGAGGTGAATTTAGGATCACGGACAGATATAATAGATAGTGGTACTCCATGCATCCTTACCACTTCTTTGATGTAAATCCGTTCAAGTTGATCCTTTGAGAAGTCCTCTCGAATTGTGATAAAGTGATTTGTCTTTGTAAGACAATCCACAACAACCCATATAGCATTGTTTACTCTGGATGTCATTATAAGTCCAGTGAAAATTTTCATTGTAATTTTCTCCCACTTACATGTTGGTATGGGTAGTGTTTGCATCATCCCCTTATAATTTTTCCTCTCATCCTTCACTTATTGACATATCAGGCACTTTGATGTATATTCAGTGATCTCCTTTTTCATATTGTCCCACCAAAAGTTTTCTCGGAGATCTCAATACATCTTTGTGCTACTAGGGTGTATAGAGAAATTAGAGCTATGATCATCATCCAATAGTTCCCTCTTTAGCTTAAGAATAGTGGGAACACAAATCCACTTCCCAAAATTCAAAAAGACACCTTCATATATGAATTCAGTCAACTTCCCATCATTTACAGCATTAATTTTCTTTTTAAACTCCTCATCATCAACCTGAGAACATTTTAACCTTTATAGTAAAGAAGTTTTGGAAACTATTTAAAAAATTAGTGATGTGTTAACTTCCTTGATAATTCCCATATCCATTTTAACTAGGTCCATGAACATAGGATCTCTTTCAACTCTCATCTTGTTTAGAATTCTGTTGTCCTTTCTACTCAAATAATTTTCTACCTTATTTTCCTCCCTATGGTGGTAGTGTATTGTGAAATCATAGTCTTTGAGTAGCTCAATCCATATCCGTTATCTCATGTTGAGTTATTTCTGTGAGAATATATATTTCAAACTCTTATGATCTGTATATATCTCACATTTTTCACCATAGAGGTAATGTCTCCAAATCTTTAGATAAAATATTACCACTTCTAACTCAATATCGTGAGTTAGATAGTTTTTTTCATGAATTTTTAGCTGCATAGATTCATAGGAAATCACTAGATCATTCTACATAAGGACACAACCAAGTCCTTTCTTTGATGTAGTGCTATAGATAATAAACCCATCATTCTCCGGTATTAGGGCTAGGATCAGAGCGTTCACTAAATTCCTCTTCAATTCTTCAAAACATTCTTCACATTCCTTTTCCCATACAAACTTAACCCCTTTTTGTGTGATCTTGTTCATTGGGTTAGCTAAACGGGTAAATTTCTGAACAAAACACCGATAATAACCTGCTAAACCAATAAAACTATATACCTCAGTTATGTTTTTTGGAGTAGGCTATTCTTGCACAGCCTTTTTCATCATAGGATCTATAGATATTCCATCTTTAGAGACAATTTTTCCCAAAAAGGAGACTGATTAGAACCAAAAATAACACTTTCTAAAATTCCCATATAATTTATTTCTTCTAAGTGTCTTTAGAATAGTGCACAAGTGATTTTCATGATCTTCGTGGATTTTAGAGTATACTAGGATGTTATCAATAAACACCACTAAAAAGTCATCAAGATATTCCTTAAAGACTCTATTCATGAGATCCATGAAAACCGATGGTGCATTAGTTAGTCCAAAAGGTATTACTGTAAACTCATAATGCATGTACCTTGTTTTTGGAATGTCTTCCTTCCTCACAAGCTACTAATGATATCCAGATCCGAGATCAATCTTTGAAAAATATTGGTCTCCATGAAGTTGATCAAATGAATCATCAATTTGTGGCAGAGGATACTTATTCTTTATTGTAATAGAATTTATTTCCTTGTAATCAATGCACAACCACATGGATCCATATTTCTTCTTGACAAAGAGAACATGGGCTCCCCATGGAGAAACACTAGGTCGAATAAATCCGTTATCACTCAATTCCTCTAGTTGTTTCTTTAGTTCCATTAAATCCACAGATTCCATTTTATAAGGGGTCTTTGATATAGGCCTTGAACTAGGAATTAAGTCAATGGAAAACTTAATTTCCCGCTCTAGAGGATGTCGAGGTAAATCCTCTGGAAAGACGTCAACATATTATTGCACAATAGGTACACCCTCTATCTATAAATTCTTCTCCTCACCTCTATTTATGTCATTCCCTTCCTCCCTAATTATTGGATACATTAAAGCTATTGGGGGTGGATCTATATGAGAACAAAAAGGTGACATTTCTACTCTAAAAATAAGGGATTCTACACCATTTTCAAAAATTATAACTTCCTTTTTCTTGCAATAGATCTTCGCATCATAATTTTATATCCAATTCATACTGAGAATTATATCATAGTCATCCATTGGCATGATTATAAGGTTAGAAAATAAATCACATTTATGTGTTATTATGGGGACTAATCAACACGCCTTTGTTGCATTGACACATCCACTATGAGTTTTGTCTAATAACTCTTCTATTAAATCAAATTAGACATGTCTAATTTTATTGGAAAACTAGGAAGATATAAATGAATGCGATGATCCAGAATAAAATAAAGCATTGGCTAAGTTTGATGAAATGATAAATGTACCTGCCACCACTTCGTTAGGAACTTCAACCTCCGCAGTTGTGACCGTATAATCTTGGCCTTGATCCCTTGGCCTTATTTGGGGAATATTTCCCTAACTCTTAGTACATTCATGTGAATAATCTCCCATCTCCCTGAAATTGTAGCACAGAACATTGGTAGCTTCTTTCTTCCCCTTACAATCCTGAGATAGGTGTCATTTTTCTCCGCACTTGTAACAGACTCTCATTCCCTTCAGTAAAGTTCCAGGGTGTTTCTTCCCAAAATTACTACATGATATAAATTCAACTCTTACCTTCTTCCCCATTTACTTATTTCCTTTCCCAGAGTTTTCTACATCCCTCTTTTTCTATTGCTTTCCCTTAAATTCATAAGACTTAGAGAATTCATTTTCTATATTGATAGCACTTGAGACTATATCTTCATATGATGAGAAAATTTAGGAGACTAGAGACCTTCGGAGGAATGGTTTTAAGCCATCAAATAATAGATCAATTTTTCTCCTTGTATTATGTATGTAGTCCATAGCATGCCTTGATAGCCTTGTAAAGTTGGCTTCATACTTGGCAACATTTTCATCCTCCTTCTACCTTAGATTCAAGAATTTCTTCTCCATTTCTTCTCACTGTTCACGAGGGAAATATTTTTCTAAAAATATTTTCTTAAAATACCTCCATTCCATATATTATATTTCTTCCTTCTCCTTTGTGTTTTAGATTAATGACCACCACTGATCTACATATCCTGTTAGATGATAAACTTTCATGACAACCTTCTCTCTTTCGTTACATCTCAAAGAGAGAAATATCTTCTCTAGGGAACATATCCATTGCACTGCTACAAACGGGTTTGTAGTCCCATTAAATGATGTAGGTAGTTGTCACATAAAGAAATCTAACATATCTTCTCCACGTGGTGGATCCAGATGCTCCATACGGGTAAGGTTATTATTCATAACCTGAGTAAGTTGTCCTTGTATAGTTAAAATTTTCTCCGCACCAGTCACAACACTAGATCCAACATCATTATCTTGCATCAGTGGGAAATCTCTACAGGGGACATGTGTGTTCATTCAGTTTACATTCCTTCTACTAGGATCCATTTATAAATAATTTCATACACTAGATTAGGGTTTGAATCATAATGTATAATCTCAATGTAGAAAAATACTTAGCATAAATCAAATTTCTACTCATAACTAATTTATTAATCATAAATATGGTATCTTTGAGGAAAATTTTATATTTAAATCCTTCATAATGGATTGTAAAGAAAATGTGAATTACCCTAAGAATATACACTAGTAGTGTCATAACCAAGAGTGCAGTGAGGCCCGTTGTTGTGTACCAGGATACCTCAGCTCATGCCCAAAACTCCTTGTCAGAGCTTTCACTCCTAGGTACAACTGTTCCAGAGCCACCTCTACCTGATCATATCTAGACAGGGATTTATTTCTTGATAGATCCAAATAATCAATTACTTACCAAAATATCATGATGTTATTTTATTTTTATCCTCAAATACTATCTTAGGGACTCTTCCCTAATCTGCGTTTTTAAAATCTAGTTTCTAAGTTTTCTACTAAACTTCCTTTGATACTAACTGTAAGGACCCAACCGCAGTTTCCCAAAGCTAGTGCCATATTTGATTACATTGACATAAAAACAAGGAATAATCACCCCAAAGGACGGATTATTTCAGTATTATTGGAAACAAGATTCATACATAATTTAAACATCACAACTTGAAAATAAATACAACATAGAAACTCCTTAGACAACATCCATAACTCCTAGGTTATTTCAGCATGTCATTCATAATAAACTTCTTCATGTACTAAGAAAATGAAACATAATAAAGGTTTGAGCTCACATTCTCAGTAAGGGTAAGAAATATAGTGGAAGATAACAAAAATATTAGACATGGTGAATAATTGAAAACACATGCCTCTAAAAATAAACTTGAACATAATATGGTAGAAAATGAGATGAGTAAATATTTCCATAACATAGCATAATCATGGGTATTCTACTAGTTGAATAACCAAATGAACCATAAAAATTATTTTCATAATGAGAGAATGCATAATTCGGGACAACATAACCATACTTTCAAGACCTCGTTCCAAGACCATAAATAATCATTTTTTCAATGCCTTATTCCAAGACCGTAGTTTGTCTCATGAGACCCACCGATGCACTAAGGGGATATAGCAGGCCCCACCCAACACTTAATATGTCCAATTAATTCCTGATATGAATAGGGATTAACATAAACAACATACACATTTATATTGAAACTAATATATGAAATGTAAATAGCTTCCACCAAACATTAAGCAAAACACTAACCATTCGAAGTAAAATAATGAATGGTTTTAAGATAGAACATCAATAGAAAAAATAATAATAAACCATTAAATTAAATATGGAATATGATAACATGCAATACTAACCTCAATAATACATAAGAATCAACAAAAGTGTTAAAATAGATGAATATACTCTTATAAAATCTTTGAGTAAATGTTGAGATAAATACTCTTTTACTTTGAAAAGAAGAGTTATTTTGGAAAAATATTTATATAAAACCATAAGTTAAGTAATATAGTATTTTCATAATAAAATTTTTTATTTTATAAAGATAATGGTTTCCAAAAAAATATTATATAGTTCCATTGAAAATAGGTAAGTATTAGAGAAATTCCCTTTGATTGGGCTTGTATTTCGGAAACAATTTCGAAAGTTCCTTTTAAAATGTGTAACCATCCATAAAATAAAAAAATATTCTGGTTTTTAAACATATATATAACCCAAAAACATAATTTTTGAGGAGTAAATAATAATACACAATAGTTTTATTGAGGTATTTAGAAAATAAAAGTAACCCTAATGAAAATGGAAGTTCGGGTGGAAAAACCCTTACCTTAACTCTGAACGTGTTCCGCTCTTGAACTTAAGATCCTAGAATATGAAATTATACTTATTAATAACCTATTTAAGAAAATATTAGACATGTATTTAGTTTATAATAATTCTCTTTAGTTCATTTATTCCCTTATTTATTAGTTATTATATTGAATTTTATCGTTCTGCAGTGTTCATTTTTCTTATTTTCATAATCAGTTCACTTGTTCTTAAGTAATGGAGTTCACGTGGAATGGATGTAAATCTCCAGAATTAAATTCTCATATTATTTATGATCATAAATAGGTGTTATAGTTCATTTATATAACTTGGTTTCATGGAATGAGTATGAATTATTATATATAACTTTAATGATAACTGTTTCGGTTAATTTGTGGGTTTTGATTACAACGAACTCATTTTTCATTTTAACTTAATAACATTTGTACAAAGGGATTACAGAACCTTAAATAGGGTATTTTAAATATATAATCATATGTTTCAACCATAAAAATAATGGTTTCAGGACCATAATTGGGAATGATAATAGAAATCTAAAGCCCATCGTCCTTGAATGTGGTAAATTGACACATCTCAGATGGTGTTCACGCTACTGGTATAAATGAAGGTAAAATGAAGAGATGATGATAAATTATTCCACTATCATGAAAATATTTTAGTACATGTAAGGTACTAGATTCATCACAAAATTTTTATAAGGATAGGTAATAATGGAAAAAGAAAACAAATGAACTTGAAAGAAAAGAAAAAGAATTGGAAAGAGGAATTTACCTCTTGAACCAAACTTCCTTAAGTGCCTCTTTAAGGGAGAGGTTTTGGTCTTTTTATGAGACCAAGGATTACTGAACATGGGAGATGAGGTTGGGAGGATATTTGGATAGAATTTGGAGAAGGAAAATTTCTTGAGAGGAGTGAAGAGAAGAGGGAGTGAGAGGGGGTTTTATGATGGAGGAGAGGAGAGTTTTCATAATTTTTTAATCATTAGTTTATTAATTTCCCTCAAGACAAGAAATAGTGATGATTAAATGACCAATAATAATGATAAATGAATGTGATTTCGAACCAAGTGGTCTTACATCACTTGTGATGTCATAAATAATGTATTTAACTAATAATTTGTATATACGGTATTACCGTATTTCACTATTCATCAAAAATTCGAGTATTTCATAAAAATGCTTAAAATTCACCCTAACCATTTTTTGACGTGTAGAATCCAAAAATGAAGTCCATTTTTCAAAAATAATTTTCTATATATTATTAATTTAATATTTAATTAAAATCAAATTTTATTCTAAAAACAACAGTTTTAAAACATTTATTTACTTATTCCAAAGCATAGGTATATCCTACTTCCACTTGAATATTATTTATATACCATCACAGGTAACGTTACTATTCATTGGGGTATATCACTATTCATAATGGTATGTTACTATTAATAAGGGTAGGTTATTATTCACCAAAAATTATGTTTTTCTTATCGGACTCCAAATAACTTGCTGATCGCAACCGTGTATGTCAGGTTTTCGAAATTCACATCACAAAAGTAACAAACTTATGTTTTAAGGGTCACATAGAACTAAGTATTTAATTATGTTGTGATTTCATGTGATTATGACATATTTATAAGAAAGTAATTTCCATTGAATAAATATTATATTGTTATAAAAACTTTGTATTATCTCAATATTATCTAAAATGGTTCACACTGACACTAGTGTGAGATGAAGATCATATTTCATCAGTGAGATGAATTCCCCTTAACTACATAAGATTTTCTCTTTGAAAATACACCTTTGAATAAAATCTAATTCATCTAAAATTTAATGTATAAATCATTTTAAATAGACTCCTTTATGAACTATCCTACATATAAATTCTTCAAAAACCACCCTCCATATAAGGCCTCAGCCTTAAAACATTACTTAACCTTGACTTAAATCAAGAATTATCATTTAGGATCTTTTTAAGTTTAGAGTTTTAGAGAATTAGGGCATAAATATTACATTACATCTCAAATATTACAAAGTATACACTTCTACTCAGTATCCATTTTTTTCATAAAATAAAAACTCTTAAAGGAAAAAAAGAATTATTTTCTTGATATAAATTTTTTTGAATTATTAATTTATCTTACCCTTCCTTATACCCTATGAAAAACATTTCAAAAACTTGGGATGAGCATAAAAATCTCAAGAAGGGTTATAAAGTAATAAAAGAAAACATTAGTCCAACAATACATACAAAACATAAGATCTTTAACATACCTCATGAAATAATAAGATTTATGAATAACACATAGAAATAATAAATCATAAATGTAACTTGTGGAATCCATAACATACTTACATTGTAGCTTTCACAGCTACATAGGGACTTATGTTTGGAATATCCATCACAGAATATTCTCTAAATCTATTAGGAGAAACATTAACGTTTACCTCTTTCATGTTACCCAATAAATTTTAGAGCTATCTAAGGCTCACCCACCCTATGTTTATCATAGAACCACCTGTATATGTAAACAATTCCAAAGAACCATAACATAATCATAATACATGAACAAGCAAAAAGGAAGGATAACATTTCCATATTACAATCACAAGATATCTGTTCAAGATATTGACATAATCAATCCATTATCAAAACCATTTTTAATACCAAAATATGTAAAAAAATTATATGGTATTTATTTCCCTTTTAAAAACATTACAGCTTGTTAAGGAAGCCAAATATCAAATAATGCTCGCAGCGGCGGAAAGGTCGTTGTCACCGCGTATGTTAAAAAGAAACATTATTTTTGTCATTTAGTAAAACACTTCATAGAGAAAATATTCCCTCTGAATGAAATTAAAATTTGAATGGGGTTATACACTTTATAATGGAATTTCGTGTATAAATCAAAGTATGCCTCAATGAAAAGAGATTGAGATGAAGTACCTTACCTTGTGTTCGACTTGTCTTGTTTATTATTTATCTCCCTGAATAATAAACTTAAGTTAATTATAATTTCTTTAAAACATTTTATGTTTATTATTACTTTTATATCACTTATTACATTTCTATAACAATCATGTAATTATTCAAGTTTATATTGGTCTTTTTTTCAATGTTCGGTACTTGAGTCAATATGACCTTGTTATAATTAAAAATTGTCCTTGTGGTCAAAATTATATTATATCCCGAATGATATTCATGATTTAGATATCATATATATCATATATATCCAGTATATATGTATTTATAATAGTCTATATCATTTGGATATATGAAAATTAAATGCACCGTTCATGGAGACGGTAATCCGTACGTACGCATGAACGCTACTTTCATTTATTTTTTTCATTTTTTAAAGGAATGAAAACCAAATGATACATAGGTATATTATAATTATATTATAATATCATATTTTATATATTTTACATGATTTAATTAACACCATCCTTTATATGTTCCATGTATGGTATGAACGAGTCATATCACTTTGAGGGGGAGGTAGTCCGCACTTCCTCAAATGAAATTGTCGTATTTACCCATTATGGAAACCATAACGGTATGATATAAATAAAAAATAAAGAAACATAGAGATAATATAAATATAATATATATCACAAATAAATACAATTCAATCATAATGGCCACCATGAGAGACGGTAGGAGATAATTGAACAATCATCGTTTCGTGAGGCAGTAGTTCGTCGTTCACAGAAACAGTATGTTCTAAACCCATTAGATGGAGGTGTGTGTAAGAGTAGTTTTAATAATTATCAAAACAACAACAAAGTATATTGAGTATACTGTTTTTGTTATGTAAACAAATAAAAATAATATAATAGGGAGTGAATAAGTAGAATAATGGAAAGGAATTTTAGAGAAGACGCTACCTATTAAAACGTGTAACTCTCTTTGATTTGAGAAAAAAGGCTTTCATGAAATGTCTTATTCCTAGTGTAAAGCTTATATTTGGAAGAGGAGGATTTTTTGAGCTTCTTGGAGTAGATTTTTTAGGAGACAAGTGGCTTGAGAGGTGTGTATAATGGGTTAGAGGTGGTGTCCTTTTATAAGAGGGAGGATGGGCTCTTTAGGAAATTGTGAAAGTATTATTTTATTATAAAATTATTTTCAGATTTAAAAGGTCAAAAACTAAATAAACTAAAATATAATATGAATATAAGTCTAAATAAAATCATCCAATAATAATTGGATAGGTTTTGGATATTTTTTTAATCCTTTTCTTTTTTATTTAACCATTTGTTAACTTATTTAACTTTTACCATGTCTTCTTGTATATTCATAGTATATGGTTAATATATTTAGTATAAAATGTCAATAAAACCTCAAGTAGTATATTAAAAAAAATTAAACCTTAACTAAGTCATTTTTATGAATCCTAGATTTCTAAGACTATTATATCATTTAATAAAAAATTATTTGTTTTAAAAACTCGTTTATGTAAATTTATATACTATTCATATCATGACCTTTTAAAAATCCAAAAAAACTTGATTATATCAAAAAACTTCATTAATAAAAATATAACATGTAAATATCATCCATAAAATTCGTGTATGACATCAAAATAACCAAATTACATTTATTTTAACATTTTTAATATCATTTATTTGAATCCTTTATTAATGAAGCAATCACTACATCACTATTATGTCATAATTAAATTTATTTATTTTATGTCTAAAAATTATAAATAAAATACCATGATGTAGAAAATATTTTTATATTTCTAATAACTATTTATAGTCAAAAATATCACTTATATAACCTCATGTAAAAAAAATTACTAAAAGATATATGTTTATATTACATTTTCCATACCTTTAAATTATTTTTTATAAAATGTCATTTTCACTTACAAGTGGCTCCATGGGGTTCCAAAATCGACCCAAGGATTACCATGGTCAGACATGTATTAGAAAACAGAATTAGGATATGTGTTAGGGTAATTTAATATTACTATAATATTATTTTTTACCCTTATTTACCAGATTTCCCCTTTAACCATGGTAAATAAAATATTTACTGAAGTTACTATTCATAATGTCTAAAAATAAAAGTTACGTATTTACACAATTTTGACCTCCTGATTCCAAAAATGAAATCCATTTTTCCAAATTCAAAAAATAGAAGTTTCAGAAATTAATTTAAAATTAATTCTCATTGTCAAAATTAAAAAGCGTGTTTTTAAGAAATAATAATTATCAAAAGATTAACATGTGTTTATGTCCAATTTCAAAGTAAAATTACTTCCAGTGACCAATATTGGATTAAATTATAAAAATATAATCCAATTAAACATTAAATCCATTTAAAAATATAATCTAACCATATAAATAAATCATGTGAAAAGATATATTTGACTTAAAATGAAGTATTTTTCACTATTCATTAAAAATGAACTTTATCATAAAAATACCAAAAAATTACCCAAATTAAATTTTGATATCCTTATTCTAAATACAAAGTTTATTTTATCAAATATAACATATAAAAGTGAGAAAAAACTATATTTAAAATGGGTTCTCTATCAAAAGGAGATAAAACAACCTTTTAAAATTATTAGAGTATTTATACTTAAAATTGGATTCATTCTCATTTTAAGCCTCTAAATTTTATTGGATAAGTGTAAAGACGTTTAATAATAATATTTTAGTTATTTCTATTCATTCCCACTAATACAATGTCTAGGAATTAACTACTATTTAAAATAATAATAATATATTATTATTATTTTTAGTATGACTCAGCATTGTGTGCAACATAAGATTTAGGAGAAACCCATTGTTGAGTGTCAGGTATGTCATCGAACATAGCATCCCCTTTAAAGTAAAATTAATATTTAATTAAAAAATATTAATAAATATGAAAATTTTATATTCTTTATTTAACTTTGATGTTACAACTTTCCCCCTTTTGAGAATTGTGTCCTCCCAATTTTATTCACTTACCAAATAAATGGGGGTATTTATCCCTCATAGCATTTTTATATTCCCAAGTTGCCTCTTAAAACATATGTTTTTTTCATAAAACCTTTACCTAACGAATTACCTTATTTTGCAACACTTTCTCACTTCAATCAAGAATCTGTACTGGTTGTTCCTCATAAGAAAGATTGTCTTCTAACTGAACTACTTCTAGACTTAAAACATGAGATGGATCTGGAATATACTTTCTTAACATTGAAACTTGAAAAAAATTGAGTACCTGGGATAATCTTGGAGGTAAATCCACTTTGTAGGTAACTGATCCAACTTTATCTATAATTTCATAGGGTCCAATGAACCTCAAACTCAATGTTCCCTTCTTACTGAAACACATCACACTTTTCCATGGAGAAACTTTCATAAAGACATGATCACCTGCCTCAAAATAAAGATCCTTCCTCTGGTTATCCGCATAACTTTTATGCCTACTCTGAGCTATTCTCATGTTCTTCTAAATCAATTGAAATTTTTTTTCCATCTCTTCTACCAATTCTGGTCCCATCAACTTCCTTTCACCTACTTCATCCTAAAAAGCTGGAGTTCGACACCACTTTCCATATAATGCCTCGAATGGTTCCATATGTATACTGGAATGAAAACTGTTATTATAAAAAAAAATTCAACCAAAGAAATATATTGGTCTCAACATCCTTGGTAATCCATTGAGAAAGTACGTAGCATATCTTCTAATGATTGAATTGTTCATTCTAACTTCCCATCTGATTGTGTATGAAAAGTTTTACTAAAATTTAATTCAGTACCTAATGACTTCTGAAGGCCCTTACAAAAGTTATAAGTGAACTTGGGATCACAATCAGATACAATGGATAGGGGAAATACATGTAACCTAACTATAAACATAATATACAATCGTGAAAGTTGATCTAGAGACAAAGTATCTAAAATTGGAAGAAAATAAGCATATTTAGTAAATCGATCAACAATAACCCAGATTGCATTGTTACCTCAATAAGTCTTTAGTAATCCCATAATGAAATACATGGATATATTTTCCCATTTCCACTCTATCACTGGAAAAGGTAGAAGCATCCCTTTCGGTAACTACCACTCTGCTTTACCCTATTGACAAATCAAACATATCAGGGTAAAGTCAGTAATATCTCTTTTCATTCCATAGAACCAATAATACTCTCAAAGATATCTGTACATATTAGTAATGCTAGTATGAACTGAAAACGGAGAACTATGATCTTCACATAACAACTCTCTCTTCAACAGTGAATCACAAGGCACACATAATCTCTTTAAAAACCTCAAAACACAGCCTCTATCAATATTAAACTCAAGTAACTTACCCTTATGAACTAATTCTATCTTTTTCTACAACTCACTATTGTCTTTATGTGCTTACTTTATTCTGTTTTCTAGGGACGATTGTACTAAAACCTGAAACAAAACAGTATAATTTCTTGCACCAACAAATTCTATTCCAAAGTTCATCAAATCATTAATCAAAGGATCTTGTTCTAAACGTAACAAGGTTAATGTAGCATTAATTTTTCAACTCAAAGTATTATCCACTTTATTTGCTTTTCCTGGATGGTAATGAATTATGAAATCATAATCCTTGATTAATTCTATCCATCTCCTCTATCTCATGTTCAATTATTTTTGAGTGAATATATACTTCAAACTTTTTTGATCAGTATATATTTCACACTTTAATTCATTCAAATGATGCCTCTAAATTTTTAAAGAAAAAACAACAACAGCTAATTCCAAATCATGTGTAGGGTAATTTAACTCAAGAGGTTTCAACTAATGTGAAGCATAAGCAATTACCTGATCATTCTTCATAAGGACATAGCCAAGTCCTTTCAATGAAGCATCACTATAGATAAAAAATTCACCATCTCTGGAAGGTAATGTCAAAACTAGAGCATTAACCAATCTTCTTTTCAATTCATGAAAACAATCATCACATTATTTTGTCCATATAAATTTAACACCTTTTCAAGTTAACTTAGTTAGTGGGCTAGATAACCATGAAAAAATCTCAACAAACCTTCTGTAATAGTCTACCAAACCAAGAAAACTTTGAATCTTGGTTATATTTGTAGGTCTTGGCTATTCTTCAAAAAAAAATTATCAGGATCAACATTTATACCATTTTTTTTAAACAATGTGACCAAGGAATGAAATTTTTTGTAACCAAAACTCACACTTTCTGAATTTCCCATACAATTTATTTTATTTTAAGATTTTCAGGTAGATTATTTCTACACAAAAGGAAATTAAGGTTCTTATAATTTATTTTTGTCTCAAAATTTCCTCCCGGTGTTTTTAACATAAGTTCAAGATTCATATCTTGAGATGTAATTACCAATTTACTAGAAAATTTATAAAAAATGAAAGAATGTGTAGAGCCTGAATAAAACAACATGTTGGCATAATCTGAACAAATAAATAGTGTACCTGATACTACTTCATTCGATGGACCAACATCTACTGAAGTAGTTGCAAAGGATTTCACCACCCTTTTCTACTTGTAGTCTAGATACTTTCCTTCAGTTTAGTTCTTCATTGGACACTCATTTTCATAATGACCCATTTCATTACACTTAAAACATTTTATTGACAGTAAATTAGATTTTTTCTAACCATTACCATGTTCTTTTTTAGTGCAATTACGAGACTTATGTCTCATTTTACCACATCAGAAGCACTTACCAGAATTAAAAAGTCATTCCCCAGTGTGCTTTTTACCACAATTTTTACAAATTTTAAACTTAATTTTCTTACCATTAGAATTTTTTGAAGAGTTCTTCACTTTCATCTGCCACCTGGACCTATTATTCTGTTGTTTTTTAAAGAACATCTTATCATCAGAAAACTCTATTTCCACCTTCTTTGTACATCAAACAAGTTTTTCATAACTTTTGAACTCGCGATAAGCTGAATCCCTTCGATAATTTATCTTTAATCCTAAGTAAAAATTATTGATTTTACTATCAAGATCTCATATGAAATTTGGAGCATACTTTTCTAATTGAGTGAATTTTGCTTCATAAGCAGCCACTGAGTCATCCTCCTGCCTCAATTCCAAGAATTGTCTTTCCATCCTAAGTAAAAATGCCTTAGGAAAATATTTCTCAAGAAACATACCTTTGAATTAATCCCAATAAAGAGCATAAATCTCCTCACTATCCCTGATATTTATAACCATCAACCTCCACTGATTGGATTCAACTTCAAAATAGTAAAAAAATAAAGACAAACCTTTTGATGTTCTGAACATCCTATGAAATCAAAAATCTTTTCAAGTGATTTAATCCAAACTTCAGTTATCATAGGGTCAGATGATCCTCTGAATAATAGGGGATGTTGACTCATGAAATTCTCTACTATAGACATGTTCCTCTAGGGTTGATCTAGTTGATCTCATGCATGTATACCACCACCATTTATAGCCTGATTTAACTATTCCATCACTACAAAAAATTGTTCTGTTCCGATTTTGACCATCTCAGGTTTCTGATTTGGAAGGTTTTTTTCCTCTTGATGTCGTCCCATCACAGTTTCCATGTTTCCTCTACAGAAAACCATTCTAAACACATAAATATATTAGGCAAAGCAACATGGTAATCTGTAAGTGCTATATCATTTCAATATTACCATAAATTAATTTATGGATATTAATTTAACAATATCCTAACTCTTAAGGTTTTCTAAACCGACCTCTAATACTAACTATAAGGCCCCATCCTTAAAACATTATTTATCCATGAGTTAAATCAAGAATTAACATTGAGGATATTTTTAGGTTTAGAGTTTTAGAGAATTAGGCCATAACTATTACATTACATCTCAAATATTACAAAGTAGACACTTCTTCTTAGTGTCAATTTTTTTATAAAATAAAAACTCTTAAAAGAAAAAAAGAATTATTTTATTAATATAATTATTCTTGAATTATTCTTTTCTCTTACCCTTCCTTATACCCTGTGAAAAACATTTAAAAAACTTGGTATTAGCCTATAAAGCTCAGTAAGGGTTATAAAGTAAAGAAATAAAACATTAGTCTAACAATACATACAAAACATAAGATATTTAACATACTTTATGAAATCATAAGATTTATTAATAACACATATAAATCATTAATCATAAAGGCAACTTGTGGCATCCATATCATACTTACATTATAGCTTTCACAACTACATAGGGAGTTATTTTTAGAATACCCATCACAATATATTCCCTAAATATATTAGTAGAAACATTAATGTTTACCTCTGTCACGTTACCCAATGCGTTGGAGATCTATCTTGGGCTCACTCACCCTAGTTTTATCACAGAACCACTTGTATATGTAAACAATCCCCAAGAACCATAACATAATCATAACAGATGAACAAGAATAAAGAAAAGATAACATTTCCACATTGCAATAACAAGATATCAGTTCAAGATATTGACATAATCAATCCATTATCAAAACCATTTTCAATACCAAAATATGTAAAAAGAGTATATGGTGTTTATTTTCCTTTTAAAAACATTACAGCTTATTAAGGAAACCAAATATCAAATAATGATCACGGCGGCGGAAAGGTCATTGTCAGTGTGTATATTAAAAAGAAACATTATTTTTTTCATTTAGTAAAACGCTTTGTAGAGAAAATATTCCCTTTGAATGAAATTAAAATTAAAAGGGGGTTATAAACCGTATAAATGAATTTTGTGTATAAATCAGTATATGCCTCAATGAAAGGAGATTGAGACGAAGTCACATAGCATGTGTTAGAATTGTCTTATCCATTCTTTATCTCCATGAATAATAAACTTAAGTTAATTTTACTTGCTTTAGAAACTTTTTCAAGTTTATTATTCCTTTTATATCACTTATTACCTTTCTATGAAAATCATGTAATTATTCAAGTTCATATGGGTCTTTTTTTCAATGTTTGGTACTTGAGTCAAAATAAACTTGTTATAATTACAAATTGTCCATGTGGTAAAAATTACATTATCAATAGAATGATATTCCTGATTTAGATATCATATATATCATATATATCCAATATATATGTATTTAGAATAGTCCATATCATTTATATATATGAAAATGAAATACACCGTTCATGAATATGGTAAGCCGTACGTACGCATGAACGTTCCTTTCATTTCTTTTTAATATTTTTAAAGGAATGAAAACCAAATGATACATAGGTATATTATAATTATATTATAATATCATATTTTATATACATTACATAAGTTCATTAACACCATCCTTTATACGTTCCACATATGGTATGAACGAGTCATATCACTTTGAGGGGGTGGTAGTCCGCACTTCCTCAAATGAAATTATTGTATTTACCCATTATGGAAACCATAAAGGTATTATAAAAATGAAAAATACAGAAACATAGAGATAATATAAATATAATATATATCACATATAAATATATTTCCATCATAATGGCCACCATAAGAGGCAGTAGGAGATAATTGAACAATCATCGTTTCGTGAGGTGGTAGTTTGTCATCCATAGAAACAGTATGCTCTAAATCCATTAGATGGAGGTGTGTGTAAGTGTAGTTTGAATAATTATCATAAAAACAACCTAGTATACTGAGGATACTAGTTTTGTTATGTAATAAAATAAAAATAATAGAATAGGGAGTAAATAAGTATAATAATGGAAAGGAATTTTAGAGAAGACGCTACCTCTTAAAACGTGTAACTCTCTTTGATTTGAGCCAAAATGATTTCTTAAATTGAATTATGCCTAGTAAAAAAGATTATATGAGTAATAGGGTGATTTTGGGAGAATCTTGGAGTAGATTTTTTATGATCCAAGGGGATTTAGAGGTGTGTGTATTGGGTTATAGGTGGTGGACTTTTATAAGAGGAAGGAGGGGCTCTTTAAGAAAGTTTGAAAGTATTATTTTATTAGAAAATTATCTTCAGTTTAAAAAGGTCCAAAACTAATTAAATTATAATATAATATGAATATAAGTCAAAATAAAATTATCTAATAGTAATTTTACAGGTTTTGGATATTTTTTAATCCTTATCTTTTTTATTTAACCCTTTGATAACTTATTTAACTTTTACCATGTCTTCTTGTATATTCATACTATATGGTTAATATATTTACTATAAAATGTAAATAGAACCTAAAATGTTCTAATAAATAAATTTTAAACCTTATATAATTTCTTTTCCTGAATATTATATTTTTAGGACTATTATATCATTTAATAAAAAAGTATTTTTTTTAAAAACTTATTTATGTCAATTTATATACTATTCATATCATGACTTTTTAAAAATCCCCGAAAACTTGATTATTTCAAAAAAACTTCATTAATAAAAATAAAAAATGTAAATATAATCCATAAAATTCTTTTATGGCATCAAAAAAACCAAATTATATTTATTTTAACATTTTTAATATCATTTATTTGAATCCTTTATTAATGAAGAAATCACTTCATCACCATTATGTCATAATTAAATTTATTTATTTGATGTCTAAAAATTATAAATAGAATAACATGATGTATTAAATATTTGTATATTTATAATGACTATTTATAGTCAGAAATATCACTTATATAACCCCATATAAAAAAATTACTAAAATATATATGTTTATGTTACATTTTCCTTAACTTTAAATTAATTTTTATAAAATGTCATTTTCACTTACAAGTGGCTCCATGGGGTCCCAAAATAGACCCAAGGATGTAAATGGTTGTAAATGTATCATAAAATAGGATTAGGACATGTGTTAGGGTAATTAAATATTATTATAATATTATTTTTTACCCTTATTTATCAGATTTACCCTTTAACCATGGTAAATAAAATATTTACTAAAGTTATTATTCATAATGTCTAAAAATAAAAGTTACCTATTTACACAATTTGTAACTCCTGATTAAAAATATGGAATCCATTTTTTCAAATTCAAAACACATAAGTTTAGGAAATTAATTTAAAATTAATTCCCTTTGTCCAAATCAAAAAACGTATTTTTAAGAAATAATAACTACCAAAAGACAAACATGTGTTTATGTCCAATTTCAAATTTAAATTACTTACAATGAAAAAAATTGGATTAAATTATTAAAATATAATACAATTTCACTTTAAACCCATTTAAAAATATAATATAACCATATAAATAAATCATATGAAAACGCAGTTTTGACTTAAGATGTAGTATATTTCACTATTCATTAAAAAATGAACTTTATCAAAAAAATACCAAAAATTTACCCAAATTAAATTTTGATATCCCTCTTATAAATAAGAAGTTTATTTTGTCAAATGTAATATATAAAAGTTACAAAAACTAGATTTAAATGGGGTTCTCCATCAAAAGGTGGTAAAACTACCTTTTAATAATATTAGAGTATTTATGCTTAAATTTGGATTCATTCTCATTTTAAGCCTCTAAATTTTATTGAATAAGTGTAAAGAAATTTAATAATAATATTTTAGTTAGTTATATTCTTTCCCACTAATAAAAAATCTAGGGTTTAACAACCATTTAAAATAATAATATTATATTATTATTATTTTCAGTATGACTCAGAATTGTGTGCAACATAAGATTTTAGAGAAACCTGTTATTGTGTGTCAGGTACACCATCGAACATAGAATCCAATTTAAATTAAAATTAATATTTAATTCACAAATATTAATAAACATGAAAATTTCATATTTTTTATTTACTTGGGATGTTACACTCCAAGTGGATTTTTACAAACATATCTCTTTTTCATGAGTTCTTTGAAATATACTATTTGTTGAATAAGTTATTTATAACCATATATTTTATTCATGAACTCCCTTCTGTTAGGTTTCTTCATGGAATTCTACTTTCCATGAAGTTACTACATGAAATCCCCCTTTTCATAAAATATAAAATTTATCCACTTTAACACCTTTTTAATGCCTTATTTTTTTATTAATTAAGTCCTTAAGGGACATTATATATGTAAAGAACCATGAAAAATATACATATAAAAATACTACACTTTGACCCTTCACATAAACTCATTCCACATAAAATTTTCCCTTTACAATCCTAGGAATTAGCACTTCTATTTTACAAATGATGAATCCACATCATAATTCCTTTATAAAATTCCTCCATAGAGTTATTTGTATAAATAAAAAAGAAATATTTATTAAGTAAAGTACCATGGAAAATAAAGAGAAGTTAAGGTGAACATCATTCCCTATACAAAATTTTTTTCTTTTAGAGGTCGCTTCATGGGATTCCTTATCCTTTGTGAAATCCTTTCTTTGCGTAAGCCATTGCTTTATTAAAAACTTTTCATTATGAAAAAAATTATATTATAAATTATTATGTCTATTCATTAAAATAATTCCTTTGTGAAAATTATTACTTTTCACTATCTTTATTCCTTTAAAAATATATTTATTTCAAAAATTAATTCCATTGGTGATTTTCTATGAATATCCTTAGTTGAATCCAAACTTTCAATAAAATCATAAAAACAACTTAAAACATTTACAAAATTTATCTCTCTATAAATTCATCAAGACTCACACTTTTTTGGTATTTTTTCAACATTACATGTCAATAAAAACAACCCAAAAACACAAAAAACACACTAGAGGGATTTTTGTTAATAATACCCCCTTAAGGTTTATTGGAAATGATTCCAAATTACATATTCATCCTATTTAAAAATAATGTGTATTTTATAATTTGAACAACATATTCCCTATAAAACACTAAATAGTAATCAATAACTTACTCAAGACAAACTTTAATCCTACATTAATCAAACTCATCACGAGAAAAAATAGTAACATGAAAATATTATCAATGAATCACTTTGTTTAGATCTTATTCTCTACTTGATGCATCAAAACCATGTTAGCCACACCTTCACTACCCCCTTCATCTTTGATCCCCCTAATTTAACATTTAAGATCTATCCCGCTATATCAACATTACTCACCCCCTTAGAGTATTAAATAAATTTATCTCCCTTTCATGAACAATATATCTCTCTCTTGGTAAATGAATGCAAGGGACGCTCCTTTGTGGGATGTAAAAGGAAAATAAAAATCATGAGTACACTGGGACACTTATACCATGCCTTAGGAAGTGGGGTCCCACATCCACACTATTTAAATATGTAGAGTGGACTAGACTCTAAGAGTCTACCGATGTTTCTCAAATTCCTCCTTGGGTAAGGCCTTCATCATGATGTTTATAACTTTAATTTCAGTAGGTGTATATTCTAATTTCACAAACCCATGATCAGATTTTGTATTTTGTAATTAATAATTTATTTTAATGTAATTCAACCTTGATTTATAAGAATGATTTTTTTTTATTTGATTGAAACACTTTAATTGTGAGGTATAGTCTTAACATAACAATGTAGTTCCTGGGGAGGGGTAGTTCCTTATAATATTGATCTAGGTAATTTATTATATCAGATTTTCCACTTTTTCCTCAAAAGTGATTTTGAAATAAAAAATTGATTTTCAATTCATATATGATAAGATGCATAACCTAATTTTTTCTTGGGTAAGATGCACAACCTAATTTTTTCCAATAATCATTTGTACATTCCCATTCACTACTCATTTTATTTTTTATTGTAAAGAAAATCAAAACCACAATGCCTTTGATATATCACAGTATTCTCTTCACCAATAGTAGTTGTCTCTCCTTGGTACTAATTTAGTGCCTTGTTTCTTGAAAATTCACAAAAAAAATCATGTCTTATCACTTTTAAGTACATAAGGATCTCAATGGTTTTCCTATATTATGTTACATTGACCTCATTTTCATTATTATCCTTTGAAAACTTCATTTGATTAACAATATATGTTTTAATTACCTTGTAATCCACCATTTAAAAAATCAAAAACCTATTTGGAATATTTGTATTAAGATATGAATGTTTCATTCCTTTCTTATATCACCTAAAATACAATAAAAATTTGTTAACTCTACAATAATAAACATTTACAACTCACACCTTACAAATTATACAAACTAATTTCATTATTATAAATTAAATACACCAAAGATTATGTAATCAAAATATATGAGATATATCATCCATTAATCATTATTCTATTTGATAGGGAGATTATGATCAACTATACCAAGTTGAGAATATGTACTTTTCAAGTATTGATCTAGTCTGGAATACCATGATCTTAGTGCTTTATTTAGCACATACAGTTCCTTCTTTAGTAGAAAAACTTTGTTATCAAATTAATTAATAATAAAACCATATGGTTTCTAGATTATCATGTCTTTTTCAATTAATTCATTTAGGAATATTAATTTTAAATCCATTTGGAATACATTGAATCTCCATTTCACTAATATTAAAAAAAATCAATTTTTTTCCAGTTCATCCATAGAAAAAAAAATGGTTTATCTATATAGATACCTTAAATATAGGATTATCCCTTGGACACAAGTGAATCCTTATTTTGAATCACCATTTATCCTTCATTTGGTTTGTTATAGAAATTTCATTTGGTCTCGATGGTGTTCTTATCCATTATCCTTGAAACAATATATCATGTATGATTCTTTTAAATTTGGTAAATCTATTAATTCCTTACCTAAACCCAATTCTTAATTTTATTAGATTCTATAAAACACATTGGATATACCTAATATAAGAGTGATGTTTGTGGTAGAGACTTTATTATCCTTGTTTGTAGTGGTATAGTCTGGTTACTTATTATATTTTGATCATCAATTTGATCTATTCTTAATATATTATATACTTTTACCGATCTATATTTTTTTCTCATCATCATTTTCTTTTTTATAATCAGCATTAACACTTTTTTCTCCCATTGAGATACTCAACACTCTATCACATTCTTCAAGAATATTTTTCCTATTTTTCCAATGATTCTACTCGATTTCAAACATAGTGATGTCATGGATTTCAAAAACTATTCCAAGAATTTGGAAACCATAGGATGGTTGTGTTGGATTTGTTGATAATATCAAAAGAGGATATAAAATATTTGAAGATATGGTGCTCATAAATTCACTAAAGGAGGTATTCAAAAAGACACATTAATATCTATATCAAGATTATAAAAATGGTGTGCATTGGTTTAAAGAAGGTAGAAGTTCAAGTGTAAAAAATGGAAATTTCTCTCAATGTATGCAAAATTTTTCGGTGAAATGAATTAGATATTATAATGAATAATATAATGATAAGTGTTCTTGAAGTAGTGGAAGGAATCCATACTTCAAGGGAGGACACCATGTCCTGATCTGAGGTGAATTATGAAAAACACATAAGGTTTATATATTGTTTCACATTTTGTGCTTTTTAAAGAGCTTTATGACATAAGACCACTTCCCACACCATAGTGGTATTGAGATTTTTTAAAAAATAAAGGTCATACCTCAAGGTCAGTTCCTGAGTAGCCTACCATCTATGATAGTGGATGATCTCAAAGGTACTAGTTAGGTGTAAAATGAAATAAGGGAGATCCCAAAGTGTATCATCTCTAGGATATAGGAAGATCCATAGTGTGGGGTGGAACTATGGAGAAGTGTGTTGGTTCTAGGAGGAACCTACACAGGCAAAATAGTGAGGGGTGGAATCACGTGAATTTTTAAGGCATGAATTGAGCATTTTGGTTGATAAAGAAGAGGGAGAATAAAGTCAAGTTTGATGTGGGTTTTGGTTTAAATGGTTAACACATCATTATATGTGAACACACTGTAATAGATAATGTTTCTATTTCATATAAGGATAGTTCTTGTTCAATTTTATGGTGGTTATGCCATGTATTAAAGAAATATTTTTGAAGATTTGTGTCACTACCTATTTGAAGATACTTATATCATAAAGATAATTATAAATATAATAGGTGTTAGCAGTTGGAAACTGATGATTATCCATGATTTATATAGTTTTCTACTAAAAGTAACCATATTATAAGATAGTTTTTGTGTCATAAGGGAATTATGGGATTATCACACACATGAGAGGAAATATCATATGGTACCTGTACACATGCACACATTTCCAAACTCATAAAATGAAGAAATTAAAGTACAAATAATACCAATTAATGAATATATCTAACACTCATAGTGAGAGTATGATAATGTAGTGCAAATCATAAGGGACAAATACAATCCTAAAAAACTAGAAATAAGTTCCAACCTACTCAGAAGGAGGGGAATGGTGTCAAATGTAAAACTTATAAGAACCTCAATATTTGTATCCCAATACTCTTCTTCTCATGCTCTCGGTCCTCCCAATACTCTGTTATAAGTTATGTTGTCCGCATAAGACATGAAATTTGTGGGAAGAGCCTGTGTAGGGGTGAGGATAACAATACCTAGTAGGACACCCCAAAATAACTAATAATAAATAATCAATGGTATTAATCACATAATTATATAGATATGTCATTAAAGATATTATACATAACTATAATCAAAAATAATCTCAGATATACTCATAAGAGACAACCAGTCTCAAGATGTCTCAACCAATACTACCAACCACACAATTATACTCAAGGATTCAATGTAACACATGTTTGGGAGAATCCACTCCACAAGACATGGTTTCATTGATGATGTTAATTTGAGAGGTCATTCTTATCAAGTCTCACTAAAGAATAACTCACTAGAACTCTGAGGATACCGACATCCAAATAGGGGATCACACCCAGAATCATCGGGGGACACTATGAACCCAACTGGATCAATCTTCTAGATAGAGGATCGATGATATGTGCATGGTGGTCAGACTGATTCCAAAAACCCCACCTAGGAAATAATATGTGATAGAGGATCCCACCCTAAGCCTCATAGATATATATCGTGAACTTAATCCAAAACCAAACTTGTAGAGGGGATCACAACCCATTGTCGAGGATGTAGTGTTGCATTGTACTCTCATATGGATGGACCAAGGAATATCACTCAATTGAACCAAGTCTATAGTAAAGAAAAGAAGGTATATGATCCATATTTGAGGAAGTACATGGTGTGTATATAGGGTTCATGGAATGTACCACTAAGTTCATACCTACCCATGTTTGTGACCATGTTCCACTGCTCATTGCCATGTACATTTGGTTGTGCTTGTGAACTATGGCCATGCTTGTGTACTTAGACCTATTCGAGTACCAGGTCATGCCTATGTACTCAACCTGTTCCCATGTGCCTGGATGTTTATGTGTCTGTGTATACTTCTGGATACACACTAATCCACCAACACAAGGTCACAAAGTGTGTGGCATGTTTCACAAGGCATGTGATATTTTATTTCATGAAAAAACCCTAGAACCGTAGCTAGAGACTCCAAATGGTGTTTCTTCTTTGGGGTACATGTCGTGTAATACATGATTTTCCAGAATACCACAATTATTCAACACATATTTGATTTTTCTGCCACTACCATATCTCTTATCATAGATCATGCCCACAAAGCTTGAATCGAGCCTTTATTGAGCCTTTCCAGGATCAGTGGCTAGATTCCAACCACCAAATATAATTAGGAAAATTCCTCCATCGATCCACATAAAAGTGTGAATCAGGAACCACCAATATGATCATATGTCCATTATCATTTTCATACACAACTATAGTTCCATTGATCTCATATTTGAACTCATGGTGTCTATCTTTTGTGTTGAAAATAATTTATGCAATAATTTCCTATCAGGTAATTTTCAAATCACTGGTCAAAGAAAACTGATGATGAATGTGTGAAGAAAAAAGCATAAAATCACAAACCAAAAAATAAGGAATGAACCTTAGTCATAGTTTAGGTTAGCCTCAATTCATTATCATTAGAATTAAGAACAAAGAGTAAACAAATAAAATCAATTCCCCACAACCCGTGAAGATAAAACTCACACCAACACAACACGATCGACTCACAAATAAATATTTTGGTTGATAATGGGATAATCAATGGGTAAATAAATGAAAAAAAAGTCCCTACCTAAAGTTTGGATTGATCATTGAATAATAATGGATTTCTATTGTCGTTGTTTCCAAGATCCACAAGTTATGATTGAAATATTGGTCACCAATCCTCAATCTATTGTTGCTCGTTTGAGAATACTCTAAGAATGTTCCATCAATGACTCCTCTCAAATATCTAAGGATATACAGCTAACCCTGGTATTTTTCCATAATCGGGTATTTATATGTGGAGGTATAGGTCATGAAAATTAACAAAAAAATTAATTTTATTTATTTATTTATTAATTAATGCACCTGTGACCATGCTCAATCAGAGCATCCAACATGCTCCATGGTTATGTCTTGCATAGGGTAAAACATGCATTCTGAACTCAATGGAGGCCTCATATTTCCCATCTAAACCTCTATTTGATAGTTATTCCACTATTTTAGGAAAGCGGTGTGTGTATGATAATAATATATTTAATATTTTTATAGTAACAATACAAGGATCACCGGGCCTTAGAATATCACGGCATCTCAACGCCTGACTCCGAAAATTTTATTAGATATATTTCAAATCTTTACATGGAAAAAAAGAGACATTACATTTATCATAAATTGCTAATTAATAATAAGTAAATAATAATTGTATAAATATTTAGAAACAAATATATTAAAATAAAAATGAATAAATATTAATTACATAAAATGCATACATACTAAAAATATTGAATATTAATATTTTAAAATATATAAAAACCATAGAAAAATAATACCTTACAAAAATATGAAATTAATATATATTATAAATGAATAAATTATAGAAAATATTAAAATCAAAGAAATATTTAAAATGAATAAATAATATCAAATTAATAAATGTTAAAAATTAATCAAATTTAATAATTAAAATTGGATAATTTACAAAAAAATATATTTAATAATTAATAAATAATTTAATTATATAATTTACAAAAAAATAAAAAAAATAATATTAAAAAAATGAACAAATATTAAAATTTTCATTTAAATACAAAATTTTAAAAATAAATTACTAATTGAAAATGAATAAATAATAGGTGTAAAAAGATTTAAATACAAAAGTATTAAAATTAAAATGAGAAAATTTAAATTTGATAAATTAAAAATGTATTAAAAATATCCAATATTAATAATTAAAAAATATAAATAAATATTAAAAAATAACAAAATACTAAAAATATTAAATGTGTGTATATATATATATATTTCTATAAAAAATTACATTAATTACATTTGAAAACCCAAAGGAATTTTATGGTGATTCAATGTACATATATATACACACACAAACACACACATATATACTATAGGGACAGATATTAAATTGAAAATAAAAATGAATTTTCTTTTTATATATTAATATATTCATATATATATAAACATACATACAAATTAAATACATACATATAAACACATACATACGCACATACATATGCATCAATACACATACATACACATAGACATACACATACGCATGCACATTCACTTACACATTCATATTTGCATACATTAGACCTTAATGAATCCCTTATGTGGTATCATAACCTTCTATGTTTTAAGATTTTTTAAAACATGTTAAGAAATGAAGAATAAAAAAATAGAGTACCACGTTTTTTTCATCACCACATTGAAGTTCATATGACACTACACCGTAAAGGGCCTCTCACCGATGCAAAATGCCACTAGATTTTCACTATAGTGTGGTGGAAACAATTTCAGACTCAAAATATCCACATAAAGTTTACTACAACATATAGTACATCACGTTCATATTCAGTACCTTTTACATAGTTAGGATGGATAAAGGAAAACTTAGTGTTAATGGTTAACACCTTGTAAAATAGCCATGAAGAAAATAGCCTAAGTTTCCCCACCATTATGTAGGGAAATACATGATGAATTAAATTATATTTTATGAGGAAATGTTTCTTCTTAAAGGTAAATATAGTTACCTTCACATAGAACGGGTCCTACCTAAAGATAAAATAATGTACCTTTATACAGAAATAGTTTCCTGTATAAAGGTAGAAGAAAAAAATCAATTTAAAATTGAATTTATTTATTTAAATTTTATTTATAAATAATGATAAAATGTATTTTGAGAATATTAATTAATTAATTAATTAAATGTTTATTAATTAATTAATTATAAAAGGTTTATAATTAATTAATTAATGTTTATGAAACATTTATTATTAAAGATTAATTGAATATTAAGAGTTAATATTTAAAATACTTTTAAACCAAATGATATGGCATGCCTTATAATCTAGAAAAAAGTGTATATTTAGAAACTGTAAGAATAATTTATAAAGTGTATAAATTACATTAATCAACAAAAAATATAAAAAAATATATTTAAAAATTATGAATTGATCATAATGAATTAATTTTGGATTGTTCAAAATTAAAAGGGGCTAATTTGGAATGCTAAGTATATGATAATTAGATTATGTAAAATGTTTACATTATAGAACTATAAATATAAATTGTTTATAATTAATGAAAAATAATATATTTAAATAAAATTACATATGATGAATATGAAAGTTTTCATATGGGTTTGAGTATAAAAGTGGTTATATTAAAATAATATATAATGTATATAATGATTAACAAATTTTTCAAAATTTTATATTTATCTTCTAATTTATGAATAGTTTATAAATAGTTATCTCATGTTTAAATATTTGTATTTTCATTTATTTAAAGGTTATGCCCAATTTTATTCATAGTTATAAATTTTTTATATTATTAATGGAATATGATTTAGTTTAAACATTAAACTACTTATAAGAAATAGATCATTGTATTTCATGCTAGGTATAATAAATATTTAGTTTTCATCTACCTTGACCTTTGTTTGGAATTGAATTTATTAGTTTGAATTTAGTTGTTGAGTATGGTGTATGCATATTAGGTGTTATAGATATCATTAATTGAATTCCCTCTTGAGTAAAGTCTCCCTGAAGAGAGGGACTTAGGGCAGAATACCTGTCGGCCTGGAGGCATATGCCTTGTCTAAAAAGGTGAATGGGGTTGGCTATATATCACTTTGGGCTTACTCAAGTGGAAGTTATAAATCACATATAACTTTAAACCTTTACATGAAGATTTCATGTACCTTATGTATATGATCTATTTAGATTTGTATAAATATGTTTGGATACTATATTTGAGTGAGTAACATAAACTTTTAGGCCATGTAAAGAGTTACGCATCAATACGGTTTGAACATATTTATTTGGTGGAGAGAATATAATTCCAAACTAAATCACTAGAATCGTGCACACATAAAAGGGAATAATGTGAGATAATATGGTGAGGTTAAATACCCTTCAAATACAAAGTGTTATATTCTTTTCAAAGTGAAACTTTTCATGACTATGATCATATAACCAGGTTGTTTCATGCCAAATAGGGGTTCCCACTACTGGAAAATACCCATATACCCACAGTTTTACCCAAAACTGTGGGTATAGAGCAGCCATAGACCCACGGTTTTTGAAAACCGTGGGTGTAGGGGTAGTATGGGAGCCTATACCCATGGTTTTGCTTAAAACCATGGGTATAGGTGTCCTATACCCACAGTTTTACAAAACTATGGGTATAGGGTTTTTTTTAATACCTATTACCATGGTTATGGAAAACTGTGGGGAAAAATAGTTATACCCACGGTTTTGGCCAAAACCGTGGGTATATGAATTTTTTTTCAAGGCCTATGCCCACTATAGCGACCCGGACTTTTCTTAAATTACTATTACATCATTTCAAAGATAAACAACAAAATAGTATTACACAAAGAGGATCCAAAGGCTTAGTTTCTTGGGAAAACTAGGACCACACATAACAAATACAACATCTAGCATAAACATTTATTTAATTTCTTCTTCTCTAGCTTCTTATTAGCACTTGTCCTCTCCTTAGTACATGTAGCCACCTGAGGATATACAACAAAAGGGGTGATCTAGAAGCCCAGTAATAGGATAGATAAGAACAATATAGCATGGGGTGATCATAATCATAACATGGGAAAATGATCATGAACATGAGAGGAATCATAAATATAAGACTTGGAATGTGGCAATGCATAAAAATGAAACATCATGTCTTAGTGGTTAACTACTACACATACTTGTGAACCAAGATAGAATCTTTTAAACACATAATTTCACATTTACTCATGAGATTTATCACTTTACTCAATGCATTGGAGTGCTGTATAATTTTGGGTGCACCCGTCACTTTGAAACATTCATATTGCGCTATATAATTTCGGGTGCACCCGTCCCATCATAACATTATCATTATCATGCTTTCCACATAAAACACGTATAAAAAATGAACATAACTAACCCATTTAAAGGAATGGGTTTCATCTAATAATAACACATTCATAAACTTTGGGTTCCCAAAATAAAGAGGGAATAACATACATGTTTCAAGAACCGTTCACTTTGAGGGAGAAGTAAAAGGTGTGTTCTTAAAAGAAGAGTTCTTTTGAAAAAAACATTTTGTTTGACATAAAAACCAGTGAAAAACATGTATATACTATAAAAGGAAATACAATTATGAACAAATTATCTTTATGGGGTAACCATATCAAAAATAATGGAGTGAAAGATGGAGAACCCAAAGGATGAAAGTTGGGTTCGAGAATTTCCCCTTACCTTGTACCCAAATGCTTCCTTCTCTTTAATGTCCTGTATAATGAAATTATATTCATTAATTATAAATCCAGAACCTTGTGTACATTAATATGGTTCATTATGGTTTCATTAAGTAAATTTATGTGCCTTTGGATGAGTTATAGAGTTTAAAAACATTATTTGGGAATGTTTGTTTTTATGGTTTTTTGAGTGGTTCACTTGTATTCTTAAATTGAAGTTTGGGTAGAACATGGGTAAACATATAGAACTAATATTAAATGTTATTAATGATATTACAGGATTTTATATGATCTTATAATGAATCAAATTAGATCCATTTGGACGAATCATTAGATAAGAATTAAATGATGATTATTTGGGTTAATTTGGGCGGTTTTTCGATCATAATGAACTTGTTTTATTTTATCACTTAGAAATATGATCATAAGTTAGTTAAAGATATTTAAATAGGAGATAATACATATAAAATTTTCTGTTTCAACCATAAAAATGGTTTCATAACCAGATCTGAAGGTATAAATGGAAGAAGAAAGCATGTCGTTCTTGAAGGTGAAAAATTAACACCTCACGAACAATGTTCTCTTTAATAAAATAAAAGGAAGAGGAAAAGGGGGTTGGATGATATAATATCCCATTAGCATAATAAAATTACATTATATTTATAATAATGTAGTTACAATACAATTAAGATGAAGATAGGTGGGGAGAGATCAAGAAATTAACTTGAACTTGAAAGGAAATTAAAGGAGAAGTGGGAGAGAAATTACCTCTAGAATCCTCCTCTTGAGAACCTCCTTAAGGGCCTAAGATTGGTATTTTGATGATACCAGAAGCTCTTGGACGTGGGGGAGGGGATAGGAAAGGTTTTTGGGCAGAGTTTAGAGAAGTCTTGGAGCTTGAGAGGTGTGAGGAAATGAGGGTGTGAAGGGTGGCTTTTATAGTGGAGGGGATAGGGGTTTCCTTAATATAAAATTCATTAGTTTATTATTTTACCACAAGACAATGAATAGTGAGTCTTGGATGACCAATAATAGTAATTTTATAATGTAATCCCGAACCAAGTGGGATTACATCAGCAGAACATCACACATGACCCTATAATTAGCTTATTTGGCTTATTTTGCAAATTACGGTATTTCACTATTCATCAAAAATTCAAGTATCTCATAAAAATCCCAAAAAATTTACCCCAACCATTTTTAGATGTTTATAATCTAAAAATGAAGTCCATTTTTCAAAAATAATTTTCTAAATATTATTAATTTAATATTTAATTAAAATTATAATTTACTTAAAAAACAGTTTTTTAAGATTAAAACTGATTTTATATTGCTTTCAGAAATTACGTAGGGTCTTATAAAATTATCTAAAAACTATAAGACATTGATTCAGTAATTTATGAATAAATTTTAGGGAAATAAATATTCTTTTAAATTAATTATTTATGACTTACAAAATACCAAAACGTTTACTAAGGTCAAATTGTCACTTTTTAAGATGTCTAAATTTTATTTTATTATTCATAGGTAATGTTACTCTTATGTTGGATGATTTAATATTCATAAGGGTCATATTAATATTCATAAGGTTATGTTACTATTCATAAGGGTAGGTCAATATTCACCAAAAAATATTTTTGTTTCATTAGACTCCAAAAATTATCTTGAACACAACCGTGTATGTCGGATTTTCAAATTCCAAACATAGGAGTGACAAAATTATGTTTAAAGGTCAATTATCACTTAGTAGTTCATTATTTTGTGTTTTTATGACATAAATATAAGAAGGTAATTTTCCATTGAAAAACATTGGGTCGTTACATTCTTCCCCCTTAAGGAATTTCGCCCCCGAAATTTCACTTTACACAAACAGATGAGGGTACTTATCCTTCATTGCCTCTTCTAGTTCCCAAGTTGCTTCCTCAAACTTATGGTTCCTCCACAACACTTTGACAAGATGGGTTGTCTTGTTTCGTAGAACCTTATCTCTCCGATCCAGAGTCTTTACCGGCTGCTCCTCATAGGAGAGATCATCTTCCAGCTGCACCACCTCTGAGTTTAGTACATGTGAGGGGTCTGGTATGTACTTCCTCAGTAGTGATACATGAAACACATCATGAACTTGATCCATATTTGGTGGAAGTGAAAGACGATAGGCCACGGCTCCTATGCAGTCAATGATCTCATAGGGTCCAATATACCTTGGGATTATCTTCCCTTTCTTCCCGAATCGCATGACTCTCTTCAATGGAGATATTCAAAGGAAGACTTTATCTCCAACGTCGAACTCCAAGTCCCTTCGACGGTTGTCAGCATAGCTCTTTTGCCAACTTTGAGTAGCTTTAATGTGTTTTTGTATTACTTGAACCTTCTCTGTCATCTCTTGAACCAGATCGGGCCCAAGTAGCTTTCTTTCTCCAACTTCATCCCAACAGGTTGGAGTTCTACATCGCTTCCCATAAAGAGCTTCATACGGAGCCATCTGAATACTCGAGTGGAAGATATTGTTGTATGAGAACTCAACCAATGGGAGATGCTGATCCCAACCACCTTTGAATTCAAGAGAGTCGGATCTTATCATATCTTCAAGTGTCTGAATAGTCCTTTCAGACTGGCCATCGGTTTGGGGGTGATAGGTCGTGCTGAAATTTAATTTAGTACTCAAAGCATGTTGAAGGCTCCTCCAAAATTTAGATGTGAACCTTAGATCACGGTCAGAGAAAATAGAGAGTGGAACACCGTGAAATCTCACCAATTCCTTCACATATATCTTTGCAAGTTGATCAAGCGAGAGATCTTCCCGAATAGCGATAAAATGGGCAGTCTTGGTGAGTCGGTCAACCACAACCCATATCGCATTATTTTCCTTTGATGTCTTTTGGAGACCCATGACAAAGTCTATAGTAACATTTTCCCATTTCCACATGGGTATAGGCAATGGATGCATCATGCCTTTGTACTTTTATCACTCAGATTTAACTTACTGACATACCAAGCACCTTGATATATATTCTGCAATCTCCTTCTTCATGTTATCCCACCAGAAGTGTTCTCTGAGATCACGGTACATCATGGTAATCCCAGGATGGATAGAGAAAGTTGAGCTATGTGCATTATCCAATAGATCCTTCTTTATCCCGGGTGATGAAGGCACACAAAGCCGCATTCCAAACCAAATCACACCATCATCATCGATATGGAACTCTTGCAGCTTCCCTTCCTTTACTGTATTCACCCTCTTTTGTATCTCCACATCATCCCTTTGTGCTTCCTTAATCTTCTCTTGGATGGATGGTTGCGCAATAATTTGGGAAAGTCAGAATGTATCCCCTTCCCTTATGATTTCCAAATCCATTCTTTACATATCCAAGAAGATAGGGTCTTTCTCAATCCGCAACATGGATAGAGTAGCAGGTTCTTTTCTGCTTAGAGCATCAGCTACCTTGTTCGCCTTTCCAGGATGATAGTGAATAGAGCAATCGTAATCCTTGATTAGCTCTAACCATCTCCTTTGATGCATGTTGAGCTCCTTTTGTGTGAATATATACTTTAGGCTCTTGTGGTCAGTGTATATGTCACACTTCTCTCCATAAAGGTAGCGCCGCCAGATTTTCAAGGCGAAAATCACGGCTGCCAGCTCTAGATCATGCATCGAGTAGTTCTTCTCATGGATCTTCAACTGTCGTGTGGCGTAGGCTATCACATTATCATTTTGCATGAGTACACAACCCAAGCCTTTCTTTGAAGAATCATTGTATATCACAAAACTTTCTCCACTTTTTGGTTGTGTGAGTACAGGTGCAGTGATCATCCTTCTCTTTAGCTCCTTGAAGCTTCCCACACATTCTTCCGTACAGACATACTTTACCCCTTTCCTTGTTAACTTAGTTAGCGGGCTTGACAATCGTGATAATATTCTCACAAAATGTCGGTAGTACCCAGCTAATCCAAGAAAACTATGGATTTTTGTGACACTAGAGGGTTTGGGACATTCCTAAATCGCCTTTGTCTTTGAAGGATCAACAGAAATTCACTCACTTGTGATCACATTTCCCAAGAACATGACTTGATTCATCCAAAAGTCACACTTTCTAAAATTGGCATACAACTTCTCCTTTCTTAATGTCTCCAACACAAGTCTTAGATGTTCTTCATGTTCCTCCATCCTCTTGGAGTATATGAGAATATCATCGATAAATACTACCACAAATTTGTCAAGGTAATGTCTAAAGACTCTATTCATCAAATCCATGAAGATTGCAGGGGAATTAGTAAGTCCAAAGGGCATCACCAAAAACTCATAGTGCCCATACCTTGTTCAGAAGGCAGTCTTCTGAATATCTTCCTTCTTCACCTTTACCTGATGATATCCAGAACGAAGATCCACCCTTGAGCAGTATTGAGCTCCTCTTAACTGGTCGAACAAGTCATCAATCCTTGGGAGAGGATACTTTTTCTTTATGGTGATCTTGTTGATTTCCCGATAATCGATACACAACCGCATTGTTCCATCCTTCTTCTTCACAAAGAGCACTGGCGTACCCCAAGGTGATGCACTAGGGCGTATGAACCCTTTGTCTAGATGCTCTTGCAGCTGCTTCTTTAACTCCTCCAGTTTGATAGGAGTCATCCTATAGGGGCACTTCGAGATAGGAGTAGCTCTGGGTATGAGTTCAATTAAGAACTCTACCTCACGATCTAGGGAAATTGCGGGTAACTCTGTGGGAAATACATCACCGTATTCCCTCACGATGGGCATTTCCTCAAGTTTGGCACTTTACTTAGACTCAACCATTTGGGCGAGGTATGCTTCTTCATAGGGAATCAACACCCACACCATTGAAGGATTGTTCAAAGGAGATTCACGATCTTCCTTACATTTGTAGAGGATCATGGGATGGTTTGGAATATGAAAAGATATTTCCTTTTATCGACAGTTGATATGTGCTCTATATAACAAGAGCCAATCCATTCCCATTATAGCATCTAATTCCACTAAGGGAAGTATTATGAGATTTTCCAGAAGAATCTTCCCACATACACCAACAGGAGAAGATTCAAACACTTGGGTTGCAATGATTTCACCACTTCGTGTTTTTACAGATGTCTCTACTTCAAGGTTTAGGGGATTCGATTCTATAGTTCTAGCAAACTTTTAAGATATAAAGGAATACGTAGAACTAGAATCAAATAATACTTTTTCAATTCTTGAGTGAATAGAAATTACACCTTGTATGACTTCATTATCATGCTCCACCTCCGCAGTAGTGATGGCATAAGCCTTCCCTTGTTCCTTTGGATTTTGTGGCTGCTAAAGTTGATTACCCTCGAGAACTCTAGGTTTAGTGCACTAGTTTGCATAGTTCCCTAGCTCCCTACAGTTGTAGAATTGAACCATGGGTGGTTCTCTCCTTTCATCGGCTACATTCTTCTTCCTTTTTGTGTCTTTTTGATACTCTTGATCATGGTGTCCTTTCCCACATTTGAATCATTTCTCCATCCCTTTGAGGCAGTTCCCATTGTGCAACTTTCCACATTTTTGGCACGTGGGTCATTGATTTTTCTTCCCACCCTTATCATTAGATCCACCAGCTTGAAACTCCATCTTTTTTTTCTTATCACCATAGCCATGGGACCATTCTCCAAACTCCATATCCACTTTGAGAGCACACCAAACAACATCTTCATAACTCCCAAAGTCTCTAATTGCAAGAGCCTTTCGAAGGTGTGGTTTTAATCCACTAAAGAATCTATCAATTTTGTTATCATTGTTGATAACAAAACCCAAAGCAACCTTGTGAGCCTTGTGAAATTTGCTTCATAGGTTGTGGCAGATTCTTCTTCTTTTTTATTGAGCTCTATGAATTCTCTCTCCATCTTCGTGCGAAGAGTTCGTGGGAAATACTTATTAAGAAACATTATCGTAAAGTCTTCCCATTTCATATCTTCAATTTCCTCCCTTGGCTTGGTGTTCTTAATCAAAGCTCACCATTGATCAGCTTCTCCATCTAGATGATAAACAGCTAGAGTCACCTTCTCCGTCTCAGAACAGTGAAGCACAGAAAAGATCTTCTCCATGGAGTTGACCCACTATTCCTCAACTAGTGGATGAGAAGATCCACACAACGTCGGTGGTCGTTGCCGCATAAAGCATTCGATAGCCAGTTTCTCCCTCTTTGGTGAAGGAGGACATTCCCCATTATTATGGTTATTATTAATAACCTGGGATAATTGGGTAAGCATCTCCATGAAGTTTTGAACTCCACCTCCCAAATCATTGGGGATGTCGTTCGGGCAATCGTTACATTGGCCCTCGCATGAGTTGTTGGCCCGATTTCTCCTGGTTCCCACCATTTTCTAAAATAGAAAAGGATAGAAAAAAAACATAAGTAAACAAGTCATGAATAACTTATTCATTTAAAGAATTTATACCAAAAACATAACACATGGGATCCCTATGTAAATATTCTTGTGTGAATATTTGTACTTAGTCTCATGTTGTAGGTTTTCCCTAGGGTTCACTAATCCTAATTCCCAAATTAACTAAACCTTTCCTCAGATACCAACTATAGAGACCTGGCCTTTTATTACATTACTATTACATATTTTCAAAGATAAACAACATAATAGTATTACACAATGAGGATCCAAAGGCTTAGTGTCTTGGGCAAAGTAGGACCACACATAACAAATACAACATCTAGCATAAACATTTATTTAATTTATTCTTCTCTAGATTCTTATTGGAACTTGTCCTCTCCTTAGTAAATGTAGCCACCTGAGGATATAAATAAAAAGGGGTGAGATAGAAGCCCAGTAAGAGGATAGATAATAACAATATAGCATGGGGTGATCATAATCATAACATGGGAAAATGATCATGAACATGAGAGGAATCATAAATATAAGACTTGGAATGTGGAAATGCATAAAAATGAAACATCATGTCTTAGTAGTTAACTACCATACATACTTGTGAACCAATATAGCATCTTGTTCACACATCATTTCACATTTACTCATGAGATTAATCACTTTACCCAATGCATTGGAGCGCTGTATAATTTCGGGCGCACCCATCGCATCATAACATTATCATTATCATGCTTGCCACATAAAACACATATCAAAAATGAACATAACTAACCCATGGAAAGGAATGGGTTTCATCTCATAAGAACACATTCATAAAATTTGGGTTCCCAAAATAAAGAGGGAATAATATACATGTTTCAAGAACCGTTCACTTTGAGGGAGAAGTAAAAGGTGTGTTCTTAAAAGAAGAGTTCTTTTGAAAAAAAAAATTTGACATAAAAACCAGTGAAAACATGTATATCCTATAAAATTAAAGACAATGATGAAAAAATGATCTTTATGGAGAAACCATATCAAAAATAATGGAGTGAAAGAGGGAGAACCCGAAGGATGAAAGTTGGGTTCGATAATTTCCCCTTACCTTGTACCCGAATGCTTCCTTCTCTTTAATGTCCCGTATAATGACATTATATTCATTAATTAGAAATAAAGAACCTTGTGTACATTAATATGGTTCATTATGGTTTCATTAAGTGAATTTATGTGCCTTTTTATGAGTTATAGCATTTAAACATTATTTGGGAATGTTTGTTTTTATGGTTTTCTTGAGTGGTTCATTTGTATTCTTAAATTGAAGTTTGGGTAGAACATGGGTAAACATCCAGAACTGATATTACATGTTATTAATGATATTACATGAGTTTTTATGATCTTATAATGAATCAAATTAGATCCATATGGATGAATCATTAGATAATAATTAAATGATGATTATTTGGGTTAATTTGGGCGGTTTTTCTATCATAATGAACTTGTTTTATTTTATCACATAGAAATGTGATCATAAGTTAGTTAAAGATCTTTAAATAGGAGATAATACATATAAAATGTTATTGTTCAACCATAAAAATGGTTTCATGGACATATCTGAAGGTATAAATGGAAGAAGAAAGCATGTCGTTCTTGAAGGTGAAAAATTAACACCTCACGAACAACGTTCTCTTTAATAAAATAAAAGGAAGAGGGAAAGGGGGTTGGATGATATAATATCCCATTAGCATCATAAAATTACATTATATTTATAATACTGGAGTTACAATACAATTAAGATGAAGATAGGTGGGGAGAGATCAAGAAATGAACTTGAACTTGAAAGGAAATTAAAGGAGAAGAGGGAGAGAAATTACCTCTAGAATCCTCCTCTTGAGAACCTCATTAAGGGCCTAATCTTGGTCTTTTGAAGAGACCAGAAGCTCTTGGACGTGGGGGGGATAGGTAAGGTGTTTTGTCAGAGTTTAGAAAAGTCTTGTAGCATGAGAGGTGTGAGGAAATGAGGGTGTGAAGGGTGGCTTTTATAGTGGAGGGGAGAGGGGTTTTCTTAATATAAAATTCTTTAGTTTATTATTTCCCCACAAGAAAAGGAATAGTGAGTATTGGATGAACAAGAATAGTAATTTTATAATTTAATCCCGAACCAAGTGGGATTACATCATTAGAACATCACACGTGACCCTATAATTAGTTTATTTAGCTTATTTTGTAAATTACGGTATTTCACTATTCATCAAAAATTCAAGTATCTTAGAAAAATCCCAAAAATTTTCCCCAACCATTTTTAGATGTGTAGAATCCAAAAATGAATTCAATTTTTCAAAAATAATTTTCTAAATATTATTAATTTAATATTTAATTAAAATTATAATTTACTTAAAAAACAGTTTTTTAAGATTAAAACCGATTTTATAGTGCTTTCAAAAATTACGTAGGGTCTTATAAAATTATCTAAAAACTATAATAAATTGATTCAATAATTTATGAATAAATTTTAGGTAAATAAATATTCTTTTAAATTAATTAATTAATTATAATTAATTATTTATGACTTACAAAATACCAAAACGTTTATTAAGGTCAATTTATCACTTTTTAAGATGTCTAAATTTTAGTTTATTATTCATAGGTAATGTTACTCTTATGTTGGATGATTTACTATTCATAAGGGTCATATTAATATTCATAAGGGTATGTTACTATTCATAAGGGGAGGTCACTATTCACTAAAAATTATTTTTGTTTCATTAGACTCCAAAAATCATCTTGAACACAACCGTGTATGTCAGATTTTCAAAATTCCAAACATAGGAGTGAAAAACTTATGTTTAAAGATCACTTATCACTTAGTAGTTCATTATTTTGTGTTTTTATGACATAAATATAAGAAGGTAATTTTCCATTGAAAAGCATTGGGTCGTTACACCCAGGGTTTTGGAAAAACCGTGGGTATAGGATTTTTTTCAAAGACTTATACCCATAGTTTTATAAAATTGTGGGTATAGCTTTCCAGCATTATTGCAGGAAAAAAAATTCCACGGGACATGAAAAATATTTTATGGGAAAACCTATACCCATAGTTTTCCCATCAATACCCATGGTAGGGATTAATATATTGAGGTAGATACAAATAAATAATTATAAAAGTGTCCAAGGTGAGTTGGTGATCTGCTCCTTTATGTTCCCTCTGGTCACTGGATCAAATCTTGCTGAGCCCTTTTTTTTTAATAGAGGGAGCGAGATTAATATATTAAAATAATTGTAGATATAATAATATATAATCCCATTTTCTCGATTGGTTAGGCTTGTGAATTATGAATCAGAAACGCGGGATCGAAACCCGCTAGTTCTTTTTTTATATTAAGGATGTGTATTAATATATTTAGAGAAATATAGATATATATACAAGTAAGTGGTGTAGCTGTAGTAGTGAGAAGCTTGTAATCATATTGGCAGGTCGTGGGTTCGACACCTGCTGGCATTTTTTTTATGATTTTTACCCACGGTTTTAAAACTATTAGTATAAGGCTTGGACAGTGTGGCATGAGACTTTGACATTGTGGGAAAAAAGCTATAGCCACGGTTTTACAAACTATGGGTATAGGATGGGGACCTATCCTGATGCCTCAATTGCCCACAGTTCCAAAAATTGTGGGTATAGGCTATTCCCATGGTTTTGAGGGCTATACTCACGATTTTGAACCGTGGGTATAGGTTATTTTTCCATTAATGTCCCATATATTATCTTTTGTAAGGAAATAAATTAATGAGTGAATTTGGATTATCTAACTGATTAGTTTCATGCCAAATCATGTTTCCCTTATATTTTCTTATCTTAGATCATTTTTTATGTCTGTATTGGGTTATACTAGCTGGGAAACCCAATGTGTTAGGATAATAGAAGAGTAGATTTGAGTGTTATATATATAATGGATTGGGAAAATAATTTTACACTCAATTATCCAAGAGTCATATATGATATGATTAGGATGATTCCATACATAAATAATTATGGAGTGAGTTTCCTGAAAAAATGGGGTCATTTTCTTAGGGAAATATGGATCATGTCACACTAAAGGGTATGATGTAATTTAAAAAGAGGTCACCATTTTTAGAGGGATCCTAATTTATAAAATTCCTTATTAAGTTCTAAAGTTTGAAACCCATTTTATTCAAGATTATATAATAGATAAATGTAATCATCATCATATAGCCTGACCTTGAGATCAATATTGGACATCGAGAAATGAAATGGTAGAAAATTTCTTGACTAGTACAAAAATTTGATATTTGTTATCAAACAAGAAGAAAATTTATATGTGTTGGAAAAATATTTTCCTAATAAACCAAATAATGAAGGTTTTTAATAACCTATTATAAGTATTTATTAGAATCACGTGATTTCTGTACACTAATTCTTGTTACTATGGAGTCTGAGTTTTAAAAGAAATATGAGACCCTATATGCCTATCAAATGATAGATTCCCAGAAAAGAATCTATCAAGAGAAATCTAGGAATGAATGAAATTGTAACATCTTATAAATTACAAGGTATATTAAGTTTAATTTCATCGTATTTTGGTTATGTTTTATGAAATTTAGAGGCATGTTTGGGGCTTTTAGAAGTCAGAAATCTGAAGCGAAGGAGCTTAAGGAACCAACCAGTATCTTGGAATTGTTTTTGTGCTACCAGTTAGTCGGTATAGTTCCACTATATAGCTGGTGGAGGTATAAGTAGTATAGGATGAACTTGGGTGAAACCACCCAACTGGTACAAAACCACCAGCCAATTGGTGATTAAGTCATTAGCCTGGGGTTTTAATTGTAGCCATTGGTCAGCTGGTGGTGCCCAGATGGCCCTATCATTAAGGTAATCCCCATAAACATTATCTAATTCACTTTTTTACATTATCCTCCTTATTTTTAACCCTCATTAAACTAGAACACCCCTAATAGATATTCTTCAATGGAATTTTATCTCTCCTTCCCCTCTCTTCAGTGTTTCATGCTTGGATCGATCCATCGACTCCTAAATGGTATGTTTTGTCCATTCAATCCCAAATACTCTTCATATCTTGAGATAAATCATTATTCTAGGTTATTTTGAATATATATATGGAGTCTATCATGATATAATTTAGAATTATTATCTTATTTATGATTAGATTCCAGATCTAGAGAATTTTCATCCCTTGAATGGATCTTGATCTACAGTTGGCGGTGGATCTCATTGTGTAAGTTGATTCACCTCTAATCTCATGTTATGGTCCTCTTTTTGAACCTTGATTTATAATATATAATGATTTGAATTGGGATTGGTTATAGGGAATTCATTATGTGGGATTGATTTAGGTGGGGATTCTTGGCTTTGGGAATCGATACTCTTGAGGTAGGAAGTTATTACCATGTAGTGACATTATATAAGATTGATTGGCATGATTGCAATGTGTGTGTACACGAATAGTCATGATAACTATTGTGTAATATGGTATTATGGTGAATTTTTATATAGTGAAAGTGAGTGGATCATGAGACCTTTGTGTTGTGTGCTATGATTGTATCTTTTATACTATGACTTGTTGTGTGTGAGTTCTTGGCTTATGGAAGTTTGTATCAAGTGTCAAGGAGAAAGATGGATCATCATGGCTTGTTTATCCCCAAGAGTGGGATTATGTATTATTATAATGTGTTACCAATGACAATGATGGGACCTGGTGATAGGGTAGGGGTACGATGGATTTGTGTCCTAAACCAAGATAAAGGATGGGGTACAACAGATATGTGTCCTGACCCAAGATAGAGGGTGGGATATGAATACCTTGTATCCTAACCCAAGGTTGATCCAGGGGGATGAAGGCCTTATGGCTTATCCCGGTATAGGTAGGGGTATGAAGGCCTTCTATCCTAACTCGAAGTTAATCCAAGGATATGATGACATTTTGGCTTGACCTGAGGCTTGATTGGATGTGAACCTTGATCTGAGACATGTGTTGGACTCATGACATGATTTGATATGTTATGAAGTATAAGATATTCCTTCTCCATAGAACTGAAGTAGGTATGATTAGGTCTCATGGAAGCCTAGTTAGCACATGATCACCCGACATATGGTTGGTTACATGTTGTGAATTTATTGACCATCATGTAATATACCTTTATATACATGTGAACTTTATGTTAAGGACATGTTGGTGGTTTCATGTTGGGTTTATACCCACGCCCATCATAGGCATCTTGATGTGTGTACAGATTTTATGGTTAGAGATCTAGATAAGGGTAAGGGCCCTACATTTGGGAGCTGAGTAGGTGGATCTTGGAGGATAGTGGTAGTGTCGAGAAAAACTCCAAACTATTGAAATATCATTTTAGTTTGATTTCATCTGTTATCATACTTTGTTTGACTTGACACATTGGGAGTCTTTTGGTTTATTTATTTTGTATGACCTATAATCCATTTTATCATATCATGATGATTTATGCTATGTTTTTTTGGATGGTTATTTATATTTTTGTGTGATTATAGCATATAGTTATTGATACTGAGGGCATAGTCTCCCCATGACATTGTCCATACCCTCACCACTAGTTAGAGACCTCTTGCATACAGGGAGGCGTGTATGTGGTCATATAGAACTCCATCCTAGACTGGGTGATTTAGGTTAGGGAGTTATACATATGAAGTGTTGAAAGTTCTTTTTCAGTAAAAAATGATAAAAGGAACCTTAGTATCAACTCAGGTGATCACTATTTTTAGGTACTTTAATAATTTTTAGAGGATAAGTTTGCCAATTAAGCTTGAATTGGCCTTGAATTTCATTCTAAAATCACGATCGGAAAGGTTTAATCAATTTTTTGTGATAGGTATATGATATCAATTGTATGTTTTAAAAAAATTGTAAATACATAGTAGTTCAGAAGATAAATGAGAATTGGATATTTAAGATTGTATTTTTTTAAGTAATAGAAAAAATTAGTTTTTGTATTAATGACTTATATACTTCAAGATTAGAAAAACTTGTCATAAGATGTTCTATTAAGAAGATCATATAAAGAATAGTTTTTTAAATAAAAGAGATATGGGTGTTTATGGTACACATAGTTATGAATTTTCCTATTCTATATCATAATTTAAGGGAGACTTAAAATGGATTGTTCTGGTTAGAGAATTCATCTTATTTTCATTTATAGAAATGTTCTAAAAATATAAATGAGTTTAAGAAAAGTTTCCCAATTTTCTCAAAAATTTTGAGGATAATTGAATTGGGTATATGATCCTAGGTTCAAATGTTTTACATACAGAATGAGTGGGTAAATGTTAAAACCAATTGAAGAAAAGTTAGGTGGAGAAGTTCAAAAGTGTTTCTTCAAGTATTCAATCAAGTGAATTGAAACTTACGGAAATTAGAAATGGGAATTAATAATTCAATATGATTGGATTATTCAATACCTAAAATAATTTAAGAAATTCCATGTTAGGTGTGAACATTATAGAAATTAATTATTTTATTTTTAATGGTATATGATACCAAATGTATAGTTTACAAGTGTTGTAAATATACAGGATTATAAAATCAATGGAATAGTTAATAGAGATTATAATTTTCATTCAAGAGAAGAAACAAAAGTTACTATATTAAAATTTTGAATGTTAGGGAAGATTATGTGAATATAAGAAAATTATGTGTATCTTTATCTAATTTATCTTATGTGATAATGGTATTTTTTCATTAAAAAAGAGTTTTTATGAAAAAAATGAGATATTAATTATAGAAACATGGTTTAAGATTCATTGGATTCTATAACATATTTTGAGAATAAAATAAGGGTAAATTTTTTTATTTTGGATAAAGTACTTATGAAAGTGTTTTTCAAAATATAAAGGAAGATGTTCCTACCACCCATCACTGGCATATTTTAAAAGTATTATTTTTGAAGTAAAATTCTCTAAATAAATATAATACCATATATGATATGAAAATTATAGTTTATTTTTTAAATATTCCTAATAATAGGAAAGAAGTGTTATTTCCTAACACAAATAGTTTTTTATATCTTATCATGATATTATAAGAACAATATAGAGTATAAGATGTTAGTGGGAGTATCTTTGAACTTAGATAAATTTAAATTTTAATAAATAATGCATTATACCAGTCTTCAATTAAAGTGATTTACACTTAATATCCTAAAGAGTTTAAGATATGTGATGGTAAGGAAAAATGCAAAGAGTTTCATTTAGTTACTTTTGAAAGTGAATATCACTAATTACTAAAGGATTATTCTAGAAAATTTACAAATAGAATTTTACATAATTTCTTAAAATAGTTTAGGTCAAGTTAGTAAAGAGATATCAAAAGAGTTAAATTAGTTATCGTAACATGTAAATATCACCTTATCATATAAAAAAGTTTAGTATGTACTAGTAAAGAAGTAATGTATATGGTTACATTATGTATTATAGATTTTAAGGAAACATTTAATTTAAAGGATTCCAAGGATTATGATGATTAAATTAGAAAGATATAAAAGTAAACAATATAAGTTTACATCATATTATTTCATGTTTTGAATTTAAGGTGTTTGAATATGTTCATAAAGATGAATATTATGAGTATAATTATTAAATCTAACCATTATTCAAATTGGATTTCTCAATAAATGTTACTCACTAAAGAGTTAGTGGGATAGTTTTATTATATGGTCATATAGAGATTTGGGGATAATTACATATAATATAATGAGTTAACAAAACCCTTAAAAGTGTATCATATATAATACAGATCTAGAAATTTATCATATATGATACGATAAATAGGTGATTATGTTGGGTTTGTTAAATATTCTTAAAATGGTTTTAAGTATGTAAAATTTATCATATTAGAGGAAATATTCACTGTATTATTCTTTCACACTAGATGCATAAATGTATATATAGATATAAATTTTGTGAAGAGTAATGATAATTGATCTCTCAAAGTGCGACTTTGAGTTATCCATAACTAATGTTCATCATGAATTATTATAGGTTATGATGATATTTTAAGGTTACCATGAGTAGGATTCTTTTATAGAGATACATAATATGCTCATGAGGCATAAAAATGGATTTTCTTGTACTGTATGACCCACCAAGTATACTTTATGGAGTTTCATAGAGATGTATTTGGTATAATATGGGTGCATAGATCATATTTGAGTCTCCACTACCTAAGTTTGGTGAGATACCAGGCATGAGAACCATTATACTTTGATACCCTAATTATGAAAGTATTCATATTGAATTATTTAATACATGGGTGGTTGGGTATGTTATAGATCATGTAATTTGTTGTAGCTCAACCGAGATGGGATTTATCCTCTCGTATGATGATTATGAAATTTGGGCCCTCAATTGAGATAGATTGGGGAGTGTGTGGCCACACATAGAAAATAAATTTAATGTGCTTATATTTTTGGATGAGTGATATGTGATGTTATCATCTATGAAGATAAATGACATGTAATGTATTGATCGATGAATCTGTTATATACATGGGGAATTGAGAATGTATGAGTTGGCTAAATGGGATTGACATACTTTGGGTCTCATGATAACTTGTTGTCTTGGAAAAAGGGAAAACATGATAATTCATGTTTTCATATGATTTAGGCTAGTTAACATTAGTATAGAGATACATTTTTTATATTTATATCACATTATATCCCTTTTTATCTTGAGTAGTATTGATACTTTTCTATAGATTTCACTTTTCTTACACTTATAGATCCATATATTCATATTTTTTTATAAAACTATAAATTAACACGGGGTTACACTTTATGGTTTAATGAATGAGTATTTATTTTGACTGATATTTCTTCTCTACAAATTTTTTAGAGTCAATCCATATATAAGGAGTTTTGAATGGGTATTCATAAGGTGTTACATAAAATATGATATAAAGTGAAAATAATGATAGATTTACAAAAGTGTTTTGGAAGATATCCAAAAGGATCTTTGGATATGGTTTCACAAGTTATTTTATATGATATAATATAAGGTCAAATTCCACAATGTATTTTAGGCTTTGTTGCAATTAGAATATTTAAGGATATATGCCCTAAAGTTGAAACATGCATATGATGCATAGCTATATCATGTGTGTGTCAACCCCATATTATTTGATTAGATGACTTGGGAGGATAAAATATTACATGTTTATATCTTTTAAGGATTTTTTTCATAATATGAAATATTCAAGGGAATTTCATTCATTCCCATGATGCATTAATTTTTCAAAGCATTAAATCATTAATTGTGATGCATGAGTTAATGAAACTAGTAACTGAGGATCATCCTCATGTATATATAAAACCATTGTCATATAATGATATTGGAAGTGTGTTTGATTATTTATGCATATACTTAACTCCTTTTCACTAGAAACTCTCTTCGTTTTCCCCTTTGTATCACAAACACTAACATGTTGTGGATGAAGGATGCATCATATTCGTGTGACGGATGAATTAGTTTGACCCATGGATACCTATGGTATAAGTATATAATCTTTATTCAAACTATAATTTCATTTTTAAACAAGTATTTATTTTATCAAATTCCAAAATATCTTTTAAGGTTTGTAGTTTTAGATAATTAGTTCATAACTCTTACATAACAATCCCATACATTACAAAGTATACACTACCACTCAATATTTATTTTTTCCACAATACCAAACTTTTAAAATTAGACATGTATTCTTTTCCTAAAAAATATTCATGATTTTCAACATAACTTAATCATTGTTACTAATCATACTTAAACCCTATGAAAAATATTTTAAAGCATGGGATGATCACAAAAATCTCATTAAGGGACATAAACAAAGGAAGAAAGAAATATGTTAGTCCATTTTGAAACCTTGATATCATATTAAATATTTTTCCTTTAACATAATAAACTTTTAACTCAAATAATATTTTAATTTCACATGAAATTATATTTAATACTGAAAGTTTTTTATTAAATAATTTATAAGAAAATATAAAGTCGGAATAATAACAATAAAGGTTTCTTAGAAAATATGAGGACCCATGAAAACAAATCTTAAAAACATGCCTTTTTACCATTAAATGGTATAATCATTCATTTAAAAAAAGATAATTAGATTAACTTATGAAATAAAAATATTTACTTGTAAAATCATTAGAAAAAATAGAAAATTTATGTAGGTTCCTTGAGAAATCATCTTCATAAAACCATTACAATTGGAATAACCTACTCAGTTAATTCCAACATAATTCTCCAGAGAACTTAATCATTACCCAATGCATTAGAGAGATATATAGGGCTCAACCATCATAATAAAAAATTTCTAAAGAATATAACATACATGAAACGCATAAAATCTTTTATTTACATTATTAAACTCACAAAAATATACTTTTTAACATGTAAGAAAAACACTCTTAGATATCGATATATCCCTTTCCTTCAAAGCCTAATTTTCAAAAGTAAAATGACCAGAACAAAGTAAAGGAGGTTTTTTCTTTAAATAAAACTTGGAATCATGTAATGAAAGTAAAACATCAAATAATAGTTTTGGTGGAGGGATAATATTTCAACATTATATATATTAAAATTTAGTATTACTTTTAACTTTTTGTTAAGAAAGTCAGAATTTTTTGTATAAAATATGTAAAAATTTTCCTTTTGAAAACATTTGAAAGAAAGTAAAGTGGGTCATAAATTTTATTTATAATTTATTTAAATATAGATACATCCATAAAAGGATTTTATAATATGTATATGGAAGAAAAATATTTAAAAAAATTCTTTAATATATTTAAAATTAGGTTTTAAGGTAAAGTGTCTCTTACCTTGAGTCTAAATTGTCATAAAAGCTTTTTATTTTATTGAATAATAAACTTATGTTAATTGTTTATTTTTTTAATAAAAATTTTCAAGTTTATTAATCATTTTATTTCACTTATATCCATATTATAATTTATTATTTAATCGATTCAATCCACGCCATATGTTTTGAGGATATTCGATTTATAACCCCAAAATAACATCGGTTTGTTGACCGTGGTCAAATGGGTTATGGTTACATTAATAAAATAATCATAAAAATTTTATAATTATCATATTTATACTTTGAAGACACTTTTAAAACTAACCATCTAATGTGGTATTTAAAAATTAATCACATTGTTTCATAGAGACGGTAATTTGTGCGTTCACATGAGTATCATTTTTATCATTCTACTGGGTGGAAAACAAATAGGGAAGATAATATTTTAATTTTAAAAATTAATAAACATGTTATAAATGTAATATTTGTTTTTTATTTCCACCTTTATGTCCATCCTGGTAAGGTGTAAATTGAAAATTATTCACATCACTTCATGGAGGTGGTAGTTCACACATACACACAAGTGACGTTATTATTTTACAATGGATTTAAACTTATATTTACATGATAATAATTATGTTATAAATATTATATGTATTCAATTTATTCATCATTTTAACCTCCATGTAATCTGGTGATTAAAAATGAAACACATCACTTCATGGAGGTGGGAGTCCACACATACGCATGAGCGAGGTTTTCATTTCTCATAAGATGGATAAGTAGATGGGGTTATACCATAAACATAATAGAATTATATTATATGGAAGATAATTATTTTATTATTTTAGAATGGTTAAAGAATATTTTAAGGAGGTATATAAGATCTCGGTTTTCCCCTTTAGGTATGAACCCCTTAATGTTCTATATGAATCATTTATTTTCTACTAACAAACATTCATAAAGGTCTAATGAAGGGTTTGGGATCCTTCGGTGCTTATTCAGAGCCTAGAACTCCAATTTTTAGAGGAATTAACAGAGGATAAAGGTTCGCACATGATTAATAGTAATTGTGTGGATCAACCATGCAACCTTGTAAGAGGAGGATCATGGTTTGTAAACTGTGCAAGGGAGGCCACATGGACCTAAAGAAAACTATAGACGACTTTCATAGGGGAACCAAACATGATGAGAACGGTTTCAAAAACTATATTCCTTTCTACATGGGTAGTTCCACTTAGGTAGTAACCCTACACATTTGGTGCACAGTTTGGACAAATTGTACGTCTTAATTATGTGAAGGGGTGTCCTCCTTGGATAGTTTTGGCACATGGTTGGTGCATGGTTTGGAAAACCATGGAGTCAAATTTTGTGCCTCTTTAAAGTTAGGTGAAATTTTGATATTTCTCCTATGTCCTTAAATTTTATTACCCAATATATCTCCTATCCATGCACAGAAAGCTCTCAGTGAGAGCTCTTCCATGTAATCTTCTTAGGCTTTGAGGTTTCTTTCTCATCTAAACTCTGATTAGATCATCGTTCTTCTTGTTGGATTCCTCTTGGTAAGATCTTTAGTTTGTTTTGCTTTATTATCTACTTACCTCACCATCTTGAGTATTATTAGTGAAATAAAATATACCCTATTTTAATTTTATTCATGTATTTATCTATTTTCTCTCATTTAAGCATTAATTTGAGGACAATATTAAACAAGTGTTCCTCTAATTCCATGAGGTAAGTGATCTATACCATTTCCCTCAAAGTATCAACTATTTATAAATGTTTTTTTTCATGCTATAATCTCTATGAATTTACTTATAACTATGAAATTTGTAAATTTAATGGTGGTAAGTATGAACTAGACCCTCTTATGATGTCATTGACCTTGTTAACAGTTGGAACCACACCAAGGATCACCCTTTTGGGTGAGACCTTATGTATGTTGGAGTTAGTTCCCTAGAACCAACTTCTATGTACTTTATGATAACATGTATTCATAGTTTTGAATATTAATAAAATTCATATCACATCATGATTGTTCATCTATGTAACATAGTATGTGATAATGTCCTAAAATAGTTGTCGCGCTAAAAGTTCATAGGAGTTCCCTGCTATGATGAGAACCCAGAAGTGCTACGACACTATTCTTAAATATATGTTCTATAGATGGATGATATCATTTGAGGGACACAAATTATACAGGCTATCAAGGGTGGATATTCATAATACTTTCAGGCACCTTTTCATGGTGTACGCCCTTTGTAATATCCAGTGTGGGATATTATGAGAATGGGGCCCGCTAGTAGAAAATACACATTTATGTGTCATTGGATATTTCTATATGTAGACATGTGTATTGATCCTTATAATTTAAGATTATTATTAATGATTATTATGAGTCACGTAATTTTATATATTGACAAAAACTATGATGACATATGTTCGCAGTGAGGTGGGATATGTTGGGTGCGTCATGGGTAATATTGCATTAATGAATAATGCAAGAATGTATTTTTCCCTTTTGTTATTTAATGTAAATTGATATCTTAGAACCTTTTATGAAAATTATATAGCCTAAATAAATCCATGTTCATGGTGTTTTATATGCAAGTTCAATTTCTGAGAATTCGAAGAAAGAGACATTGAGCACATAGGTTGATGGCACCTGCATACAAACTATTTGATTTGAGATATCATGATAAAAGGATTATATTACACAGTAAGCATTCGTATGAGGTATTATGTCATTGAGGCATTAACTTATTTCTCTATGGATTCCATAGCATTTTGATAGATGATAACCTTGGACTTTAGGTAGCGTTTCTTAATGCCACTGAGAAAGAGAAGTAGAGGGTCACATACTAAGTGTATCTAGAATCTCAATTAAATAATATATTATTATTTATTATTTAACAAGTTGAATAAATGTTAATCCGGTATGTGGTTTAATAATTATTCATTTATGCTTTATCTCTTATATTATATCACCAGTTATTCAAGAGAATATATTGTGAGTTGAATATTTAATAAATATTTATTTTCTATTTAGTGAATTTAATATTTATTTATTTATTGGTGAATAATGCAGTGATATGTATTTAATAAATAAATATTCATTATTCAATGCCTAATAAATATTGTGGAGGAATGGAGGACCAAGTTTAATGGTTCGATGAGAAATAATAAATAATAAATATTATTTGATTAAATAATATTTACTTTAATTCACAAGTTAAGATAATGTTGAGAAATAATAATAAATATTATTATTATTTGACATGTGGTTACACATGGATTAAATAAATAATAAAGTCCACTTGTGTAATTATTTTATTTTAACTCTAGCGATATATAATCCTAATTATATTATATTCTTAGTAAGACAATTCATTTGTTTGGTTGTGCACAACAAATTTGGAGAATCCTCTCAATCCCAAGAGAGCTCATTTATACAAGAATTATCTCAAGAACAGAGAGTGATCTTCCTCCAACACCCACTCTCAAGTCAAGAGAGATCAAGGAGAATGCATTGGAAGCGGTTCTCAAGGTGATTAAAGGTGTACGACGTAAACAATAGGATTTTTCATGCTAGTACCCAGTTATTTATATGACGATGTTTGGAGATTTTTTAAAACACATGTGGATCACCACTAAAGGGAATATTCATTGATTACTCCAACACAATGACCATACAATGTAGATATGTTGTCATATTCATCAATGAAGAAATAATTCCAACAAAATAATTCTTTAATTAACTAAATTAATCGTAAATAATATGTGATGATCCTCCCTCTGGTTCCGATGTGATTTACATTGTTTATTTTCTTGGATTCAATTCCATTTATCATGACATTTATCACTGTGTAGATCTCATATTGATCATTGGTCATGAAAAAACAAAGTTGAGCATGACCCATCATGCACTTCCACTGTTCCTGAAACCTACAATGTATATGATCCATAGACACCCATTACATGTATTGGCTTGACCCTTAAAAATAAATTTAATTAAGTTATTATAAATGATTAATTGTGATATAGTATGGAAGGTACCAGTTACTTAGACCCTTATTGATTTTGAAAAAGCTTCATAAAATTTGATAATTCTCTAATGAACCATTGTTGTTTATAAATGAAAAGGATTTTTTGAATTAAATTGAATGGTATAGATGAATGGATTAATACATGGCCTGTGATTATTTATTAAATAGTGTTGATTAATTATGGACCTTTTCCCTATTAATGGAGAGGTTATACTTGATCCATCCTTGGATTCCCGAGGTAATGTCTTGATCACTCATAAGAAACTACCCCGATTCATTGATCTAGTTCCAAGGGAGACTCCCACATTAGAATTTTTTCTTTTTATTAGTACGTGAATGCCTCAATGTAGTACTGATGATTCATTTGATTTATATTCAAAAAATATCATTCCTTGGATTATATCCTTGGATTCATTTTGATTTATTCATAAAGATGATGCCTTGGATCATCACCTTGGGCTCCGGTCATGCTTAGCCCCAGATTTAATTTGTGCATTGTCCAAGGACTCAGTTAGAGATCTTTAACTAGTGGAATTTCAAGGGTGTAACCCTCAAATTAAACTTGAAACTTTTTTGGCTAGGTTGCATGGTTATTACTGTGATCTAGCCTGACCTCCTAAGGTCAAGGAAGCCTTTGTTACATATTTTTTCCTCCATAATTATTATTATTACATAATTAATCTTATGATATCCTTGGGCCTTTACTATTTACAGGTTACCTATTCAGAGATATTCGACTAAGGACAAATTTGGTATGGTTATTCGGGTATCCAATGGGGAGTTCGAGCTTGATATGGTTTTTATTTGACATATTTTAAATCCAATTCTTATTTATATACCTGAAAATTGTTACATTTATATTCAAATATTTTATTTTTTATAGACATTTTTGGTGGTGGACTACTGAATTTTACTCACTCCTTGTTCGGGCCTCCAATTGGTACCAAGACAGGCTTCATGATTGCAGGTCAGGAAAAGGTCAAGGGTCTGGATTTGGATATTTGATTTATGTGATAGGATGGGATATGGGATTAGTAGAATGAGCATATTATTAGGATGCTTTGGGGGTTTAGATTTTTATCATTTTTTTATTTTTGTATATCATGTATTGATGTCTTACTCCTTCAAGTTTTTTTAGTATCATGTCATCATCATTATCTGTATATGATATGAATATTGTGGATTCTCTTTAGTTATATATATATAATGTTTGGATTATTTACTTTTTATATTTTAGATTATTATCGTTGTTTCCACTATTTTTTTATTTTTCAGTTATTTTGTTGTACTACACTCTAACCTAAGGGCATAGTCTCCCCAAGAACACACCCTAGGCCTTCACTACAAGTCTTTAACCATTGGAATATGGGGAGGCACTCTTGAGGCTATGTGGATAATCAATTCATATAACGACCCATAATTTACATACATTGATATTAATTCAAAATTGAAGTACATTCATTACAACATATAATAAATCCATGATAGGACCGTATAGGTATAGTGTCTTTAGATACTAGGAAACATAAACAATTGGTTCATAAAACATCTACATTATCTCCCACTTATTTCTTAATAACTAGACTCCTTTATGACATAGATTACTTAATACCCTTCTTCATGACCTGTGGAAAAGAAACATATGAAAGGGTGAGATCAAATTCTCAGTAAAGGTATAAAAGGTAAATATCAATCATATCATAATCCTAACACATAAGAACATAACATTTTAAAATCTTATCCTGCATACGAAATATCATGATATCATTCCATGGGATAAAAGTTCATAAGAATTAATGGACATAATCCAAAAATTCATAACATAAGACATGAGGTTTTGTGGAATATAAATAATCGTAGAAAATAATTTCCATATTATCCAAGGATCATATCTAAGACCATCATAGCTGACAAATTCCATTACTGAATTGGGTTTACTTGTCGTTCCAGCCCTGTATTACTGAACCGGGTTTACTTATTGTTCCAGTCATGTCTATCTCATGAGATATAAATCTTTTCCCAATGAATATAAGGGATATATATGTCCCACCCATCTCATAATTAAATCATTCTTACATGTGTAACAGAAACATAAATCATTCATCCTAGCATAACCTATGAAATAAAATGGGTTTCGTAAACATCATTCCATCATAATCCATATAAAATAAATGGATTTTATAAAAATAATTCCATCATAAACACAATAAAATAAAATTAATAATAGGTATAGAAACATAACCCTAATTCATCTTATATGGAAAATAATTTTCATAAAACACTTGAATTTAATTCATGAGGAAAATATCCTTTCTTCTTCAAAAATGTTTTCTTTTCTCAAAATATCGTGAAATTTTTAAAAGAAAAGTATTTAGTTGAAAAAAAAATTAAATAATGTATATAAATATTCATGTAAATAATTAATTATAAATATGTAAAAATATGTTCATGCCATACAAGTTAAAAAAACATTATCCTCGTACTTTTATCGGAAAAGTCAAAAAGTACCTCATATCAAAAAACACCAAAAGATTACTTTCACAACGTTTAATAAAAATTTACCAATGGGTAAAATTGACTTCAAAAAATTTTATAAGAATAAAAATAATATTACATATTTAGGAAACATGGATTTGGATGATAAATATACCCCATTAAATACTTATGTATAAATAATCTCAAATAATAATAAGATTGTGAAATTATTCATTACCTTAGGTCTGATATTCGTCATATGTATAAAAACCTACTATATAATGGTTAATGTATGTTATTAAATTATACCATAACCATATTCATATTTATTATATCATATATGATCCTATTATATCATTTTCTTAATAGTATTTCAATATTTCCATTATTTAGGGTGTTAACTGCTTCGTTTACCCATTCCTATTTTTTCATGTAAGCCATGTTTGTTATGATTAGGATGTATTTTATTCATGTTAAGAATTAAATTAAGTTAATAATTATTATTTTTACTCATCATATAAATTTTATAATCACCCTTAAATTGTTAAGGTGGGGAATGAATCTCACCGCGTCGTGGAGACGACAGGTCGTACGTACGCACGAGCGACGATATCATTCCATTTGATGGTTAAATGGTATGGAATTGGATGGTATATTAATTATACAGAATAATGATCATGTTATATTAATTATTTACATCCATTATACCCATAATTATACCCATCCAAATAAATTATTACTGAATAATAGATTACACCACGGCGTGGACATAGTAAGCCGTACGTACGCACACGTGGTAATATTATTATTCATAGGATAGATAAAATGAAGTATAAAGTTGTATCATAACTATAGTAACATATAATAATTTATAAGATACTGGATTTATTACTTTATTATGGATACAACATAATAATAAGAAGTAGAATAATAAAATAATTTTGAATGAGGTAATAAAATAATTACCTCTTTTTTTAGTATCACCTTTGGATTTTCACAAAGAGGCATCCTTAAAATAAATTTTTTCCCAAGGTGTGGCCTCTAGGATAAAGTGAGGGAAGTTTGGAGAGAAAATAGATAAGTTTTGGCCAAGAAAAAGGTCTTTAGAGGTGTGATTAAAAGAGAAGGAGAGGTGCCCTTTTATAAGAAAGGCGAGGGGCACCTTTGGAAATACAAAAACTATTAAATTAATATAAATTAATTTTTATATTCAAATGCCTCCAAAGTAGATTATTTATAATATTAGATGTGTATGGGTAGAAATAATCTCAACCAATAAAATTTAGACATGTTTTTATTTTATTTTAAACCTTGTCATTTTAATTTATCCTTATTTAATCTATTTAATTTTCATTGTGGTAATATATTATAAATATTTAATGGTTATAAATATTTACTTATATGGTGTTAATTGACCATAAATGGATTTTTTATGAAATTTTAAACCATATAATTATTACATTGTAATTTTTAAATATTTTTTATTTTTTAAAATAATTTAATAAAATGTTATTTTTATAAAATATCAATAGTGTCAATTTTGACACTATTCATTTCGTTGATTTTAAATAAAATCCACATAAAAGATAACTTTGAACCAAAACATTTAATATACACAAAACATGTTATAATCACCTATAAAATTCATGGAGAACCTTAATTAATTTATATTATATTTCCTTTAATATTTTTAAAATCATTTATTTGATATTTCTATTAATAAAATAATTTTTGTGTCACTACTATTTCATCCTTAATGGTAATTATTTAATTTATAAAAATTATAAATAAATTTATATGATGCATGTAATTATTTTAGATTACTAAATAATATCTATAGTTGATACTATCTCCTGGTTATCCATATATTAAAATTAATATACTTATATAAAAAGAAAGTGTAACATTTTGTCACATTCATTGATTTTAATAAAAGTAATGTCATATTCATGGGAAAGTGGACATTAAGTGATTAAATTTAGAAACATAGATGATAATGGTCAAATTTAGTCATCCAATAGGATTTTTATAGGTGTTAAGTTAATTGTATAATATTATTTTTACCTTTAATTACCCGATTTACCTTCAACCATGGTAATAAAAATAATTTCCAAAGTTACTATTCATAATGCCAAAAAATAAAAGTAGCATATTAATATAATTTATACCTAATGATTCTAAATGTTGAGTCCATTTTTAAAAATTCAAAATACATAATTTTCATTAATTAATTTAAAATCAATCTTGTTGTCAGAATAAGAGAACAGGTTTTTAAAAGTTAAAACGTTGCAAAAGATTGAAATATTTTTACATATGAATTCAATGTAAATTAATGATAATGACATAAATTATATTTAATGATAAAAATATATTCTATTTATACTTTAAAACCATTAAATATTATAATTTAATGATATAAATTATTTCGATGAAAAAGTTGTTTTCTCTTAAAATTTAGCGTATTTTTACTATTCATCAAAACTTGAAAGTTATCAGAAAAATATTAGAAATTCATCCAAAGTAAATTTTTATATCCTGATTCAAAATAACATTTTTATGTTGTCATATAAAAATTATTAATGTGTCAAAATCTTAATTTGAAAGGGGTTCTCCATTCAAAGGCATAAAATTACCCTTTTTAAAAAAATAGGTTTTTATATATCAAATATGATTTATTCATACCCTATGACTAAATATCCATTGGATGAATATAAAAAATATTTTTTTAAGTATATAAAATATATATATCATTAATTTCACTACCAAAAGTAATTCACTCAATAATAAAAATATATAATTGATTTATATCTTTCATAAATAATTTATAGCCAAATAATTCACAATGCATTTTCATAAGTTAGTTATACTTATTCCCACTAACCTAATAGATAGACTATAATGGTAATTTTATACTAAGGGTGTTTTTTGGTTTGTTTAAACTCATTATTTCTTTCAACTCAAGCTATGGAAGAATAAAAATTATTTAAAGAAAATATTTCATAAAAATATCTGGGTGTTGCATTTTACCCCCCCCCCCCCTAAACTGGATTTTTCCCTCAAAATTAATCACTTGGAAACAAAAATATGATGATACCTCTCCCTTATCATATCCTAAAGTTCCTATGTAGCTTCTCTAAATTGTTGGTCTCACCATAAAACTTTAACCAAGCGAGTGGTCTTGTTTCATAGAACTTTTTCACTACGATCCAGAATCTCTATCGGTTGTTCTTAATAAGAAATATCTCGCTCCAGTGGTATGACTTATAAGTTTATTACATGTGAAAGATCGGTTATTTAATTTATTAGGAGAGATACATTGAACACATCATGAACTTGAGAGAGATTTAGTGTAAGTGTCAATCGGTAAGCTACCTTCCCAACACAATCCAGAATTTCAAAAGGACCGATATACCTAGGGCTCAGATTTCCCTTCTTTCTAAATCTCATTACTCTATTCTAGGGAGATATTCTTAAAAGTATCTTATCACCCACTTCAAACTCTATGAATTTTCTTCGGTTGTTAGTATAAATTTTTTTCAACTCTAAGATGCTCTTATGTGTTGTTAAATAGATCTGACCTTTTCTATCATTTCATCAACAAGATCAGGTCTTAATAGCTTTCTTTCCCCAACTTCATCCTAGAAAGTTGGAGTTCTGCACTTCTTTCCATAGAGGGCTTCATAATGAGCCATCTGAATAATTGAGTGAAGTCTATTTTTGTAATAAAATCCCACCAAAGGTAGGTGTCAATCCCAACCACCTTTGAAATCCATAGATAAATCTCTCAACATGTCTTCTAGAGTTTGAATTGTCCTCTTAGACTGACCATCTATCTGAAAATGATAAGCAGTACTAAAACTTAACTCTGTATCCAGAGAATGATGAAGACTTCTCCAGAACATCAAGGTAAACCTTGGATTCCGGTCATATATAATGGAAAGTGGTACTCTAGAAAATATTACCACTTCCTTTACATATAACCTGGCAAGTTGATCAATAGAGAAATCATATCTAGTAACAATGAAGTGTTCCAAATTTGTAATACGATCAACTATAACCCAGATATCATTATTTCCTTTGGATGTATTGGGAAGTCTGACGACAAATTCCATAGTGATTTTTTCCCATTTCCATTCTGGTATGGGTAATGGTTGTAACATCCCCTTAAACTTTTTTCTCTCAGCTTTAACTTGCTGACAGACCAAGAATAGAGATACATATTCGGCAACATCTCTTTTCATTCCATCCCACTAGAAATACTCTTTCAGGTCCTTGTACATATTTGTGCTTCCAGGGAGAATAAAGAATAAAGAGATATGAGTCACATTCAATAGCTCCTTCTTTAATTCTGGTATGGGAGGAATACAAACCTGGTTCTTAAACCTTATTATTTCATCACAATCAAGGTTGTATTCAGGAACATTTCTCACCTTCTTTTGTAGCTCTACATCTTTATTCTATGCCTCCTTAATATTCACTTGTATAGATGGTTGAACATTCATTTGAGAAATATAATATTTCCCCCTTCCATTAAAATTTAAAGATCCATACTTTGAAAATCCATAAATATTGGATCTTTTATGATCCTCATCATGGATAGGCTAGCATGGTCTTTCCGACTCAAGGAATATTGCACCTTGTTTACTTTCCCAAGGTAGTAATGTATTGAGCAGTCGTAATCTTTAATCAACTCCAAGCATCTTCTTTGGCACATATTCAGATCATTTTGTGTGAGAATATACTTTAAACTTTTATGATCAGTATAAATATCTCACCTTTCACCATAGAGATAATGCCTCCATATCTTTAATGAAAATATTATCGTAGATAAGTCTAAATCATGAGTTGGGTAATTTTTCTCATGTATTTTTAACTTTCATGAGGTATAATCTATCACTAAACCATTTTGCATGAGAACACATCCCAGCCCCTTCTTGGATGCATCACTATAGATCACAAACCCTTATCTACTACATGGTTGTGTGAGCACATGTTCACTAGCTAACCTTATTTTTAGCTCTTTGAAATTCTCTTCACATTCTTTCATCCATAGGAACTTAACTCCTTTCCGATTCAACTTGGTGAGTGGATTAGATAATTGTAAAACATCTTTCACAAAATGTAGATAATATCCATCCAAACCAAGAAAACTTCGAATATCAGTTACTATTTTTGGTCTCATCCAACTTTCAACAACTTGTTTTTTTGATGGATCCACATATATCCAATCTATGGAGATTATGTGACCCAAAAATGAAACTTTCTGACTCCAAAATTCACACTTGGTAAATTATGCATAAAGCTTCTCTTTTCTCAGGGTCTTTAGTACAATTGTAAAGTAGTCTTCATGTTCTTCCTTGATCTTTCAATAGAAAATAATATAGTCTATAAAGACTACCACAAACTGATAAATATAGTATCTAAAGTCTCTATTCATTATATTCATGATGATAATGGGATAATTAGTCATACTAAAAGGCATCACTATAAATTCATAGTGTCCATACCTTGTACTGAATTTCATCTTTGGTATATCCTCCTTCTTGACCCTTAATTGATGATATCCTGAACAAATATCAATCTTGAAAAAGTATTGAGCTCCACATATTTGATTGAATAAGTTGTAAATGTGGGGAATAAGATATTTGTTATTGATAGTGACCTTGTTAAGTTGTCTATAATCAATGCAGAGTCTCATTGATCCATCTTTCTTCTTAAAAAACAAAATAGGTTCTCCAAAATGTGATGCACTAGGGTGTATGAATTCCTTATCAAGATTCTGTTGGATTTGCTTCTTCAATTATTACAACTCAATTGGGGTCATTATATAAGGTGTCTTTAAAATAGGCATAGCACTCAGTATGAGTTCTATTGAAAACTCAACTTCACGATTTAGTGGAAGACCTGGAAATTCCTTTGAAAAGACGTCATCAAAATATCATACAATGGGTGTATTCTTAGTCATTAGTTTCTCTTTAATCATTTGAGATAAATAACCTTTGTTTATAGGAATCAAAACCCATAAAATGGAAGAAATTTCTATTAGAAGGTTATATTCATCCTTACATTGATAGATAATCATAGATTGATATAGAATATGAAATGTGACTTCCCTTCCTTGGAAATTGATATGAGCTCTATATAGAGAAATCCAATATATGCCAAGAATCACATCAAATTTTACTATAGGGAGTATCACAAGATTTGGAAGAAGTACTTTTCCACAATCTTCAACCAGAGAAGAGTTATAAACTTTTTATGCGACAGTTGTGCCATTATGAGTCATCACAGCTAACTCAGAATCTAATTATTGAGGTAATACGACGATACCATTAGAAAATACTTCAAAAAGAAAATATTGGGTGGATCCAAAATAAAATAAAACATTTTATACTTTAGAGAGGATGGTAAGTGTACCTTTCACCACTTCATTATCTTACTTCGCACTGCCGATAGTGATTGCTTGTGACTTTCCTTTGTATTTTTACTTAAGAGTTTGTTGACATAACTCATCATTAATAACCCTTGTATTAGGGAATTTATTGGCATAATTCCCTATTTCCTTTCACTTATAGCATTGAAGTGTAGGAGGTGCATTCTATGTATCCTTTTCTTTGTTTGTATCATTAGACATTTTTTCCCATCACTTCAGCATTCAACTATCCGATGACCTTATTTTCCAAACTTAAAACATTTATTAATCACTTTAATACAATTTCCTCCATGTTTCTTTATACACTTTGAGCATAAGGGAAAACACATCTTCTTTTTAGTGTGGCCATTTGATTTTCCTTTGAATTCCATTTTTCTATTCTTATCAATTCCATAGGACTGGTGGGTTACTCCAATTACTATCTCAACCTTGAGATAATATCGACTGATTTACTCATAGATATTAAAGTACCTTATGGCTAATACCCTTAGGATACTTGGTTTTAAGCCACTAAAGAATCGATCAGTTTTACTCTCCAGTTGGATAATAATTTCAGAAGCATACCTTGAAAGTCTTGTAAAATTTTCTTCGTAGGTACCAACGGATTCATAATCCTTTTGTTTAAGTTCATGGAACTCCTTCTCCATCATTGTTCAAATAATATGAGGAAATTAATTTTTTAAAAATAAGTTATTGAACTCATCCCATTCCATATACTCAATTTCATATCTTTGCCTCATATTCTTGATAAGATTCCACCATTGATCAGATTCACCTTCCAAACGATAGACTGCTAATATGACTTTATCATGTTCAGAACACTGTAGAACTAAAAATATATTTTCAATGGTATTGATCTATTATTCAGCCACTAATGGATCAGAAGATCCACTGAATTAAGGTGGATGTTGCCTCATAAAGGAATCAACAGAATGTTGCTCCCTCATTTGTTCATTTGGAAGTCTTGTATGATTCATAGCTTGAGAAAGTTCTGTGATAATGGCTAAAATATTTTTCATTATAGCTCCCATAACATTTGGTTTCTTAGGGGGGATAATCATTGCATTGCCCGTCGCATTCATCATTAACATAGTTTCTTCTAGTTCCAACCATTGACTAAAACCAAGAATCATAGTGTGAGAAACACTAATCATAACAATAAAACTGCATAATCAAGAATAAAATTTCAATTTAGGACACATTAGGTTTTATCCTGGGTTATTTGTGGTCATTTATAAAACACTAGTATTGTAACCTATATTTATACATATCCTTAGGGTTCTTATTAAGGCTTTCTCATCCTAGTTTCCAAAGGTTAATTATACCTTTCCTCTGATACCAACTATAATGACCCATACTTTACATACATTGGTATTAATTCAAAATTTAATTGCATTCATTACAACATATAATAAATCCATGATAGGACCGTATAAGTATAGTGTCTTTAGAAACTAGGAAATATAAACAACTGGTTAATAAAACATCTACATTGTCTCCAACTTATTTCTTTATAACTAGAATCTTTTTTGATATAGCTTACTTAATACCCTTATTCAATACCTGAGGAAAATAAATATATGAAATGGTGAGATCAAAATCTTGGTAAGGGTATACAAGGTAAATATCAATCAATCATATCATAATCATAAGACATAAGAACATAACATTTTAAAATCTTATCCTGCATACAAAATATCGTGATATCATGCCATGGGATAAAAGTTCATAAGAATTAATAGAAATAATCCAAAAAGTCATAACATAAGACTTTAAGTCTTGTGTCATACACATAATCATAGAAAATAATTTCTATATTATCCAAGGATCATATCCAAGACCATCATAGCGAACAAAGTTCATTACTGAACTGGGTTTACTTGTTGTTCCAACCCTGTATTACTGAACCGGATTTACTTGTCGTTTTGGTCATGTATATATCATGAGATATAAATATTTACCCAATTTATTGGAGGTATATATAGGTCTCACCCATCTCATAATAAAATCATTCTTACGTGTTCCATAAAAACATAAATCATTCATCGCAGCATAACCCATGAAATAAAATGGGTTTCTTAAATATCATTCCATTATAATCCATATAAAATAAATAGATTTCATAAAAAATAATTCCATCATAAACACAATAAAATCAAAGTAATAATAGGGATAGAAACATAACCCTATGTAATCTTAGATATAAAATAATTTTCATAAAACACTTGAATTTAATTCTTAAATAAAATATCCTTTCTTCTTCAAAAATGATTTCTTTTCTCAAAATGTCATGTATTTTTAAAAGAAAAGTATTTTGTTAAAAATAAACATGAGATAGTGTATAGTAATATTCATGGAAATAATATATTATGAATATGTAAAAATTTGTTCATGTTGTATAAGTTAAAAAAACATTTTCCGCGTACTTTTATCGGAAAAGTCAAAAAGTACCTCGTATCAAAAAATGCCAAAAGATTCCTTTCATACCATTTAATAAAAATTTACCAATGGGTAAAATTGAATTAAAAAATTTTTAGAAGAATAAAAATAATATTACATATTTATGAAACATGGATGTGGATGATAAATATACCCTAGTAAATACATACGTATAAATAATCTCAAATAATAATGAAATTGTGAGATTATCTCTTACCTTAGGTCTGATATCCTTAATATGTATATGAACCTCTTGTATAATGGTTAAAGTATGTTATTAAATTATAACATAACTATATTCATATTTATTATATCATATATTATCCTATTATATCATTTTGTTAATAGTGTTTCAATATTTCCATTATTTTGGGTGTTAATTGCTTCATTTTCCCATTCCTGTTTTGCCATGTAAGTCATGTTTTTTATGATTAGTATATATTTTATTTAGGTACAGAATAAAATTAAGTTCATAATTATTATTTTTACTCTTCATATAAATTTTATAATCATTCTTGAATTGTTGATGTGGAGAATGAATCTCATCGCGTCGTGGAGACGGTAGGCCGTATGTATGCATGAGCGATGATATCATTCCCTTCGATGGTTAAATGGTATGGAATTGGATGTTATATTAATTATATAGAATAATAATCATGTTATATTAATTATTTACATCCATTATACCCATAATTATACCCATCTAAATAAATTAGTGTTTAATAACATATTACACCATGGCGTGGAGACGGTAAGTCGTACGTATGCTTGCAAGGTGATATTGTTATTCGTAGGATGGATAAAAGGAGGTATAAGGTTGTCCCATAACTATAGTAACATATCATAATGTATAAGATACTGGATTTATTACTTCATTGTGGAAACAACATAATAAGAGGAAGTAGAAGAAGAAAATAATTTTGAAAGAGGTGATAAAATAAATACCTCTTTTCTGAGTATCACCTTTTGATTTGCACAAAAGGCCTCTTTAAGATGGCTTTATTCCCAAGGTGTGGCCTATAGGATAAAGTGAGGGATGTTGGTAGAGGAAATGGTCAGGTTTTATCTGATAAAAAGGATTTATATGTGTGATTAAAATAGAAGGATAGGTTCTCTTTTATAAGAGAGGGGAGGGGAACCTTTGGAAATACCAAAACAATTAAATAAATATAAATTAATTTTTAAATTCAAATGCCTCCAAAGTAGATTATTTGAAATATTATATGATTAGGGTCCTAAATACTCTCAACCAATAAAATTTAGACAAGTTTTTATTTTATTTTAAACCTTGTCATTTTTATTTATCCTTATTTAATCTATTTAATTTTAATTGTGGTAATATATTCTAAATATTTAATAGTTATAAATATTTACTTATATGGTGTTAATTAACCATAAAAGTATATTTTTTTACATTTTAAACCTTTTAATTATCACTTTGTAATTTTTAAATATTTTTATTATTTTTAAATAATTTAATAAAATTTTATTTATATAAAATATCAATAGTGTCAATTTTGACACTATTTATTTCTTGGATTTTAAATAAAATCCACATAGAAGATAAATTCTAATAAAAACATTTAATATACACCAAACATGTCATAATCACCTATAAAATTTATGGATAACCTTAATTAATTCAAATTATATTTCTTTTAATATTTTTAAAATTGTTTATTTGATATTTCTATTAATAAAATAATTTTTGTGTCACTATTGTTTCATCCTTAATGGTAATTATTTAATTTATAAAAATTATAAGTAAATTTCTATGATTTATATAATTATTTTATATTTATATATACGATCTATATTTTATATTTTCTCTTGTTTATCTATATATTAAAATTAATATACTTATATAAAAAGAAAGTGTGACATTTTTTCATATTCATTGATTTTAATAAAATTAATGTCATATTCATGGGAAAGTAGCCATTAAGTGATTCCATTTAGAAACATATATTATAATGGTCGAATTTAGTCATCCAATATAATTTTTACAGGTGTTAAGGTAATTGTATAATATTATTTTAACCTTTAATTACCTGATTTACCTTCAACCATGGTAATAAAAATAATTACCAAACTTACTATTCATAAAACCCAAAAATAAAAGTAACCTATAAACATAATTTGGACCCACTAATTCCAAATATGGACTCCATTTTTAAAAATTCAAAATAAAAAAGTTGCAGTAATTAATTTAAAATCAATCCTGTTGTTGGAATGAGAGAATGGGTTTTTAAAAGTTAAAACATTACAAAAGATTGAAATATTTTTACATATGAATTCAATATAAAATTAATAATAATTAAATAAATTATATTTAATGATAAAAATATATTATTTTTATAATTTTAAACCATTAAATATTATAATTTAACCATATAAATTATTTTGATGAAAAGATTTGTTTTCTCTTAAAATTTAGTGTTTTTTCTATTCATCAAAACTTGAAAGTTATCAGAAAAATATCAAAAAATAATCCAAAGTAAATTTTTATATCCCGATTCAAAATAATATGTTTATTTTTTCATATAAAAAATTATTAATGTGTCAAAATCTTAATTTGAAATGGGTTCTCCATTCAAAGGCATAAAATTACCCTTTTAAAAAAATAGATTTTTATATATAAAATAGGGTTTATTCATACCCTATGAATAAAATATATATTGGATGAATATCAAAAATATTTTATTAAGTATATAACATATATATATCTCATTAATTTTATTACCAAAAGTAATTCACTTGGTAATAAAAATATCTAATTTATTTTTATTTTTCATAAATAATTGAAATCCAAATAGTTCACAATGCATTTTCATAAGTTAGTTATACTTATTCCCACTAACCTAGCAGATAGGATATAATGGTAATTTAATACTAAGATCATTTCTCGATTCATTTAAACTCATGATTGTGTGCAACGCAAGTTATGAAAGAATAAAAATTATTTAAAGAAAATATTTCATAAAAACATCTGGGTGTTACAGTTCATTTCATTGTTTAGTGGCCTCCAGGTTAGGACATTATAAAGTGGTATGAGATGTATTTTTTATTTTTGTATTAATGTTTGGGTTATTAGACAAAATACTAGGAATATTTGAATTGGGTAACAATCTTTTTCTTGGGATTAGCTAACATACATATGGGGAAAAATAAAAATTTCCTACGATGGGATTCGATGTTCTGGATTATACCTATTACAGTTGTACTGATTTCACCATTGAGTGATGCACATGGCTTGTGTTGTTTATTATCATTTTGGATTTTATCTCTATCCTTGGCCTAGTGTGGCAAGGGGATAGTGACTCATGCATCATTTTAGGCACTTTAGGATTTATATACCATGCATATAACATGACATATTTAATTTATTGTGTGCCTTTCCTATAGAAAGTGTAGTACCTTGAGTTTTTGTGTATTATTGAACTAATTTTTATTGGAGGATTAAAATAATTGGATTAATTAAATTGTCTTCATCAACCTAAATTGTGTTTTCCTATATATCTTTATGGTGGCCCCTTAATTATCCAATTATAGTAATTTTGAGTCATGAACCATTGGTTTCACAAGCTGAAACATGAGTTACTTATAATTACATAGACGCCAATTGTAATTTAAAGAGTGTGCTTCTCTCTATAAATTAGGAATGGTGATCTATTTGATTGAACCATCATAAAATTCTGGTTGTAGTTACATGTAGTTCCATTTGAAACTTATAAAACATAGGACTTTATGATTTGGGAATGATAGACACGTATAACTGGACACTAATAAATATATACATATAAATATAAAATATACTTATGAATTCACTTGTGAACAGTTGAGTTATAAGTTTGAATATAATTGGATATCATTAAATAGGGATTTCAATTACAATATAAATGGATTTATCCTCTATAAATTATAATGTATACTTCATATTCTAGAACCCCTATAATTAAAACATGGGACCTAAATAATACCCTAACCTAAGATCTTGGGTAGTTGGGTTAGTACGTTATGGGTAGCGAACCCTTATTCTTATTCTTATAACATGAGAACTTATTTATTCTTTTATCAGGTTTTGAGGCATATACTTGAAATTTGTATATATATGACTCCATGATGGCCTCGGGTCAAGCGCTAGGATGGTGGTGGTGACCATGATTCTGAAGTGGTGGGACCAAACCCGCCAGTAGTGCCACCTAAGGCACCTCCAGTTGTACCTCCTATTATACTTGGACTGTACATTTATGCTCAGTTATAGGAAGAGTTTCTATTATTATTGTATTCTATGGAGTGAGCTCCATGACATGCACAAACTATGTTATAGTTGATGAGGTAATTCCAGTAGTAAAACCCACTTACATTCTCTTGGGAGGGTGGCCCTCAAGCTACTAAATATTGGATTGGGTTAATCTTATCTATCCTTGAGAATCTTGATATGCCTACAAAATTGAGGGTCATACTTTACACTTATATACTATGTAGCTATGTCATGCACTAGTGGGATGTGTTAAACTAGGTTGATCAGCATCAAGGTATGGTTTGGTGAGATTTTCAATCTCGCTTCTATGATTACTTCTTTCTTGAGATGCTGAGAGTCGATATTGTGAGAGATTTAATACCCCTAGATCAAGGCACTATGTTCATTATGGACTATTATTCCCATTTCATAAAGCTTTAGTGCTTTGTTCTACTTTTTCTGGTGATGATTTACCTAAATCAAGACATTTTGAGGATGGTCTCAAGTATATAATTTGATCTCAGATAAATATATTTCAATTGACTACTATTTCAGAGATAGTGAACCAATCCCTAATTACCGAGTGAAAATTAAGGTGGGTTGAGAGTATAGGACTGGGTGGTTTTATATTGAGGTAATTTAGTTAATCTAGTTGTAGGAAGAATCTTCTGGAGGGTTCTCGACAGAGCATAGGTAGCCAGAGTATTCGCACTGGTAGTTTTGTTATATGTCATCAGTGTGGGAGAAATGATCATGTAAATCCTCAGTGTGACTGGGACCTAGTGGAGTGCCAATATTGTTATAAAATGGGTCATCTTGAGAGATTATATTGATCCCTCCCATCTGTACCTAGTGGTAGAGGATCTATAACAACTCCACCTTCTGGAGAAGGATCAGTTTCACCAAGTAAGGTGTGGATTTGGAGTACCAACAGTCGTATAGGATGAGGAGGTGGATATAGTCAAGGAGGACAGACCCAAGATGTGTAGCACTAGTAGGTTAAACCTTCTGATAGTGGTCAGATTGTGGATCAGGGTTATTTATTAATCCATATATATTTAGTACAGCATACACCTAAGGAATAGGGTGTAGGACCACCTAATGTGAGAGGCATGATCTTAGTAGCCTCCACTTCAATATCTACATTATTTGACATAGGTGTTTCGCACTCTTTTATTATTGTGTCTATCATGAAAATCATTGGGATTGAAGTTTTATTTTTCTATGTTGTGATGACACTTGATACTTCATTGGTAATTCTATCAGAAATTTTACGTCGATGCAAAGAATTCTCACTTGTGGTTGACATCTATCATTTCTTATGGGACCTCTTCATCCTCGAGATGGTGGGTTCTGATGTCATTCTCGGAATGGATTGGTTGGTTCACTATCAGGATTATGTGGACTACTATTTTCATAGTGTATTTTTTACATCACCATAGGGTGGTTTTTATATTTACAAGGGTGAATGGGATGTCTAGAAAAGTAGAGATGGACCATAGCATCATGGGTTAGGCACAGTGACAGCCCATATTGTTAGCCTGTATATGGTTGATCAAGCAACACATAATACTAATTTCCCTTCTATAGTAAATCATTTCAGGGATGTCTCCCATGGAAATTTTTTCTAGACTACCTCCCAAGAGAGAGAGATAGTTTACTATTGAGCTAGTTCCAGGAGAAGCACTGGTATCCATTCCTCCTTACAGGATGACTACTACTAAGTTACAAGAGATCAAGAGGTATCTAAATGGCTTAGAAGTTAAGGATTTTATACATCCAAGTACATGACCTTTGGGTTCACCTATATTTTTCACTAGGAAGGCATATGGTACCCTTATGCTTTGTGTGGGTTACCGTCAGTTGAAAAATCTTACAGTTAAGAACCGATATCCACTACCTTGTATAGATGACCTCTTTGACCAGCTCCGAGGAGTAAGGGATTTATCCAAGATCAATTTTAGGTCAAGATACTATCAAGTATAAGTTATACCTTCATACATACCACATAAAATGTTTTTAGTAGGTATGTTCTTCATAAGTATGTGGTTATGTTGTTTAGTTTAAGGAATGTTCCCATCATTTTCATGGATTTGATGAATCGGCTTTTTCACTTGTATCTAGATTATTTTTTGGTAGTATTTGTGGATGAAATATTAGTGTACTCTCATACTCAACATGACTATTCCAAACATCTTGAGATCATGTTGAATGAACTGAGAGAGCACTAGCTATTTATTAAGCTCACTAAATTCCACTTTTGGATTGACAAGGTTCACTTATTGGGTCACATCATCTTAGATGCAAGAGTATATATTGACCCAGAGAAGGTGAGAGTGGTAGTTACCTAGGAGAATCCCAATAATGTTTTTGACATCCAAAGTTTATTGAGGATTTATAGCTATTATAGGTTCCTTATTCATGACTTTTCATGCCTGGAATCACTACTCATGGGATTGAAAAAAGCTGTGTTAATTTTTTATGGTCAAACACATGTGAGACCTCCTTTCAAGATCTGAAAGGTATATTGAATTAAAAACCGATCCTAATTCTTACAGAGCCAGGATAAATCTATAAAATTTATTGTGATGCATTAGGAATCGGACTAGGAGTATTTATGATACAATAAGATTGAGTTGTGGAATATGAGTCTCATTAGTTGAGGCCACATAAGAAGAATTACCCGATGCAGATATTGAGTTGGCAGCTATAGTTCATGCCTTGTGTTGTTGGAGGCATTATTTTCTTGGAGTGTAGTTTGTGGTTTTTACATACCACAAGAGCCTCAAGTATATATTTACATAGTGTGACTTAAATATTTGGAATAGGGGTGGGTTGAATACCTAAAATCATTCAATTTTGAGAATGCCTATATGCCTAGGAATGGAAATACTGTAGTTGATGCTTTGATCCAGAGGACTCATACATAGTCTATTCAGGAGGCTAGTGGTGAGTGGTAGTTGTTGGACATGTTCTATGAGGTTCACTTAGAGGTCTAGCAGTATCACGTGCAGTCTATCCTTACATCTTTAGCAGTGAACTCTTCACTTATGGAGAGAGTGAAGATAAGTAAACTTTTAGACCCTGAGGACTTATTCTTATGGAAGATTGCTTCATATGAGTACTTGTCGTTGTGATGGATCATTGACAAGGATTAGATATTTTTCATTCATGGACACATTTAGGTTTTTGAAAACATAAGAGAGGTATTGATGTGTGAGTATCATGAATCTGTTTGGGTAATACATCCCAGTGTTACCAAGATGTATGGTGACTTATGATGCTAGTATTGGTGGCCAGAAATGAAAAAGAAGATAGTGAGTTTTATTGCTCGGTGTTCCACCTATCAGCAGGTGAAGGCAGAACACCAGCAACCATTAGAACTTTTATATCCATTTTCCATTATAAAGTGGAAAGTAAATGAAATCACCATGTATTTTGTGACTATTTTACCAAGATCCCATCGAGGTATTGATGTAGTATAGGTGATCATCAGTGGTCTAATAAAGGTCACTCATTTTTTACCTATCAAGGAGACCTTTTTAGTGGATGATCTCAGGAGGCTCTATGTCTGAGAGATTATCCAACTTCATGAAGTTCCACAAAATATTATATTAGACATAGATTCTTATTTTTCTTCTCGATTCTATAAAGGGTTACAGAGTGCATTAGGTACACAGGTACTTTTGAGTACAATATACCACCCTCAAAACAACGAGTGTTCCAAACTTATGATATAGATATTGGAGGAAATTCTTAGAACATGTATTCTGGATTTCATAGGTTCTAGGGAAAACTGCATACCTCTAGATGAGTTCACATACAATAACATATTTTAGGAAATAATACATATGGATCCTTAAGAGGCCTTATATGGTAGGTCGTTCCATTCACCCATGTACTATTTAGAGGAAAGAGAGGCAGTGTTACTGGGACCTTTTCTCATTCAGGAGACATCAGAGAAGGTACAATTGATTCAAAATAATATGGATATAGCTCTGTCTAGGAAGAAGTCTTATGCTGATCGTCATCGAGGACTTATGGAGTTCAAGATTGGGGATCATGTCTTATTATGAGTTTCTCCTCAGTTGAGGCATAGAAATTCACTAGTGCAGAAAACTTTTTTCATGTCACCATTTTTTACATTGGTTATATATAACCGATGTGAAAATCTATGATACGTGGTTTTTTACATTGGTTATTTTATAACCGACGTAAAAAATATGGAGAGTAAATTTTTTACGTCAGTTATTTTAATAACCAACATCAAAAATCCCGCAAGTTCCTTTTTTACGTCGGTTATAAATTAACCGACGTAAAAAACCAAAACACAGAATTTTTTACGTTGGTTATTTGATAACCGACATAAAAAACGAGATATCTACGAATTTTTTACATCGGTTATAAAATAACTGACGTAAAAAAGGTGACAGCTAAGGCCTTTTTGACGTCGGTTATCAAATAACCGATGTAAAAACCCAACCCGCTGATTTTTTAACGTCGGTTATATTATAACCGACATAAAAAACCAACACCCGGAAGTTTTTATGATGGTTATAAAATAACCAGCATAAAAAATTTGGTTTCTGATGTGTTTTTTACATCAGTTATAGAATAACCAACGTAAAAAACAAACACACGGCTTTTTTTACGTTGGTTATAAAATAACCGACGTAAAAAATGCGGTATATGATAAATTTATAATGTTGGTTATTATAATAACTGATGTTATAATTGTAATAAAAATATTTTATAATGTTGGTTAATAAATAACTGATGTTATAAAACATTTAAAAAATTAACATGCCCTGTGGATTGTCATTTATGATTTTTCGATCGACAGACCGGCAACTCGTCTCTCTCGCGTGGAAAGCCCTAATCGACTCTTTGATCTCGTTTTGTTAAACTTGTTTTGCCATAATTTTTTATCATCTTTAATCTCCTCAGATCTATCATCTCCACTCGCAACACTCAGGTAAGCCTCCCATGACTTTATTTCATTCGTTTTTTTTCAGATAGTCTATATTTACATTTTGTGATTTTTTTGTTTAAACTAGGTAAGATTATTCGATTTCGAACCCTCTTATCTCGTTTTTCCATCATCATCTTATTTATTATCACCAAATCTATTAGATCGACTCTCAATATTCATGTAAGCCTCACCTACTTCTATTTCATTTGTTTTTGTTTCGCGGATGCCCAACATTGAAGGTAATTTTTGTTTTCATTGACAACTAATGATCTCATTCACCTATATTACTGCAATTTATATGTAAACCATTTTGATACACCCATTCCGTGTACTAGTGTGATTTATTTTATAAGTATATATGGTTTTTCATGGTGGAATGTTTGTTTTGGATCCTTGGTTATTTCTATTTTGGGTGTCACTTTTTGTTGTTCCATAATCTATTTGCGTCGCTTATTTTTGTGGGCTATTATAAGTCTTCATATGTTATTAAAACCCAATTCATTGCACAATAGATCATTTTAGACTAGTAGGAGATATATTTCATGGTTCTCATTTTGAATAATGGCATGATACCAAAACTAGTAGCTTGAGGTTAAAATTCCTAGATATGCCAAAACTAGTAGCTTGAGGTAAAAATCCCATGGTTCTGGGGGGATGTCGAGAGGGTTGGTGGTTGTCCAGGGGGTTGGGGGCTGTCCAGGGTGTCCATGGAGGTGGAGGGGGCAGTCCAGGGGTGTGGGGGGTCCAAGGGGGTGGGGGTGTCGAAAGGGGTGGGGGGTTGTCCAAGGGGGTGGGGGTTGTCCAAGGGTTGGGGGCCTATCTAGAGGGTTTGGGGGTTGTTCAGAGGTTGGGGGGTTGTCCAGAGGTTGGGGGTGTCCAAGGGGGTAGGGGTGGGGGTGGTGTCCAGGAGGGGTGGGGGTGCTGTCTAGAGGGGTGGGGGTTGTCCAGGGGGTGAGGTTGTCCATAGGGGTGGGGGGTTGTCCAGGGGGGTGTCTAGGGGGTGTCCAAGGGGGTGGGGGTGGTGTTCAGAGGGTTTAGGGGGCTGTCTAGAGGGTTGGGGGTGTCCAGGGTGTCCATGGAGGTGGGGGGGGACAGTCCAGGGGTGTGTGTGGGGGGTGGGGGGTCCAAGGGGGTGGGGGTGTCAAAGGGGGTGGAGGGATGTCCAAGGGGGGTGGGGGTGGGGGGCTATCCAAGGGGGTGGGGGCCTATCCAGAGGGTTTGGGGGGGTTCGGGAGGTGGGGGATGTTCAGAGGGTTGGGGGTGTCCAGGGGGTGTCCAAGGGGGTAGGGGGTGGGGGTGGTGTCCAGGAGGGGTGGGGGTGTTGTCTAGAGGGGTGGGGGGGCTGTCCAGGGGTGGGGGGCTGTCCAGAGGGTTGGGTGCTGTCCAGAGGGTGTCCAAGGGGGTAGGGAGTGGGGGTGGGGGTGCTGTCTAGAGGGGTGGGGGGTGCTGTCCAGAGGGGTCAGGGTTGTCCAAGGGTGTGGTAGTGTCCAGGGGGTGTCTAAGGGGGTGAGGATGGTGTTTAGAGGGTTCAAGGGGCTTTCCAGAGGGTTGGGGGGTGTCCAGGGTGTCTATGGAGGTGGGGGGCAGTCCAGTGGTGTGGGGGGGTTAAGGGGTGGGGTGTCTAAGGGGGTGTGGGTAGTCTAGGGGTGTGGGGGGTCCAAGGGGGTCGGAGTGTCTAAGGGGGTGGGGGGTTATCCAAGTGGGTGGGGGTTGTCCAGAGGGTTTGGGGGTTGTTCGGGGGGGTGTCTAGGGGGTTGGGTGGTGTCCAGGGGGTTGTCCAATGGGGTAGGAGGTGGGTGGTGGTGTCCAGGAGGGGTGGGGTGTCCAGGAGGGGTGGTGGGATTTCCAAGGGTGTGGTGGTGTCTAGGGGGTTTCCAAGGGGGTGGGGGTGGTTTCTAGGGGGTAAGGGGCTGTCCAAGGGGGTGGTGGTGTCCAGGGGGTGTCCAAGGGGGTGGGGGATAAGTGTCAGTTGGGATTGACTACTATATCATGGTTTGTAAGATTATGAAATGATGATTATATTGTTTCATGGATATTAGTGTTGCAATATGATTCTATTTGGTTATATATATTTTGACCAATCATCAACTATGAGAAAATTATGGGTTATGGGGGGTACCATGTCGTGTTTTTCAAATATGCATAGTTATCCTGACTCCATTGTGCCATGATGATTGGATTTACATTGTGATTTTCTCCATCTGAGTTTTTATTTTAAATTTGATTTGATTCTCAATTTTACTCCATTTTCTCCAATTTTCTATCAACCATTGGAGGCCCTAGGGTTTTCTTTGATTCAATGGAATTTAAAACTGTTATATCTAACTATATTTTCTTTTTAAAATCATATTCAATCATATTTTTTTAAATAAGCATATATTTGTTTTATATTTCAAAATTGTTTTACATTCAAATTATTATTTTTTTCATATAAACATATATTTGTCTTATCTTAAAAAGATGTATAATTTTGATATTTTTTATAGGTAATAATGAGTTGAAATTGGATTACGGCACATTGAATGAGAAATGAATATGAGGAAGGTGTTGATGCCTTTTTTGAATTTGCTAAATGAAATGTTCCAAGTAGCGAAATTTTTTGCTGTCTATGCCTGAAATGTTTGAATATGAAGAAGTTGAAAAGTAGAGAGATAAAAGATCATCTGATTTGTCATGGTTTTAATCTGAGTTACAGCCCTTGGATTTGGAATGGTGAAACTGGACGGAATGTCACTGGTGATGATGATTCACAAGATGGTAACTTCGATGGAATTGAAGAAATGATTCGTGATATTACAGCAGAACAAATTGAGATAGAACCGACAGTTGTGCATCTATATGGTGATGCTGAAAAACCATTATATCCTGGTTGTACAGATTTAATGGTTTTATCGGCAGTGTTAAGATTGATTAACCTAAAGGAAAAACATGGATGGAGTGACAGAAGTTTTACAGAGCTTCTACAATTGATGAAATACATTCTTCCAAAAGATAACGATCTTCCATGTTTCGCATTTTAAGGCCAAGAAAATATTATGCCCGATGGGATTGGGATACAAGAAAATACATGTATGTCCGAATGATTGTATTCTATATAGGAAGGAATATGAATTTTTGTCAGAGTGTCCTAAATGTGGGACATCATGGTATAAGGTGAAAGAAAAATCATGGGCTGATGTAGAGATTACAAAGATACCTTCAAAGGTATTTTGGTGTCTTCCTATAATTCATTGTTTCAAACGTTTATTTTCTAATTCACATGATGCAAAAAGGTTAATATGGCATGCTGATGAGAGGTTATGTGATGGAAAAATACGTCATCCAGCTGATTGTCCGCAATGGAAGAAAATTGATGAGCAGTATTCTACATTTGGAAATGAAATTAGAAATTTCAGACTAGGGTTGTGAACAGATGGAATGAATCCATATCGAACCCTCAGTAGCACACATAGTTCATGACCTGTTTTATTGGTAATTTACAACCTCTATCCTAAAGTTTGTATGAAGAGAAAATATGTCATGTTGAGTATAATGATCTCTGGTCTGAAGCAACCCAGCAATGATATTGATGTTTACTTGTCACTGTTGATTGATGATTTGAAACTTTTATGGGCTGATGGTATTAGGGTGTATGATTATTATAAAATGGAATATTTTCAACTGCATGTAGTGCTTTTGTTCACTATAAATGACTTCCCAGCATATGGAAATTTTTCCGGATACAGTGTTAAAGGGAATAAAGCATGTCCAATTTACGAACAACAGACGTCATATTGTCAATTGCATCATGGGAGGAAAACAGTGTACATGGGTCATCAAAAGTTTTTCCTATGGATCACCCTTATAGAAGACTAAAAAAGGAATTCAATGGATCACAATAATTTGATATTGCTCCAAAACCTTTATCCCCTGATCTGTATTTTGAGAGGGTGAAAAACCTTGATGTGACATTGGGAAAGACACAGAAATCTGGTAATGATAGAAATATTTGGAAGAAAATGTCAATATTTTTTGAGCTACCATATTGGAGATATCATGAAGTTAAATATAATATTGATTTCATGCACGTGGAGAAGAATATCTATGATTATTTGATTGGAACATTGTTAGATATTAAAGGAAAGACAAAAGATGGGTTGAATGCAAGATTAGACTTACTATCAATGGGAATATGTTTGGATTTTGCTCCCACTCCTAAAGGAAGAAGAACATTTCTTCCCCCGGCTTGTCGTACATTATTGAAGAGGGATAAAATTATCTTTTTTCAGTGTCTACATGATATCAAAGTGCCTCAAGATTATTCTTAAAATGTAAAAAAATTTGTCTCATTGAAGGACTTGAAGTTGATAGGTATGAAATCACATGATTGTCACGTCATGATGCAACAAATTCTACCAGTTGCATTGCGTCAAATATTGTCCATCCATGTTAGAAAGACTATAATGAAGTTGTTTTATTTTTTCAATTCAATTTTTAATAAGGCGATTGATGTGAATGATTTGAACATTTTGGAAAAGGATGCAATTTTTATACTTTGTCAATTGGAAATGTATTTCCCTCCAACTTTTTTTGATATAATGGTGCATTTAATGATTCATCTGGTTTGAGAAATAAATCTTTGTGGACCTATATATCTTCATTGGATGTATCCTTTTGAAAGGTATATGAAAATATTGAAGGGGTATGTTAAGAATCCATATCGACCGGAAGCCTCCATTATTTAAAAGTATATTTCTGAGGAGGTTGTAGAGTTTTTTACGTGCTACTTGGATGTGGCGCAACACATAGGTTTGCCTCCATCTCTCCATGAATGAGTTAATAATGAGGGAAAGGGGATTCTTGGATTGAAATTCAAATCATTGTCAGTTGAACAGATGAAGAAGTTAGAATCATACATCTTGAATAACATAGCTGATGCTCAACCATATATCACATTGCATATTAATGAGTTGAAACAATGTCATCCAAAGAAGAAAGAAATGTGGATTTTGAATGAGCACAACAAAACATTTTTGTCATGGTTTAAAAAGAACTTTCTTGGTAGATCAGATGTATCAGAGACGTTAAAATGAATAGTGGGTGGTCCATGTTTAAATGTGATAACATGGTCTGGTTATAACATTAATGGCTATACATTTCATACAAAAGCTCAGGACAACAAAAGTGCAGTTCAGAATAGTGGTGTATTGATGTTTGTAGAAGCAATGCATTTTTCAAGTGTTGAGGAAAAAACCCAATTTCTACATCAAGTGCATATTATAGAGTGATTGAAGACATATGGGAGGTTGATTACTTTAAAATTAAAGTTCTTGTTTTTAACTATAAATGGTTTATCAGTAACAACAATGTCAGACATGATGAATTTGGAATGACACTTGTTAATCTGAATAGATTGGAAGACACTGCTGATTCTTTTATAATGGAAACACATGCAAAACAAATTTTCTATGTAGTAGATCAATCAGATATATAGTGGGCTGTTGTTTTATAAGGGAAAAACAATATGTTGGTGAGGATGAACTTGATGAAGATGCTAATTTATATGAGATCCCTACTTATATGGAAATATTAACAGAACATAATGATGAGCATGTTGAAGACATGGTTTGTTCCATAAGGAATGATCACGATGAAGGAATTTGGGAAAACAATCCATTTTTACATTCCTAAAATTACAGGTAACATATGTTTATTTATTGTTTACATTTATTTTTTCATAAAATGTTAGATATTGTAAGTTTTTTCTTTATTAAAACATGTATTAAAGCAAAATAAGTATAAGTTTTTGTTTGTTTTAAGTTTGTTTAGTTTACTTTATCATGTTTACCATTACATGAATTATATATCTATTATTTTTGTTTAGTGAAAATTACTTTACCATGTTTACCATGTTTACCATGTTTACCATGTTTACCATCTTGACCATCTTTACCATCTTTACCATTGTTTAACATGCTTACCATATTAACAATGTTTACTATTATGTAACTTAGTACAATTTTCTATTTTCTGATTACAGTAGTATTAAAATATTTGAATTTGTATATTTGTGAACTAATGTTTGTTTTTTTTTTTGATTTGAAGGATAATGACAGATCATTCAGTTGATCAACCACATGATTCTGGAGATGATCATATTGGTCATACCTCTGGGGAGGAACATTCACATGCTCCTCTTGATGTTCCCAAATCTTCCTCATGTTCTCCTATTACAACAAAGAGTTCAAGAGTTGGTAAATGTGGGTTCACACATTTACCAAAATTAGCACTTGCCCATACACAGGATCAGAGGATACTCATTGAGTTTGATGATGATGATATTTCTAGAGGTCCAAATGCAAAAGATTTAAAGAGTTTTGTATCAACTCAGGCTAAGAGAAAAGTAATCATTTTGTATGATGACTGTAGAAGTGTGGATAAAGTGATAATCTCTCAGTTGTGGGAGACGATTTTGGTAAGATCTTTTTCTATTGTTTGACTATTCTTTAAATGTTTCTAGTATATATAATATGTTTAACCTCTTCTTTATCAGATGAAATTTGATATTCCTGACACTGGAGGAGTCAGGAAGAAATGCTTATCGATGGATGCCAGGAGATGGAGGGATTTCAAATCAACCCTCTCATATGATTTCATTTTTTGTCATAGGAGTCATGAAAATCCATGTCGTATATATCCTTTTATAGATGAAGACACATGGATACAGTTTGTTGAAAGTAGAAGAAAAGAGTCGTTTTTTGTAAGGGCGATGTAAAATTTTATAATCTTTCCTATATAAATGATCTTATTAATGTTTTTTTAATGATTTCTTATTCTTAATTTACAGAAAACAAGGAAATATCATCAGAAGATCCAATCTAAAAATGTATACCCTCTTAGTTTATCTCGAGGAGGGTATGCATTTTTGGAAGAACAAATGATGGAGAAAAAATTTCAAAAACTAAGTGTTGAGTCTTCAAGCTCTGGAGAGGTGGCCCCTCCATCCCCTCCATCTAGACATAAAAAATGGAAGAGAGCTCGGATGGGAAAAAAAGGGAAATATCTTTTGGAAGAATCAAAAATAATAGCTGAGAGGATTGTAAGATATCTATTTTATTTATTTAAGTTAACTATTTTCTTCATATAATTTCAATCATTACAGAAATGTTCAATTAATTAATACAGGACTCTCTTGAGGAGCAGAGCTCACAGGGGAGATTTACAGCTACTGGGAGGCAAGATATTTTATCTATAGCATTGGGAAAGCTCAAACATCCTGGTCATGTAAGAGGATATCCAGTAGGTCTATCGGTAATAAAAGTGTTGTCACGTTCTTCAACTTCTAACGTTGAGGGTGTTTATAAAAAAATAGAATCCTTTGAGGCTAAAGTTCATAATATTAATGTGATGATGGATGAAAAGATTAGAGCATCGGTACAGTCTATGTTTTCAGACATGCAAAGACAATTTCAGACTACAGGTCCCACTCCTCCACCTCCCCCTGCAGACCCTATTATTTATCCTCCACCTCCGCCAGTAGCTCCCACTCCCCCACCTCAGCCTGCGGACCCCATTTTTTATCCTACTCCTCTGCCACAGCTTCCTACTTATTGAGAGTTGTATGTTGATGATCCTCAACATCATATAGTTTCATATGGGTTGGTATATTGTATAGTAGATACAGTTCATCATCAAAAATTAGAGGTAGATAATCAAAGGGTCACTGTACAGGATATTATAGATAGATCATCTCAAGTACCATTACCTACAGATGAGGTAATGACAGTTGGACATAGTATCAGCCATTTTTTAATTTGGCCATCCAGACTTCTTCGACTCATTACCATAGAGGTATGAATGTTATATATTTTATTTTATTTTTTTATTAAAGTTGTTTTATCATTTGAAAACTAATATATTTTTCTATTTACTTTTACAGGAATACTTCAAAGGTAAAGAAATATTGTATAGACAACAACAAAGATAAATGGTTATGACATCAGATATAGATTCTAGTAGTCTTGACATATTGTCAAGATATTCAAATTTGTTGGCGGGTCATTATGAGTTTCCAATGGAAACTCATGTTTGTGGACGTGCAATAACTGTGGGGATTATGAAAACTGATATCATGGATCTTGTTACTGGAGATAAGTTGGGCATCAACGTGGTAAAAAAAATTTCCATGTAAGTATTAACACCTTTTCCCTGTGTTATATTTATTAAAAATGTATACTTATGTCTGTTTTGTATTAAGTATCTTTATAACATTTGTGAGAGGAATGAGCTGATAGATGTATATGGATTCATGGACCCGCAATTGATTTCCCCTTAAGCATGTGCATTGGATGAGGAACAAAGAATGCTTTATATTACTGAAAGACTTGAACAGAATATAGTCACACAATGTTGAATGGTGGATTTTTGTGATAGGTATGAAACACATCTCTCTCAAAGAGTTCATTATATTTTAACATAAAAAACCACTAACCTTAAATTTTCTTTTATCAATGATCATTGGATGTTAGGGGTTTCTTGCCCAAGGGAGAAAACACTTTATTGGATATGCTATGTCCATAATGATGTATGGGAAAGTTTTAAGAATATATTGGAAAAGTAAGTTTCAATTTCTCAATAGTTTTATATATTATAATTAATTTTAAATTTACCCCATTTGTATTATTTTCTAACAGTGTGTGGGTCTACTTTCGAAAAAACACAAAGAAAATGAGTGAAAAGATCAAATATGTAAATACGAAGGTAAATATCCATTTATAATTTGTACTTTTTGATTTATTACATAAAATAATATATTGAATTTACACTCATTCAAACAAAATTTTCATGAACAACAAGGCGTCATCGAATGCGGATATTATATGTTAAGATTTATGTATGAAATAATAACAACCGGGACAGTTGTGAACTTTGACCTAGTAATATTTCCTTTTAAACTTTGCTATAATATTTCAATTTGATTTATTCATTATACACGTTAACTACTATCCTTTTAATTTGTATCTATTTGATGACCCTCAACCCTATACTTCTCAAGACATCAAACACTTACAAGTGGAGTGGTCAAATTATTTTATAGGTTTGATTGAATTTTAGTTGTTTGTAGTGTAAAATGTAATTTTGAATATTGTCGTCGTAATTGTGTATTTGGTAATAGTTTAGGTTGGATTTAGTTTTTTTTGAAGTTGACAGTGTAAGTTTTTAATGTTATATATGTGAATGTTTAATTTTTCTCTACTTCTTGTTTTGGTCTACTTATGATGGTTTTTCTAGTATGGATTCTGGTCTGGGGGGGAGGGGTTCCAAGGGTGTGGGGGGTGTTCAGTGGGGTGGGGGTGTCCAGGGGTGTGGGAGGGTTGTCCGGTGGGGTGGGTGGTCCTGGGTGTCCATGAGAGTGGGGGGGAAGTCTAGGGGGTGGGAGCGTTTTCACGAGGGTGGAAGGGCTGTCCAGGGGAGTGGGAGGTTGTCCAGGGGGTGTCCAGGGGTGTAGGGGTGTCCTGTGGGGTGAGGGGGGTTTCCAGGGGTGTGGGAGGGCTGTCCAGTGGGGTGGGGGGGGGGGTCCAGGGTGTCCATGGGGATGGGGGGCAGTCCAGGGGGGTGGGAGAGGAGGCGCTGCCATCCCTCGGGGGGATGAACGTCGCTGGAAGATATTCATCACTCCCACATGTGAAACATTTTGAGGGCTCAAGTTTTTCATGTGGGAGTGATGAGTACCTTCCAGCGGTGTGCCCCACGAGGGGGTGTCCAGGAGGGTGGGGGTGTCCAGTGGGTGTCCAGGAGGGTGGGGGCAGTCCAGGGGTGTGGGGGGTTGTCCAGGGGTGTGGGGTCTGTCCAAGGAGTGGTGGGGATGTCCAAGGGTGTGGGGGCTGTCCAGGGGGTCGAGGGGTAGTCCAGGGGTGTGGGGGTGTCCAGGGGTGTGGTGGGGGTTGTCCAGTGGGGTGAGGGTGCTGTCTAGGGGGTGGTGGGGCAATCCAGGAGGGTGGGGGGTTTTCCAGGGTTGTTGGGGGTTGTCCAAGGGGTGGGGGGTAGTCCAGGGGTGTGGGGGTGTCCAGGGGTGTGGGGGGTTGTCCAGGGGGTGGGGGAAGTCCAGGGGTGGGGGGTTTTCTAGGGGGTGGTGGTGATGTCTAGGGGTGTGGGGTGTCTAGGGGTGTGGTGGGGTCTATCCAGTGGGTTGAGGGGGTTTTGGTCTGTTTTTGGTAACTTTTTGGTCTGTTTCAGGGGTGTGGGAGGGCTGTCCAGGGGTGTGGGAGTGTTGTCCAAGGGGTGGGGGTATATAGGAGGGTGGGGATGTCCAGGGGTGTGGGGGTGTCCAGGGGTGTGGTGGGGACAGTCCAGTGGGGTGAGGGGGTTCTGGTTTGTTTTTGGTAACTTTTTGGTCTGTTTCAAGGGTGTGGGAGGGTTGTCCAGGGGTGTGGGAGTGTTGTCTAGGGGGTGGGGTGTGGTGGGGGATGTCCATTGGGTTGAGGGGGTTCTGGTCTGTTTTTGGTAACTTTTTGGTCTATTTCAGGGGTGTGGGAGGGCTGTCCAGGGGTGTGGGAGTGTTGTCCAGGGGGCGGGGGGTATACAGGAGGGTGGGGGGATGTTCAGGGGTGGTGGTGATGTCCAGAGGTGTGGGGGTGTCCAGGGGTGTGGTGGGGGCAGTCCCGTGGGGTGAGGGGGTTCTGGTTTGTTTTTGGTAACTTTTTGGTCTGTTTCAGGGGTGTGGGAGGGCTGTCCAGGGGTGTGGGAGTGATGTCCAGAGGTGGGGGTATACATGAGGGTGGGGGTTGTCCAGGGGTGTTTGGGGATGTCTAGGGGGTCGGGGGAAGTCCAGGGGTGTGGTGGGGGCTGTCCAGTGGGGTGAGGGGGTGGGAGGGTTTTCCAGGGGTGTGGGAGTGTTGTCCAGGGTGGGGGGGTGTCCCGGGGTGTTTGGGGATGTCTAGGGGGTCGGGGGGGAGTCCAGGGGTGTGGTGGGGGTTGTCTAGTGGGGTGAGGGGGGGCTGTTCAGGGGTGGTGGGGGGCTGTCCAGTGGGGTAAGTTTTAAATGTTATCAATGTAAATGCTTAATTTTTCTTTGGTTCTTGTTTTGGTATACTTCTGTTTTTGTGGTACGAATTCTTGATTTGGTTTCTGGTTGTTTCTGGTTGTTTCTGGGGAGAGCAGAGGACTGCATTCCATTTATAAAAAATTGGTCTTCCACGCCGGTTATTTTATAACCAACGTGATAAAGGAATGGGGAAGGGTTTATCACATCAGTTATTTGAATAACCAACGTGATAAACACATGTGGAATAGTTTTTCACGTCGGTTATTTAATAACCGACGTGATAAAACCCCCCCGGACTGGTTTATCACATCGGTTATATAATAATCGACTTGATAACCCCCCCCCCCCCTCCTGGTTTATCACATTGATTATGTAATAATCGACATGATAAAGGCCTGAGAAATGGTTTATCACGTCAGTTATTATATAACTGACGTGATAAACACCTCTGCACTGGTTTATCACGTCGTTTAATTAATAATTGACATGATAAACCCTCCCCCCTAGTTTTTGCACGTCGGTTAATTAATAACTGACATGATAAACATCGTGATGTTATGTTTTTTACGTCGTTTTTTAAATAACCAATGTAAAAACAATATTTATAATGTCGTCTGTATTAACGTCGGCTAAAAACCGACGTAAAAAATGAAAAATAACTGATGTAAAAAATGTTTTCTGCACTAGTGAAAGATTCATAGACAGGGTAAGTTTTTACCTTGTTACGTCAGGCCTTTCGAGATATTGGAGAGAGTCTGGTCGGTATCCTATCAGATATCCATTAATTAAAGGTATTGGGTTATGTATTACATCTTCCCCATGTCTCACCTTTGATTTTACTATTTATATTTATCTCATTTTTTAGATCTTGAGGATATTGAATTGGGAGTTGATTATTCCTTTAAGGGGAATCCTATATGAATCATCGACCATACCATGAAGGATCTCTAAGGAAGGTTTTTTCTTATAGTATAGATGATATGGTAAAATGGATGGATACATGATGATACCTAGGAGAGGGAGGTTGATGTATGTTCCCAATGGTCAGATATTGTCTCAGATGATGTTTTATCACCCTCAAAAGGGCAACTCGTGGTTGAGTTATTTTTAGGAGGGGAGACTATAAGATCTCAGTTTTTTTCTTGAGGTAAAAACCCCTTAATTTTTTGTGTAAATATTTTATTTTCTTCTAATGTAAGTGATTAAATGTTTAAATAAGTTTTTGTGAGCTTATAGGGCTTGTTCAGAGCCCGAAGCATTAGTTTTTAGAGGAATAAGTAAAGGTGCATGGTTGGTGCATAGTTAGTAATAATTGTGCAGGTCAATTGTATGGTCCTATAAGAGTAGGATCATAGTTTTTAAACTGTGAAAGGGAGGTCACATGGCCATGAAAAAAATTATACATGGGTTTCATAGGGAACCCATACGGGCTCCACATGGTTTGAAAAATTGTGCACCTAGTCGCACAAGTAGTGCCACATAGGCAGTAACCCAATGCAATTGGCACACAGTTTGGAAAAAACGGGCAGCTTAACTGTGTGAGGGGGTGTCTTCATTGGATAGTTCTATATAATTATTGGTGCACAATTTGGAAAAATGTACAGCCAAACTATGTTCCTCTTTAAAGTTGTGTGCAATTTCAATTTTCCCTTAAGTCCTTGTATTTTTCTTACCCCCTATTCCTCCTTCTTTCCATGCACAGTAATATCACCTTGATAGCTCTCACGTGGAATCCTCTTAGGCTTTGAGGTTTTTCCCTCATCCAAACTCTGATCAGACTATCGGCCATCTCATTTGATTCCTCTTGGTAAGATATTTAGTTCATTGTCTTCTTTTCTCTGTTTGTTTTGCCATATTCAGTGTTATTTTGGTGCAAGCTAATATGCCCTACTTTTAGGGTATTCATCTATTTATTTGTTTCTATCATTCCATCCAATATCTAAGGCCAATTCTATATGATTGTTCCTCTACTGTCATGAGATAGGTGGTCTATAGTGTTCTCCTCAAAGTCTCGACTATTTATAGATGTTTTCATTGTACTACACACCAGAATATCCATGTGTTGCCTTATAAATATGAAATTTGTAAATTTAAAGGGGGGAACTATGTATTGTACCCTCTTATGATGTCATTAACCTTGATAAGGGTTGGAACCACACCAAGGATCACCCCTTTGGGTGAGACCTTATATACATGAGCCATGGACACCCATTACATGTATTGGATTGACCCTTAAAAAATAATTTAATTAAGTTATTACAAATTATTAATTGAGATATAATATGGAAAGTACCATTCACTTGGCCCCTTGTTGATTATACATAAATTGTTTAAAATGTGAGAACACTCTAACGAACCTTTGTCATTTATAAATGAAAAGGAGATGTTTTGAATTTATTTGAAAGTTAAAGAGGCATGGATTAATACATGGCATGTTATTATTTATTAAATGGTTTCAATTGACTATGGACCTTTTTCCTATTAAAGGAGTGGTTAGACTTGATCCTTCCTTGGATTCCTGAGGAAATGCCTTGAGCACTCATAGGATGCCACCCTGATTAATTGATCCAGTTTCCAAGGGAGATATCCACCTTGGAATTTGGTCTCTGTATTAGTATATGAATGCCTCGGCATAGTAGTGATGATTCAATAAATTTATATCTAGAAATTAGAATGTCTTAGATTATCTCCTTTGATTCAACTTGATGTTTTAGGACACGTGAAACCTTAGATCATCGTCTTGGGATCCAGTTATACTTATCCTGGGATTTACTTTGTACATACTCTAAGGAATCAGTTAGATATCTTTTTCTAGTGGAATGACAAGGGTGTAACCCTCATATTACACTTAGACCCTCTTTAGTTAGACTGCAAGGTTATTACTATGAGATGGGCCGACATCCTAAGGTTACAGATGCCTCGGTTTTACCTTGGTTCCTCCATTATTCTTATTATTATTGTTACATGATTACTCTTATGATATCCTCAGGCCCTGGATATTTATAGGTTACCTACTTAGAGACATCCAGCTGAGGCCGAATCAGGTATAGTCGGTCAAGCATCCCATGAGGAGTCTGAGCCCAACATGGTATTCATTTCATGAATTTTAAATCCACTTCTTATTCATATACCATCACACTGTTACATTTATATTCATAGACTGGATTTTTTATAGTCATTGTTGGTGGTGGCCTACTGATTTTTACTCTCACCTAGTCCTAGTTTGGGCCACTGATTGGTACTCAGACATACTTCATGATTGCAGGTTGGGACAAGGGTAAAGGTCCGAATCTAGATGTTTGATTTAGGTGATAGGATGGTGTGTGGGATAAGAAGAGTGATCATTGTCTTGGGATGCTTTTGGAGTTTATCTTTTTGGATTTTTTTTTTGTATTTTTGCATAGCATGTATTAATGTTTATCTGCTTCCAGGTTTTTTAGTATCATGTCATCATCATCATCATCATCTGTATATGACCAATATATTTTGGTTTCTCTACAGTTATATATATATATATATATATATATATATATATATCATATTTGGATGATTTACTTCCACTGCTTCATATTATTATTGTTGCTTCCACTGTTTTGTTATCTGTCTGTTATTCCATTGTGCTACACTTTGACATGAGGGCATAGTCTCCTTGCAGACACACCCTAGGCCCTCATTGGTAGTCGGCAACTTCTGGCATACAGAGAGGTGCGCTTGAGGTCATGTGTCCAACCGATTTAGGGAACTATTTAGTGGCTTTTGAGTCTAGACTTCACAAGGTATAATAAGGAATAAAATGAAAACACTCACTTAAGGATCATACCTCTTCTCCATACAATCTCCTTAGATTTATACCATAAGTCTTCCTAGGATGGTAATCTGATCAAACCAGGACCTCTAGGATGTGGTAAGGGATGTCAGAAAGGGATTTGGTCAAGTCTTGGTTGATATATGAGACTCTTGAAGTGTGGAGAAAAGAGAATAGGGGTGTTCTTTTATAAGTGGGGGAGAGGACACATTTGTATTTTTTTCAAAAGATTAAAATATATTAATGTATTACTCAAGCCAAATTGCTCTAAAATGACTCATATTGGAAGAAGAGATAAGATAGGGTCAAAATATGACCATTTGATAGGATTTAGAAAAAAATATTATGTCATTTTAACCCTTATAATTTTAGTTTTAACCCTTTTAACCCATTTTAACTCTTACTCTGGTAAATAACATTTTTTACCAAAGTTGTTTTTCATAATGATCAAAAATGAAAGTGAACTCGTTACCAAATTTAGACACGTTGATTTTAAATATGGATTCCATTTTATCTAATTAAATTTCTATAAGTGAAATAAATTACTTTTAAAATCAGAACACGTAACGCGGTGAAAAATGGTTTTCCAAAAAAATGCTTTTTTAAGTATAAAAAATGTTGTTATACCAAATTCAAGTATAATGTTGATTCCAAAGACATTGGTTGGATTATATTTTATCAAAAGTAACTAATGAAATTTTAAAACTAATCCAAAACAAAATGAGACTATGTGAATACTTGAAATGAAAATACAATTTTCTTAAAAATCGGTGTTTTACTATTCACCAAAAAATCAACTTATTCAAAAAAATCTCAAAAAATTACTCTAAGCTGATTTTGAATTGTTATTAATAAGGTATGAATTTGATTTACTATTAACATTACCTAGGATGATATATCTGGAGGTGGAAAAGTTTTTTTCGGCCACTTTTGTGATCTTCATCAAATTCATTGAACAAAGATCGTGATTGTTATAGTGGTGCCTTTAGTTGACGATAGACTATTTACTATAGTATTCTTCATTTCTAGTTTACGTTGTTTTCATATTTCTTGCATGGAGATCCTTAGGCAGTGAATTTAATTGCTTTCGATGCATCTAATAATTGTTATTGGTCCCTACCGAATCCATTCAACATTTACATGCATATACACATACATGCATGTACATGTATAGATACACATACACATGAATACAATTACATACACTACATACACGTACATACACATAATACATAAACATACATATACGTGCATACATATACATCCATATAAATATACATATACACACACATACACAAATACATACATACACATACATACACACATACACATATATAAATACACATACATACACATATATGCACATACATGTACATACATACATACATACACGTACACCTAAACATAGACATACACTGCACATGCATTTACATATATACATATAAACATGCATTGCACAAACATACACATACAACACATACATATGCATACATCCACACATATACATATGCATACTGATACATACAAATACATACACATACATTCACAAACATATGCATACATACACATACATACATACAAAAATAGACACACACATATATCCACATACATACACATGGATGAACATACATGCAAATATATGTGCATATTTTAAACTATTTAATATGAATATAAATATAGAAATTCAAATATGAACTATATTAAAAATATTTATATATTTATATATAGTTCATATCACTATATTTTAAAATATATATATATATATATATATATATATATATTCACACACAGATATGTGTGTTTGTGTAATTATAAATAAATATATAATTATAAATAAGTATAAAATAATAAACAAAAGTATATGTTTTTTTGTTATCTAAGTCATATTTAAGCATATAACAATATGTATATATAAATTATATATATATACATATATTTCTAAATACAATCGAATAAATATATATTCATTTATATATATATTTATATAATTGTTTAAAGAAATTTTTGATATATTATATTTATATATACATTTTTAAATATATATAAATATTTTATTAAATATTTTTATTGATTAATATAAATTTGATGGTTTTTTACAAAAGAAAATATGAAAAAATATTGATAATATATTTTTTAGTAAAATATAGTTATATAATCATACAAACACATATATATGTGTACTTATGGTCGGTCATGCATCCCATGGGGAGTCTGAGTCTAACATGGTATTTATTTCATGCATTTTAAATCCACTTCTTATTCACATACCTACACATTGTTACATTTATATTCATAGACTGGATTTGTTATAATTATCGTTGGTGGTGTCCTACTGAGTTTTACTCACACCCTGTTTGGGTCACTGATTGGTACCCGGATAGACTTCATGATTACAGGTCGGGACAAGGGTAAGGGTCTGAATCTAGATGTTTGATTTATGTGATAGGATGGTGTATGGGAGAAGGGGACCAAGCATAGTCTTAAGATGCTTTTGGATTTTAGCTTTTTGCCTTTTTTTATATTTTTGTATAGCATTTATTAATGCCTATCTACTTCCAGTTTTTTTAGTATCATGTCATCATCATCTGTATATGACCTAGATAGTTTGGTTTCTCTACAATTATATATATATATATATATATATATCATATTTGGAAGATTTACTTCTGTTGTTTCATATTATTATTATTGCTTCCACTATTTTGTTATCTGTCTGTTATTTTGTTGTGCTACACTCAGACATGAGGGTATAGTCTCTCCACGGACACACTTTAGGCCCTCGCTGCTAGTCGGAAACCTCTGGCGTACGGAAAGACGCGCTTGAGGTCATGTGGACAACCGATAGAGGGAACTATTTAGTGGCTTCCGAGTTAAGACTTCACATGGTATAAGAAAAAATAAAATGAAAACGCTCACTTAAGGATCATACCTCTTTTCCAGACAAGCTCCTTAGGTTTATGCCTTAAGTCTTCCTAGGATGGTAATCTGATCAAACCAGGACCTCTAGGATGTGGGAAGGGATGTCATAAAGGGATTTGGATAGGTCTTGGTTGAGCAAGGAGACTCTTGAAGTGTGGAGAAAATAGAATAAGGGTGTCCTTTTATAAGTGAGGGAGAAGACACATTTGTATTTTTTCAAAAGATTAAAATATATGAATGTATTACTCAATCCAAATGGCTCAAAAATGACTCATATTGGAAGAAGAGATAATATAGGGTCAAAATATGACCATCTGATAGGATTTAGACAAATTTTTTATGTCATTTTAACCCTTATCATTTTAGTTTTAACCCCTTTAACCTGTTTTAACTCTTATCATGGTAACTAACTTTTTTTACCAAAGTTGTTTTTCATAATGATCAAAAATGAAAGTGAACTCATTACCAAATTTAGACATGTTGATTATAAATATGGAGTTCATTTTATCTAATTCAATTTCTATAAGTGGCATAAATTACTTTTAATATCATAACACGTAACGCGGTGAAAAATGGTTTACCAAAAAAATACATTTTTATGTATAAAAAATGTTGTTATACCAAATTCAAGTATAATGTTGATTCCAATGACATTGGTAAGATTTTGTTTTATCAAAAGGAAAAAATGAAATTTTAAAACTAATCCAAAACAAAATGAAACTATGTGAATACTTGAAATGAAAAGACAGTTTTCTTAAAAATCGGTATTTTTTACTATTCACCCAAAAATCAACTTATTTAGAAAATTCTCAAAAAATCACTCTAAGTTGATTTTGAATTGCTAATATTAAAAACAAAGTTCATTTAGTCAAATTAAAATTCTAAAATTTGGGAAACAAGCTTTTAAATAAAACCATATAATACATGTAAACAAATTTGGTAAGAATAAAATTATTTCATTTTTGATTGAAAAATTACCTAATATACATATAATTAAAATAACTCTATAAAAACTAATTCATGAATATTAATAAGGTGTGAATTTGATTTACTATTAACATTGCCTAGGTAGTTATATCTAGAGATGAGAAACTTTTGTGAGCCACTTTTGTGATCCTCGTTAAATGCATTGAACAAAGATCATGATTGTTATAGAGACACATTTAGTTGATGATGGACTATTTACTATAGTATTCTTCATTTCCAATTTACATTTTTTTCATATTTCTTGCATGAAGATCCTTGGGCGAGGGATTTAATTACTTTTGATGCTTCTAATAATTGTTATTGGTCCCTACCCCCCTTCAACATATACATGCATATACACATGCATGCATGTACACGTATAGATACACATATACATGCATACAATTACATACACTATATACACATACATACGCATGCATACACATACTGCATAAACATACACATACATATGCATCCACCTAACCCCCCCCCACACGCATACACATACATACATACATACACACACATGCATACACATACATGCACATACATAAACACACATACATACATACATACATACACGCACACATAAACATAGACATACACTACACATGCATCTACATACATACATATAAACATACATTGCACATACATACACATACAACACATACACACATATACACATGCACACAGATACATAGAAATAGACACACATATATTCCCAAACATATGCATACATACACATACATACATGCAGAAACACACATACGAATATATCCACATACACACATGCATGAACATACATACATATATATATATATATATATATATATATATATATATTCACACACATATATGCGTGTTTGTGTAATTATAATTAAATATATAATTATAAAGTATAAAAGAACAAACAAAAGTATATATATATATATTTTGTTATCTAAGTCATATTTAAGCATATATCAATATGTATATATAAATTATATATATATACATACATACATTTCTAAATACAATTAAATAAATATATATTCATTTATATATACTTACGTAATTTTTAATGAAAATTTTGATATATTATATTTATATATACATTTTTAAATGTGTATAAATATATTATTAAACATTTTTATTGAAACTAGAATAAGGTTATAAGTTTAAGTGGGATTATTCTTCACAGGACATCATTTATATTACAAAATAATAAATAAATAAACAATCTTGTCACACGGGGGAAACCCACCGAGTGCCTTTTGTCGGGTGTGTAGACAATTAATCATATCATCCGTGACACGTGTACGGTGCCGTTTCTGCGAGCAGCCGGCCATCATTAAATGAAAAATCGCACGTAATTTATTATACGTATTTCCTGGGCGCCCCGTTTGTATCAAAAGACACATGGGGTTTATAATATAAATAAATATCAATTAATTAATCACAGTTAAAAAATTAACTGAATGCTATTAGATTTACTAATTTTATTATAATATGCTATTTCCAAATAGCTAAAATGTTAAAATATTTTTTTAAAAAGTCATCAGTGCCTCAGTGCAGAATATAAATATATATTAAAAAAATAATGGTGCATGCAACCCCAACAGAAGACGCTGCAGAACCCAAACGACTCGCTCTCCTTCCCCCTCCCCAGGCCTATAAATATGCGTCTTTAAAACCCCCCACTCCCTCCTCACTTCGATCAAACACACCAGAAAATCGTTCTGCGTGCCCAAATTGAAGTCTCCATCTGAAACCCTTTCTCGGCTCCCCAATCGATAATCAGAGCTCCCTCGAGGCCCCAGAATCCGGATCGCGATATATAAATATATCTATCGTCGCAATCTAGGTTTGAATCGGATTGGTGCCGGAGGGGGATGAAGAAGGATGGGAGCGCATGGAACACGGCGCAGGAGCTCCGGCCGGCGATGGTGATGGTGGGGGTGCAGGTGGTGTTCGCCGGCGTGAACGTCTTCTACAAGCTGGCCGCCAACGACGGCATGAGCCTCAAGGTCATCGTCGCCTACCGATTCCTCTTCGCCGCGGCCTTCATCGTTCCCGTTGCCCTGCTTTTCGAAAGGTTCAACCCGAATCCCCCTTCCTTGTGTGCAATATATCACATCTGCAGCGATTCGGATCTGGTTTGATCCGAACTGATGATCTCTGAATCGTTTGTTTACTTCCTCTGTGAAATTAGTAGTCATAATATGAACCTGTTGTCCCAGGAAGAGCATGCCGAAGCTCACATGGATGGTGATTTTCCAATCATTTCTTTGCGGATTGTTTGGGTAAGGTTCGCAGATTGAAGAATTTCGTTATCCTTATGTGTTTCCGCTTAACATTAAGTGAAGAAGAATCTGATTTCTGGTAGCAGACACCATGTCTATGATGGGAATGTTTGAGCCCTAGAATTTTACCTTACTTGTACAGGGGAACGTTGGCACAGAATCTGTACCTGGAGAGCTTAGCGTTAACCTCTGCTACATTCGCTTCTGCCATGGCCAACCTTATCCCCGCCATTACCTTCATAATGAGCATTGTCTTCGGATTGGAGAGGCTGGGGTTTGGATCCATCTCCGGGAAAGCGAAGGTGATGGGAACAGTGATCGCCGTCACAGGGGCGATGGTGCTGACCTTTCTCAAGGGCCCCCAGATCAACATCTGGTCGACGCACGTCAACCTTCTCCGGCATGGCCACCGCGGGGCGTCCTCGCACGGCGGCTCCGGCAATCGGGCGATGGGCGCCATCCTCGCCGTGGGCAGCTGCACCTCCTACTCCATCTGGCTGATCATACAGGCTAAGATGTGCGACAGGTACCCGAGTCACTACCTGTGCACGGCGCTGATGAGCGTGATGGCGTCGCTGCAGTCCATCGGGTTCGCCCTGGTGGCGGAGAGGGACCGAAGCCAGTGGAGGCTGGGGTGGAACGTCCGGCTGCTCACGGTGGCGTATTCGGGGATAGTGGCGTCGGGTCTGATGGTGTCGCTGATGGCGTGGTGCGTGAGGAAGAAGGGGCCGTTCTTCGTGTCGGCCTTCAACCCTTTGATGCTTATTCTGGTGGCCATCATGGGTTCTCTGATACTTGACGAGCAGCTTCACTTGGCAAGGTTTTTTTTTTAACTGTTTCTACAGAAACTCGCTCATTATTATTAAATACTTTGACATTTTTGTGTGTCCAGTGTGGTGGGCGGCGTGTTGATAGTCTGTGGGCTCTATCTGGTATTGTGGGGCAAAAGCAAGGAGATGGAGAAACTACAGCAGTTGGTGTCATCCAAGCCCCAAACCATAGAGATTGTATTGAAATCTCCTTCCATGGAAACTGAAGATGAGGTAAAAAATAACACCAAATTGTCTGAGGATTCAAGTGATGATTCCGAACATTAGTGTCTAATGATGTTTTGGCACTTAAAAGTTACATCTCTAATAACACCCCCATTGAAATCAAACCCAACTTTTTTAACCATGAACTGTTTTAATAATTTGAAAAAAGTTTGTAAGGTTTTGATGAAGGTGTTCATGAGATGTCGAGTTTTGATGTCAAATGTTCTCAATTGTGAGTAATAATGTAATGGGATGTGAAAGGGTAAAACACCTTCCACCCCATCTATATCACACATTTTATATGGTGATCACCTAAATGAGCTCATGACTACACTCATTGCTCCATGCATGTCTCGGCCCACCCTTTGCTCTCCACGATCAACTCTTCACGGGCCCCCTCGATCATTAGCTCACCTTCTGCTCGCCGTGGTCTCTGACGCTCATTAGGTCTTACCAGTTGGGGGCTAGAGTTATTTATTAGTTTTATAATTACATTATTATTTCATATATAAATATAAATTTAATATTTTTTAAAACTTATTTGTTTTTATTATTTATTTATATTAATTCATTTTTTTATAAATAATTTTTTCTTTCGTATATAAAAATATATATTGACATATATTAATAAATAGTAAATTAATTATTTAAATATTATAAATATATATAATTTATTAAATTTAATATATATAGTAATAAATAGTATATCAATTATTAAATTTAAAATTAACAAATTACAAAAAATATTATCTATATAATTAAATAAGTAATACATTGTTTATAATTAATAAAAATGAATAAATTTATTAGATACTTAATATACTAATTAAATAATTCATATACTATTTATTACTATATATATATATATTAAATCTATTCATTTCTATTAATAAACATTTCATTAATATTTTTTTTAATAATTCTTTTTTACATTTAATGCTTCCATACAATTATAATTTATATAATTAATATATATTCATTTTTATTTAATCATTAAATTTTATTTATTTATTTTTAATATTATTTCAGTTAGTATTATTCATTCATTTTTTATTTTTTGGAATTTAATCATTTTCTAACATTTATTTACTATGTTTTAATATTTTCAATATGTATTCATCTTCATTTCAATATATATCCATTTTTTTTATAATTTGTATAATTAATAAAACTTATCTGTTTTTTAATAATTTTAAAGTCTATTTATTTTTAATTATTCAATTTCACTCATTTTTAACATTTAGACATTTAAGATTATATACTCAATAATAATGTTAAAAATATATTTGTAAATAAATATTTATAAATATATATTTCCTATATTTATAAAATTATATATTTATAATTATAAATAAATAAATACAATTTTATTAAATATTATTTATATAATTATAAATAATTATATCTTTAAATAATTATAAAAGTACAATAAATATATTTAAATAATTTATATATTTACTATATTTATATTTATATTTTTATACATTTATTATATATACATATAATTATATAAATATATTTATAATTATATACAAATATTTATAAATATATTTACACATATATTTATTTATAATTATAATTATAAATATACATCTATAATTATATTTATAAATACATATTTATAATTCTTTTAATATATTTATAATTATATACATGTATATATATATATAACTATATACATTTAAAATTTAAAATTATATTAATTATATTATTAAAATTAAATATAGGTTTTTATCAGTGCATCTTTGGCGCTAATAAATATATCTTTTATTATCACTTTAGTTCTGATAAAGATATATCTTTATCAACGAAAATAAGCGCCGATAAAGAGGTATTTTATCAGCACTGATAAAACCCCTCTTTATCAGCGCTTTTTTGGGAAGCGGTGATAAAACCCTTCCCGATCTTTTAAATGGAAGCCCAATCGAACCAATTTCTCTCACGCCATTCATGCTCTCGCGAAAGTTCATCCCCACTGACGCTCCCCCTCAACCTTCTCTTGGCCGAATCAACTATTTCAAATCTATGATATGTTATTATTTATCCTTCTCTCACGTTTATTAGTGTTATTGATAACCTCTGTCACGCATACCTGGTCCAAACCACATTATTTTCTGCTTTATTTCTTGCTTTCTACCGCCTCGTCTCCCCGCCATCACTGTCTTCAGCCCAGTACGACCACCCATCTTCGCGAAACCGCTCTCTAGCAACCATCCTTTCCCCATCTTCCACTCCCTCGGTCAGCTGACGCAGCAAGCCTCCCTCCTCCCCCTTCCCGACCACTTCGCCACCATTGTTGTCTTAAATTTTTATGGAATGAATTGTTTTGTAAGCCAGGCCAATGGAAGATTAGCTCCATGATTTTACCATTTCAATTTATGTATTAGTTTCAAGATTTTACAATTTAATATGTAATTTTCTACAAATTATTATTATACGATTTAGGGTTTTTTGTAAGTGTGGCGTCCTTTGGTGATTAAGATATAAAAAATATAAGTAACCGATTTCTAGATGTGATACGAAGTTTGTATCCATTACTCTTCTAAACGATTTGAGATAAATGTGTGATAAATAAAAATCATATTGATTTAATTTCTATTTTATTTAAACATATTTTAATTATTTTGATATTAGAGACTCATGAATTAAATTGAAATTGTTTGATTATAATCCATTTATCATCACATAATGAAAGTTATAATTTTCATTTCAGTGATGTGTTTATTAGTCGGTTGTTCCAAAACATTAATGAGAATTAGTATGATTTTAATTAAAGGAATGACTATGTTTTTTTCTTTTTTTGGGGATTTTTTCTTTTATATGTGTTATTTGAAGGTAGATTTTATACTTTTATAAAATTATATATGTTGGTTATTTAGATTCAAAACTCAATATAGTTTTTTACTATTGATTTTGAAAATCTTTTAAAAGGAAGAATGGATTTTTGGGGTTTTGAAATTCAAAAATAGGTTGGTAATTGAATTTTATTATTTTATAGTGATTTCTATGAAATGGTTTGGTAGTTGATGTAGTGAATTGGTTTTGAAAATGAATATGAAAAGTCAATGATTTTATAAAATTGATCGGATTACCTGATTAAATGGGTAAATGGTCTTTTTTGTGTGAAAATAAACATTGTTTTTTTAGAGTTAAAAATAAGAATATGTTGTTTTAAATGTAAACACATGGTTTTGATTAAGCTTATCTATGATTTGAGAGACCTATCAAATTGATTTCTTATAGTGGTTTAGTGTGTTTTATTTTAGGTATTTAGGTTATGATCATGTTAATATATAATGTTTGAGGTATAGAATTTATGATATTATACTATAAAGTTTATATCATGTTTATATAGAGTTGAAAGTGTATGGATTTTTACCATTATGTGAGGACACAAAATCATTTTTTTGATTCAACTTGTTTTCACCTTACATTTTGGTAAATAGTTATATAATGGACTTGTCAATTCCTAGGGAGGAACTGAGCCACCGATGAAGCGCACCACCACCACAAACCGCACCACTGGGGGAAAAGAACCCCGAAACAGGAGCAAACCGCCAAACCAAACCAACCACAAACAGAACCCCCAATCGCGCCGCCATACCAGAAGCCACCAAAACCACCCAAATCCTCGAGGAAGACATCGAACCATAACAAAATGGAGTCTTGTGCGAGGGATCTGGGCAAAATGGTAGAGGAGACTAGAGAATGATGGACCCGCGCCGAAGGAACAAACAAGGAACCAAAAAACAGCCAGCAATGAGACCCAAAAGGGGAAGTGAGACTTGTAAATGAGTCATCGGGGGAGGAAAGCACAAGAAAGGGGACGCCTCTAGGCCCGAGTGTTCCTGATGACGCCCTCTGCGACCTCGTAATAACCTGGGAAGAAGACGAAAACCTTGTCTCATTCCTGCCCGTGAAGACCAACCGCTAATCAGAGTCGCCAACAGAGCTGGACCAGAAATGATCTTGGTCATAGAGGGAGAAAGCGCAAATAACAACATATCAGTTTCATTGAAGGAGGGTGAATGACATTAGTCGTCGTCGGAGCTCCGACAATATGCGAAACCGTGAGGCGGTCGAAGACCACACCGCGTTATCAGCACCGCTCGACAATAGTGGGTGTTCTATACCCAACTAAATAGTACATTTCGATTACAATTTCATGTATAAATTGAGGTATGAATGATGTAATCTTACCATTTTAGTGTAGACATTTATGCGTCCACTATTAAATGGTAATGTCCATAGATAAGTTGTTGTATCAAAATGTTATAGTAGATCCCATGCTATAATGAGAACCTCGAGATACCATGACATTAATCTTAAACATATGTTCTATGGGCTAGATACATAATAATGATTAGACACAGTTGATGTCTGACTATCAGGTATTGGGGGCACAAAAGTATTGAGACTTCTTCTCATGAAGTTCTTAGTTGACGATCACTAGTAGTTAATATTATGAGGAAAAATCAGCCAATAGGAAAACCATATGTTTTAGGTGTCATTGGATGTTCCTATCTATGGACATGTGTATTGGTCTCCTAACCTAAGATCATTATCAATGTGTTCTATTTGATTACGTACTTTGATGCAAGGTAAAAACCATGATAATGATGATGTCATGAAGAGGTAACTTATGCTGGGTGCGTCATTAATGGTATGATATTGGCTGAATGATCAAGATATAATTTGTCACTTCAGAGTTCTGGAAGTATTATCTTAGTTCAGGTTGATTAGGATGGTAGTAACTTTATAAATCTATGTCAATGGTAGTTAAAGGTAAGTCCATCTAGTTATATCAATAAATAATAAAGTGATAAAGGATGATGACATAAGTGTGTGTCATGCTTTACGATATATCTCAAGACAAAGAGATTATATTACACAGTTCTCATTTTTAGGCTGATTGTCACTGCTATGACCACTCCTTATCTTTTTAAGGACCTTAATAGGTTACAAGAATCCACTCTTGGTATATGAATACTATTCACCACTATCAAGATAATGTCCTAGAGGGTCACACACAATAGTATATTCCAGAATCTTCCCTATTTGGTGAATAGGTATATAGGACATGGTGGGCCCCACCATGAGGTCTGAGAGTTTTCCAACCATTATCTATCACCGATAAATAAATAAATTCATTATTATTCAATTAAAGAATAGTTAGGTTTAATTTATTTATTAAAATTATTTACAAATGTTTAAGTAAATACAAGGATTAATATTATACGAAGGAATATTATTTTAATATTCCAGGTTCGTTTAATATTATCAGGAATTACCAGTCGAGTTAATGAATCATGTTTATAATGTAATATATTTAATATATATTATAGTTATGTGATAAAATATAAATAATATATTTATGATGTAGTTTAGCTTGTCAGAATTATTTATATATTGCTTATTTAGTGGACGTTAAATATACAGGGGTCGGGGAACTATTTCCGTATATTTGTGCAATCCACTATATAAGTAGGAGAGGATATTTATTCCTTATGATTCATGAATTTGGAATTGATAGATTCTCTCTCCTCCCACATCCTAGAGAGAGAAATATTCTTTATGAGTGAATGATCCAAGATCACCTTCACAGATCAAAGGTAGATGATCGTGGTGATCGACGCGATATCAAAGAGATCATTTGAGATTCATGCTTGCACCCAAAATCTGATGAACGTCGTAAGTGTAGATTAGATAAGAATGTTTGAATGATCTAGTGGGGTTTGACGTTGAATCCTTCAAGCAAAGATTTCCGGCGACTTGCGACCGATGCACACACTTCAAATCGGAACCAGGTACTTGTAACGACCCAAAATTTTATTAATAAAAATTACTCTTGATCTGATTAAATGTCTTAATATGTAAAATGGTTATAAAACATATGCACTTCCTCAGTTTTATGTTTTTTTTATTTCAAAATACCATTAAGAATTGTTACCATTTCTAATATAGTCGTTGAACAGTGATCACATGATTAGTATAAATATAGGGCTTTAAAAAATCCAATTTACTTAGACAAAGGAAGCAATGATCTCATCCAATAGAATTGCTCTGTACGAAGCCCATTTGTCAGAACTCGGAAAGGAGGTGGCATCACTAGACTTTTTTCTTGACCAATACCAAGACGATCTTCAACACGAAGTTTGAATGGAACTGCCTACGGGAGAAGTGGAAGTTAATAGAGATTACCACCTGAGCGATGTTATCCGAGCCACCCCAAGAGTCTATCACCATCGTACACCATACCATTAGGTATTATGTGGGTGTTATAAGGGTTTATGTAACAAGACCCTATCACTATGATTATGTGCATTATTTTTGTATAGAATAAAGAATATACATTCATTTTATTATTGTTACTTTGTAAATAGTTTTTAAAGCACAAATAGTATTTTTAGTTAATATTCAATTAAGAAATCTATCTTGATGAATTAATGGATTTTTGAATTAAATAATATTTTAATAAAATATTATTACAAAATTACTTTTTATTAAATATAAATAATCATATAATTTTTATGAATACAATTGTAATTTTTATTAAGGTTTGAAAGCTGTTTTTGTCAAAACCCATGAATTTTTGATAAATGTTGGATTTTATTTTAAAAGTAAAAATTCACATATTTAGAAAATTATTTAGATAAAATGAATATTATTTTTTGAATCAGGACATTGAAATTATCCAATAGTGATTTTTTCATAATTTTCTGAGAGTCGAATTTTTGGGTAAAAATTAAATACCGTTTAAATATATAATGTGTTTTATGACATCATAATGACCCAATAGTGATGTAATAAAATAATATAAATTTTTTTTTCGGCCAATATATTTTTTACCTTTAAAATAACGTAATTTTAGATTTGTTTTATTAATTTTATGGTGCCTTAAAGGACCCTCCAAGACTTATAAAACATTTTAACTTTTAAAATGATTTCCTTGAGAGTGTGACTCACCTCCACATAAGAAAGCCTAATATTTTAAGAATTTAGACCATTAGACTTATAAAATAATATTTTACAATCCCCTTTGGAAAAAACCATGGGAAAAAACCATGGGTTGGGTTGTGGTTTTGATTAGTTTAATGTGTGGTGTCCAAAACCTAAATTATAAAGAATTCCTTCTCTTTTCATATATAAAACCACCCAAGCTCCCACTTATTTTCACTCAAAACCCTTGGATCACATCCCTAATCTACCCTACTCTCTCCAGTATCCTCCCAAGGCACACCAAGCTCCCAAGAAGCCTCTCTCAAGCCTTTGGATCACACTTCTAAGTACGAGATTTCTTCCTCTCTCATTTTTATCCAAGTTTCTTTATCTTGCTATACCCTTGTCTTTTCAATTAAAAATGTTGGGGTTTGATTTCACACCTCCCCTATACTTCCCTAATTATGTTTTAATTATGATATAACTCTTTCTATCTCATTATTTCCTCTCATGTACACCCGTTACCATGCCGAAATTCAGTAAGAGATTTCTCTCTCCTCGTTTACATTCAAGAAATTGTTTTATATTATGAATCTAAATTCCATTACCTATGATGGGAAATGTATCTATATTACCCACTTACTTTTAATTTTATGTATATATTATGAGACACCCCTTTCTCTCTCATCAACCATTTTTATGAATTCTTATGTCACGCCGTTATGCTGTCGAAATTGCGTCACGATTTTCCAAAGCAAAGTCATTATGTAGTGAATACCATTCCCATTTCTCTATCAAGGGTATTCAACTTTATGAACATTTATTTATTGATTATAGAGTTTCATGCATGAATTCCAAATTCATTGAATCTAAATTCCATTACCTATGATGGGAAATGTATCTATATTACCCACTTACTTTTAATTTTATGTATATATTATGAGACACCCCTTTCTCTCTCATCAACCATTTTTATGAATTCTTATGTCACGCCGTTATGCTGTCGAAATTGCGTCACGATTTTCCAAAGCAAAGTCATTATGTAGTGAATACCATTCCCATTTCTCTATCAAGGGTATTCACCTTTATGCACATTTATTTATTGATTATAGAGTTTCATGCATGAATTACAAATTCATTTATCATGGATTAAGTGATTATGTTTAATGAATCCATGTTATATGATCTATGTGGCACACTTATGCATGAAATGAAATGATTAAGAAGGGTGAGCCCTGATAGCGCTCCAATGCCTTGGGTAAAGATTAGTATCATTATACATCAAGTGCAATGAGGTTTTATTCATTATAATTCAAGTGAAATGATGGTTTACTCATGTTCCATGTACAATGAGCCTTGGCTCATTCTAATATCATGTTAAATGTTGTTTCCACATTTCCATGTTATTATAATCATGTTATATCATGGCTTTATTTTTATGTTTCTCTTATGCTCCATTGATATGCCTATTGCCTAACATGTACTGTATTCTTCATTTTATGCCTTGTTTACTCCCTTACTGGGCTTTATATCTCACCCTTTTCTTATACACATCCTCATGTTATCCCATGTAATGCTAAGTACGAAGGAATGTGTGTGGGCATGTAAAAGAAGTTTTAAATAAAGATATGTATTTTATGTTTTAAGTTGTTATGTAGTATTCCTAAGCCCCAAATACACTAGACATATCAATCTTCTATGTTGTATAAAGTGAAGATTTTATGTAATAAATTATGTTTAAGTGTAAAATAAAAATTAGAGTTGTTATAGTTGGTATCAGAGGATAGGTTTAATTATTTTTGGAATTAGGATTAGAAAAACCACAATGAAAGCCTTAGGGATAAGACTAGGTATAATAAAAAGATCCCTAAATTTTGGTAAGTATTGAGTAAGTGGTTTATCAAGAAAATAAATCCTTGTCTGGATACGAGCAGGTAGAGGTGAATCTATCTGTTGGGAAAAAATCCCTCAAGTTAACATTGCAGTATTTTTGGGTTGATTGTGTTTGTTGACAAAGTAGGTTTCCATGGAGAATTGTCGAGTTCCCGAGAAGTTGTTGACATTCCATGTTGACAAAGAACTATGACAAAGGAAAGGACGATCTGGAGGCGGTACAAAAGAGCAGTACAAGGTGGCGCCGTTTCCCAGTGTTTGCCAAATTTTTGGGGTCCAAAATTTGGAGTTTGGTGAGCATCGCGAAAAGAGGATTCCCATGAAGAGCATAATTTCATATGGCAAAGACATGAATTTCGCGAAGATAGGATTCATGGTTTGGAAATCGCGAAGACCATAAGAATGGAGGCGGTGATGCTTCGCGATTACGTCAAGCTTCGCGAACGGCAGAGGCTGAAGCGCATCGCGGCGGAGTAGGGCTTTGCGAGAGAGCTTCGCGACGAAGGTGCGAAGGAATGTTGGGCTTCGCGAGGGAGCTTCGCGGCGAAGGCGCGAGCCGTGAAGGTAAGTTGACGGTGATTCATCGCGACTACGTCAAGCTCCGCGAACGGAAGATTTCTATGGAGCTTCGCGATTTGGACAGAATTCCGGCAGAAACTTTGGAGCTTCGCGATTTGCAATGACGTGGCGTTGACTTCACGCAGAAAGTTCGAGGGTCGGTGGAATTGCCTATAAATAGAGGTCGACCCCCTCGAGAGAAAGAGAGAGAATTTTCAGAGAAAATACTTTGCTCTCGATTTGCGAAGGTGGTTCGCGGAGCCAGTGTGCTTCGCGAAAGAGGTGCTTCGCGGCGACTATTGTAGCTCCGCGAAACCTGCGAGCTCCGCGTTGGCTTACTTTGCTTTGCAACGGCTTGAGAATCGCGAGAGAGCTTCGCGAGGGTGCTTCGCGAGTGAGCTTCGCGAAAAGGCAGGAGCTTCGCGAAGGCTTGTTTGAGCTTCGCGAAATTGGTAGCCTCGCATTGTAGGGTGCTTTGCGAAGGTCTTTCCAAGGGAATTTCCCAGTGTTCAGAGGCAAAGATGTATTCATCTACGGATGAAAGTAGAACTTCAATAGAGCATCTACATACAGAGAAAGATGCATTCCTTAATGGAAATGAAGAGACCTACAGGTCTATAAACTGTGAGTGAATCCCTTCTGGAGCAGTGAGCTTAGGAAGAGGAAGAAGGTGATCCTCTCCACCGGCAGTGAGCCAGAGAGAGAGAAACAGGGAGTGACCCTTGGGAAAGCAGTGAGCTGACCCTAAACCTTGTATAGGCAGTGAGCCTGGGCATAGAAGTGATCTAGCCCGAACATTGTAATCCACAGCTAGTGAAGTCTAGTGGAATTTGGTACGAACCAGCAACTTGTTGGCGTATGCTCCTTGGACGTAGCCCTTTGCGGTGAACCAAGTAAAAATCTCTGCGTCTGCCTGTTTATTTGCCTGCATTGCATTTAAAGCATCATCATCAGATAAAGGAGAAAGTAAGTGATCATAACATACACACAAGTGCAAACAAAGTGACCCTTGTAACAAAGAGGTCAAGATCCAGCGGGGCAGGAAGAACTTTGAAAAAGAATATCCATACCCTGATTCACCCCCCCTCTCAGGGTATATAGGCCCCTATTGGTCCTAAAAATTGGTATCAGAGGGAAGGTTGCTTTTATCAGATTTGTTTGCTTCGAATTGGTGTAGTCTTTCTGTGTAGTTTAAGATATTGTTTTCGCTTATCTCGTTCTATCATGGGAAAAAGAAAATCTTCAAAGAAGAATCAGAAGTCAGGTGGTATCCCTCAGTGTGGAAGTGTTTTTGGAAAATGTGTGATTCAACTAAAAGAATCAAACAACTTACTGAAGGAATCATGCAGTGAACAGAAAAATGATTTGGATAAATCATACAACAAAAATACTTACTCATTCAAAGATGCTGATGGAATGAGTGAAGAACCTGACTTTCCAAGTGACGTTGGAACCACTGACGATGAAGAAGAAGAAATTGAAGGAAGAATTGATATGTGAGCTGAGTTGGAGGATGCTTTTGAAGAGATAGATGTTTGGAGGGCCAAAACCAAGAAAGCTAACAAAATTGTTCGCGATGCCAAACTCTATATGCAGCAGCAGGAAGAAGAGAAATCTGAGCTGATGGAAGAAATTGAGAAACTTAATTTATCAACATCAGAGAACTCAGAATCCGTTAGTAAGTATAAGCTGAAGGTTGAAGAACAGAAAAGAGAGATCGATGGCCTGAACAAAAAGGTGGAAGTTGTACATGGGACTAAAGAATTGGATCAGAAATCCACTGAAGAAATTAAATCTAAAGGCATACAGATCCATGATCTAGAAACTGAGGTCAACAAGCTGAGAGGCTTAAATCAAAGGCTTATTGATATAGTTACTGACCTAACAGAGAAGAATGATTCTCAAGGTGAGGAACTACAGAAGCTGGCTAAAGGAAAAGGAAAACAAAAGGATGGTAAGTGTGAAGACAATCAAGAGTCCGATGAAGTTCGGAATCTGAAATCCAAGAATGATGATCTAGCTACACAGCTGTCTGAGTTAGTTCAGAAGAATCAAAGACTACAACAAGAGAATGCACGTTTCTCCGATTCTCTTGCTCAAGAAAAATTGAAAGTAAAAGAGAAAAATGACGTGGTTAATAAGCTGAAGCATGAACTGGAAGATGATATGAGTTGTGGAAAGAATCTCAGAAAAGAACTTGATGATCAACTTGTATCAAGATATTTGAAGATTCAAAAGTTGGAAGAATAGATACAATCAGTCAAGAAGGAAATGGAGAAGTCTAAATCCAAAGATAAGCCCAAGTTGAAGGATGCACTACACTTATTATTTGATCATCCTTCGGCAGGTGATGATAAAATGAAGTCCAAATATGCTGCATCAGAGGAGAAGCATGAAAGGATTGTATCTTCCCAAAGGTCAGCCTTTTTGGGAAAATATGGAATTGGATATGATAATCCCACTCCTATGGATGATAAGAAAAATTCAGTGAAAAATTCCAAGGGTAAGAAAAATCCTGTAGGTGCTGGAGATAGGCCTATGAGGATAGTTTCAAGGAGTGATGATATGTGCTATTTCTGCGGAGTTCATGGCCACACATCAAGCATCTGTACAGAGGCTCTGGAGTAAATTTCAGGCTGTGAAAAGAGAAACATTAATAAATCTGAGAATAGGAAGAAGCATCATGATAAATTAAAAAGAAGAGCTTCTCAGAGGAAAGCATATATTAGATGCTATTACTGTGGAAGAATGGGACACACCATGAACATGTGTCAGGAAGATCAGGAGAACAATATCAGAGGAATAACTCAAGGTGCATCAACATCTCAGTAGAGAGATGATAAAATGAGGTATGCATTTGAGGGAAAATGTTTTATATGTTCTCACTATGGGCACATGGCGAGATGTTGCAGTAAGAAGAAAGCATGAAAGGGAAAGGAACAAGAAAAGAGATCTCCACCACAGGAAGTGTACAAGAAAGAAGACTGTACTGGGAGACAAAGTGGTAAGGAGGAGAATAGTCTTAGAGCCTCAGGGGAATCATATAGAGCTAAATGAAAGGTGTATCAGTCACCTCATCTGTCACAATCACAACCGTCCCCTAAAAAAAGAACATGATCAAATCTGGAAGAAAAAGGTAGGAAACACTACAGCTGAGAGTAAGAAGAATGGATGTTCATTGGAGGACCCACCACCAATGCAAAATAGGGTGGTGACTCTTACATCTGATAAAAGAAATATGAACAAAGAACGTATTGAAAAATTTGCATGTCGTGTTTCACAGAGAAAAGTGGAGGAAGGTGCAAGATCCTTGCAATGGTGGAAGAAGCAAGGGAAGATGGAAAGAAAAGAGATTCCTAATCAAAGAAATAATCAAGGAAAATGGAATTTTGGTGGAACATCAAAGAAGGAAATGTGTACTAGTGGGTTTAAACCCCAAATGGTGAGCAAGGCCAAGCCTGTAGAATCTACATATCAGAAAAAGGCTCAGCATGTGGGTAAAGAATGCTTAGTCATATGGCCAGAGCAGTTGAAGTTGGCTAGGCAATTGGAGGAAGCAAGAAAGGAGTGTGATGCCCTCCAATAAAAAATCAAAGGGTTGACCCGTCAGGATCAACCACTATCCTCGTTTTGAGGATTTGAGAAACATCCCCCTCTCCCTATGTATATAAATGAAATTAACTGATGGTTCATGTGTTTTAGGTTCTAGGGAGATACGATCCATGGGGAAGTGGCATCTAAGGATGCGAAGTGGAGATCTAATATGCTCTACAGGTTCAATTGATTCAAATCAGGAACCAGTGTTGAAGAAGAAAAGATGCAACTGAGCACAATTAAAAGTGATTGTGTTATTAGCTTTATCTCTTGTTTCCTACACCGAGTTCCAACTCAGTAGGCTTAGAGATTTTGTTAATGGCTCAATGATGAGTGCCAGATTAGTATAAATGTTTCACGTGGAGAAGAATGGTTATGGGTCTCTACCGTTGGGCCTAATAGATAGAAGTGTTGTGTAACACAGGGGGAGCATTCAACAACAAAATCAGATGCCAGATCCATCAAGGAAATAATTGGATGACCCAGCTCAAGAGTTGTCTATCGAGAGAAGACATACTACGAGAAAAGCAGCATTGATCAAGCATTTCATGCTTATTTATTTTGATCTAACATTGTGGTATCAGCTGACTATTTTCAGGATATCAAGAAGCTGCGAGAAGAAGTTGAAAGGAATGATTTAATTGAACAATGAAATATAGAAAAGTAGTTGAAAGAAATGAAGCCACTGAAAAATGAGTCAGTGAACAATTTCCTGACGAAAGTGTTGAGGAAGAAAGCAACACAGGGGGAGAAGAAGTGGCTCCGGGTGACTTAGAAGAAGATACTGATGGTGAGTACAAGGAAGTAAAATCCTTATCTGCACAAAAGACAAAGAATCAAGCTGAAATTGACAGGCATAATATCATCAATGATCAGTGTACTCCAATTCAGACAAGAAGAATGAAATCACTGCAGCAGACATCACTACTATCATAGGTTGAGTCGAAATGCTTTGCTGATGCAGCTGAAGATGAAAACTTGGATCATGCCATGAATGAAGAGCTAAATCATATTGAGAAAAATCTGACATGGGAGATTGTTTCGAGGCCAGCTGATAAGGACATCATCGGGACAAAATGGGACTATTAGGACAAGATGAATGAATATGGAACGATGATTCGGAACAAAGAATGACTGATGTGCAAAGGAGACTCCCAGATAGCGGGAATAGATGGTGATGAGACATTTGCACCAAATGCCAAGCAGCGAGATATCAGAGTAATCCCAAGGAAAGTCACATGCTCGCAGTGAAAAGAATACTTCGGTATATCAAGGGTACAGTGGACTTCGGACTGACCTACACTGACAAATCTCAGACAGAGTTATTGGGATATACTGATGCAGACTGGGCCGGTTCAGCAGATGATAGAAAATCAACGTCAGGTGGTGCATTCTATCTTGGTGGATTGTGTATTTCTTGTCTAAGCAAGAAACAAGATTGCATTTCATTGAGCACCGCAGAAGCTGAGTATATTGCGGCCACTCAAGCATGCACACAGTTATTGTGGATGAAGCAGTAGCTTGAAGATATGGGAGTTGAAGTGAAATCTCCGATCGGAATCCAGTGCGACAACTAAAGTGCTATAAATCTTAGAAAAAATCCCGTCCATCATTCAAGGACAAAGCATATTGAGATTAAATATCATTTTATCAAGGAGAAGGTTGATCAGGGAATCGTGAAGTTGGAGTATGTGCCTACAGAACTACAGGTTGCAGACATTATAACAAAGGCCTCACCCAAGGATGCTTTTGAGAGGCATCGACTGGCTCTGGGAGTTCAGTCGACTCCCCGCACTTGAAATAGTGTGGATGTGGGACCAACCCCTTCCCCCTATCCCCGAGGTATGGTGTGTTTTTCCCTAATGTGCTAATTTGTGTTCTCTACTCTGTTACAGACTACAAAGGAGTGACCTTTGGGTTCGTTGACAAAGGGGGAGAAAATAAAACTAGTGTTTGTTAAAAGGGGAGAAAATAGTGACTTGGAGACAGTGTGGAGATTTGACAAATCATATTTGATACGGGGAGAAGCTGACGGGTGGAGAATCCAGAAAGGGGGAGCAATGAGAAAGGGGGAGAGCGTTTTAATCTGACGATGCTAGAAGTGATCGATTAAAGAAAAGAAATCACGACAGCTGAGGATCATGATAAAAGCAGAACAATGATGTTGGAATGGTGTGAGACGGTGTCCAGCTATCAACAATTGGTATCAACTTAAGAATTCACCAATTGGTATCAGTGTGGTTCAACAACTGGTTTTATTTTAAGAATTGGTATCAGGGTGGAATCGACAACTGGGGTCTGACATGAAGTGATTCATTGATGAACTTTTCATACTACTCTTGTTTCTCACGCCGAGCATTGCTCATGTGGGCTTAGAGTACGTGTTAAGTGAATCCTTGAACACTATCATAATTGCAAGAGGCGAATGGTGGTAGCAGCTGGAAGAAGACTCAGTGAGGTATCAAAGTGCAGAAAATCATCCTGAGCAGAGTTGTGAAGAGTTTTCAACAAACCCAAAGGGGGAGACTGTTGGGCAAAAATCCCTCAAGTTAACATTGCAGTATTTTTGGGTTGATTGTGCTTGTTGACAAAGCAGGTTTCCATGGAGAATTGTCGAGTTCTCGAGAAGTTGTTGACATTCCATGTTGACAAAGAACTATGACAAAGGAAAGGACGATCTGGAGGCGGTACAAAAGAGCAGTACAAGGTGGTGCCGTTTCCCAGTGTTTGCCAAATTTTTGGGGTCCAAAATTTGGAGTTTGGTGAGAATCGCGAAAAGAGGATTTCCATGAAGAGCATAATTTCATATGGCAAAGGCATGAATTTCGCGAAGATAGGATGCATGGTTTGGAAATCGCGAAGACAAGAAGAATGGAGGCGGTGATGCTTCGCGATTACGTCAAGCTTCGCGAACGGCAGAGGCTGAAGCGCATCGCGGCGGAGAAGGGCTTTGCGAGAGAGCTTCGCGGCGAAGGCGCAAAGGAATGTTGGGCTTCGCGAGGGAGCTTCGCAGCGAAGACGCGAGCCGCGAAGGTAAGTTGACGGTGATTCATCGCGACTACGTCAAGCTCCGCGAACGGAAGATTACCGTGGAGCTTCGCGATTTGGACAGAATTCCGGCAGAAACTTTGGAGCTTCGCGATTTGCAATGATGTGGCGTTGACTTCGCATGGAAAGTTCGAGGGTCGGTGGAATTTCCTATAAATAGAGGCCGACCCCCTCGAGAGAAAGAGAGAGAATTTTCAGAGAAAATACTTTGCTCTCGATTTGCGAAGGTGGTTCGCGGAGCCAGTGTGCTTCGCGAAAGAGGTGCTTCGCGGCGGCTATTGTAGCTCCGCGAAACCTGTGAGCTCCGCGTTGGCTTACTTTGCTTTGCGACGGCTTGAGCATCGCGAGAGAGCTTCATGAGGGTGCTTCGCGAGTGAGCTTCGCGAAAAGGCAGGAGCTTCGCAAAGGCTTGTTTGAGCTTCGCGAAATTGGTAGCCTCGCATTGTAGGGTGCTTTGCGAAGGTCTTTCCAAGGGAATTTCCCAGTGTTCAGAGGCAAAGAGGTATTCATCTACGGATGAAAGTAGAACTTCAATAGAGCATCTACATACAGAGAAAGATGCATTCCTTAATGGAAATGAAGAGACCTACAGGTCTATAAACTGTGAGTGAATCCCTTCTGGAGCAGTGATCTTAGGAAGAGGAAGAAGGTGATCCTCTCCACCGGTAGTGAGCCAGAGAGAGAGAAACAGGGAGTGACCCTTGGGAAAGCAGTGAGCTGACCCTAAACCTTGTATAGGCAGTGAGCCTGGGCATAGAAGTGATCTAGCCCGAACATTGTAATCCACAACTAGTGAAGTCTAGTGGAATTTGGTACGAACCGGCAACTTGTCGGCGTATGCTCCTTGGACGTAGCCCTTTGCGGTGAACCAAGTAAAAATCTCTGCGTCTGCCTGTTTATTTGCCTGCATTGCATTTAAAGCATCATCATCAGATAAAGGAGAAAGTAAGTGATCATAACATACACACAAGTGCAAACAAAGTGACCCTTGTAACAAAGAGGTCAAGATCCAGCGGGGCAGGAAGAACTTTGAAAAAGAATATCCATACCCTGATTCACCCCCCCTCTCAGGGTATATAGGCCCCTATTGGTCCTAACACTATCACAAATGTATCTAGGGGTAAAACCTAAAAACAACGTTTTGAGCTAGACTCGAATGAGAATTGGTGCACGACAACAGACCTTCCTGCACTCTTGGTTACTAAACTCCCAAGGGATATGCTTTTATAAATTCATAAGATTAGTATGAACCATTATTAAGGGAATTAAAAAAATTCCCCTAAGAATATATATTGGGAAGTAGATCATGGATAACATAGATAAGTTAAGGAAATAAATGTAATTTATAAGTTATCTCTTTTTGTCCTTGGATTACCCTTTATGTGATACCCCTAACTTTCCTTTTATTCCAGCCAATGACTGGTAATATGAGGACTTGGGCTAACAACTAATGCAAAGATCAATGTGACGACTGTTCAAATGAGATGCCCAATTCGATGAGAGTGGGAATCGAAAACTTTGTCATGATACTCTCTCAATTAACTCAATATTTGAATAGAAAAATGGGTCAAGAGGAACGTTCAACCCCCTTTAAGAAAGAACAAGCTGCAATCAAGAGCTTCATGAGACAAATACCTCCTACTTTTAATGGATCATCTGATCCCTCAATCACCAAACAATGGATACAATTCATTGAGAAGATCTTCTCCATCCTTCAATTTTCTAAACAAGATAAGGTACTTATGACTTCTTATAGTATGGAGGGTGAAGCTGATCAATGGTGGACATTGATCAAAAATACAAAGTTTGAGGAGGAGATCGAGGCATTATAATGGAAGGATTTCCAAAAAATGTTTTTTGATAAATATTTTCCTCACACCCCCTGACTTAAGATGGAAAGGGAATTCCTTTACCTCAAGAAAAAAGATGATGAATCCATCAGAGTGTACGAGGAAAACTTCACAAGTCTTGCACGATATGCCTCCGGCTTTGTCGTTACCCCTGAATGCAAGTTTGACCACTTCTTTGGTGGGCTAAAACCTAGACTACAGAAATCCCTAGCGATCTGTGACTTCGAGAGCTATGAAGAAATTGTCCGATGTGCCATCAAGGTCGAAATAGAGATCAGAAAATCTCAGGGGTATCATGGGGATAAGAAGTGTAAGGTGGAATTTAATTCTTGCGGTCTGATGGATAAATCCAACGGTGCTAAGAAAATATAGCACCCCACTTGACAAAGGTGCGGAAAGAAGCACCTCAGAAATTGCCTGAAGGGGACGAGGAAATGATTTAGGTGTGGAAGATTAGGTCACTTGGATATTAACTACCGATAAGAAAAACCCGTGGTTATGATAGAGGATAGGAACACTCCATTCGACCCTCAATGCATTTTTCATTTCTTCAACTGCAAAGAACCAGGGAACTTTGCAAGCCAGTGTCCTAAACCAAGGGTTTTCAGAGGCAACCAATAACCTCCAAGGAAACAAGGTAATCTTTTTCCATCACTATAACCAAAGTGAACCCCAAAAACGAAGTGGTGATAGGTATGCTATTTATTCATTCAAGAATAGAGAATTTACTTTTTTATTATAGTTCTACACATTCTTTTATACCCCAAAAGTTTAGTAGAACAATCCCAACACCACCACAAATCATGGAAGTAAAGATGTCAGTGAGAATGGAAAATGGGAAAATTATTTTATCCCATTTATATAACTCCTCCCCTATCATAATTTGTGGATTGAACTTCCTGGAGTACCTATTCCTACTCCCTCTGGTGGAATTTAATGAAATTATTGGCATGGATTGGTTTTCCTTATATAGAGTTAACATAAATTTTCTTGAGAGGGAAATCACTCTCCATATGATGAATTGTCCCCCAATTCTGTATAAGTGAAAGGAGGCGGATGAATATAATTTAGAACCATCATCTCAAGCATGGATATTACTGCCCTATAAGCATGCGTATTTTGCTCAGATGATTGAGTTTAAGGAAGCAACCATCCTAGAATACATGCCAATCATGAGGGAATTTGCTAAAGTGTTTCCTGAGGAATTGTCTGATCTTCCTCCTAGAAGAGATGTTGAATTCTCAATTGATCTTGTACCCGGGGCATTGAAAATATCTAAGACTCTATATAGAATGGCTATTGTGGAGCATGATGAGCTGAAGAAATAAATACAGGAGAATCTAAATAAAGGGTTTATACGCCCAAGTTCTTCATGATGGGGTGAACCAATCCTCTTCGTCAAAAATAAGGATGGGTCAATGCGCCTTTTCATTGATTATCACGAGATCAACAAAATCGCAATAAAGAACAAGTATCTTATGCCATGAATTGATGACTTGTTCGATCAACTACATGGAGAACAATACTTCTAAAAGGTGGATTTGTGGTCAGGATATTACCAAGTAAAGGTGAAGAAGGAGGATATCCCCAAGACTTCTTTTCGTACAACATACAGGCACATGAATTCATAGTAATGCCTTTCGGACTCACTAATGATCCAAAAATATTCATGGACTTAATGTATAGAGTCTTTAGAGATTATCTCAAAAAATTTGTGGTAGTATTTATAGACGATATTCTAATATACTTTAAAATCAAGGAGGAGCATGAGGATCATCTAAGCACTGTACTAGAGACCTTGTTAAAGGAGAAGCTCTATGAAAAGTATAGAAAGTGTGAGTTCTGGTTGAAGGATGTCTCATTCTTAGGTCATATCATCACAAGTAATGGGATATCTATAGATCCCTCTAAGACAACTGCAATTGAGGGATGTCCGATGCCAACATCGGTAACATATATCCGTAGCTTCTTGGGGTTAGCTAGATATTATCTCCAATTTGTGAGAAATTTCTCATGATTATCTAACCCTCTTACCTAGCTAACTCGGAAGGGAGTAAAGTTTTATTGGAGTGATGAATATGAAGATAGTTTCAAGGAGTTGAAAAGGAGTCTTATCATTGTACTCGTGCTCACACTACCCACAAGTGGAGAAATTTTTGTGGTATTCATTAATGATTTGAAGAAGGTACTGAGATTTGTGTTGATGAAAAATGAAAAAGTCATTGCCTATGATTCAAGGAAATAGAAAGTTCATGAGAAAAACTATCCAACACATGATCTGGAGTTGGCTGCAGTATTCTTTGCTTAAAAAATTTTGCGACATTACCTATTTGGGGAGAAGTGTGAAATATATACGGATCACAAAAGCCTCAAATATATATTCACATAGAAAGAGTTGAACATGAACCAACAAAGATGGTTAGAGCTGATCAAAGACTATGACTGCTCAATCCATTACCACCCTGGGAAAGCAAACAAGGTGGAGGATGCTCTAAGTAGAAAGGACTCAACAATTTTATCATTGATGAGAATTGAAAAGGATCTAATATTCTTATATTTGATGAATATGGATATGGTAATCATAAAGAAGGGACCATCATCAATCCTTTCACAAATTATTGCTCAACCATCTCTTTTGGAAAGGTTAAAAGATGCTAAAAAAGATGATGTGGGAATTCAGAAGAAAGTGGAAACTATTAGAAAAGGGAAATCCTTGGAGTTCAATGTTAATGAAGAAGGAATTGTGAGATATGGGACAAGACTATGTGTTCTATCAAATATGAAGTAAATAATAAACTTTTGGATGATGCGCATAGTTCGAATTTCTCCATTCATCCAGGAAACACAAAGATGTATTGAGAACTCTGAGAGAATTGGTGGGATAACATAAAGAAGGAGATCACTAAGTATACATAAAAGTGCCTGATATGTCAGCAAGTGAAGGCTGAGAGGCAAAAGTCTAAGGGGATGATGCAACCATTACCCATACCAACATGGAAATGGGAGAACATCACCATGGAATTTTTTTCCGGACTTCTAAAGACATCCAAAGGAAACAATTCTATCTGGGTTGTTGTGTATCGTCTTACAAAGACTGCATGGAGTACCACTATCTATTATTTTTGATCGAGATCCAAGATTTACCTCTATGTTTTGGAAGAGTCTTTAACATTCTATGAATACTGAGCTGAACTTTAGTATGACTTATAATCCTCAAATTGATGGCCAATATGAGCAGACTATCCAAACATTTTAGGACATGTTGAGCACATGCTCAATGTAATTCAAAGGAGGAAGAGATCAACATATTCCTCTGGTTGAGTTTTATTACAATAATAGTTTCCACTCAAGCATAAAAATGGTGCATTATGAAGCCCTTTATGGGAATAAGTGCAGAACACCTACATGTTGGGATAAAGTTGGGGAGAAAAAAACTCTTAGGTCCAGAAATGGTCGAAGAAATGGTGGAGAAGGTTAAGACCATCCAGTAGCATATTAAAGCTACTAAAAGTCGACAAAATAGCTATGCTAATAATCATCAATGAGACCTAGAGTTTAATTTCAGAGACATGTTATTCCTCTACATATCACAATGGAAGAGAGTTGTGAGATTTGGGAAGAAGGTAAAGCTTATTCCAAGGTACATCAGCCCATTTGAGATCCTTGATCGCATTGGAGCAATGGAATATCAACTAGTACTCCCACCGAACCTATATCAAGTACATGATGTATTTCGTGTATCAATATCGAGGAAGTACATACCTGACCCATCGTATGTACTCAATCCAGAGGTGGTACTATTAGAGAATAACCTCTCCTATGAAGAGAAACCGATGAAGATCTTAGATCGTAGGGAAAAGGTTCTATGAAATAAGACAATGCCCCTTTTCAAGGTGTTGTGGTGAAACTATAAGTTTGAAGAAGCAACATTGGAATTGGAGGAAGTGATGAAGTAGAGTTACCCTCATCTGTTTTAGTGTGAGAAAAGAAAATTTTGAGGGTGAAATTTCTTAAGGGGGGAAGATTGTAACGACCCAAACTTTTATTAATGAAAATTAATCTTTATCTGATTAAATGTATTAATATGTAAAATGGTTATAAAACATATACACTTCCTTAGTTTTAGGTTTTTTTGGATTTCAAAATACTATTAATAATTGTTACCATTTCTAATATAGTCATTGAACAGTGATCACATGATTAGTATAAATATTAGGCTTTAACAAATCCAATTTACTCAGACAAAGGAAGCGATGAACTCATCTAGTAGAATTTCTCCGTATGAAGCCTATTTTTCAGAGCTTGGAAAGGAGTTGGCATCACTGGAATTTTCCCTTGACAAAGCCCAATCCGAGTTTCAACACGTTAAGCTTGAATGGAACTTCCTATGAGAGAAGTGGAAGTTAATAGAGATTACCACCTAAGGGACATTATCCGAGCCACCCCAAGAGTCTGTCACCATCGCACACCTTACCCTTAGGTCTTATGCGAATATTATAAGGGGTTATGTAACAAGACCCTAACACTATGATTATGTGCATTATTTTTGTATATAATAAATAATATACATTCTTTTTATTATTGTTACTTTGTAAATAGTTTTTTAAAGCACAAATAATATTTTTAGTTAATATTCAATTAAAAAATATATCTTGATGAATTAATGTATTTTTGAATTAAATAAAATTTAAATAAAATATTATTACTAAATTACTTTTTATTAAATATAAATAATCATATATTTTTTATGGATACAAATGTAATTTTTATCAAGGTTTGAAAGCTGTTTTTGTCAAAACCCATGATTTTTTTATAAATGTTGGTTTTTATTTTAAAAGTAAAAATTAAAATATTTAGAAAATTATTTAGATAAAATGAATATTATTTTTGGAATCAGGACGTTGAAATTATCCAATGTTGAATTTTTCATAATTTTCTGAGATAGTCGAATTTTTGGGTAAAAATTAAATACCGTTTAAATATATACTGTATTTTATGACATCATAATGACCAAATAGTGATGTAATAAAATATTATAAAAAGGTTTTTCATCCAATATATGTTTTACCTTTAAAATAACATGATTTTAGATTTGTTTGATTAATTTTATGGTGCCTTGGTGGACCCTCTAAGATTTATAAAACATTTTAACTTTTAAAACGATTTCCTTGAGAGTGTGACTCACCTCCACTTAATCCAGCCTAATATTTTAAGAATTTAGGCCATTAGAATTATAAAATAATATTTTAAACTCCCCTTTTGCAAAAACCATGGGCAAAAACCATGGGTTGGGTTGTAGTTTTGATTATTTTAATGTGTGATGTCCAAAACCTAAATAATAAAGAATTCACTCTCTTTTCCTATATAAACCCACCAAAGTTCTCACTTATCGTCACTAAAAACCCTTGGATAATGTCCCTAATCTAACATCCTCTCTCTAGTATCCTCCCAAGTCACCATAATCTCCCAATAATTCTCTCTCAAGCCTCTCCCAAGCCTTTGGATCACACTTCCAAGTAAGGGATTTCTTCCTCTCTCATTTTTGTCCAAGTTTCTTTATGTTGCAATACCCTTGTATTTTCATTTACAAATGTTGAGGTATGATTTTTAACCTCCCTTATACTTCTCTAATTTTGTTTTAATGATGATATACCCCTTTATCTCTCATTAATTTCTCCCATGTACACCTGTTACCATGCTGAAATTCCGTAAGGGATTTCTCTCTCCTCATTTACATTCAAGAAATTCTTTTATATTATGAATCAAAATTCCATTACACATGCTTGGACATATATTTATATGACCCTATTACTATAAAGTTCATGTAAATATGATGATACACCCATTTCTCTCTCATTAATAATTTTTATGAATTCTTATGTCATGCCGTTATGCTACCGAAATTGAACCACGATTTTCCAAGCCAAAGTCATTGTGTAGTGAATACCATGCCCATTTTCTATCAAGGGTATTCACCTTTATGAAAATTTACTTATTTATTATAGATTTTCATGTATTAATTACACATTCATTTATCGTGAAATAAATTATTATGTTTAATGAATCCATGTTATATGATCCATGTGGCACACTTATGCATGAAATGAAATGATTAAGAATGGTGCACCCTGATAGTGCTCCAATGCATTGGGTAAAGATTAGTATCATGATAAATCAAGTTAAATGAGGGTTTACTCATTATAATTCAAGTTCAATGAGGGTTTAATCATTATCTATGTGCAATTAACATTGGATCATACTAATATCATGTTAAATGTTGTTTCCACATTTCCATGTTATGATAATCATGCTATATCATGCCTTTATGTTCACATTTCTCTTATGCTCCATTGATATGCATATTGCCTAACATGTACTCTATTCTTAATGTTATGCCTTGTTTACTCCCTTATTGGGATTTATAGCTCACCCTTTTCTTATGCATGTCCTCAGGTTATCCCATGCAATGCTAAGTATGAAGGAATGTGTGTGGTCATGTAAAATAAGTTTTAAATAAAGATGTGTATTTTATGTTTTAAGTTGTTATGTAATATTCATAAGCCCCAAATACACTAGACCTCTTGATCTTATATGTTTTATCAAGTGAATATTTTATGTAATAAATTATGTTTAAGTATGAAATAAAGAGCAGGGTTGTTATAATACTCGTTAAATTTTAATTTCTGTGCTCTATTTAATTCACACAATATCCTTAGACTTTAATAAGGCTTAGATTGTCAGAGATAGAATGTTCCATCACTCTGGTGATAATTTTTTTTAAATCTTCAGCCCACTGACTTCTGCTACACCCGGTACCAACAATTGACATCAAAGGGATTATGTGGATTTTCTAAGACAATAAAAATTATTTTTATTTAAATTTAAATAGAGGGATTAATATTAGTCCTAATAGATCTGATCATGATTCGATCTGAGGTTAGATGACCAAGTTATGACTATCAAATTTTTTATGGATTAAAAGATGTTGTTTTTTAGGTATTAAAACCGAATAACAAATTTATTTATTTATATATGTTTATTTCTCACCCGAGGGAAAATCCTAGTCATCTTCAATCAATTTGATTTGTCTGGAATTTGTTTCATCGATGATAGCTACTATTATGACCTCAAAGTCAGGTCAAAATAGTGTTTTCTGAGTAAATATATTTTTTCCATCAGCATAAGCAAAAATAAATTAAAATATTTTATTTTATTTTTAAACATGCCTAATTGGTAGGCTGATTGTTTTTCCAAGGATGTGGAAAAAATCAATGGGTGGCTTGACCTTTAATAATATAAAAAAAGGTTGTATACACCCTACAAGGTTGGCCGCTTGACCGAGGGGTTGGCATATTGACTTTAACAAAAAAGGGAAATCATATTCTTCTCTACGCTGGCCCCTACCTTGGTGTAGTATCCTCCTCCTCCCTCTGGCTAAATCCGGCGGCCCACCTCCATCCTCCACACTTAGTGAGATGATCACCAACCCCTTCCATTGGACCACCCTCTCCTATATTTTTAGTGATAGATTGAGGTTGTTGCCCATTCGTTCGATAGATTTGACCACCACCGCTGGCACTGTGAGATATGGTGGTGCCTTCTCCCCCACCTCAGCGTCATCTTGCGCCCCTTCCTCATCTAATGACTCATTATTGGACATTGTCCTGGTCAACCTTGAGCCGACCGTCGCCAGATTTCCCCATGACACTTAACCGTAGGCGAGCCACCGTGCCTCCTCCCTGGTCTTCACCCCAGATCCATGCTCTAGGTTTCTGGTGCCACCTCCATTGTTCGTCAGTCCACTCGCGCCACTGTGTCGCTCACTAGAACCGACATACATCCTTGAAGCTCATTGCCGCCCATATTTGGCCGTACCGCCTCCCATTTGATGATTCGGACCCCACCGCTTGACGCAAACTCTCTTGGCCTAAATTTGACTGCTGCCTCTACCTTTCCTTGATCATGGACCACCACGAATCCCCCCACTGGCTGACTCAACCTAGTTTCTTGCTGCGCCCTAGAACTGGCGACCCGTGAGGTATCCCTGCTACATCGGTCAACCAGCTGGTTTCAACAGTCTAGGTGGACCCACCCCACCTCAAAACATGTCAAACCATGTCTACTCAACCTGAAACATGTCTAGGTGGGTCTTCCTGGCCCAGAACAACACCGCACAGGCTTTGCACGGCCCAAAACAGGCCTACGTGGGGTCGACCCGACCCACAATGAGCCTTGATGGGGATTCAGGGCTCGAGTTAATTTTATATAATCAAAATTAATTAAGATATTTAATTTAATTTTAGCATTAAATTAAATTAATTAAAAATTACTTTTTGGATAAAAATTCTAATATTTTAATATTCTATAAAAAATTAATTTAATTTAGGAATTAAATTAAATTAATTAATTAATTAATTTTTTGAATTAAAATTAAATTAACGACGAGACTGAATAAGAATAAAATATCTAAATAAATTACTTGAATTCAATTAATTCATTTAATTTATTTAAATTTGCCTTATACTTTAAATTTATAGCAATTTAAATTTTTAGCGTGTTTATTGTATATATCGATCGGTCTTGAGTAATTGAACAGATATGTGTATGTCTATTTAATTTATTTATTTAGTAATTATTTAATTGCATGTGATTAATGTAATTAAATAATATAGTCCATGCATCGTCATTTTTTTTAGTTAATATGTATAAGGGTCCACATGCCCAGATAAAATTTAGTTATCTGTATTTTTTACTCCCAAGACCCCCTCGCCTGCGTGCGAGTATTTTTATAATATGATGAGGATGGTTTAAGACGCATACAATGCCAATAAAAGGAAAAATTTAGATGAGAAGTGGCCACATTGAATGGGGATGAGCTGCATCACGAGTCAAGCTAAGAATCTGGTAAGATTCCCCTAGGTCATGGTTGATCCATTAAGTTTAAATGGATTGACCAGAATTAGATGCTCAAGACCAGTCAGATATTTATTTCCTTTATGTTTTTTTAATTATTTTATACATTTTTATGACAATGAGAAACACATAAAATAATAAATAAGAAAAAATATATAAATAAGCAACGAATGTTTTTCTATTAATGTTTAGTTGTGAGCACAAAAAAATAGTATTAATAGATTAATAGAAATGGATTACATTCGTCGAGAAAAATATAAAAAACCCTCAAAAAAATATTAAGTTTCAAATGACTTCCATTGTTTGAATTTGAACACAACCAGGTGTTCAGGGTGCTCAGTCAGCTATAATTGAGGGTTCCTCCTACTACTAGGGAGTTCTTATGAGAATGATGAATTGACTTAACTAAAGTTAGAATAAAAGGAGTATCTATATCTAGCTTAATACAATGTTAGAGAAAAGCATTGAGTAAATAATATTTATGGTTTTATAAGTTGAGACTTCGCTCAACAGATCAAGGATCCATAAGTTAATGCTGTTGGTCAGTCAAACGCCTTCCTTGAAATTTTTGAGTAGCGGCATAGCCATTGCTTGTCGATTATGAGGGGAGATTCAAGGATCCTTGCCACTAGAATACTCAAGTGACATATTATTACGATTCCAGTATAGAGGGTTTATAGAGTTCAATAAAATAGTGGGATACATTTATTTATTTAATTAATTAATCCATAATTTCTAAATTATAAATGAAGATAAAAGTACTAATATGGTAGATTTTTTTTTTGTAGAAAATATAAAGTAATACCACAATACATACTATGATACCTAATTTGATATAGAAAATGAACGAACTAGTATGATTTTTCAAATAGTAGTATAGGAACTTGCATATAATACTATGATATTGTAAATTCAAGGTGCTTGTGTCCCCAATACATGTTAAGCCACCTCAGGAAGTGAGGGTGAAAAAATGATATACTCACTTCTTCTTTAGTGAATATTAATCAATTTCAACTAATGTTTATGTTATAATTCTTGGGTATTAAATAGAATATTCCAATCACATATGTTTATTTGAATATAATAACCATGTATGTATAGAAACAATACAAGAAGTAATATGTGTTCTCCAAGATGTTGAGAAAATGTGGTGCCTATGTTAGTGGTGATAAGTACACGAATTATATATTTTTAAGTAAATGATTATAGTATAACTTTTATAGATTATAACCAAAACATTTATCTCATGTGTCTTTTGGACACAAGGAGAAATTATTCTGGTTTAGGTATGAATGTTGTTTGTGTTGTCTTATACACAACCAACAGTTTAGTGATACATGAATCATAGGCAATACACGATGAATATAAAATGTAAGACTAACATACTCAGTTTTGGAAAGATAATTCTTCATCAAGTAAAAATAAAAGTATACATAAATGATATACCTAATATGGTATTTAGAATCATTGGAGCTAAATTCCTTAGGTATTATCGATTTAAATACTAATTTAGTCTGGACAAAGAAATCTTTATAAATAAAGGTAAGACACAAAGATTTTGGAAATTAGTTTAGCTGGAGAGCGTGAAATATTTCAAGGGTAAGATAGTGGTAAGTTTACTTCATAATATTCCTTTATATAATCAAGGAATGTGAAAGTGAAGTATGGAATATTCATGGTCAGAAGATATGAGATGCTTCAGGCTAGTATACTAAAAAATATCTTGACCAATGATTCATCGATCAATATAATTTAGTGTAGAGTAATTACTAAATGAAAATTACCTTATCCACATCATATCTATGATGCTAATAAGGAGGATCAATGACGAGTATTACATGTTAATATTGATTAATAAAATGTAGATACTTCCATTATGCTTCTCAAATAGAAATGTTATCTCATAACCATATGCCAACTATAATTTCAAATGGATATCATACGAGTGTTAGTATTATAGAAATCCATTATTTTATAAGAACATTGTGTTTGAATGCAATTTTTTTTGTTGAGGATATAAAAAAATTGCATCAAGGAAAAAAATGTGCATATATTATAATTATCCTAAAGGTTTTTTTGGATATTGCAGAATCCCTATGATATAATAGTTACAGTAAAGTGATAGACTAAATTTATATAAAAGGGATCACATCTCTAGTTGAGATAGTGCGAGAAAGATTGACCTGGATTTAGTCAATGTCACAGATTCACAAGTATTTGTCATTGAAATGTGTTCCATAAGAGGTATGGAAGAGAATTTTCTAGAGAAACATACTACGTAGGAAGGATAAAACCATGGTGATGGTTTTATATTCACCGCAACTGGTGATAAATTACTCATAGTATATGGAATTAAGCTAAGATTAAAAATATCAATTAAAATTCAATGATGGATTCCATCTATTCAAGAATAGGGGCCTTATTATTTTGAATATTGTGGTGGGTATTCAAGAGAAACTATACATGTACAGTAAAAGTGTGGCACCAATGAGACTTGATTGGTTATACCAAGTCATTATGCCTAAATCCATAACATTTTTTATTTATCATAGCTAATTTATATGATAATTTTGTTGATCATTGTATGTTAAGACCACAAATCATGGAATGAGTCTATACAACGCAACCAAAAAGGGATAGTAACACCATATAATACTAATAAGGGGTGTAATTTAGTCAAATCCAGTATAATATTAAAGTAAGAAACAATATCATAGAAAATTCATTCGGAATGAATTTTTCCATGTGTCACTAGAGGTTAGTGGGAGCACCATGTTTTTCCACGAATAATATGTTTGATAACATATAGAAAACAACTATTGGTCATACAGTTAGCTAAGATCAGATTAAAAGTAATACTCCAAAGATTGAATTAAAGTAGTAACCTAAGTTCTAGGGAACATGATCTATTGAGTTAGTTATAACATTTTATTAGACCTAATCAATCATATAAATAAATATATATATATATATATACACTGATGATGTATTTAAAAATAAAAATTGGAACAATTTGAGAGAGAATTATTACTAGTGTCACATGGAATACATCTCTCCAAGAAGACATACATGGGAATAGGAGGATATTAATACAGCGAGTTGAATTTTATACTCTTATGTGATTGATCAATCATGTATGCCATGATATCTACAAGAGATGATATTTCTAATGTATACTTTATAGTAGGAAAATATTAGTTATATCTAGGAGTACTGCAAGTGAAGCAATCAAAACTATTTGATTATACTTGAGAAAGTACAAATGATATGTACTTGGTATATGGTGAGGAAGGGATAATAGTTACAAGGGGAAAAAAAATAATTTCCCTATAAGGTCAATATGATCTAATATCATAGTTAAGATAAGTTAATGAGAAATAAAATCTCATTCAATATAGTGGTAGCCATTTATACAAATACTAAGTGTAATTTGGATTCTGAGGCAGCTAAAAAGCAGTGTATAATACGTAATTATTTGTTCCTGGTCTTGGAATCACACCTAGTAAGTAAAGGATAATCATAATGTAAATTATGATAATATTATTATACAATATTTCAAGTTTTTAAAGAGGAAAAAAAGGAATAAAATTGAGGATTACATCTCTTGAGGAGTTTTACTCAAGGAGATTAGGTTGCACATAGCATAATATCCATGTAGTGGAGATGTGGAAGACCCAACAACTAAAGTTGTGACTTTGAAAAAACATTATATTAATCATGTGAGAGCTAATAAGGATGGTTATAAAGTTGTAACTAGTTAAAGTGGGAGTGTTTTAAAAGTGGGTTTTATAGAACTAACTAAACACTACTTTTCCATTACCATTTCATGTATACAGTAAGGTATGTATGATGTAATCTTACCATTTTAGTATATACATTTCTACGTCCACTATTATATGGTAATGTACATATATTAATTGTCGTATCAAAAATTTATAGAAGATACCATGCTATAATGATAACCTCAAGATACTATGAAATTAATCTTAAACATATATCCTATGGTCTAGATACATCATACTGACTGGACACTATTGATGTATGACTATTAAGTGCTAGGGGATCATAAACATTAAGAATTATTCTCACGAAGTTTACACTTTGTGGTCTCTATTAGTTGAGATCATGAGGATAAACTCTACAATAGGAATGCTACATGTTTCAGGTGTCATCGGATGTTCTTATATACAAACATGGGTATTGGTCTCCTAACTTGAGATCATTATCAATGTATGTTATTTAATTATTACTTTGATGCAAGGGAAAAACCATGACAATGACGTCATGGTTAAGTAGCTTGTGTTGGGTGAGTCATTGGTGGAATGACATTGGTTTAATGATCAAGATAGACTTTTTCACTTTAGAGTTGAGAAAGTAATATCTCGGGGTAGGTTGATTAGGATGGTGGTATATTCAGAAATCCTTGGCCAAGGTAGTCGAAGGTAAGTCAGCATTGTTAGGTAGCTTGTGTTGGGTGCATCATTAGTGGTATGAAAGAGGTTTAATGATCAAGATATAATTTCTCACTTTAGAGTTGAGGATGTAATATATCAGGGAAGGTTGATCAGGATGGTAGTATATTAAAAAATCCACGGACAAGGCAGTCGAAGGTAAGTCCATCTAGTTAGATCAAAAAATAATAAAGCGAGATAGGATGATGACACAAATGTGCATCCTTCTTTATGAGATATCTAAAGACAATGATATTATATTACACAGTGTGTATTCATAGGTTGGTTGTTGTTGTTATGACTACTCCTTACCTTTTTAGGGGCCTTGATGGGTTTCTAGACTCTTCTCTTAGTTTGTGAATACTATTCACTACTATCGAGATAAGGGCCCAGAGGGTCACACACAATAACATATTTGAGAATCCACAATATTTTAGAGAATATGTATATATGGTGGGCCCCAAAACAGGATCCAAGAGTTGTCTGAGTATTATTGACCATTGATAAATAAATAAATTCATTTTTATTCAAGTAAATAATAATTGGGTTGAATTTATTTATTAAAATTATTTATAAGTGTTTAAGTAAATACAAAGATTGATATTATACAAACAAATATTATTTTAATATACCATGTTTGTTTAATATTATCAGGAATTATGAGTTGAGTTAATGTCTTGGGTTTATCACATAATATATTTAATACATATTACAGGCATGTGATAAAATATAAATAATTTATTTATGTCATAGTTTAGTTCATCGTAATTTTTTATATATTTCTTATTTAGTGGAAGTTAAATATATGGGGGATGAGAACCCTTTTTAGGTATTTTTACAATCAACTATAGAAGTAGGAGAGGATATTTATTCCTTATACTATTCATTCATTTGGAATCAAGAGACTCTCTCTCCTCCTAGACCCTAGAGAGAGAAAGCATCTCTCCAAGAAAACAATCCAAGGTCGCCTTCATAGATCAAAGGCAGAGGATCAAGGTGATCTACATGAAATAAAAGAGATCATAGGATCTCCATGATAGCTCTCAAAATTCAATGAACAACATATGTGAATATTCAAGAAGCATGTGTGGATGATCAGAGGGGTTTGGCATCTGATCCTTCGAGTAACAATCATTGGAAAATTATAATAGACATGCATGCTTTAAATCAAAATGAGGAAGTCCTCCAATTTTAATTTATGTACTCAGTTTAATTCATGCGAGATCCTCAGACTATACTAGGGCTTGTATCGTTGGAGATGACAAGTTTCACCGCTCTAGTGATAAATTTTTTTAAATCCCTTTCCCACCAGATTCCTCTACGTGCCCTGGTACCAATAACATCTATATCCCAAAGTATCATTATAGTTTATTCCTTATGGGTGAAGGTATTTTCTAAAGAGAAGTGATAATTACCATCACAGAGTGAGAGAAATATCACCTTTAAATTTTATATAATAGTAAAGATGTTTATCCATACATTAAATCCCATAAAGAATTTATTAGACATTTGAATCCATCAAGGGCTCTAAGATTGATATCAAATACATGTAATAAATAATTTATTAGATGGTTATGAGATCATATTTATAAGGATTTATATGAAAATCCAAATTCAATTATCAAACGATTTCAATTTCTAACTAGGGGACCAAATATAAATGTTATTTCTTACACTATTTTTTGTAATTAATGGTTATAAATTCTATACAAAAGACCACGATAAATGTAGTATGATACAAAACAGTGGATTTATACTTGTTGCAGAAGTAATGAAAATATCTTGTTCCAAGGATAGAATTCCAATTTATGAGAATATGTCATTTTTGGAATCATTAAATAGATACATGAGTTGGATCATACAACATTTCATGTTTCGATTTTCCATTGAAAATGGGTTGACAATAGGAGTGTATTGAAATTTGATGAAATGGGATTCGTTAAGGTGAATTTAGTGTGGATGGGTATAAGGATTATCCATTCATAATGGAATCACAAGCAGAGAAGGTTTTTTATGTCTCAAATTCAGAAAACAAGAATCGGTCAATTATCCTGCTGGAAACTAAAACAACTATAGATTCAGATGAAAATTCAAATGGGGATGACCATTTAATTGGGAGATTACAATCATTTAATATAGGTCCCAATACAGACAATGTATCATATGTTAGTGGGGACCACAAATATGAGATTTGGATTCTTGATAGAGGATCCAAATCCCTTCAACATTTAAAGAAAATAAAGAGAGTTCAATGAGCACGTTAAAGTGTTTTTTAATATAATATAATTTTCCTTATAATATTATGTGTTATATACTATATTAACATAATCTAAATTAAATTCTTGACTACTCATGCAGACAATAAATTTTTCACATGATGAAGTTACTAATATTAGGGAAGAACATACAGTTGATGATGAAACTGTAGAATTATTAGGGGATAACAAAAAGATGATAAAAAAACAAGAATGATGTATCATCGCTATGTTGACTAAAATAATCAAGGTAATAAGCAAGGGTATAAAATTTTAGGTTGGTTAAAATCAACATGGCCAACCTATTAGCCTGAACAAGTCAATGTTCATTAGTTATGTTGGGGTCACAACTAGAATTAATGTGACAATTAATATAGATTCATGGTGCTATGTCCATCCCATAATTAAGGAAAACCATTATGAAGATATTAAGGTAATGTTACAATATAATTTCTCTATTTTACCAAAAATTATATAATGAAATGTTGTTTTAGTTTTCATTATCCCTTCTAGAGTTTGTTTATTTTAGATAATTTTCATAAAAAATATATCTTAATGGACATTGGAAAAGACCATATAGGCTTCCAAACACTTATTACCAAGATTAATCTTAGGGATATTAAGGGGAAAGTAAATCCCCACCCACCAGTTACTTATGAACACATTATAAAGTAGGAAACATGGAATGATTTCAACAATTTTCATGATGATAAATCATTTAAGATTTATTATAATTGATAATATATTATTTGAAATTATTTATTTTTTCCAATTTGATTCAATTATTTTAATTTATGATATAAAAAGGAGTTTTGAAAATAAACAGCATGCATAAAAACCAATGTACCCCTATCACAAAGTAAGGATGGGGTATTCTTCACTAGAGATGTAAATGGTATGTTTTTTAAATATATAATAAAAGTTTTATGTGATATGTAACAACATATATTACTTTGTTTATATGCAGATTGATGAATTAAAATCCAGAGCCACTTCCAACCCACGCCATGTGCTATGAAAGGAGGCCTTTATAAATAAAGAGGGTAAACTAGTTGATAATAAAGCAAAATTAGTACGTGAAACATGTGTATGTATAACATAATAGTAATTCTTTATGAATTATAAAAATATTACATAAAAACATATATTTATGTTCATATGTTTTTTATATAGTTTAGATACAAGAATCTACATTCACTGTACCTGAAGAAAAACTACTTTTAGTATCTTTGAAGCGGCCATAACAATATTTTCGCATTGGATGTGTTGGTTTTAGAGTTTTACCTTCATATTTCGAGAATAAAAAACTGTAAGAAGACACATATCAGATAATAAAAGGATTTTTGGTGAAAATATATGATTTACAAGATATTATTGTTTGGTTTGGTTTGGTTTGGCGAACCAATATATGTGAAAGGATCAAAGCAAACCTATAGTGGAACAATGATCAAAACATGAAGAGCCAAATGGACCTACTAGATTTGAGGCTAGTAATTCCCCTCAACCACATACCTTACATGAGGTAATCATTTTTTTCATTACTCTTTCTCCTAAATGGGAATCAAACAAATTTCGATAACTTTATATTACTAAAATTCTATAGGGTGAAGTTGTATGATTTCTATCTATCAACACCTACACACTGCCTTCTTATAAGAGGTATGATGTATAATATCTCATGATACGTGATACATAATAAATATCTCCCAAAAGATCACATGAGAGTGGGGATTGAATTATCTCAAGAGTCAAGTGCTAAGTTTACTATTCCACTTAATGATCTAGATATTACAAAAGCTAATGATGCTATTGGAACTTTGATAGCATGACTGTCTAATCTTATAAAACTACATGAGGCATTTCCTTAATTTTTTTTTCAAATGGAAAACCTATAGTAGTTGATAAAAAATGTCTGAAGTGAGGTATGTCATTATAGGTGGATAAAATTATGGGGAAATGGAAGGTCAGATCAAGAAAATCTAGTGAATCAACCAATAAAACAAAAGGACCTTTCTAGAGTACCTTATCTCCTCTAGTTCCACTACAACATATATTAACATTACAAGTTCATACAGACACCACATTCAAATATGGATATATTTCCTACATTCAATATGGAGAATAAATATTTTGAAATGTCATTACAGATGTGGTTGGTATCAATATTATAAATGAGATTCTCAAGTTTGAATGGTTGGGAGTCTCAGTTTTGAATACATACACGAGGTACATTTTCATAATCCATTTATCCAAAAAATGATCTAATATGTTCATTAAAGTAAATAACTATTCATATTTTCTAGAGGCATTTATATCACTACTATATAAAGAGAAAAACCTACAAAGTATGAATTGGATTCATTAATCCTTGTATTATTTCTATGCATGAAATTTATTTAGAAGTGAATAAAATTGATAAGAAAAAATAAGAATTAAGCGAGGCATCTGAGAAGAAAATAGCAGATGACACACTCTCCTTGATTCCTAAAATGTAGGGGTAAAACTCTAAAATCTAATCATATAAAATATATTTTTCTTTTTTTATTACTTATTTGATTTTTTAGGAAGTACTGTATATTATTCACAATAAATTTGGATACCCCAAATATTTATTTTTTGGATCCAATGCATGGATTTTCATCAAACCAACCACACATGATGTTCATTGTTAATTTTTAATGCAATTTAATCAATATTTTACAACTAAACTTTATATTATATGTTTTGGTTTGTTTTTAATGAGAATTTTGTTATGATAGGGATATATATAAATATTGGCTAAATCATGGTATGAGGTCGATCACTAAACATAAGAAGCCTATGGATTTCTTCAAACAGAAACAAATTAAGATATATGTATAAATATTTAACTATCAAAACGTATTTTAAAATAATTTACTTATTTTAATCAATATTTTTGCAGTGTTCAAAGTAAGATAAAAATAATAATTATGGATATTATGTTTGAAAATTCATGAAAGATATCATATTCCATCAAAATACTAGAATCCATGAATAGTTAAATTCTGAAGGTAATTAAAATTTCATTAAAAATATTTCATAATAGTTTTTTTGTCTATATTTTCTCAATACTATCAATATTTCAAAAAATATATATACTCAAAAGAAAAAGTATGTTTGTTTCGAGATGAGTGGGAAGAGTACATGGTGTTAAAATGATTGCCAATATAAAATTTAGGTGATTTCATATTATGTTTGGGATCTATTACAAGACATGACCTTAGATATATATTTGGGATGTTAAAAATTAGTAATAGAATGCTTATATATTATTTTTGATCTATTTCTCAAGGAGAAGTATAATGAAGAAAATCAATTTGTTTAGAAATGAATGACCAGAATACATGGTGTTAGAATGCATATATACATCATGAAGTGGTGACTTCCTACTACTTATTTAGATAATTTTATCATAATTTTATGGACTTTTTTAGTTAATTTACTTATCATTTTTATCTGACACTTATTTTTTTAAATTTACATATTAGTTTAAAACACACCCCACATTCTAAAAATAAGGAAAAAAATCATATTGTTTTAATAATTTAGTACAATGATCCATAAGTCATTTTTCATGCATAGGAATTGACCACACATCAATCAAACACACTATGTGATTGGTATGACTTGTAGTGTATGTTTTCAATACAAAAGTTTCATTTTAGTTTGAAACACATATCACATATCCAAAACTAATAAAATAAGATCATATTGTTTTCAAACTTTAGAATAATGATCCATAATTCATTTGTGACATGTAGAAATTAAACGCATGTCTATCTGACACCCTATGTGGTCAGTATAACTATAAGTACATGTTTAAAATGTAAAAGTGTCATTTTAGTTTAAAATTTACGTCACATATACAAAACTGAGAAAAAGAGATCAAATTGTTTTTAAAATTTAGGAAAATAATCTATAATTTATTTTTATGATTAGGAATTGACCTCACTCCAATACAGAACACAATGCGGTCAGTATGAATCGAAGTACATGTTTTCAATATAAAATTTTCATTTTAGTTTAAAATGTGTGTCACATCATCAAAACTAAGAAAATACACTCTAACTATTTTCAAAAATTATAAAAATGATCTATAATTCATTTTTGACATGTTAGAATCGTCCATATGTCAATCTGACACCCAATGTGGTAGGTATGACTAGGAGTGTGTGTTTTCAATATAAAAGTGCAATTTTAGTTTAAAATGAATGTCACATCACAAAAAATAGAAAATGAGTTTGGATTTTTTTCAAACATTAGGAAAATTGTCCATAATTCATTTGTCATGTGTAGGAATTAACCTTATGCCAATCTGACACATGATGTGGTTGGTATGACTCAAATTATGTGTTTTCAATATAAAAGTGTTATTCTAGTTTAAAATGAATCACATAACCAAAAATGATCAAATGAGATCATATTGTTTTCAAACATTAGGAAAATGATCCACAATTCATTTGTGATGTGTAGGAATTGACCACACATCAATCTGACACCAGATGTGGTCGGTATGACTCAAAGTGCATGTTTTCAATACAAAAGTGTCATTTTAGTTTAAAACACACATTTTCAAACTTTAGGAAAGTGATATAGAATTCATTTCTGATATATAGGAATTGACCACATGTAAATCCAAAACCCTATGTGGTTGGTATGACTCAATGTGCATGTTTTTAATACAAAAGATCCATTTCAGTTTAAAATGTGTTTCAAATCACCAAAACTATGAAAATTTGTTTGGATTGTTTTAAAAATTTATAAAAATGGTCTATACTTAATTTTTGATGTGTAGTATTTAACCTCACATTAATCCAACACACGATATGGTCGACATGAATCTAAGTACGTGTTTTCAATACAAAAGTGTCATTTTAGTTTAAAACACAAATGAAATAGCCAAAACTGAGAAAATGAGATCATATTATTTTTAAACTTTAGGAAAACAATCCATAATTCATTTGTGACATGTAAAAATTTTCTGGACATCAATCCGACACACGATGTGTCTGATATTACTCAAAGTATATTATTTGAATATAAATGTGCCATTTTAGTTTAAAATGCATATCAATCTCCAAAATAGATAAAATGAGTTCATATTTTTTTTAAACTTTAAGAAAATGATCTATAATTCATTTTTGATGTGTAGAAATTGATCACATGTCAATATGACACATGATGTGGTCAATATGAATCGAAGTTCATGTTTTTAATATATATGTGTCATTTTAGATTAAAAAGTGCATCACATAGGAAAAATTGAGCATGAAAATATCAAATTATTGTCTAATTATTTTATCTATTATTACTTAATTAATTTCATTATAATTTTTATCTGATACTTATTTAGTTAATTTTCATAGAGATAATGCTTGAAGATGAAGAAGAAATGGTGTGGCAGCTGAAGGCTTGTTCTCAAAAAGCAAGTGCTCTTGAATTGGCTCACATCTGTAGTGAGTTTTTATTACCAAAAATGTGATCCAATTCAAGATTACCTTATTTTGAGAATAAAAATAAATGGTGTGATGTGTAAGAATCAACTACAACTCAATATGATACACGATGTTCCTAGTATGACTCAAAGTATATATTTTTAGTTTAAAATTGACACTTTTGTTTAATTTATTTCTTTATAGTATTACCAAAATAATAACTATTTTATCATATAGTTAAATTATTTTTCTTGAACTGGGGTGGTTTGTTTGGAAACTAATAGCTTGAACAAGAGTCAGGGACCAAAGACAAATGAACATTGATTTCTTTGAATGTTTGTGATAAATTTTACTTACTCATGCAATATATAAACCAATATTTGAAAAGTATATAATATAGTGTTTTTTCATGTATTTGTGTTGTAAATTTTATTCCAATTAAATTTTTTATTTACTCTCCCTGTATTTTCTCTTTGGTCCCTTCTTTTTTCTGTTTCAATGTACTATAATTTTTAAAGAACATTTCAGCAGTATTCACCTTTATTAGTTCTAGAAAAATCATTGATAAAGGGATCCTTTACCAGTGCTAGAAAATGTTTTGATAAAGGGATTATTTATTATCTCTAAAAAAAGAGATGATAATTGTATCCTTTATCATCACTAAAATATCAATGATAAAGGTACCCCTTTATCAGCACTTAAAGAAGCACTGATAAAGGCCTAGGGATTTTAAGGTCATTCCTATTGTCAGTGCTTTTTTGCATTGATAAATTCCCATTACAGAACTGTTAAAGAAATTATGTATAGTAGTGATATAAAAAATACATAAGCATATAAAATCAAATCTTATGTTAAGGTTCACTATGAAGACCATCATCACATAGAAGAAACACATCCAATTGCAAAGTGGACTTGGATAACTTCCCATGTCCCATAAGATAAAATATCATGAGATATAAAACTTTACCAAATTCATTAAAGAGATATATAATTTTGGGTCCACTAATTACATAATGAGAAACTATACATATGTGTTCCACAATATCATAAAAACATTCAGAAATTCATTATAATGAAATTAAAACATGAGAATAAAATGAGTTTCATAAACATCACTACGTGTCATAAAAAATCATTTTGAGAAATAAATTGGATGATTCCATTCAGGAATACCATTGGTGAATCATAAAAAATTAAATGACATTTACTATAGAAAAATTGACTAATAATAGCATTTTTTATTTCATAGTGGTTTAAACCACCACCATATAGTTCTGTGATGGTTTCTAAAAACCACCACTAAAGTTGGTATCGACATCCAACTCATGTCAGTTCCATCAATTTAGCGGAGGTTTACCCTCCCAAAAAATGCCAAAAAATAGAAGCAGTTTAAACTATAGCTATCCACTTGCCATTTTTTAGGTGGGGAAACTACCACTAAAACAAAGAAAACATCTATAAAATTTTTTTTGACCTTATATGGTGGCAGTTTAAACTGACACTAAATAATAATTTGGAATATATAACAATAATTTAAACTGCTTCTACATATTGCTTTAAAAAAATATACAGCTATAGAATCTGCAGCCCTTGAATAGCCAAACAAAAAACACATATACGACAATATACAAAACAAAATAATCAAAATAGTAATAATAACATAATCAGAATAGTAATAATTAGAACAAAATAATTATTCATATTGAAACCTTATATTTTAATCCCATGTGAATAAATCAATCATTCCATTGAAACCATTAACCAAAGATCACATGTTTATTAACCAAGGGGTGGATCCACCACATTATAAAATTGCACTGTAAACTAATTAAAAGGTGGACATACAATTTTATGAAAAAAATCAAATGAAATTTTATGTTTCAAAACAATTCAAAATTCAATTTTTAAAACAAATTAAAATATAAACCAATCCATAAAAGAAATAATGTAAATAAACAAACATGAACAATCATGTCAATAGATCTTGGTTGGTAGACTATAAAATAATTTTCGAAGATAGGATCTTCTCCTTTACATTGTCTATATTCATTTTGATTTATATTTATAAAGGATAATGTTGCATGTGTTAGGCATGAATTGATGTTATAATGGTGATTTTTTAGACCTTGGAGGATTATAGTGATACTACTCTTAGAGTGTTTTAATGTGCAATTATATGTAAGAATGATCCATATATATAGTTAGAAAAACTGAAATACATCATATAAATAATAGATGGATCATTCCATCTAGCTTATTGAGTTTTATTGATGTATTTCCTTGAAGGAGGTTTAAATTATGAAATTATCTAATGTTTTAGTTTCTTAAACCGACACAATTTAGTCAGTTCCCCTGAGAAAGAGAGATTCTAATAGAACATCATAAGACCTAAAGTTCTATTCTTTGATAGATCAATTTTCTAATATTGTATAAATTCCATGGATGAATTGTGGGTGGTTATCATTTATACCATGTGTTATATATCCTACCTTGAGTTACGAAAAGTGACATTAGGGTTCTTATCACTGAAAAGTTGAAAGGGGATCTTGTGGAATGTTCTTGAAACCTTACGATTATTAGTGTGGTGGTCCTATCAAGTTGTTGAATGAAATAATGAGTATGGGATGGTCCTAAAAGATCAACTAGGGAATAAATGAATATTTTTGAAATGATATGGGATTCATGGTGGGAGATATATGGTTGCTATTTATTGTTGATACATTTATAGATTTAGAAGAGACTTCTAGATGGAGTAATAGAACTTCAAACATATAGATTTCAAGAATGTGGTTTTTATGGAATAGTTTTCATAAGTTCATAAGAATGGGTGGAAGAAAGGATATAAATACTTGGTTTCTATATGATTTTTTCAGAATGTAATGCACTACTACAAAACTGGGATTTAACAGCACTGTTAATTATCAACGTTAGAAGAAAATGATGATGAATGAGATATTTATCAGTGCTAAAGAAAGTGCTAACAAATTTAACATTTTATCAGTGCTTTTATTTTAGCACTGAAAAAGTAAATCTTTATCTACGCTTTAATTTTTGCACTGATTAAGGGTATCCTCTATCAGCGATTTATTTTTAGCACTGATAAAGGGTACCCTTTATCAATGCTTTATATTTAACACTGATAAATATTTCTTTCATCAATTTATTTTTAGGGCTAATAAAATGAAATAATGAAATAAATAAAAATAAAAAAATGTCTTTATTAAAACAAATATTATAAATTTTATTAATTAAATAATTATTAATAAAAATTAATTGATCGATTATAGATTATTAAATATTAATTATTTTATTAACTAGATAATTATTATAATTAATGTTATTAAATTGTATATATTAAATATATATATATATATATATTAATTTATATAATTATGATTATATATTACAAAATATTTATTCATTTTATATTAAGTTGTCATATATTTATTGAATAATGGTATATAATTAAAAATTAATATGAATTAAAAATATCAACTAATTTCATAATACTCGACATATAATTGAATGTCGTTTTATTTTTCAATTTAATATAGATCAAATGTGTGTTATATTGATTTCACATATACATATAATTAATGCATTTTTATATACAATATGCACACACACAAAACTTATCCATTTTTTAAATATTGTTAAAGTGTACCTATATTCTTAATTTATACAATTTCACTCATATATATATATATACATGCACTAAAAATTAGATATTCATTAATAATGTTAAAAATATATTTTAAAAAAAAATTATAAGTAAATATATTTATAAATATACATTCACTATATTTATACAATTATATATTTATAATTATAAATAAATAAATATTTTTTTAAAAGAATATATATAATTATAAATAAATAATTATGTATATTTAAATAATTATTAAATTTATAATAAATTTACTTAAATAATGAATATATTTAAAATATTTATATTTATATATATTTATTAAATATATATATGTATAATTATATAAATATTTATAATGATATAAATAATATTTTTTTAAAATATTTATATAATTATAAATTAATAATTATAAAATTATAATAAATATATTTAAAAAGGAATACATTTACTATATTTATATTTACATATATTTATTAATTATTTTTAAATATTTATAATTTTTTATTTATAATTATAATTATAAATCCTTTAACAATGCTTCAGTAATAAGCATTGATAAAGAGGAGGATTTATCAGCGCTATAAGTTTAGAACTGATAAAAGTTTCCCAATCTATTTAAAAAACCCTAATCATTTTTGAACCCCTCGTGATATAGAAGCTTTCCATAGAAGCCACCCACTGTTGGCACTTCTCATCAGTGAATCGAAGGTTGAATCTCTCTTCCTCGATGAATGAAAGGTCAAATCACACCACTCGACTACCTCTGAACATGTCGTTAGACATCCAAAGAGGGTCTTGGATTTTCTTTAACCTAGCAAGGCAGGCCTTCATATTTTCTTTGTGTATTTTTGGTTTCATTTTTTATTTCCTCTTCTACGATTTTTTTATGATCCATTGTTTACGATTTGTTTGTGATATGTTGTTTAAGGAATGATTTTTGGTCCGTTGTTTTTATTAACAACCAATGTATGATCCGTTGTTTATATCTAACACTGAACCTTGGACTTATTCATTTTTGTTTTACTACTATGTTTTATATCTTCTTACTAAATTATTTCTTCATATATGCATATAAATGTATAGAAATTTTCATGTATATTCTTGTTTATTGACTACTGATTTGAGGCACATTGGTGGTTCCCTAATGATTATATATATGCCGACACCTTTCATGGACACCTTAGTGGACATGTAGCTTCAGATGCTATTTTTCAGGAACCAAGTTAGTGGAGTGATGTGTGTTCCTCTATTAGTTATATATATCATAGGATCTAGTTCCTCTTAGAATTCACTATAGTCCTTAGTTTTCTTTCGGATTATATTCAAAGGGGCCATCCCCATTTGATCGCATGTGGTTTTATCTCATAAAGCCTTAAATTTTTGAATTATTATAGTGCCTTTAGTTCACGTTATGCTTGGATATCATTTTTTATCTATTTGATATTTCTTATAGACTATAAGTGAGTGAGTTTTTATACTTTCATGAAATGTATGTGTTTCTATATATCTATTGCACCATTTATTTCCATTGTTGTTTGTCTAACATGTACGCCAATATCGGGTAATGATGATTTTGGGTCTACATGTCCATTGACCCCAAGGGTCATGCTAGAATTTTGTTTGACCTTTGGTATTAATTGTTTCCATTTGGGGGGAGGGGTACCACCTCCCATTTATGGTTTCTTACACACAAATTTTAAATCATCATTTAGTGACTTTGAGGTGTGTTAGAGGTCATAAGATGATCTGACCTAGTATTGTTTGGGTAATTCAGGCTAGGGTCATTACACAATACATCTTCCAGTTTTCACCTATAAATTTTAGTGATAATATCATTTATTATGTTATATTATCTCCCTTTATTTTTTCAAATTCCAGCATTCATTATTGGATTTAGAATATCTAGGCACTCAGATATTCTAGTAGAAATGATCCATATTTTTCCTTATTATAATTTTCTATAACTTTCACTTTTGATAATAAATATCTTATGTGTATTTATTTTTATATTATATAAAATTAATCTTTTATGAACCGAATAGGATGGATATAAACCAAAAATGGATGCACGCTAATCATTTGACAAATGAATATAAATATGGAGTTAAATAGTTCATCAAGTTTTCAAGAGAGCATGTAGACAACTCTTCTAAAATCCTTGTCCATGTTTACATTGTTGTTATTCAAGAAAAATTAGTTCGGAAGAGTTGGAAGAAAATTTGATTTGTCATAGAATAGATCAAAGCTATAAATATTGAACTAAACAAGGGTAAAAGTTGAATATAGACATTTATTAGGATTATACTACGATTTATGAATCATTTTATATGAATACATTTGTAAAATATGATGGAGATTGCATGGAAGAAATGACAATGACAATTTAAGATGAACTTCATGATTGTCCAAAGTTTTTTGAGGATTTAAATAGCTATTACAAGAAACCATTGTATACTATTTGTACTAAATACACAAAATTTTCAGTTGTATTGAATTTATATAATTTGAAATATAGAAACAGATGGAGTGACAATAGATTTATAGAACTACTTGGTCTTCTAAAAGATATTCTACCAGTATAAAATGAACCACCATGCTAAAAATATGACACTAAATGAATGTTATGTTCAATGGAAAAAATCTATAAAAAAATACATTCTTGTCCAAATGATTTCATATTGTTTCGCAAGGACCATGAATCACTAATAAAATTCCCTAAGTGTGGAACATATCGATATAAGAAAAATGAATCAAGTCCTTAGAAATCTGTATGGTACTTTCCTATCATTCCACAGTTTAAAAGACTATGGATATCAGGAAACCACAAGACAATTAACATGGCATACAGATATAAAAATTAAAGATGAGAACCTAAGTCATTTATTATTGATTATCCACTGTAAGAGGATAATATTCATTGCTGATATATTTAGTTTTCATGTTCCTTGCTATTTATAAATACCATTTTAGTGCATTTTACATTTTGAACACCCATTCTCATCATTTGTGCACTTCATGCCTAATGTGCACCAATTTAGGCCCAATGTTTCATCTGATTTTAAAGAATGTAAATATACATGTTTTAATTTGATATTTTTGGAAATTTATATTCACTTAATTATGAACATTTTTTATTCAGGGATCAATGGATTATTAATAAAGTATGATGGAGATATTTGGCGATTAAAGGAAACAATTCTGGAGAAGGCAGATTGGATATCATCCCACTGATCGGAATATGGGGCCCAAAATACAAGTCCAATTAAGCCCAAAATTTATGGAAGGATATAAGACATATAGGGGAACAAATAATTCTTCTCGAGCCAGTGCTAATTCGTCCTCAATGGTGGTGATTAAGGTAGCCCAAGTTGAAGATTTAATTTTGGGCCAGAGTCTGCGGCCCAGAAAAACAGCCCACTATTTCAATTATATCTCCCGAACAACAAAGTATTTTGGGATGAAATTTTACATGCTGTTCAGAGACATCTGGGGATTAATTTAAGTCTATAGGGTCCACTCAAATTCAGACTTCTAGAAGGTCCTTTAGGCGCGTCTTTCCGGAGGATGCAAGCTGTCTGCAACTTCGGGGCAAGAAGTGGAAAAGTCTCTCATCATTAATGTTTCACCAACCTTTTCCCAACATAATTAATTAAAGGCACATGGGATGTTGGGGGATCGGTCAAGGCTTCATTGTTTCCTATTTAAGGCAGTAGTGGTGATGGATTTAGGGATCTTGGTGCTTTCTTTTCATTGTAATGTTATTATGCCAATTTGCCTTTGTAATGTTCTTCCTTCTCATGTAAGTTGTTAGAATCACCTTAGTCTTCAATAAAAGTTATTCTTATTCTCTTGTTATGTTCTTATCCTTATCACCTTGAAACCGTTTCCTCAAGGTGTGAATTTATTCACACCAAACCTTGTGATTTTGTTCACACAACGGTGGAGTGATCGTTTCATTGTTTTATTTTTCTTCTCCAATCCCGCTTCTTTAAGTCGACTTCCCCCTTCCATTTATTGAATAGCATAAATGGAGGGGTAAAACCTTATGGGTTGGTCCTAGGGGGTTTCATGGGGAATATTGGATGTTATTTTATGATCCTAAATTCTGTAATAATTTCATTATTTTAAGATTTCCATTTGATGATTTATTTTCTTCTTCATCTTTGCCAACTTTAACAATGACACATTTCGAGTGCTAGTGTGATCCAATTCCTTGGAGTGATCATTAAATTGATCCTACAAGTGAATTGGTTATTAGACTTGGAATTGTGTAGGGATTAAATTGGTGAATGATTTTGAGGAATTATATCATTTCGTGGATACATCTTGAATTAGTGAAATGAATGTTATAAGAAAATAAATGCATCCAATCTAACCCTAGTAACAACTTAGGATCAACTCATCTCCATTAATTGTTTTAGACTAAGTAATTGAATGTTTTAATTTATTTTCTTTAAATTAAATCAGTATTTATTCAAATCAATTCAATCTGAATAGTTGGCCACTTCATAGCCAAATCCTTCCAAGATCAGAGTGTCTTTAGGTTCCTTCTTCAGTCCTTGTGGATTCGACCCCTACCTGTACTACAACGACCGCATACCTGTAGGGTAAATTTGGGCGAAACCAAATTTTGGTGCCGTTTCCAGGGACCCAAGTAAGTTACCTTAGACACACATATTATTTTCTCACCCCAAATTCTCTATTCTCACCCCCATCTCTCTTATCTTTACCCCTTTCTGTTTGTGTGTGTCCTGAGAATCTAGAATCCAACTTTCCATCTTCTCCAATAGAGTATCTTCCAAATTATCATGTCACAAACTCATGCTGGAATGAAATGGAAAATGAATATTGGGAATCCCCTAAATTAGAAAATTTCTTTGATCAACCCTTGAATAATTACCACACACTCGATGAGATGTACAATCAATGGGATGATGATTGTTTAAAGGATGAATTTCCAGCCCTCTCGAGGATGATTGAAGAGATGAAACTTAATGAAGTTCATGATTTACAAACTCCTATCCAGCCTAATCCTCAAAAACTCTTCGAAAAATTGTGTAATCAAATGGATATAATGAGTTCTGAGGTATCATCATTGAGATTAGAATTACAATGCAATAATACTTGTGAGGAACTCATCCATACACAAATTGTACCTTATGAAACCTTATGTGGAGTGTCTAGTTTCCCAAAAAACTCTCATGAACTTATTGAAGAACCAACCTTTGGAATTAGGGTAGGGGAAGTGAATCAAGAAATTGTTGAAGGGTCTTTAAATCAGGAGGAAATTGATTTCTTGATTTCAAAGGATAATAACTTGACATCATGGATTGAGCTTCCTGAACGTGGCTCCATTAGTGAATTTTTAGGGCCACAGATCACTGAAAAATTAGGATAAATCCCAAACATTGAGCCCATACCTACTCCTAGAATTCAAATGGAAACTTTTGGGGATGAATCATATTTTTACAAGGAACCAATTCATTTTAATGTCTTTGGAGAAGAAAATAATTTTCATTCAAATTGCCAATATTCTTTAGAAAATTTCAACCAACCCGAACTCAAAATCATTGTCCTTCCTTCACCACTTGAGTATCCCATCATTTTTGATAAACAAGAGCTTGGGGTTTTCATTCATTCATCTCATGAAACCCACAAAGGAGGGTTGATCTTTGATTTATTAGTAAAGACTATAGAAGAAAAAAGATCAACCATTTCTGATATTCCTTGGATTTTCCAATTCATTTTAGAAAATAGGATTGTTCATGAATTAAATTCCAAAACTTCTTACCAACCACAAGGGATACGCATTCTCAATCACGTTGAAGTAGAGAAAGATGAGGTCATAAAAAATTTTAAATTTGGAATTGGCTAAGTTTGGGGGGTTCAAGTTGAGCTAAAGACTTTAATTTAAGCACTGCACGGGAGGCAACCCGCGGTTTTCATGTTTTATTTCATTTAATTAGTACCTCGGACTGTTGACCTTTTCTTCTTTTATGAGTAAGGATGGGTATGAAAGGGGAGCACCATATTCACCCGTGTCACGTGGTGTGATCCTTGAGTAATACCTTACCCAGAAAATTAAGAGAAGACAATGTATCATCAGTTTGTTTTATTTATGTTTTTGTAGGTTAAAAAAAAATTTATATTGTTGACCTATTCTTATTTTATGAGTATGGATGGGTATGAAAGGGGAGCACCGTATTCATCCGTGTCACGCGGTGTGATCCCTGAGTAATACCTTACCCAGAAAATATAAAGAAGACAATGTATCATCAGTTTGATTTTTAAAATTAAAAAAAAGGAAACCCATAAAAATGTTGATACTTGGTTTTAAATAAATTTTTGTGTTGTTTGTTTTGTCTGGTTTGTTCTTCTTTGTATAATTTAGGGACTATTTTGGGTGATACATATTCGATCAAGGAGGTGCATACATCTCCAAAGATATCAAAAGAGTAATCTGGAGCATCATGAACTTCAACTTCAAAAATCAGGTGAATTTGTTCCATGTTTATCATTTTCAATTTCCTCTTTGAACTCCTCACCTCTACCCCTTCTAATCTTTCTTTTCTTTAAACACTGGGGATAGTGTTATTTTAAGTTGGGGGGAGATGAAATTAATATTTTGATCTTGTGTACTAAAAAAATAAAATGTGTGGAAGGAAAAATGCCATTAACCTTGAACATGATAACACACATTCCAAACTCTGAAATTGGATATCAAATAATTTTGCATGCCTTGATTCTGATTTTAATGAAAGTTTATGTTCATGTACATAGATATTGGAAAGTGCGGTTGTCCGATGTGATTTTTCACTGTTATATTTTCATCCATTTAAAAAAAACACAATGCACATCCTCTAGATTGTGGAGTTTTAGTTTGAGTTCTTGGGGACCCATAATAAATAGCATAGGATTGGTGATCATTTTAATTTTAACATGAGTATTCAAAAAAAAAAAAAAATTTGCGCGTAGAGCAATGAATTGACCTAATGTCTGGATTTCGGCACTTGGGGATCGTGACTCCATAGTTTTCTCGCCCAGAGTTGGGCATTTTATCTCTATTTGTGGTAATTTAAATTTTTTTTTGATTGAGTTAACTCGAGATGATGCCCGAGTATGTGAGCTTCACTTGGTGCCCTAAGGTCTTTGAGCCTGGGAGTCATCGGCAAAGTCTTGCTACATGGGTTGACTCGATTGAGTTCAATTTCAATTACCATGGAAAAATTGAAAAAAAAAACAAAAAAAAAAGAAAATAAAAAATTAGTACTCATCTTATTATTAAAATTTGATTGCTCCTAGCGCTTCCATCTTTTCTCCCTCGAATGAAAATGAACCCCCATGTCTATTGTGACACACAACACTTCATCATGCTCAATTGAATTTGGATGAAATATGGCAATGAATTTGAACAAAGGAATGGACTTGGGATTGAGATATGATTATAGACATAGCTTGTTTTAAATGATTTTTATGGGTTTCATAATTGTTTGGTAAGTGATCTTTGGGTGAGAAATGTGTATTAAAATGTTTTTGGAAAAGGTCATTCGAATTTCATTTTTGTGAGATATATTTTGCTCGGGACTAGCAAAACTCAAGTTGGGGGGTGTGATTAGCCACTGTAAGAGGATAATATTCATTGATGATATATGTAGTTTTCATGTGACATTCTATTCATAAATACCATTTTAGTGCATTTTACATTTTGAACACCCATTCTCATCATTTGTGCACTTCATGCCTAATGTGCACCAATTTAGGCCCAATGTTTCATCTGATTTTAAAGAATGTAACTATCCATGTTTTAATTTGATATTTTTGTAAATTGATATTCACTTAATTATGAACATTTTTTATTCAGGTATCAATGGATTATTAATAAAGTATGATGGAGATATTTGGCGATTAAAGGAAACAATTCTGGAGAAGGCAGATTAGATATCATCCCACTGATCGGACTATGGGGCCCACAATACAAGTCCAATGAAGCCCAAACTTTACAGAAGGATAGAAGAAATATAGGGTAACAAATCATTATTCTTTATACAGTGCTAATTCGTCCTCAATGGTGGTGATTAAGGCGGCACAATTTGAAGATTTAATTTTGGGACAGAGTCTGCGGCCCAGAAAAACATCCCACTATTTCAATCATATCTCCCGAACCACAAATTATTTTGGGATGAAATTTTACATGATATTAGGGGACATCCGGGGATTCATTTAAGTATTCTAGGGCCCACTCAAATTCTGCCTTCTAGAAGGTCCTTTAGGCGCGTCTTTCCGGAGGATGCAAGCTGGCTGCAACTTCGGGGCAAGAAGTGGAAAAGTCTCTCATCATTAATGTTTCACCCACCTTTTCCCAACATAATTAATTAAAGGCACATGAGATGTTGGGGGATCAGCCAAGGCTTCATTTGTTCCTATTTAAGGAAGTAGTGGTGATGGATTTAGGGATCTTGGTGCTTTCTTTTCATTGTAATGTTATTATGCCAATTTGCCTTTGTAATGTTCTTCCTTCTCATGTAAGTTGTTCGAATCACCTTAGTCTTCAATAAAAGTTCTTCTTATTCTCTTGTTCTATTCTTCTCCTTATCACCTTGAAACCGTTGCCTCAAGGTGTGAATTTATTCACACCAAACCTTGTGATTTTGTTCACACAACGGTGGAGTGATCGTTTCATTGTTTTATTTTTCTTCTCCAATCCCGCTTCTTTAAGTCGACTACCCACTTCCATTTATTGAATAGCATAAATGGAGGGATAAAACCTTATGGGTTGGTCCTAGGGGGTTTCATGGGGAATATTGGATGTTATTTTATGATCCTAAATTCTGTAATAATTTCATTATTTTAAGATTTCCATTTGATGATTTATTTTCTTCTTCATCTTTGCCAACTTTAACAATGACACATTTCGAGTGCTAGTGGGATCCAATTCCTTGGAGTGATCATTAAATTGATCCTACAAGTTCATTGGTTATTAGACTTGTAATTGTGTAGGGATTAAATTGGTGAATGATTTTGAGGAATTATATCATTTCGTGGATACATCTTGAATTAGTGAAATGAATGTTATAAGAAAATAAATGCATCCAATCTAACCCTAGTAACAACTTAGGATCAACTCATCTCCATTAATTGTTTTAGACTAAGTAATTGAATGTTTTAATTTATTTTCTTTAAATTAAATCAGTATTTATTCAAATCAATTCAATCTGAATAGTTGTCCACTTCATAGCCAAATCCTTCCAAGATCAGAGTGTCTTTAGGTTCCTTCTTCGGTCCCTGTGGATTCGACCCCTACCTGTACTACAACGACCGCATACCTGTAGGGTAAATTTGGGCGAAACCAATTATCCACTGAAAGAGGATAATATTCATGGTTTATATTATAATATTGAGGTGCTTTATTAATCATAAACACCATTTTTAGTGCATTTTACACTTTGAACATTATTTCATATTATGATTGTAATTTCTTCTTAAAATGCACTATTACATAGTAAATTATTGAAAAAATCATTAAACAAAAAATGGTATTTATTTTATTTTCATATTTTATTTTCACTTATCCCCTGTTATAAGGAAAAATTCATTCTTTTTGAGCACTTTAAGATTTACATTGGAAGACCACCAAAGTGGGCCTTGAACCAACAACATTATGGGCAAAGTGAACTGGACAACAACCCAATAAAGAGACTGCAATGGAAAAGTTAATAGACCAATACTTTTCAAAATTCTACTTAATATACAGTAAATCAAGTGAAACATCTAATTAAATAGTATCCCAAGCTAATTTTTATATTTTAATGGAGTTCTAGGCAAACTAAGTTGGAGATAAAATTCTGGGCCAGATTCTGTGACCTAGAAAAACATTCCACCATGTTACACATACCTATAAAACCAAATATCCATTTGGGATGAAATTTTAAATAAATTCATTAGAAATATATATATTCATATTTTTCTTCTATGGACCACCAAAATTCGGTCATTTGGATGCTCGTTTGGACAGACCTGTAAAAGGAATGAAAGTTGGATCGGGTTTTTTTGTCAAGGGTGGAAAAGTCCACTCTCCCTGAACTTTCCACCCACCTTAGGCTACCACCATTAATTGATAAGACTTGTAATATTTTTTTCTATAACCAAGTCTTACTAAATTCTTATTTAAGGCAGTGGTGGTAGAGGATTTGATGATCTTTGGTGATTTCTTTCATTGTAATGTTATGCTGCGATTTTGTTGTCTAAAGTTTGTCTTTCACATGTAAGTTTTTCTAATTCATATTAGTTTCTTAATAAAAGTTTTTCTTCTCATATTATTTTGTTATTATACATATCACATTGATACAGTTTCCTCATGGTGTTAATTTATTGACACTAAACCTTGTGAAATTATTCACACAATGGTGGAGTGATCGTTTTATTTTTATTGTTTTTTTACTTCTTTAATTCCTCCCTCATGAGTCTACTTCCCACTTCTATTGAAACCATAGCATAAATGGAGGTATAATACTATTATGGGTTGATCTAATGGAGTATAAAGGGGATTTATTGTATGTTATTTCTCACTACATTAATGTCTAATCACTTCTTTTAATTGATAATTTTGTTTGAAGAATTTTAAACTCATTCATCATTGTTGAATTTAAGGCCACATACTTTAAGTGATAATACAAACCTTTACCTCAGAGTGCTCAAAACATTGATCCTAAAAGTGTATAGGTTATTATTATTAGGGTTTGTAGGTATTAAATCAGTAAGTTATGAGGTTTCTTTATCTTCTTAAATGAACCCATCTCAAATATAAGAAATTGAAATAGTTGAAAAAGGAATGCATCCAATCCACCCCAAGTGATAACCTAGGATCAACTCATTATTTTAAATTGAATTCACTTAAGTATATTAGTGATCTTTTAAAACCCATATAAAATCAACCCAAAGTGGGAAACTTAATATCCAAAAAAAATCTATAGAATTTACATGTCTGTAGGTTTCTTCTTAGGTCTCTGAGGATTCAACAACCCAAGCTAACTACAAGGGACCGCTTAACCCTAAAAACTTGGGTAAATTTGGTCGAGACCAAATTTTGGTGCTGTTGACGAGGAACCATGTAAGTAATCTCAGCACCCATTATATTCTCCCCCATTTCTCTTTTCTCACCTCAACTTATCTTATCTTTTTACCTTTTTTTTCACTTTTCTTGGCGCATGTTCGCCTATACCCATGACCAATCAAATCGTCTTGTTAGGGTGGATAGTCCTGGGGTTGGGGAGTTAAGTAAACCAAGTAAACTATTTATATTAGATCATAATCATCCTAATAATCTAGAGTCAAAAAATGATCTCATTTCAATGCTAACTAATAAACCCAGGTAGGAACCAAAATGGAAATCCAAATGAGGTATCCCCAAACTTAGGGAATTCAGTTGATCAAACCATGAATGACTACCTCACACCTTCATGAACCAATGAACCCTCTTTAATTAGTCATGATTACCTATGAGAATCCCACTATGTCTTCAAACCTCATGTCCTAAACCACCTTCCAACCTTCCATGGGATGGAGTCGTAAATGCCATACCTTCATGTCAAAGAGTTCAACGACATTGTTGAAACCATGTTCCCCCCACATCAACTTGAGTTAGTTAAGATGAGGATCTATCCTTTATTATTTAAGGATTGAGTAAATAATTGATTAAACAATCTAAGACCTAAATAAATCCACTCCTAGGACCAATTGAAAATATAATTCTACAAAAAATGCTTCCCCCATCCCAAAACAATTGCACTTAAAAAGAGCATCCAAAACTTTTTTTTTGAAAAAGAAAGGGAGAAATTTTATGAAAAATGGGAAAGGTTCAAAGACACACTCAACATGTTACCTCAACATATATTTTAAATCCAATAACAAGTTCAAATTTTCTATGAAGGGTTCGGTCCGGGAAACAAACAATTCATTGACATGATGTGTAATGGAACATTCAAAAACAAAGCCCCAAATGATGTTTATGAGTATATAAAATGAATAGACAAACAAAACCAAACATGTGTAACATCACCTTACTATGAAAATCCACCAAAATATGATGGAATTAACACACTTAAGGAGGATTAAATCCTTAGGGTGGAACTTGTTTCACTTACTTGGAAGGTTGAGGAGATCGATCTTAGGAAGGTCCATAAAATTTAAACTGTTGACCTTGTTTGTATAATTTGTGACAAACATGACCACAATACCAAAAACTGCCCAACCATCCCTTCCATTAAATATTTTATTTTTAGAGGACCACTAACAGAGGTCAATTCCCTAAAATTTCAAAAGAAACAGTACTAAAACACCTCTAATCTAAGGTATAATGACCATCCAGGATTCCGTTGGAAAGATAACCACCAACCCATCCAACAACCTAGTCAGCCACAAGGACCAAACCCCTACCCTCCAAAAGATTTTCAAAACCATAAACAGTACCAAAACCCTCCTATAAAATACCAAAAACCCATAAAAAAACCCACGAAACAACTAATCCAACAACCAAAGTATCCTCCTAGGATAACCCAACCAGAACAAGCCCCTACTCAATATGTCCCTCTTCCAATCCTTGAGTAGTTGTGTAAATAAATGGAGAAAATGAACTCAGAAGTCTCATCCCTTAAACATGAACTATAAGCTATTAAAACTGGGAAGGCATCCATGCCTACTCAGAAGGTACCATACACAACTTTAAGGGGGGAATCAAGTTACACACAAACCTCTCATAAACAAATCAAAATAGAGAATGTTTTAAGAAGTGGGAAATACATTGAGAAACTTGAACAAACCATTACGGAACCATTAAAATATTCAAAAACACAGAAAATGATGAATAAACACCCATATATTCTGAAAAAAACAATGAGAATGTGAAGGAACTACAATCACACCAAATAATCAAACAACCTGCTCACTTCCCTCAATGCATGAAAGGAATCTCTAAACCAGAACTAAATGAAACTTTTAGGAAAATATTCTCTCAGGTTAAGTTGAACATTCCACTTTTAGATGCAATCCAAACCATTCCTTCCTACTAAAAGTACCTTAAGGACTTTTTCACTTTTAAAAGGAAAATTTCACATAAAAACCAAGTCGTTTTGGATGCTAATGTGAGTACCACCATTCAAGGTACCATTACTCCAAAGTTGAAAGATCTAGGATGTATATAAATCAATGTTGATTAGGAGAGAAAAAAGTTTTAAAATCCATTTTTGATATATGATCCAGTGCGAACATCATTCCTTATGCCATGTATTGTCAGTTAGGGCTCTAAGAACTCCAACCCACACCTGTCACTCTTCAACTTGTTAATCATAGTGTTTGAGTTCCTAAGGGGATCTTAAAGGTTGTTTTGGTGAAATTTGAAAATTTCATTTACCTAGCTTACTTCATTGTAATTGAAAATTACCCAAGCTTAGGTCCTGGGGAGAAAATACTAATCATCCTTAGCCATCCCTTTCTTGCAACAATCAACTCTGTTATCCGATTCTGAAATGGGAACATGACCATCAACTTTGGAAACATGAGTCTATACTTGAACATATACAATGAAAACTATAAAATTTGGGATGATGAAGAGATCCACAAGTTTAATTGGATTAGTAGTGTTGATAGTTAACTTTAGGAACATCAAGAAATTACTGAAGGATGTTTAAGTCAAGAAGAGATTGATTTTATTTGTTCACATGAGGGAAATTTTTCTCCTTGGATTAAATCTATTTCAGATAGCTCTATTGATGATTTTATAAAATCACCAATCAATGAAACCATTGGTTAAATCACTAACATTGATTCCATACCCATTCATGACACTGATCTGGCCAATTTAGTGGATGAAAATTCTGTTCACAAGGAACCAATTCTATCAAGAAATCTGGACAAAGAAACTAAGTTCAATAAAAATTCCTATCCTTTATTGGAAAGTGATAACCAATATAATCTCAAATTTAAGGTCTTACCTTCATCACTCAAATATGAATTATTATGGGATAATCAAGCCTTTCATATTGTCATTTCTTCCTATCTTGAATCCAATCAATAGATGATGCTTGTGGATGTCCTAATAAAGCATAAGAAAACAATTGGATGGACCCTTTCTAATATTCTTGGGATTATCCCACTCATTGGAACTCATAGGATTTTTCTTGAATCTAAATCCAAACCATGTCATCAAAATCAGCGGAGGATCAATCCAAATCTTATGGATTTGGTAAAGAAAGGACTTCTTAAGTTGTTGAAATCGGGTATCATCTACCCCATTTCTGAGAGTGAGTGGGTAAGCCTAATTAAAGTTGTCCAAAAGAAAGCTAGAATCACTGTGATCACCAATGAGGATGGTGAACTTCTCCTTAAAAGGGTCAGTAGTGGATGGAGAGTCTATATTGACTATAGGAAGCTCAACTCTTGTACCAAGAAAAACCATTTCCCCTTACCCTTTATTGATCAAGTCCTCTAGAGAGTGGCATGTCATCAATTCTAATACTTCCTAGATGGATTATCAGGGTATAATCAAATCAACGTCTCCTTAGAGGATCAAGAAAAAATAACCTTCACTTGTCCATTCAACACTTTTTCCTTCAAGCGCATTCCCTTTGGTTTATGTAATGACCCTGGTACCTTCCAATGGTGAATGATGGGAATATTATCAGACATGGTAGGGTATTGTTTATAGGTATTCATGGATGAATTATACATATTTGGGGACAATTTTGAGGGATTATTTCTCAATGTTGAAAGGGTTTTGTTAAGATGCGAGGATAAGAATCTCATCCTAAATTGGGAAAATGCCATTTCATGATAAATGAGGGACTAGTTCTAGGCCATCTGTTCTCTATTAGAGAGATTTAAGTTGATAAATCTAAGGTCGAGATCATTCTTCACCTTCCCTCACCTAAAAATTTAAAGTAATTGAGGCCATTCTTAGGACATTATGGTTTCTATAGAAGGTTCATTAGGAATTTCAACTCTATTTCTTGACCACTTTGTACTCTATTAGTGAAAGATGCTCCATTTTTATGGATAGAAAGCTGTGAGGAATCATTATCTACACTCAAGTTATATCTTATCTCTACACCTATATTGAAATCTCTAAATTGGAAACTTCATTTTGAGCTCATGTGTGATGCAAGTGACTTTGCTGTAGGAGCAGTTTTAGGACAACGGTGTGAGAAAAATTCATGTGGTATTGCTTATGTAGGAAAATCTTTAAATGATGCACAAATGAACTACACCACCATGGAGAAATAGTTTTTTTATATTGTCTTTTCCTTAGATAAATTCAGGTCTTATCTCTTAGGTTCACCCATCATTGTATTCACTGACCATTCATCCCTGAAACACCTTTTCTAAAAAAAATATGACAAGGATAGATTTATTAGGTGCTTCCTTATTCTTCATGAGTTTGATTTAAACATTAAGGATAAAAAGGGTGTTGAAAATGTTGTAGATGATTACCTCTCTAGGATGGAATTCAAAGATAACTCACATCACCTTTCTATGTCTGATTCATTTTTCGATGAGCACCTATATTCTATGAGTGATTTCCCATGGTATGCAGACATAGAAAACCATTTGGTGATGGGTGACATTACAATATTTCTAGGGACCCAATCTAAGAGGAAATTTCTTTCTAATTTCAAACACTATGTTTTTGATGATCCTTACCTCTTTATGTTATGTCCTGATCAAATCATTAGAATATGTGTTCCCGAGTCTGAGCAAGAGTCCATTCTAAAATTTTTTCATGGAAAGGCATGTGGAGTCTACTTTTCTACAAATAAAACCACTTTAAAGGTCCTACACAGCTGTTTTTACTAGCCAAACCTCACTAAGGATTCCTTCCAATTCTGAAAATTTTTTCCACTATGTCAACAATTAGGATCCATTACTAAAAGGAATCAAATTCCCCTCACTCCCATTATGGTCATTAAAATATTTGATTGTTGGGTAATTGATTTCATGGGACCCTTCCCAAACTCTAGGGGATACCTATATATCCTATTAGCTATTGATTATGACTCTAAATGGGTTAAGTCCATTCCCAACAAGTACAATGACTATCTTGTTGTGATCCGATTTCTAAAAGAGCACATATTTTTTCGATTTGGAATTCCTAGGGCTATATTCAGTGATTGAGGAACCTATTTCTGAAACCACCGATTATTTTCACTCATGTATAAGTATGTGATTTCTCATAAAGTTTCCACTGCATAAAATCCTCAAACCAATGGTCAAGCTAAGTTAGAGAATAGAGAGATTAAGAAAATTCTTGAAAAAAATGTCAATACCTATAGGAAATATTGGCCAGAGAAACTCTTGGATTCCCTTTGGGTATATCGTACAACATTAAAAACCTTCCTAGGATTGTTACCATATAGTTTGGTTTATGGTAAAGCATTCCATTTACCTATTGAAATTGAGAATAAGGCCTTTTGGTCAATAAAAAAATGAACTTTGACATTTCTTTGGATGAAGCAAAGAGGAAATTAGATCTTAATGAAATTAAGGAACTTAGGATGGAGGCTTATGAAAATTCAAGGATAAATAAAGCCAGAGTTCAAGCCTACCAATATAAGAATTTCAAAGTTAAGCACTTTGAACCGGGAAAATTCATGCTCTTGTATAGTTCAAAACTTTATTTACACCTCAGAAAGTTGTGGTGCATATGGTCAGGTCCATACATAGTGCATAAGGTGTACCCCCATTAGGATCTATAAATTCAAGATCCCACCAATGGTTAAACCTGTAAAGTTAATGGTCATATATTCAAACCATTCATTGAACCATTCAAAAAACATAAAGTTTATGAAGACTTGTGTGAACCAACCTTAGATGAAAAAAATACTTAATCAATTAAGGGTCTAAGTCAAGCAAGAGATGTTAAACAAAAGTATGACATGGGAGGAAAACCATTGTTTTCATGGTTCTAATCATTTTAAATCATCTTTATTTTTCAAAAAATATTAATAAATCAATTTGATATTAAAAAAACACTAAATCAATAAAATATGAATATGATAGTACCTTAGATTGTTGAAATGTTCTTCTATTATGATTATAGATGGGTATGAAAGGGAAACACCATATTCATCCATGTCACATGGTGTGATCCTTGAGAAATAACTTACCAAAAAATTTAAAAGGAATACAATGTATCATCAGTTTATTTTATTTTTATGTGTTTGTAGGTTAAAATAAAAATACAAAAAAAATAATACTAATTAAAAAATTATATGTCATAGGTCGTGAGGCAAACCTCGTCACAACCGGTGAAATCACAGGGACTTAAACCTGGGACCGAAGGGAGATAAGGGCACACACTTTCCACTAACCTATGAATTATAGTGCTTCGTTCTTCTATAATTTTTTATATATACTTATATTTTACTTATATATATATTGTTTTGTTTTTTTGTTTGTTTTTTTGTTTTTCCTTGTTTAACTATGGAATTCTGGGAGTGACATGGATATCAAAGGACTAAATTGGAGCATCACATACATCAACTTCAACCCCCAGGTGAATTCATCCCATGATTCTCATTTTCAATGTCTTCTTTGAACTCCTCTCTTCTACCCCCTTTCTAATTTTTATTTTCTTTAAACACCAAGGATAGTGTTATTCTAAGTTGGGGGGTTAAAATAATGAAAAAAATTAATTAATTTTGTGTGCATAAAAAAATGTGTGGAAGGAAACATTTCTTTAACCTTGAACATGATAATACACATTTCACACTTTTAAATTGAATATCAAATAATTTAGCATGCCCTGATTCTAATTTTAATCAATGTATAATTTCATGATCATAGATTTTGGAAAGTGTGGCTGTCTAATGTGATATTTCATCATTTATATTTTCATAAAAATAAAAAAAATTCACAACGCATGTCCTTTAGATAGTGGGGTATTAGTTTGAGTTCATGGGGTCCCCCAAATAAACAAAATAGGTTTGGTGATCATTTTAGTTTTAATATGAGTATTCAATAAAAAATAAAAAATCAAAAATAAAAATAAAAATGCAATAAATTTTCACGTAGAGCAATAAAATAACTTAATGTGTGGTTTTTAACAATTCGGTTCGTGACTCCATAGTTTTCTGGCCTTGATTAAGTAATTTTATCTCTATTTTTGGTAATTTGACTTTGTTTTTGACTGATTTAACTTGAGATGATGCCAGAGTATGTGGGATTCACTTGGTTCCCTAAGGTCTTCGAGTCTAGGAGTCATCAGCAAAGTCTTGCTACATGGGTTGACTCTATTGAGTGCAATTTCAATTACCATGGAAAAATTTCAAAAAAAAAAAAATTTAATACTCATCTTAATATTGAAATGTGATTCCACCTAGAGTTTCCTTAATTTCCCTCTTTAATAAAGATGAACCCCCCATGTCTATTGTGATGCACAACACATCAACATGCTTAATTGATATTGGATGAAATTTGGCGATTAATTTGAATAAAGGAATGAGCATGGTATTGGGATATTCTTATGAAAATATATTTTATTAAAATATTTTGATGGGTTTCATGATTGTTTGGTATAAGGGTTTTTGGTGAGAATTGTGTATTAAAATGTTTTTAGAAAAGGGAATTCAAATTTCATATTTTTGATATATATTTTGCTTGGGACTAGCAAAACTAAAGTTGGAGGTATGATTAGCCACTAAAAGAGGATAATATTCATTGTTTATATTATAATATTTAGGTGATTTATTAATCATAAACATCATTTTTATTGTATTTTACACTTTTAACATTATTTCATATTATGATTGTAATTCCTTATTAAAATGAACTATTACATGGTACATTATTGAACACCTCATTAAACAAAAAATGGTATTTATTTTATTTTAATAATTTATTTTCATTTCTCCCATGTTATAAGGAATAATTCATGGTTTTGGATCACTTGAATATTCACATTGGAAGACCACCAAAGTGGGCCTTGAACCAACAATATTCTGGGCGAAGTGAACTAGATTAAAGCCCAATAAAGAGACCGTAGCGGCCAAGATCCAAGCCCAATAATTCTAAAAATTTAACTGAAGATATATTAAATCAAGGGGAACATTTAATTCAATAGTGGACTAAGATAATTTGGATATTTTAATAGAGTTCTTGGTGGCCCATGTTGGAGATAAAATTCTGGGCCAGATTCTGCATCCCAGAAAAATAGTCCACCATTTTACACATATCTTGCAAAAAAAATCCATTCGGGATGAAATTTTATATAAAGTCAGGGGACATCCATATATTCATATTTTTATTCTATGGAACACCCAAATTTGATCATTTTGATGCTCGTTTGGACACACCTATCAAAGGCATGGAAGTTGGCTCAAATTTTTTGTCAAGGGCGGAAAAGTCCACTATCCCTCAACTTTCCACCCACCTTGGCCTACCACCATTAATTTAGGAGACTTGGAATGTTGGTGGCTCGACCCAAGGATTCCTAAATTCCTATTTAAGGTAGTGGTGGTGGAGGATTTGATGATATTTTGTTCTTTATTTCATTTTAATGTTATGCTGCGATCTTGTTGTCTTAAGTTTGTCTTTCACATGTAAGTTGTTCTAATTCATCTTAGTTTCGTAATAAAAGTTATTATTCTCATATTAATTTGTTATTATATATATATCATGTTGATACCATTTCTTCAAGGTGTGAATTTATTCACACCAAACCTTGTGAAATTATTCACATAATGGTAGAGTGATCATTTTCTTTTTAGTGTATTTTTACTTCTTCAATTCCTCCCTCATGAGTCTACTTCCCACTTCAATTGAAACCATAACATCAATGGAGGGATAATCCTCTTATATTTTGATACAAGGGAGTATTAAGGGGCTGGATTGAATGTTATTTCTCACTCCATTAATGTCTAATCACTTCTTTTAATTGAGAATTTTGTTTGAATAACTTTAAACTCGTTCATCCTTCTTGAATTTAAGGCCATATATTTCAAGTGCTAATACAAACCTTTACCTTGGAGTGCTCAAAACTTTGATCCTCCAAGTGTATAGGTGATTAGTATTAGGGTGTGTAGGTATTAAACCAGTAAGTGATGATGTTGTTTAATCTTCTTAAATGAAACCATCTCAAATATAAGAAATTGAAATAGTTGAAAAAGGAATGCATCCAATCCACCCCAAGTGATAATATAGGATCAAATCATTATTTTAAATTGAATTCACTTAAGTATCTTAGTGATCTTTTAAAATCCATCTAAAATCAACACAAATTTGGAAAATTCATAGCCAAAAAAATCCATAGAATGTACATGTCTGTAGGTTTCTTCTTAGGTCTCTGAGGATTCGACAACCCAAGATACACTATAAGTGACCGCTTAACCCTAATAACATGGGTAAATTTGGGTGAGACCAGTCATCCAAAAGATTCTCCTTAGTGAAAGAAAATTTATTATGAGTTTCCTGAATTTAGAGATGATCTAAGAATCTTTCATCTTGAATTATCTATAGATGGAATAAATCCTTTTGGTGTACAGAGTAGTACTCACTGTACATGGGCCGTCATGTTGGTAAATTATTACTTTCCACCATGGTTATTCATGAAGTGAAAATACATTATTTTGTCTTCGCTTATATCTATACCAAAGAAACTTAGTAATGATATTGATATCTATTTGGCTCCATTGATCTAAGATCTGAAATTTATGTGGTATACATGTGTTACAATGTTTGATGCTCATAGAAGTGAAGAATTCACATTGAGGTCCATGTTGTATGGAATAAAAAATGACTTCCCTGCTTCTAGAAATTTTTCAAGATGTAGAATTAAAGGCATATTGGGGTGTCCCATTTATGAAAAATGCACACACTCAGTTCTGTTGAAACATTCCTCAAATTTTGTCTTTTGAGGAAATCAATTTTTTTTACCTCGATGACATAAATATTGATCCTGGATGTCAAAATTCGATGAGAATATCAAACAAGGTACAACAACATTTCCAGAAATAGGTGATAAACTATACAAAAAAGTAAAAAATATTGCTACTATTTTTAGTAAACCATTTTCAAAAAACCTTAAAAAATTAGGTTGGAAGAAGAGATAAATTTTCTTTGAATTACCATATTGGAATTGTTTGTAAGTCATACATTTTCTTGATGTAATGCATGTAGAAAAAATGTATTTGATAGTATTATTGGAACATTACTAAATGTTACTGAAAAAATGAAAGATGGAATAAAGTATAGGTTGGTCTTTATTGAAATAGGGATAAGGGAAGAGTTGGCACCGGTGAAGGGTAAAAGGTGGAATTTTCTTTATCCAGTAGCTTACACTCCATCCAAATAGGAAAAATTGCAATTTTGACTTTTCCTTATGATTATAAAAGTTTCACAGGGGTATTCATCAAATATCAATAATGTCATGTCAATGACTAATTTAAAGTTACAAGGACTAAAATCCCACAACTATCATATTTTGATGAAATATTTAATGCCTATTTCTTTCCATTGAATTTTACCTCAAAAATGTACAACATACATTAACCAGAAACTACTTCTTTTTCAAATCCATATGTAGTAAAGTTGAAGACCTAGCAAAATTTCCCATCACGAATAAGGAGATTTCAATCATATTATGTAAATTAGAAATGTTATTCCCACTATCATTCTTTGATATAATGATCCACCTGATGGTTCACTTGGCCAGATAGGTTCAACTATATGGTCCTTTCCATTATAGATGGATGTACCCCATTGAATGATATATAAAGATTTTGAAAGGGTTTGTCAAGAATTTAAGTCTGATAGAAGGTTTTATTAAAAAATGATATATTTTTGAAGAATCTATTGAATTCTATACCAATTACCTATCAGTTTTTGAAAGTATCGGTCTTCCAAAGTATCATCATAGATAACACCTTATGGGTAAAGTGATTTATGGAAGATAGGTTGTCACAATTACCTTTATAGAGCATAATCAAGCACATCCTTACATATTAAATAATAGTGAAGATGTTGATCCATACATTTAATCACACAAAGAAATTATTAGATATTTGAATCCATCAAGGGATGAAAGATGGATATCAGATACACATAATCAATAGTTTATAGGATGGTTCAAAGATCAAATTTACAAAGAGTTATCTAAAAATACAAATTCATTTACCGAACGACTTCAATGGATATCTAGAGGACTGAATGAAAATGTTATATCTTACAATAGGTTTGTAATCAATGGATATATGTTCTATAAAAAAACACTATGAATTAATTAAGATAAAAAAATGGTGTTATGCTTGTGGCTAAAGTGATGCACATATCTGGTTCCAAGGATAGAAATCCAATTTATGTAAATATGTCATATTTTTTCATCATCAAATAGATATATGAGTTATATTATTCAATATTTCAAGTGATGCTTTTCCGTTGTAAATGGGTTGACAATATCAATGGTGTGAAAGTTGATGAAATGGGATTTGTGAAGGTGAATTTTAGTGTAGAAGGAAAAAAAGATGATCCATTCATAATTGATGCACAAGAAGTGCAAGTATTTTATGTCTTTGATCTAATAAACAAGAATTAGTCGATTGTCTTACTGTAGAATAAAAAAATGTTGAGTCAAATGAAAATTCAATCGAGGATGACCCTTTTATTGGGATATCACAATCAGTTCATGTAGGTTCCACTGTAGATAATGTCTTGTACATTATAGGGGATCAAAAAGAGGGGATTTGGATTCTCAAAATAGAAACCAAATCCTTGTAACCTTTAAAAAAAATAAGGAGAGTTCAATGAGAAGGTAAAAGTGTTTTTTAATATATTATGTTTTTCCTTATAATATTATATGTTCTCTAATGAATTAACATAATCTAAATTAAATATTTGACTACTCATGTAGACAATGTCTTCTTCACATGATGATGTTACCAATCCCTCAAAATAACAAACTACAATGAAGGAAACCCTTTGGATAAATGAAAAGTTAATGTTACGATATACTTTCTCTATTTTACCAAAAAATTATATGATGAAACATTGATTTAATTTTCATTATTCCTTTCAGAGTTCATTTATTTTAGAATATTTATGTCCATGTTTCATGGATTTTCAAGAAGAGAAACTACGTTGTCTATGCTCAATTATAGAGGTAATATTGATGTTTTCATAGTAAAATAATTTCCATAGAATTAATGTATTGTTTCATATTTATGTTTAATTTATTTATTTTAGTATTACTCATATAATAATTTTTTTCTTATACAGGTAGATTATTTTTTTCAAGTTGGGGGTGCTCTGTCCAACTTTCATGCTCCTTCTCCCTTAAAACATTTTCACCCCTACAACGGTGTATTTATAATTTTCTTTCAAGTTACCTATACTAACTTTGTAGGAAGAGAAACAATGCTACCTATTCTCAATTATAGAGGTAATGTTGATGTTTTAATAATAAAATAATTTTCCATGGAATTATGTTTCATATGTATATTTAATTTATTTTTTTAGTATTACTCACATAATAATTTTTTTCTTATACAGGTGGATTCTTTTGTTCGAATTGAGGGTGATCTTTCCAACTTTCATGCTCCATCTCCCTTAAAACCTTTTCACCCCTACAGTGGTGCATTTATCAATTTCTATCATGTTACCTCCACTTCATTTTCAAAAAGAGCAGCAATGCTACCTCTGCTCAATTATAGAGGTAATATTGATGTTTTCATAGTAAAATCATTGTCCATGGAATTAATTTATTGTTTCAAATGTATGTTTAATTTATTTTTTTATTATTACTCACATAATAATTATTTTCTTATATAGGTGGATTATTTTATTCGAGTTGGAGGTTTTATATCCAAATTTCATGCTCCTTATCCCTTAAAACCTTTTAAACCATATAATGGTGCATTTATCACTTTATTTCAAGTTAACTCCACTTATTTTATAGGAAGAACAATGAAACTGCCTCTACTCAATTACAGAGGTAATCTTGATGTTTTCACAATAAAATCATTATCCATGGAATTATATTTTATATGTATGTTTAATTTATTTATTTTTAGTATTAATCACATAATTCTGGTTTTCTTATACAGGTGGATTATTTTGTTTGAGTTGGGGGCACTCTGTCCAACTTTCATGATCCTTATCCCTTAAAACATTTTCACTCCTACAGTGGTGCATTTATCACTTTCTTTCAGGTTACCTCCACTGCCTTTACAGGAATAACAACAACACTACCTCTACTCAATTACAGATTTAATCTTGTTTTTTTCAAAGTAAAATCATTGTACATGGAATTAATGTATTGTTTCATATGTATGTTTAATTTATTTCTTTTTGATATTACTCATATAATAATTTTTTTCTTATACAGGTGGATTATTTTATTTTAGTTGGGGGGGTGCTCTATCCAACTTTCAAACCCATTCTCCTTTAAAAACTTTTCACCCTTGTAGTGGTGCATTTATCACATTATTTCAAGTTAAGTCCACCACCTTTGAAGGATGAGAAATGACGCTACCTCTAGTAAATTACAAAGGTAATCTTGAAGTTTTCATAGTAAAATAATTGTCCATATAATCAATTCATTATTTAATATGTATGTTTAATTTATTTATTTTTATTATTACTCACATAATAATTTTTTTCTTATACGGGTGGATTATTTTGTTTGAGTTTGGGTGATATGTCCATCTTTCATCCCTTTCTACACCAAAACTTCCACAGAATTCTCTAAAAAAACCTTTCACTCCTGTAGTGTTGAAATTTATCATTTTCTTTCAAGTTACCTTCATTACTCAATCACAAAGGTAATATTGATATTTTCTCAATAAAATCACTATCTGTAGAATTAATGTATTATTTCATATTTATAGTTAATTTTTTTTATTACTCATAATATTTTTTTCTTATACAGGTAGATTATTTTGTTTGAGTTGAGGTGGATTTTTACAAACTAATCATGTAATGTTGTAAGTTAGACAAAGAAAGTTAATGGAAATCATGATAACATTGATAGTTAGTATTTTTTTGAACATATGTAATAATTTGTATTTATGTAATTGCATAAACCAATGTTTGAAATGTCTTTAATATAGTTTTTTTTCTGGTATTTGTGTAGTACATTTAATTTCATTTAAATTATGTATTAGTACTTTTTTTTGTTGATATCTGATGTGTTTATGATGTTGCAATGTGCTATAATAGCACACTATAGTAGGACCCTTTATTAGCACTTTTAAAAGCGCTGATAAAAACACATTTATCAACACTTCTAAAAGTGATGATAAAGGGTTCCTTTAGTAGTGATAAATTAAAGAACTAATAAATGAGTATTTTATTAGTGCTTTTAAAATCATTGATAAAGGTCCTATTTATCAGTACTTTTTTTAGCGTTGATAAATGACCCCTCTATCAGTTCCTTTTCAGCACTGATAAAAGCCATAGGCTTTTAACGCTGCTCACATTGTCAACACATTTATAACACTAATAAAGGCCATTTTTAGTGCTATTAAAGGCCAGTTTTGTAATGGTGATGGTTTCGAGTGTGGTATTCAGAAGCAGTTATATGAATTCAATATCTATAATGAGTTAAGTAGAGGAATTAAAACTCAAAAAGATATGATAATATCATAGGATCCATTATACATAAACATATGTTCATCAAGAATAATTATGATGAATGAATTGGACTATAATATTGGTCCATAAGATAATATATCATAAAGAAAGGTAAAGTTCTAAAAAGAAATATGAATGTATTTACTTATAATTTGAGGAGACTAACGAGGAACATTGAATGGGAGTTATAGATTAAAATAGTTTTTTTTGGGGTAGTATCATCTAAAGATACTCTCGAAGTAAAAAATTTTGGAACTTTTTTCACTATTATCATCAAAGTATTGGAGAAGTTAACCACTACCCTGTTAAAACCTGAGATCGATATCCCGTGTCTATATAACACACATATTTTTAATTTTAGTGATAAATATTTTCATTTCTTCAATCACTATAGATAAAATCATCAGAATATGATCATAACAATAGAAATAAAATTTTATTGATGGAGGTGGACTCTTGAAAGGTTGAGACTAGGTTAGATGTAGTGGTAGAAATTTACTTTGTTTCCATGGTTCACATAGAGGAATGATCAATGGGAGTTCATAATTCTGATAGCATTATACATTCTAGAAGGTGGAGTGCTAGATAGAGTCATGTTCTAATGGTTTCATTGGAAATCAATGTATCAGTAGCTTTAGGATTATTGATCATTGGGGCCAGTGTTAGTAAAAACATCTCTCAAAGGTTGTAAAGATTAGTTGTTTTTAGAGTTTTCTCACATAGTTATCTAAATAATGTAAAAAATTAGAGTACAACTACAGTAATCCTTTCAGGTAATAATGTATGAAATGCCTATGGTAGTAACTTTTGTAACAATATATATTAATAATGGGTTTTCAATCCATGTAACCTACGATTCTTTAAGCCGATACACCTTGAAATGTTACTTGAACAACCATCATATAACTTCACATGATTTTAAATTAAAAAGAATATATCTTTATCCCTATTTCTCATTGCAAAAATTTCTAGATCATACTTTCCATTCACATTTGGCCAGAGATCATTCTTTATGTTAATTGTTTGTAAGTCCTTTCAAGAGTTGAGATGGTCCTTCAATTTTCTATGCTCATTAAGCAATGTGAAGATAAAATTTTTGCAAACATTATTTTCAATATGAATAATATCAATATTATTCCATAAAAAATCAAATTCCCAACATGGAAGTCTAAAGAATATACTTTTTTTCTTCCACTGTTGCTTTCCAATTTTACTTGATGATGAACTTCAAACTTTTTTACCACTATTATTCAAATGATGAAACTTCTCAAATTCAGTTTCAAAATTTCCAAGTTTTGCAATATTTTAGAACCTATAAAAATATTTTTAGGTGGTCTACAATAAATAGAACCATTGAATTTTGACTTGTTTAACAAAAATCTATGAGATGCATTGAGAAATATTTGATGACACAAGAAGCACTATTTTTTTACTTTAAGGTAGTTGTTTGGGATCAAAATAAAAGTTAAAAATTAGATAATTCAAACCCATGTAAGTGTTCTAATCAGATAAGTTCCAAAGTCTAGGGAAGTCAATAATGATCCAAATTAGAGAAACATTCATTTTGAACATTATTCTAGAAGATACATCATATTTCTCAACACCGTTGTTCCAAAATTCTTGTATTTATTAATTAGAGGTTGTAAGTATACATCAATATCATTTCCAATCATTTTTTCCAGGAATAATCATTGAAATGATAAAATACGTTTGTTTCATACACATCCACAGAGGTAGATTATAAGAGATCAAAACAACTGGACAAATACTATAAATGGTTCTCAAAGTCCCAAATGGGTTGAATCCATTATCAACTAATCCCAATCACAAATTCCTAGGATCATATGCAAAATATGTATTTAATTAATCAAATGTATTCTATAGTTTTTAATCTCTTAGATGTCACATTAACCCATCATTATTATTATCTATATAATTCCACTTCATGTGCTCGATGGTTTTCGATGACATGAATAATCTTTAAAATAGAGGCTTCAAAGTTAAGTAATTAAAAACATTTGTAGGTGTGTTCTTTTTCTTCTTATTCATAGTAGTATGTTGATTCAGAATTCTAATATCACCCATTGAATTCTATATAGAAGAAGAACATTTTTTAAATCTTTTATGCTTGAATCCTCTCCCAAATAGAGCATAAAATCATTGGGACAATCATGTATTTTTGTATAATTTAGACCCAGATTGTTAACAAATTTTTTCATATCATAAAAAGAATCAGGGATCTTAGCTTTCAGAAATGAATCACACAACAGTTCCAATATCATGGACATAAAATTATTTTTAATTCTATATAGAAATTTTATATGATACAACTTCAGCAGAAAATAAAGACTTGAATATTTAAAACATTAACCATACAACTCTTGATTTCCATCATCAACTAAATCATGAAACACATTTTTCTACTCCGTGAAGTTATCTCTTATATTTTTCTCCACAGAATCAAGAGGAGGATCCAATGATATATTACAATCTTTATATGGTTTCCCTATAGTCCCAAAAACATCACTTGAAAATTAAATATTTATAGCACCCTCTACTGGTTGTTTTGATATGTTTTTACATTGATTTTTTTGTCTTGAAATTCTTAAATCACTGTTTATAAGCTTTTTCATTTCATTGTCCATTGTTGATAAAGTTGCAATCTAATTCTGTTGATTGAAATCAATGCTCAAACTTTCTGTAATGTTCTATTATCCATGATAAATCCAACACAAATATTTAGAAAGCAATTGCTTCAATATCCAGTGTTCAAAAACTTCATGTCTCTTTAACCATCTTCTAAATTTACATTTAGGACATGTACATCTTATTATCCCATCAATGGATCAATTGGAAATTGTAAAATCTAAAAACTCTTCCAAACCCTTAGCATAATGAGGTGTGTTTCTTGGTAATGTGATCCAAATTTTATCCATATATATCACAATGTGCCTACAAATTATTAAAAAATCTAAAACACATAAGTATTACTAAGTAGGAAAAGAGATAAATGGAAGTGAAAAAAACACAACCCAAGTAGTTATAAGAAGAGTCATATAAGTACTAAAAAAGTAAAAGTAAAAAAAGGAAATCAATCATAGATTGTATTATATAAAATTGAATCAAGAGAAAAATCATACAATCATTAAGAAAACAAAATTTCAAATGTTATTTGAAAATAATTTATCAAAACACACATTGAAAACAAATTTATAAATATAACTATTTCCATAAAATCAATTTTGAAGGCAAGACACCTCTATTTAAAGAAATTCAAATGGTTTAAAGCACCCATTTTTTAAGACCAAACTTCCATCTTTTAAAAAAATTTCAAGCCACCATGAGACTTATGGTCTCAAAAATATTTAAAAAATATTAAAGGTCAACTACCATCATTTCCTAAAACATTCCTCTAAAAAAATGCACACACATTTTAAAGAAAAAACTAGTGTCAAACACCCCTTTAAAAAATTAATTACCATTAGAAATTATTTCATGGAATAAAAATATGATATCACTTTAGTAAATGATGAAAAATATCAAACATAATTAATATCTATAATTTCATACTTCACTATGCATGGAAAAGTATTACATATGCCTAAAATCAATCAAAATCATTATTAATCCCACACTTTTTATTATTTTCCTTTATTGAACCACAATTTTTAAAAAACCTATTTTAAAGTGAACAAAAAAAAAAACATAATGCGATACACCATCATAAACAAGCACTATTATATCAAGGTAGAATAACAAAATAATACAACCAACAACTCTTCTATGTGTCAAAATAACTAGGGAAATAAAAATAAGTGAATACTAAAATCCCTTAAATATGTCTTGAGAGGGACCTTAGTATCATGGGTATCTCTAAATACTCATATATATGGATCCTTCACTAGAAAAAAGGAACCTAGGTAGACACTATTGAATTTGTCAGGTACTGATAGTCCTCTAGAACAAACAAGGCTCTATCACGATCATGGATCACAAAATAAATCCCTGAGTCATTTCACTGTGATTTGGTTTACATAAAACATACAGTATTCTCACTTAGTATAATAGAGTCCTTACCCTAGGAAGAATAATCTATAATAGGGATTGTACTTATCAGGATCCCTTTGATCCTACAAGGACACCCATGACATGTCAATAGTGTATGTGAGAAATAAGAATCACATAGACAAAAATTATTCATTTATAACATCCCACACCTCATTTCCTACATCCTCATATGAACCAAACTATTTCAAATCCATAAACAAACATCAAAATATGAATAAAATTTTCCAAATATCCTCCAAGGGGTTACCAGATACAACATGTATAATAAATAGATGAGGTTAAATTAAGGGTCTTATACATTTATAAAACAACTTCACTTAATGCGTCAATAGGGATTTTAAAAAAGTGTTTAAGAGGATAACCCATTTTCACACTATTTGAAATCCACGTTTCAAATAAACCTTTAAAAACCATTTTTTAAATGACACTTTAAATACCATTTTTTAAATGAAACTTTAAATACCATTTATAATCCAAACCATTTTTTAAAATCAATTTTTAAAATGATAAACCCATTTCTTTTAGATATCAATCTGTTCTACATTCCCTTTTATAAAACTTTAATCTTTTAATTTAAAAAAATTAATGGAAACTTAAGGAATAAATGGTCTTAAAAATTTAAAATGAGTGATAACAACCCAATTTTTTATAAACATGCATTTAAAATATCAAAAACTACATGATAAAATGAATTATCATCATACACGACATCAAAATATTTACAAACCTTTAAGAAATCGAAATAGACATTTTAACAAACACTTAGAATTTGAAAAAGGTCTATGAAAATTATTGAAACCACATGAAATACATTCAAAAACAAAAAATGGTTCTCTATAAACATATAATTCCATAATAAAACATTTCAAAATAATTTAAGCAATTTAAGAGATCCACTTAGGAATTTTCACAAACATTTAGCATGCGACACATCCATGACATGTGAAATAACCATTTAAAAACATCTTAGAGCCCACTATGGGAACAAAATATTCTTTTAAATTACTAAAAAATAATTTAAAAATATAAAATCAATTTATAACATGATTTATAATGGAATTAAATTGATTATAATTAGGTGAACACAATTGGCACTTGAAGAGAACAAATCCAGGAAGAAAAACCCAGTGTTTGCCATAGATTCACCTAAGTAAAACCTCTACAACTTCTATATTGGAAGGAATCCAAGTGATTAGAAGATTATATCATACATGGATTAATATAGAGCCAAAATTTAGTGAATACTAAAATCCCATGCCATAGAATTTATAGGGTACGCAGTCTAGGTGTTACTTGATGACCTATTGGAAGAGATGGATAGTGGGAGAAGACCCTGGAGATAGTGAGGGTGAGGGTGAGGGCACGAGGGGCTTAAGGGAAACTATAAATACGATGAGGGTGAGGGTGAGGGGTGATCAATAGAAACAATAGAAATGTAAAGGGAGAGAGTGAGGGGGGATTTGGGGAAACTGTAGCGTGGGTGACAGATTAGGCTAGAGGGTCTTAGGGTAAACTGGAGCACCAATGAGGGATTGAGTGGGGGTTGGGGGAAATAATAGTTTCGATGAGGGGGGAAATGACTGGAGCACTGGATAGGGCGAAATTATACGATGATGAGTTCTTGGGGTAGAGGGGTTCTTGAGGGGGTGGGTAGAGAGAGAGAGATAAAGAGAGAGAGTGTGTGTGTGGGTGGGGGGTGCTTGGGGGAGGGGGGGATCAAGAGAAAGGCGGGGATCAGAAGAAAGAATATTTTTCTAATTAATGAATAAAATTTAGTGGAGGTTTTTAAAAAACTACCACTAAAATATGAATTGTGGTAGTGATTGATATAGATGAAAAAAAACACTTTAGAAGAATCTTAAAAAATCAATAAGAAAATAAGAAGAAATATCTATTTCATTTTGATAAAATTTTACCATGAAATAATATATACATTAATTGTTTTAAAAACAATGTTAAGGTGAATAAAATTTAATTCAAAGAATCATGAATACTTGAAATGTAAGCTTTATAATGAAAATAAAATAATGACATAAAGTGACCAAGTGGGAAATATAAAGGAATATTTAAAAAATTCTATTTCAAAAATTTTTAAATAAGTTAAAAACATTTTAAATATACCATAAGAAATCATATAATTATATATAAGGGAATCTATAAAACAATATAAATAATATAGACATGGAGGAGAAAGATTCCCAACCAAAAACAATAAATAAAGATAATTCCACTTATAAATATCATTTTTGGTGAATTATGAATAAATAAGAGCTGAAATGGTAAGAAGAAATATAAATCCCTAACATAACAATAGGAAAATAAATATTTATTTTTATGAAAAATTTATATATATTATCCTAATGTAAGTTCATGAATCGATAATCTCAATTTAAAGTAAATATTGGGAGAGGAACCCTTACCATTACTCTTGACTTCCATGAACATACTATGAACTTTTTAATAATAAAAATAATCAAATTTATAACTTAACTCAAAAACTTATTCAAATATATTAATTTTTTACTACTTAATTATATTTATTCTATACATTTACCAATAGTGAATTTTCATCCTTATATGCTAGTAGTTTTGATTTTATCATACTGATTTCGGTATGGGGATGTCAATACTCATTATTTAATAACAAGTTCATAATTAAAATATTAGTAATTGTAGATAAATAATAGCATTGTATTTATTTATATAGTCCCAAGTTCATTTGATAAAAGTTAAAGTTACATTTCGTAAGAATATAATTTACGATGCTCATGTTTCAGGTAATTTTACTGATAATAATGAGTTACTTTATAATGATTATTCATTTTTGTATCAACCTTCCAGAACCATAAATACAAATTACTCTTTAGTATTATATATTTCAATTTTTATAATTTTATACCCACCCATTATGTAAATTATGAAAATATTATAACATTGTTCATATAGATGGATGAACCAGACCAAATAAGAAAATGTTACATAAATGAATGAGAAAGAGTATAAAGTTATATTATAATTATATCATTTTTATAGGAGTATAAAAATATTAATAAAATATCATTAGGTTAGTGAATAATTTTTGAGAATAATGTATATGGGAAGTTAGTTAAAAAAGATAGATAATTACTTGATACCTACTTTGATGAATTCAACACTTCTCAAAATGGGTGCCTTTATAATGAAGGATTTGGGCCTCAATCCTTGAAATAGAGGCTACCCAAAAAGATAGAGTGATTTAGGAGAGGGAATATGGGTATGTATTCACAAGGAATCTAAATAAAAATTGCGGTTTGAAGTGGGTAGAGGAGTCCTTTTATAAGTGAGTTTGGGTGGCATTTTTATCAATACTCATTCCCCAATGTATATGGAATGACATTTTACATGAAAAAGTAGATCCAATGTGGAAAAATAATGGAGATTATTCATTCATACCCTCATAAAAACAATTTAGATATAAGTCTAGTCATATTTTTTCTTTTACCCCTTAATTTAACCATTCAATATCATTTTACCTTTAACATGGTAATATATTTTCTCCCTCACTAACTTATTTTTTTACCCAAAAATAAAACAGACCTTACTTCCTAATTTTAACATGATAATTCCAAATATAAATTCCATTTTATTATATTAAATTTCTAAAATTGATAAAAATTAATTTCAATATAATAATTCATAAAGCATAAAAAACAATTCTTATAAATTTTAAACATTAAATGATTTCATTTTTATTTATAACCAATTAATAATCATTACATTAATGTTAATTAATTATAAATATATATATAAATAATAAATTTCATTAAATTTTATACTCAAAATATGAAATATTTATCTTTAAATAAAAACACACAATATATAATAAAATAATTTTTTGGAACAAAACATAATTATTTAACCGTGAATCATTATTTTTTTATTCCTTATAAGTATTTAATTATTTATTGGATGTTATTTACATATTTTACCAATCATTCCTTGAAATTTTTCTATCTATTTCATTAAAATGATTCTCTAAAAGTAATAAGTTTAGCGAAAAATGCATTATGTATAAAAAACTTTATTTAATATAATCGATATTTAAAAAACAATATTATCCTTTTATTCCAAAATTATATATTTTATGATAAGTAAATGTAAAATATATTATTTTTGACAAATTAGTTACTTAAAATTATAAAATATTCAATATACCCATTGGATACTTATATACACAACGTCCATATATCGAATAACCATATATCCAATAACCATATAATGTCCATATTTACTTTTTACTCTCTTATATATAACCCACACACTTCTCTAAAATTCATGCAAACCCATTGCCTATTTATCTTTTAAAATATCTATTTTTTTAATTCTTTTTATTTTTATATAATTTTAATTGGTAGTATGATATTCAAGGCAAACCATTGGGATAAAAATTGCATGTCCATGGTATTTTTATTTACTTATGGTTTTATTTCTCTTGTAATTTTCATAATGATGTTTCATATTTCTTTCTCATAATGTATTAATGTTTTTCATGTATTATATTATTTTATCTTAATAAAATATATAAAATTTATTTTTTTTAGTTTAGTATTACATTTGAAACAAGTTATTCAACATAATCATGGGACAAAAATATGGGTTGTTACATTTTAAACCCTTAAAAATTTTCTTTTGAAATTTCATTACACATATAAAAACAGATGAATGTACCTTTCCTCATTACATCTTATGGTTTCTATGCTACTTCCTCAAACTTATGAATCCTCTAGATAACTTTAATAAGTGATTGGTGTTATTTTGTAGTACTTTATCTCTATGATCCAAGATCTCCACAAAATGTTCCTCATATGATTGATCATGTTCCAATTGTATAACCTAGAGTTATGTACAAGCGAGGAACCAAGTATGTACTTCTTAAATAATTATAGGTGGAATACATTAGGAACTTATGAGAGGTTTTATGGAAGTGTAATGGGATAACCTACCATCACTACATGATCAAGAATATCAAAGGGACCAATGTATCTAGGGATTAGCTTCCTCATTTTCCTAAATCTCATAACCCTCTTCTATGGTGACATTCTAGGAAATACCTTGTATCCAAAATTAAACTCAAAATCTACCTGATTATTATCAACATATCTCTTCTACCAACTTTGCATTACTTTGATATTTTATTTAATTGTTTGAATCTTCTTTGAATTTTTTGAGCAATATCTAGTATTAATAGATTTTTCTCACCAACATCATCCCAATATGTTGGAGTCTTTTCATCTATTCCCATAGATAGCCTCATATGGTTCAATTTGAATGCTACAATGGAAACCATTTTTGTATAATAACCCCACTAGAGGAAGATATTGATCCAAAAATCCTTTTAAATCCATTGAAAATTATCTCAACATATCTTTCAAATTTTGAATATTCCTCTCAGATTGGCCATTAGTTTGAGGTTGATAAGAATTTCTTAAACTCAGCTCCATATTCAATGCATATTGAATAATTATCTAGAACTTTGAGGTAAACCTCAAATATAGATCATATATAATTGAAAGTGGTACTATATATTTTCTTACAAGTTCCTTTATGCATATTTTATAAATTTTACTAAGAAAAAAATCTTCTCAAATAATAATGAAATGTTCTGACTTCATAAAGGGATCACTCACAACCCAAATGAAACTATAGTTGTTCTATGTCCTGAGAAGTCCTATGATGAAATCAATGGTTATGTTCTCCCATTTTTATATAGGTATGGGTAATGATATTATAACCCCCTTAAACTTCCATCATTTTTCATTTACTATCTAGTAGTCCAAACATTGGTATATGTTCTCCAAAATATCCTTCTTCATATTTTCCGATGAAAAATGTACCTTGGGATATCTATAAATAATTTTTTTACTTTTAGGATGGATATATAATGATAATCTATGTGCATAATCCATTATTGCTTTCAATTATGGAATTTAATGGACACATGTTTGGTTCCTAAATCTTTTAATTCCATCATTATCAAAATTTAACTTCATAATATTCCCTACATTCTTTTATAGCACCATATCATCCTTCTATGACTCTTTGATCTTCACATAGATGGATCATTGATAAGTAACTTGGGTAAGAAAATATTTATCACCTTCTATTATGATTTCTATGTATATCCTTTGAAAATACATGATTATTGGGTCTCTTTGAATCCTCACCATAGGTAAGATAATATGATCCTTCCTGCCCAGAACATTATCTACTTTGTTTACTTCCCCATAGTGGTAATGTATTAAGTAATCATAGTACTTGATTAACTCTAACCATCTCCTTTGGTGCATGTTCAACTCATTGTTTGTGAATATATACTTTAATATCTTGTGATTAGTATATATATCATAATTTTATCCATAGAGATAATTCTTCTATATTTTTAATTAAAATATTATAATTCCTTTCTCTAAATCACATGTTGAGTAATTTTACTAATGGTTATTTAATTGATGTGATGAATAAGTTGCCAAATTTTCATTTTTCATAAGGACACACCCATAATCACTTATTTTATGTATCACCATATATCACAAAGCATTATTCAATATAGGGTAGTGTGAGTACAGGTGTAGTGACCAAAATTCACTTAATATCATTGAAACTGGTTTCACATTCATCCATCCTTAGAAACTTTAGGCCCTTCCATGTAAACTTGGTTAGTGGATTTGAAAATAGTGATAAAAATCTCACAAATCATCGATAATATCCATCCAAACCAAGGAAACTATTGATCACTATTACATATGTTTCTCTAGGATATTCTTCAATAACCTATATCTTTTAAGGATCAATATAAATACCTTCTCTTGTGATTTTATGAGCCAAACATGATCAATTTTTACAACTAAAATTTAAAATAAATGAATTTATAATATATTTCATCCTTTCATAAGTTCTTCAACACAATCCTTATATTTTCTTAATGTTATTACTTTATCTTGGAATATATATAATAATATCATCTATAAAGACTACCATAAATTTATTGAGGTAATATCTAAAGACTATTCATAAAATCCATGAAGATAGTGGGGGTATTTGTAAGTCGAAAAGTCATCTCTATGAATTCATAGTGTCCATGACTTGTAAAAAAAATCCTATATTAGGTATACCATCCCATTTAAACCTTAATTGATGATATCTATATTGATGATACACCTTAAAGAAGTAGTGATACCCTTTAAATTGATCAAAAAATTCATCAATATTAGATATAGGATACTTGTTGTTAATCATGATCTTGTTACGCTCATGATAGCCAATGAAAACACAAATTGATCCATCATTATTCTTAATAAATAGGGCTAGTTCACCCCTTGGTGAAGCAATTGGGTATACAAAACCGTTATCTATATTCTCTTGCAGTTTCTTCTTTAATTCCTATAATTATATAGGGACCATTCTATAAGGAGTTTTTGATATTCTCATAGAACCATGTGAGAGTTCAATTGAAAACTCAACCTTATGATCTAAAACAAGACAAGTAAACTCTTCAGTAAATATGCTGTCATATTCCTATTCAATTGTAATATGATAAATATTGAGCTTCCCCACAACCATTTGAGAAAAATAAACCTCATTATTATGTATCAAGACCAATATGCGGGAAGGGGTTTCCATAAGGAGTTTATTGTCAAACTTGCAATGGTAGATGATCATGAGTTGATTTGGGATATGAAATTTTATTTTCCTATCTTAGAAATTGATATAGGATCTATTTAGAGAGATACAATACATACCTAAAATCATATAAAATTTGACTAAAGGGAGAATAACAAGACTTGTAGGAAACACATACCTATAAACCTCAATCAATAAAGAGTTGTAAAATTGGGATGAAATCATCGTACCACTAGGTTTTTTCCCTGATAATTAAATATATAATTAATTGTGTGGTAATTCAATGATTTTACCAAACTTTAAAATTTTTAAGGATTTGGTAGAATAATAATCAAATAAAAAATTATAATTTATTAAATGAATAATAAGAATACCTCTGTCCATTTGATTCTGGAGCAAATAACCTACTAAACAAAAATAATTAATGCGAGTATTAAACAATAATAACCATAGTAATAAATAAAATAATAGTTAAAATCAATTGTATGATATCCTAACCTATGACACCTTCATTACAAGTTACAATACTTCAAGTCCAACCTATACCACTTTTGGTATAAGCTAGGTTGATTTAAGTTCCATCCTTATATTCTTTTTAACGTAATCCCCAAAACTAACTAAAGCCCACTCTAATACCAAATGAGATGAACCAAGAATAAATTCCTACATATGATGTCATTTCAATGATTTTACATACTCAAAATAAATCACAACCTCAAAACCTACATGTTTATTACCTTTGGAGATTAGATATATAACCAACTTATTTTACAAAAATTATTCAATATCTCCCACAAATATCATCCACACATGATACAATTTTAAATACATAAAACATAATACTCTTCTTCATTACCTAGGGAATGGAAAAAAATAAAAGTGTGAGCTTAGACACTCATTAAGGATAAACAAATAATGTATATAAATCAATTCAACATAGGTGAACATAAAGAAGATCATATGTGACTATAAGATAAATATGTGTGTATAAGAACATAACCACAAAATAATACACAAAGGAGTAATAACCAAGGATCATAACATTAATTATAACATAAATATGATGCATAAAATTGGTATGTTGAATAATATAGAAATGTGGCATATAAATAAGCTTAATAAATCATATATAATGTCAAGGATCACTTCAGAGACCACCATCACATAGTGGACACAGATATATCATAATATAGTGGACTAGGATAACATCTCATTCCCCATAATATAAAATATCATAAAATATAAAGCCTTAATTATGAAACCAATAATGTATTTTTAGGTAAAAAATTTACCAGTTATTAATTCTTACCTAGATTTCTCTATTTCATCATTTTCTGGTAATTTTTGGAATTTTAGGTAAGATATAATTATGGGATTCAGTAAGTCAGGACATTAGCAAGGGAGGTCAAATTATAACCCCACCTAGATAGTGTGGGTTTTTTTTCTAGAAGGTGAGTTCCTTAATGATGGAGGAAGGTAACACTGTGACATGACCCTAGCGTTAGAGGTTTTTATCTAAATGAGGCATTGCTACATGAAGGGGGAAGGTCATGCCATGACTTGAACCTAGTAATAGAGGTATTTTTTGAGAGCTTCATCATATATTGAGTTGGGTAGGCCACACCATGACATGATCCAGGTAGAAAATTAAATTTTTCATTGAGGTTCACCATGCCACAATGATGAAAGGTTGAACCGTGACCTAGTCTGTTCGGACATAAAAACACAAAATTTACTCTTTTCTCCTTACACAATTTTAACCTCTCCCCCTAATTTTCCCTCTCATTCACATGAACAAGGTCTAACAGCCATATATATCCCCCTTATTCTTTCTCCCTTAATGATTCTCCTTGAGTTTTTTTTGTGTGGAAATATTGAAGGTAAACATCGATTTTTATTGGATCTCTTATTCCGTCTCATTTTATTCTTCTATTCTCCCACTTACTTCAAGTACTTTTGACCTAGATGAATATGGTAGCCAAATTTATGGATATATATGGTTTTTCAATTTAATTTATTGTATTTTTAGGATTGCGAGGATCCATTCCTTATATATTTAGTGTTATTTTACAAATGTGATGATGTTACATTGAATTTAGGGTTAGTGTCTCTACATATTGGATATTTCCTTTGGTTTTACTTTAGTTATTGAATTTAATTTGGTATTATTTGTTAAATTATATCCAAAATTAACTAATGGGGACTAATTTATGTTTATTACTTATTTTATTTATTTTCTATTGCTCAATGTGAGGTTTTAAATGTATTTCAAGTGGTTCTTATTTAAAAACCATTTTTTCACATTCGGTGTTTGATAAAATGTTTTAAAGAATGTTTTAATTCCAAATGGTTATTAAAAAGAAACTTTTAAAGTGTATTGATTTATAAATGATTTTTCCTTGATTTTTGATCCTTAGTTTTATATAAAGGATTTTTTATTATTTGGTTGATTAGGTTTCCCAAGGAAAACCATGGGTATGTGTTGGGTAAACATGATGGGTGTTTCTCTAGATTAGTTATTGTACTGGATAGGGGTCTTTGATAGTGGGACTGATAGATCCACTGAGATTTTATTTTTTTCGTTCAAGTAGGGAAACTAGTGTTCCATAAAGAACTTCTTAGTTACCATCATCTATTTTACCAGAGGTTAGAGCCTATGTTGTATGTTATTTTCATTGTGGAAATGTTTTATTGATTTATATTACACATATTTATTTGGGTATTATTTTTATGATTATACATTATATCTATTGGTTTCATTCTTTACTTAACTTGTCCACATTTATTTTTGGAACTTATCTTGGTTTTATAAAACCAAAGGATTTTAAAAATGATTTCCAATTAATTTTTATGAAAAATGGAATTTTAAATTAGAACTAAGGGTTTTAAAAAAGAAATATATTATGAATATTTATAGTGGTGTTCTATAGGTATTTTTCCTTACACTCTTCATACGTCGTTGGAATATGAAGACTTGGTTGTGACTAATTTAGGTAAAAGGAAAGGATCTATATATTATAGTGGTTCTACATGGTTCCTTTGTCATTCTTCATATTATATGATTGGTGGTGATTGAAATTCACAATGAGGTGGATCATGTGGAGCATCTGGGGATTTTATATCACTGCTTTATTTTTTTGTTTATATATCATCCATGTCATCCATGAAACTCTTTTGATTATTATATATATATATATATATGATGCTATACTCACTTATCTTGGTTATAAAGTGATGTTTCTTATTTTTATGCTGTGTTATACTCTGTTTGAATGGTTTTTATTATTGGGATATGATTTTATGGATATCTAAGGTGTAGATACACCGTGATGAATTTTTGTGTGAAGAAATTTTTTTGATTATTAGATTACAAGGATGAAAAATTTCCCATTTGATTAGTTTTGATACCTTAGTGCTTATCCTGAGCCTGTGGTGGTTTCAGTAATTCACTCATATCCTTGAAATGAGCTAGCTTGGGTCAACCTAAGTTAGTTTTTTATATTACCAAATTTATTTATGGGCTATATAATTTTATATCTACCCATTAAATAATGATAAACCACATATATATGTTCCACATGATCATAAAAACATTCAAAAATTAATCATAATTAAATTATCCCATGTGAATTAATTGGTATTCATAAAAATACATGGAAGTGAGAAAAAATAATATAGATAAAGAAATTTTATGATTCCATTAAGGTAAATCCCAAGTGAAACATAATAAACATTAAATGATATTTAAATAGATGAAAAATACTTTATATGAATCTTAGAAAAGCATTTAGAAAATAAAAAAAATATCCTTTTCATTTTGATAATTTTTTTGTAATGAAATAATTTATAAATAAATGGTTTAAAAAATAATAATTATGGGAATAAAATTTACTTTTAAGAATCATGAATACTAGGAATGTAATCTTTATAATGAAAATCAAATAAAATAGTGAGAGAAAACTAATGAGTGGGAAATATAAAATAGGATAGATAAAAATATTCCTCTCACACATTTTAAATAATTTATAATCATTATAAATACACATTAAGATATAATAGAAATATATTTAAGGACATCCATTAAATAATATAAATAATATGGATGTGTATGATAATGATTTCCATCTGAAAATATTTAATAAAGTCAATTTCACTTACAAAAATAATTTTTGGTTAATTATGAATCAAAGAGAGGGGAAATTTAAGAAGACATATAAATAACTGAAATAAAAAAATTATATTTTTTTATTTAAATTTAAAATTTACACATATTATACCAATGGTAGTTTAGGTCTTGATAATCTTAATTAAGAAGAAAGATCGAGAGAGGAACCCTTACCATTACTCCTGACATCAATGAAAGTACTCTAACATCATGTATAATAAACATATAAAACTTAATAACTTATTTTCGAACCTTATTCATATATATTAATATTTATACTATTTAATTATACTCAATAATTAAATATAAACTAGTTAGATATAGCATATATTCATCATCAGGTGTTAGTAGTTTTGATTGTATCATACTATTTTCATTATGGAGATATTGATCCTCATTATTTAATAAAAATTTCATCATTACAAGATTATTTAATATAGAGAAATAATTATATTTTAATTATTTATACTATTAAACATTAATTTAAAGAAATATACATGTATAATTTTTAATAATGGAACTTTGGAATTGTATGTTTTTGGTAACTTTACTGATAAAAAATATTTAATTTATAATGATAATTTATTTTGGTATCACCATTTAATAACCAAAATCCTAAAATAAATTTCTATTTAATATGATATATTACCATAATTTATGCTTTTATACTTATCCATGATCAAAATTTTGATGATAGTATAGCATCATTCTATAGCTGGAAGGTGGTCCTCAGTTGTGCGGATTTGATGGCGACAACATTTACATGGATTGGAGATTCCTTTTATTGTTTTGCGTGGGCACTAGGGTTTTTTAGGTTTATAACTTTTATGTTTGGTGGCATTTAATATTCCTATTTTTTGTGATGTGGGAATAACTTCTAGAGGCTGGATTTGGTGACTTGGTTTGCAAGGAGGGTGACCTCTGGATTTGGGATCAACCGTGACATCAGGGTTTGCAAAGGTAGGCTGTCAATAGTCGACATGATTCAGGCAGTTGCAGGATGGTCATGACTGTTTTGTAGCGATGTTTTGGGGCTCTCGACCATTTTTTAGCTATTATATTTGCGAGTTTATGGGCCATGATGTGTGTTTTATTCTTGTATTTACTTTTTAATAAAAATTTACGGGGTCATGGATTTGGGTTACCAAATCCATGATCATATATATTTCATATAGAATCATTCTTATAGGAGGTTGAACCAACCAAAACAAAAACATAAAATACTAATGAATAAGTAAGAGTATAGAGTTATATTATAATAATACAAATTTTATAAGAGCATAATATTGTTAATTGAACATCATTAGACCGATGAATGATATTTTAGAAGAGTTTATATGAGAAGGTAATTAAAAAAGATAGAAAAGTACTTGATACCTACTTTGATGAATTCTCCCCTTCTTGAAACGAGTTCCTTAGTAATGAATGATTTAGGAAAACTTTTTTGGAACTATAGGATACCCAAAATTAGAGAGTAATTTCAGAGAGATAATTTGGGCAGTTATTGAAGAGTAAACTTAAGGAAAAGTGTGGTTTGAATTAGGTAATAGAGGGTTCCTTTTATATGTGAGTTTGCGTGGAATTTACTCAAATACCCATTCCTTAATGTGTAAGGAATGTAATTTAACATGGAAAGTGGATAAAAAGTAGAAAATAATAGATATGGTTCATTAATCCCATCATAAATATAATTTATAGATAAATTTATAGATATTTTGGTATTTTACCCCTCAATTTGACCATTGCACCTCATTTTAGCCTTTCTATGATAACTCATTTTTTTTACTTCAGTAACTTAATTTTTTTCCAAAAAATAAAATTGACCTTATTTAATAATTTCAAAAATATTACTACAAATATAAAATCTATTTTATTAGATTCAATTCCCAGAAATTATATAAATTAATTTTAAAATAAGAATGTGTAATGCATATAATTTTTTTAGAAAAGTATCTTTTTAAAAATTAAATGATTTTATTCATATTTATAACCAATTAATAATCATTAATTTAATATTTATTAATTTTTTATATATAAACAATATTTTTTGTTAAATTTTATACACAATACATGAGAAATTTAGCCTTTAAATAAAAACATACAATATGTAATAAAAAAATTCATTTAAACAAAACATATTTCTTTAACCACGAATCATAATTTTTTTATTCATTATAACTCCATATTTATATAGTGTATGTTATTTAATTATTTTAGCAATCAAACCTTGATTTTTTTTCAATCTATTTTATAAAAATGATTCTTTAAAAGTATTAAATTTAATTTAAAAATTATTATGTACATAAAATAATTTCTTTAAAATAATAGATATTTTTATAAATGAATTAGTATCTTTTTATTTTATTATAAAATTATTAATTTCATGTTAATTAATTTAAAATATATTATTTATAATACATTAGTCACTTCTAGTTATAAAATATTGAATATAATTATTAGATACATGTATATCCAATGACTGTTTATCCAACAGTCATGTAACAGTCATATCTACCTTTTTCACTCCTATATATAACCTCACTTATTATTCTAGAATTCATTAATAACCTTTCTATATTTATATCCCAAAATATATATTATTTTTCTAATTATTTTCCTTATTTCTATAGTTTTACTACGTAGTATGATCTTTAAGGTAAACCATGAGGATAAAGATTTCATGTTTATGGTATTTTTTATTTACTCATGGTTTTATTCATCTTGTAATATTCATAATGTTGTTTTATATTTATTTATAATAATGTGTTAGTATCTATCATGTATTTTAAAATTTTATCTTAATAAAATATAACATTAATTCATTTTATTTCCACGTGTAAGAAGTTATTCAACATATTCATAGAATAAAAATGTAGGATGTTACATTTATAATCCAATAAAAAATTCACACTTAGATTCTCCATATTTCAACTATTTAAGATAATTTCATGCATGATGTTAGACCTTTATAAATTTATATACATTATACTTCAAATCATATATATGTATAGAGTAAGACTAATTTTCTAAAATCTATCACCTTTATTCAATATTATATTATAATTTTTTTGATGTGAAAGTTGAATTGAAACACTTCATTCTCAATTTGGTTATAACTTGTGTAAAAATTGAATTTCTATCATTAATTATCAATTTTTTTAACACTTTTAAATTTTTTTTTATATATTTATAGAAATTTAATGCTAATTTTCTAATTTATCATCTCACAATTAATAATTTTATTTCCTTTAAATACCCAATCATAAACTCGTGATTATTAATATAAATACATCGATATGTATGAACACATTATAATTTTTTCCATTAATTAATATTTTTGTGAATATTAGGTGTTAATGATGACATTTACTAAAATTTTAACCTATAAAATAGACATTAATACAACTATACCTAAATTTTGAAACTTGTAGTAGTTAAACATCAATCTTTCTAATTTGTGCACTTTAACTTCATTTCCATACTTTAAATGACTAGAAGTTTGTTCAATTAAAACATGTTATTCTTATTTTTTATGATCTAATCCCTCATTTAGGACTCATCCTGAGTGAACAATAAGATCAAGAGTGACCACCATACCTCACTTCCAATATTCCATGGGGCGATGACTATCCCCATGGGTATTAAACAAAAAATATAGAAAGAATTACACATTTTATGTATAATAAACAACACATATAAAAATAGTGATCTAAAATATTAAAATAAAATTCCACATAGATGAATAATACATGTATGTGTATGTTAAAGACTAAGCCAGATCACCAACCTAATTAGTTTTGGAGGGAAAACACTTATCTAAACGAAGCAAAAAAAAAAAAACAAAAACCTAAAAAATTCATATTCGTTACATAAATATTAGAATGAATAAAAACAATAAATAATGATTTACCTTACACCTTGATAATATGTCCAATGAAATAATCACACAAGTTTTATCAAAATCATAGAGAAGCAACTGAAGGAATCCTTCCTCTAAGTTATCCACAGATCTCATGAATCACCCAATGCTTGAGAAGAATCTCCCACCTTAACATGATTTTATAAAATCTTATTCAATGGTAGAAGATAATGAGATCTAAAAAAATATTTTTATTGGATATTTTCTAAATAAATAATCACTTAAAAATACACAAACTAATATCCTCTTTATATATACCTTCCAAGGACACTCCAAACAACTTTCCATTTATGGAGATATATTTCAAAAACATCTCATGAGTTACTTAATTTATAACTGATGACTCCTCCACTGATTATTAAACATTCAACATTTAAACAATAATTTTGGATGTTTAAAATCCCCAGATTCATCATCATATGATGTATAACCGAGTATGATATCCGTTGGAGTTAAATTGAATCATGTATTGTGTGTTATCACATGACTATATTGAACATGCATATCACCATGGCATAATGACTCTCATTATGTCATGGTAGATTCCAGTATACACCAAGACTTGGTTTAGGCCACCATTCTGTGGTTATATCCTTAAAATAATATTTTAACATTCTCCTAATTTCAATAAAGACTCATTAAATTATGACACTTTCACCTTACACTACATCTTATTTAAAAACTTGTGAAACTATATCCAAAAATTCTTTTGGAAATTTCCTCATTTGTATATTTCTAAAAATAATTTTAGATATTTAAAAAATTAATTTTGGAAAATATATCATTCTTTTTTTACTCTATGTTACATTATATGAAACAATATATGAAAACACATCTAGATATTATTTTAGACATCCTCAAAAAAACTTTTGGAATAACTATAAAAGTTTTATAAACTTGATCATTATTTTCACATGTTTCTGATGAATTCAATTCCACCTTTTTTACCATGAACCCACTTAATAAAGGTATTTGGTTGGTAAGATTAGTTAATAATACTTTTAATTTCATGTTGAAATTGAGAGGATGAGAGATCAACTCATCCCATGAAGCATCATATTGTCTAGTTTAATAATATATTATAGATTTAAGACATGTTCTATAAATCCTTCCCAATAAAACTATTTATTACCCATTTCATGAGATAAATCTATCAATACCATTCATCTCTGGATAATTATATATTTATGAGAGGTTCTACATCTTTTCTTTCACTATTTGATTAATTAATTCATACATTAAAGTCATATATTTTGGAACTTTGGAATTTATCACTCTTTAGGAAGGTGGTTGGTGTTAGGGATTTAGGATTGAGCCCTTGAAAAATGATTCTTAAACATCCCCATGAAGGGAACTAGAACCATCATAGTTCAATTCCATTTAAGAAGTCACATCACACCTTTTAAGGTTTCATGGAAAGAACCATAGTAGTGCCTTTTAATTTTGAAAATCCAGGTCAAATGAAGTTCCTTTTAATGTTATGTGTCTAAAACTAATGAAGTTATTTTTTAAGAACATTCATCCAAGACCATTATGTATTGTATTTCATGGTTTTATGATTGTGACTTATTTTGAGTAGTTTAGATTCATATAGAATAGTCTACTAGGTGAAAGATACCTAATAATGGTTTGGTGTGGGAATCACACCAAATAATACCTTTTTGGTTTAACTTGATATATGAATAAGTATGAGTTATTTTTTATGGGAACCAAGGATAGAATCAAGAATTAAAGATTTTTTGGAAATCCGGAGGATTATCTTGATTTAAGACATTCTAGGAAACTAAGAGGGGGTATATAGACCCAAGGATGAGAAACCAAGAGGAGGATCTTGAATCAAGGAATTTGAGGTAACCTAGAGGAGGATATATACTCAAAAAATTTTGAGAAACCAAAATAAGGGTCATAACTCAAGGAATTTTGGGATACTAAGAGGAGGATCTCGACTTAAGGAATTTTCAGGAACAAAGAGGAGTATCTTGAATTAAGGTGTTTTTGGGAAACTAAAAAGGCATCTCACCCTAATGAGTTTTAGAAAACCAAGTATAGAATCTAAAATCAATGAATTTTAGGGAATCCTAGAGGATAATATTAACTCAAGGTGTTTTAGGGAATCTTAGAGAAGAATATTGACTCAAGGAATTTGGTTGGAGTTAATGCTTGATCTACCTATATAAGAAATATTTTATTAAATGGATTAACCACTACCAAATCTTATGTGAAGGCAGCCTTTCACAAAGGGGGAACATGTGTAAAAAGATACTATAATATCATAAAATATTTGGTTCATGTAAAATATTTTTTTTGGAAAAAGGATAATTTGATACCCCTAACAAGGATATTTTGTGAAGTAGTTCACCCTAGTTAAAATATTATATAAAGATAGACCATCATAAAGAGGTAAACCCACAATTTTAAAAGCAATATATTCACATAAGATTTAGATTTTATGTGAATTAAGGAGGTCAACTAAATATATGAGGTTTAAGGATTAAAATAATTTTAAGTTTATATGGTGGTAAACTATCTATGAATGTTTTATACAAGACCATTCAAAAAGGGTTTTATGTGGACAGTACCACAAATCCTTTATACGAAGGATATGTGGTTGTTAATTTTTTATATAGTGGGTCCCATCCCTCTTTAGACTTAGATTTGGAGCTTACCTAAGGTAATTATTATTCAATATTTATATAGAAAAGTAATTTATTATAAACAATGAATTTTACCAATATTTAGGCCTCCAAAAATATCATCTTTATCAAAATTAATGATGGGGGTTTATTTATAGTAAAATTTGGAAACTATTTTCACCAAGAATTTCAGTTGCATATGATACTTACGACCACCTAAAAGGACAATTTCATCTTTGTAAATGATGATAAATCCACATGGGATAGACTTGACACATGTAAAACTTCACCAAATATCCACAAATGACTAGGGAACCACATGAATCCAATGAAACTTAAAAGGTTTGGAAATTGTTTTCTAAAAATGATAAATGAGTTATATAAATCCAATGTGATCACAAACGACTACCAAATTCCCACAAACAATAAAGGAGTCATATAAATTCAATGGAGTTGAACAGGATTACAACTTAGTTCCTAAAAATGATAAATGAGCTACATGAATTCTATGTGGTTTCAAAGGATTGAATCTTGGTATCCACAAATGAAAAATGAGTTTCATGAATTCAATGTGGTCACTGTAATAGATTAGTGATCACTAAACACATAAAATTGATTATTTTATAAATCATATCCATTTATATATTTTATTTATAGTTATAAATTTACACTTTATATAAGAATTATTCCTTTTTATATTGGTTGTCAACTCTTTTTCAAAAAGCATTGATTATTTTTTTTGAGCATCATCAAATTCTCTCTATCAGAATTGGATCCATTAGGGAAAAATGGATTGAATTTTAAGGGTGAATGTGTCTTCCACATAAAATTCTTACATATCATATGCAATTTGAATGTTGAAAATCAACCACTTCCACTATATATGAGGAAAAAGGGTCCACATTCATTAATAATTAGACATGAAATAATTTTCTAGAAATTGATCTCTTTCAAAATAAACAAAACTTTTAGACACCATATAAAATTTAACCACATAAGATCCACATTGATCATTTAACAATATTCAACTAAAAAGATTCAGCAAAAAAAATTCTACCATAAAATATTCATGTAGGGTGTATTTATCCATACATAACATATGTGATCCACCCTATACTTATTAAAAACTTTATAATTTTCCATATTTTGTCATGTATTTCTACCATTAATTTTCTCATATACTAGCTCATCCTATAAATTTTATTTTTTTCTTTATTACATGAATGGAACCATGAAAAGATTCTCAATTGTAAACTTCAATGTGGATTTTAATGTATAATATCATTAATTATTCCCAATGTTATCTTGTTCAACCAAATCACATAATGATCTAATAGTTAATAGTGGAAAACTTGAGGATCTAACCATAATAATAGGTATTAACCCTTTATGTATTTAATCCAATAGGTGAAATACACATTCCTCATTTAGGACTATACCAAAACTATCCAAAAATAGTAGATTGCTTAAAATTTAGGCCATGCCTAGGGCACTATGTTATTAATTGGGAATTTTATCAAGGTGGTGGGTGATAGAGTGGGTTACATTCATTAAGACATGAAACCGTCATCGGATGAAAAACCTGTGTGTTTTAGAACCATAAATACATAACTACACATCTATTTATTAGAGTTACACCATATATCATCAATAAGGATGTAACACTAACTAAGATATCTACCCTGGGGATATTTTTAGAATGGATTAGTGGTGTCCTTAGTAGGTTTGTCAGAGTTTCATGAAATTTGAGAGAGAAATCAAAGTCATGGGACTATATTAAATAATATAGATTTCATATTCATTTTACCATTTAAATAATTATATTATCCCCGATCTGATAAATATGTGAAGTCTTGAATCCAAAATTTTCTATATGATGCACATAGAGTTTGGAACTTACCATTGGGACGCACACATGATTAGTAGAACTATAATTTTTTTAGCGATGTATGATTAATTTCTCCATCCCAACTCCACATGGAATAATATGGTGAAAAAATTTCCATTATCAAAGAAAATTTTATATTCCATAAGAGAAATTATAGAGAAGGACCTCCATATGCATATTAACAACCTCTTCACCAACCGATATTGTAATTTTATTAGATTTAATGGTAAAGGACATGAGTTGAGGAGGCCATAGATCTTACCAACCTATAATACATATGGGGACCCAAGAAATTGTTGTATAACATTAGAAAATTAGAGATATAATGATTAGGGAAAGGAGTTATTCCCTAGAGTTAACCTATAACTCGGTCTAGAATATTTTTTACATGTTCATCATTAGTTACCTTCTCCTTTATTGAAAGTTATATAATAGTGTGAGGATCGTAACACTCATGATAGAGGCACAAATAATAAGAGATAAATGAATAGACTTGGATATACCAATATTACCTAAGATATAATATCTATTAAGTCACATAAGAATATAGAATTCTATATTTAGATCTGTTAGTCCTTTTTAGGTATTATGGTGTTGAATTGTAGCTTACTCAAGAAGTTATGAATTTATTAATGACAAAAATATCCCAGATGCTCATTTTAGGCTACATCTTGAAAGAATTTCTAGATTTAAGCTGATCACATTGGGGGAATTAGACATCTATGCAATTATAAATTTTTATAACAAGTTATATTCATGCAATATAGGGCCCAAGATGTCATGATCCCTGATAACATGACCGACACACATGAATAGTGATAATTTGTAATTTCATTAATAGAGGGATTTATAGTAGACAAAATCGATGGTAATAATATCTATTAGGATTATTTAACCGATATATTTTCTTGATAGTTTCATTATATATAGAGGATATGCCCTGCTCCTCCCCATAGTGCCTGAACTGAGTGACGTCCAATGACCACATACCAATTATGGACAATTATTTCTTGGGAGGATATAAACATTGAGGTCATTTTTACACTAAATGATTCTCCCACAATTATATTTTTCAATTACGTGGAAACTAAAATTTGATCATATTCCAATGGTATGCTAAAGGATTTAGTGGTCCATGTTGAAGGACCACCCCTATCTGAGGGTGAGGGGAAGAAAGAGAACCCAATAGTTATGATTCCATGAATTAAGTATAAGAGTACCACACCAAGTAAGATCTTAGTTGGTAAAATTTTTAGGAATAACCAAAGTCAAGTGAACCCATCCACCTATAACATGATAAAATCTCCTCAAGAAACTATTCCTACTAATGCTTAGTTTCTTAGAGCATGGAAATACTGGGATTCTTGGAGAAGAATCTCTTCCATGAAGAAAATTTGAGATAATCTATAGGTAGAGGAGATCCTCTTGATGAATCTTTCCTAGATCAAAAATCCCCTCAATGTCACCTTTAAAGATAAACCTAATGAATTCAAAGCATATATCAGTGAATTTGAGGTTGTAGTTCATATTATCAATGATCGAACCTTATATTTGTTGGAGTTGTTTCCTGAGAAAAAAATTGAATTTTTAATTTTAATTACCATAATATTAATAAATATTTTACCACATAATATTTTTTATTCCTTATAACATTAATGTGATAATATCCTTAATGTATTTTTCACATCAAAAGGTTATAATATTTCCCTTCTATAATGAAAAATTAGAGATTCTATGAAAACATTCTTAAACAATTTCTTATGGTATAAATAAAATCCATTTGATGGGATACATATGATGTTTTACTATCAGGTGTTTGAGAATAATAAGACATTGAAACTTATTCTTATGAAGTTTACACTTGGTGATGTCTAAGAAGGGAGTTCATGAGGATATACCTGAAAAGAGAAATTCCACATGTTATATATGTCATTAGATTTTCCTATCTATGAACATGTGTATTAGTTAATAGACTTGAAATTATTATTAATGTGTATCATAAATCATGTAATTTTATGTATGAATGAAAATTGTGATAAAATATTCTCATAATGAGGTAACATACATTGATTTCATCATAAGTGGTATGAAATTAATTAAATAAGTCAAGAAATGGTTTTTTACCTTTTGAGTTAGTGAAACAAGATATATTTGGTCATTTTATTGAAATATAACTATATGATTAAATCCATTTTCATTGTAGTTCATCAAAAATTTCATTTTGAAAAGTAAAATAATGATAAATCAACTGTATATAGTGATTTTACATGTATGCATCCATTTTGATGAGATATCGATGAACAAAGGGATTATATTACACCATAGAATTAATAAGAAGGTTGTTGTCATTATGAATTTAAATTCCTTATCTATGGGTAATTTAACTCATTTCTTGATGGTGATCTTATAATTTAGGTAAGTTCATCTAATGCCACTGATAAAGAGGATAAAAGGGACACAAACTAAGTGTATTTAGAATCTCATTAAATTCTATCAAATTTAATATTAATAATACATATCATTCTCAATTTTTGGAATAATAATTATTCACGCAAAGTTGATCACATAAATATTCAATCATGAGATATTTGACTTTAGAATATGCAATTTTAATTTTATCCTGTGTTTATTATTCACAAGGTAATAAATAAATAATTATTTATTTATAATTTTAGTGAATAGATTAATATAAATATTTATTTAGTTATGTGAATATTAAAAAAACATATTATTCACAAGTTTAGTGAATATAATATTTAATTATTTATTTAATGAATAATATATATTTGATAAAATATTTTATTATTTGAGGTTCACTAAATTTCATAGAGGATTGATGAGTTTAGTTAATAACCAGATGGAAATGATATTTTTTATTTAATATCATTTAAAAAAATATGAGTTTATTTATTTAAGAAATTAAATTTAAATATTCACTTGTCATGGGATATATTATTATTATTATTATTATTATTTTTGACATGGGATTTTCCATAGATTAAAAATATTGACAAGTGCTTGTGTGAAATTATCAATTGTTCTAACCCTAAGTATAAAATCTCTATTATATCATTTTAGAGATAAGATAATTGTTGTTCACAATGATAATATCTCTAGAATTATCTCAATCCATAGATAGATTCACCCTCCACCCTCCCTCTTAGGAATACATGGAGAAAAAATCAATAATGAATGATTTAAAAGACTTGTCTCTACCATGCTAGCACCTAGAGATTCAAAGTATTTTTCCATAGATTCATAGACTACATATGGATACACCTAGATGAATCCCCACTTGGATTATCTACTGCAATGATGACATGATTATAGCTTTAATGATAATTTATTGAAAATGATTATCACACTCGAGGTAATTATTATTTTAAATTAATTATAAATTATATGGGAAATCCCATCTAAAAGATTATAGGGATATATTTATCATTTTATTTTGATTTATCTATATAAATTAATGAAAAACCAATATTTGGAACCTACCTAATGATTTTTTTGTTCCCTAAAACCTTCAAGTAGCACCAGAGTGGTTACATTGTAATTTATAATTATTTATAATTTATTTGTTCAACTTTCTATGTTTTTTTATCAGTTTTCATTTCCAAAATTTCATTCTTAATCCAATAGTCAATATAACATGTTTATTTGAATTTATATGGCTAGGAACAAGTCATGATATTCAAATAATACTCAATGATCCCATCCATAGGCTCCAAGGTTTCTAGATACATGACATGGATATATGGAATGTAATTGTAAATTACCCATTGTGTGCATGTGGTCAAATCTCACATGGTGTGAGTCATGTATGTTTTGGATCATTATGTGATTCAGTAAATGATATCATTAAATCCTATTTATTGTCTACTATCATGACACACAATTTTATAGGTATTAATCAACATATAGATGGTGTATATAATTCCCTAGGTTTTTAGGCAGTATAATCTTTTTTACAAACCATATATTTATAGTCCTAAACTATTTTTTTTTCTATTCATTTAAAAGAATTAAAATTGATTAAGAAATAAGTCATGTGAGATATGAATTAAACTAATAACACTTTATTAAGTCATATACGGAATGTTACAACAAAAGAAAATAAAACTAAGTATTTCACACCATGGACTAGTAATTACCATTGATAAAATACAACAATTAAAAGTACATAAATCAATATGGGAAAATAAATAGAAAATAATTGTTATCTTAGACTATCACCCCCTTGTTTTAATGATCCCCAATCACATTTATAATATTATTAATTAATTTTATATTCTATGGTAGTAAATGGTTTTATAGTCAAAATGCTAAATTTTTTCCAAGATTGGAAATGACTAAACCTTATAAATAATTGATCGTAGAGAAAATATGATAATGGATTTGGGAATCTGCAATAATATCTTCTCAACCGCGGTAATACTCAAGTGATCAAAAATTTTATCATCTGCGATAAAGGAAAAAAATGACCATAGGAAAAATCTAATGGCAGTACGTTGTATTAAGTGACTATCATGATCATGTAACAAAGGCATGGATATAACAAAAGAACAAGTGACTGACCATAATAATAGTGGATCAACCGCATATGTGAATCTATTACATAGATAAATCACCTATATAAATTGGCTCGTAGATCAATTTCCTACATGAAATGACTATATAGATAAATAACCTACATGAATAGGCTATATAGATCAATTGTATATGTAAATCAGCTACATGGTAGAATTATTATCTGTGTATCAATCACCTACGTGATTTACTTATGTGGTCAATTCACTTTTATAGAGGAAAAAACTTATGTGAATATCACTTACATTATATTTATATTGGTTAAAGAGACTCTGGAATACTGACGTGACATATCTAATGTGACTTTTACTATGGATTCTAAAATGGAAAAATTTAAATCGACTATCTCTAAAAGCAATCATTATTTTATTATATCTTTAGTATTATTAATCCAACCACTTTCTATAAAGATTTTAATTCTTGTTAGAATCATTAAATGGCTATTGATTCACTTATAAAATATATGGATCTTTATAATTTTCTCTCAATGACTATTTTTAAGAGAAATAATTTAAAAGATCAAAGACACATTCAAAAAAGATAGAGATAAAAAAGTACAGAGATATACTCATGAAAATAGAGTAATAAAGAACATACTATATTTTTAAGTGTCTAGGAAATTATATTCTCAATTTTTTTTTTAAATTGATAGATAAATTTATAACATCATAAAATATCTTTCAAAATCATGATACGATAACAAGAAGATAAGATCTACCTACATAATAATAGAGAAACATACCCTGCTACATTGATTTCTTATTCTTATCTTACTATATTTTAATTACTTTTGAGTTTTCTATGTTCTTTTCTTTTTAAATATTAAGCACCAGCTCCTATGATGAACTAGAGAGTGAAATGAACCCTATCTTATTTCTTTTACAATATTCCCATGTAGATCAGTGGAATAGGCTTCTTCACATATACTACCTACGTGCAATTGTTTTATTTAATTTCTCCCATGTATAACTGTGGAAGAGGATTTGTGTCTAGACAACCTTTTTAAGACATTGATTGTAAAATCTGATCCAAGTTTTGAATTAGTTTATTTAATAATAAAATTCTTGGAATTCAGTGGTTTTTAAGTGGAGGGGATTAAATCTTGACATGATACTGAACCCCTTGTTTAAAATTACTATGTGCTTTACCTGTTTTATTTTATTTTTTTTAAAATAAACCAGTTTCTATTTTATAATTTATTAAAATAAACATTACTATGAGTGTTGACTTAAATTAGTGTTTTATATACTATATTTTATATGATTATATTAGTTTAAAAAGTTAAAGTATTTTAAATTGTATTTTAACTGAGCTGTGATCAATATTTTTATAATATTTTAAAAAGATCAAATTATATAAATCTTTTTTTAACTGGGATATTTTATAAAATTGGGGGATTTAAGTTTTTAATTTTTTTTTATTGTAAAATCAATTCACCCTTCCTGAGCTGTCCACCAGGATCAACATTTGGTATTAGAGCATGAAAAAACTACATTTTTCTGTGATTTATTTTTACCTAAAGATATTAAGTTTATATTTTATCTAAATTTAATTCTTTATAGATAATCATAAAAAATAATGAATAACCGCTAACCAACCTCCTTATTTTAATAGAACAGACTATTATTAGTGAAAAATCATGATTAAAATTCATTTATAACGTATGGTATTTGATATCTGAATTGTTATTGAAGATAAATATGAAAAACTCAAAGATTCTAGAACTAATTGGAGTGATGAAACTATGGCGTCATATGATTATAATTATAAATATATGAATTATTTATACTGTGCACTATGCGAGGATAAATTCAATAGAATATTTTCCTATGCTACTTCTTTTAATATTTGAGATACTCTTGATGTATCTCATGAAGGAACTTCTAATGTTAAGAAAATGCATTTAAATAATTATACTATTAAATATGATACTTTAAAGATTAATTTGGATGAATCGATTTTTGACTTGTACCTTAGGTTTAATGAAATAGTTATCATGAAGAATACATTAGGAAAATAGATTATTTTCAAGGATCAAGTGATACATTTGATGAGATTCCTTTTGAAAATATTAATAGAAACATCCATGTCTATTAGAGAATTCTATGACATTATCACAGTACCAGTAAAATAACTCATTGGAATATTGGTTCTGGGTGTATTAGAATCATTATAGGGGAGGTTGATATATTAAAATTTATTTTAATAATCATTTATCAAAACTAAGAGTGAGGATCTTACACATCAAATTTATAATTAATTTATTTAATATCTGAAGAAATAAATATATGGGATTTGGAACATTCTTTATTAATGATTGTCGATTATTCAAAAAGGCCCTTTTGGATTTACTTCATTTCATTTGTGACGATCCAAGGGTATAATCCCCCTAGCGGTGATCCAACCCTGCTTCAATGGTCTCTGAGAAACGCCACTCATTCTCCGGGTGATAGTACGGGGAATATAATGTCTTGTTTTGTTCATTATTTATCCGTAATTATTTTATCTTGAAGAAATTCTATCTTGGGTTTCTCATTCTTGAGAGGGATAGAGGAGGAGGAGTTGAGAGAGAATTCATTATGCGCAACAACTCTCTATTCCCAAACATGGAATTGGTTTTGAATGAATTACCCAATAGAAAAAGCCATCTATTTATAGAGTAGGGATTTTGGTTACAAAATTTAATTGTATAACAACCATTAAAAATAATTATAAACATTAATGAAATCCCATTCCACATAATAACAATAATAATAATATTATTTTTTGGTGTGTCAACTTGCGCAAAAATGGATAAATAATATTTACCAGCTCATAAATAATTATATTATCACTGAAAACGGTCTTGGTCCATTAAAAATACTCTTTCATATATTGAAAACATGAATAAATATTTTATTATCTTAAATAAATATTTTATTCACAAACTAGTAAATAAATATTTATTAAATATTCTATAAAATAAATAAATATATTTTATTCACAATCTGGTGAATAAATAATTATTTAATTTATACGATCAATATATATTGAATAAAATTATTCCTTAGTATTGAGAATAATATTTATTCCATTAATTAAATTCAAATTGAATTTAATCGATACCAACAAAAACACTTACTGTGTGACCCTCTAGAATTATTTCTCATTGGAATTATGTGGGATTTCTTAAAGTCCAAGATTACTGTCTAGCAACATGTCAAAGAACCTAAGAGAAAGAACTTAAAGTAATAATAAAGACAACCACATACAAATTCTCACTGTGTAATATAATCACTTTATCACAATATCTCATCAAGAAGGTTGCATTAATGTGTCATCAACCTATATAATTGATACATCATTCTTTGACTATCTAAAATAAACTCGCTATTGCACCATGGGCATAAAACTTAGAGAGATGGTTCTATTTCTATAAAAGGGCCAAGATATCAACTTTCATAAATATGGAAGGAATAAATTCTTACTTAACTTATCCATTAATAACATGTCATTTTCAATGCACCCAACAAAACCTACTTCCCGAAAACATATGGCATGCCAGTTTTTGTCAGAAAATCAAAGTATGTGAGTCGTGACATGTATTAATGATAATATTAATGTCTAAGTACCATTTAACATGATCACAGATGATAATATTTGATGACACCAAAACATGAAAAATTCCTATTGGTGAGTCTGTTCTCATAATCTCCCATATTAGAGATTACTAAGTACGAACTTCAGGAGAAGAATTCTCATCTTCTTATGAGTACTTTCACCTAATGGTCTATATAATAGGTTTCCCATCATAGTATGTTATCCAAACATAGAAATATATTAAGAATATTATCATAGAACTTAAAGGTTATCATCATAGCGGGGAACTACTATGACCTTATCAATGCAAAAAATATTCTAAGACAATATTATATTAAAGTCCTGCGGAATAATGAAAAAATGTAATAAGATGTTTAATTTAATATTTAATACATTAAATATTTATACAATCAAAGTACAAATAGTTGGTTATAGGACACCAAATCTAAAAAACTCTCACTTGGACTAGAGCCAACTGCCAAAGACTTTTAGTTCACTATACCTCACATGATAATAATGTTTCTACTGAGTCAAGGCTTTAGTTAAGGGGTCTGCCACATTATCTTCCATGGAAATACTACTCACTACAACCTCACCTCTCTGGAAAAAATCCCTCAAGATATGAAACTGTTGAAGTGTGTGCTTAATCCACTAATGTGACCTTGACTCTTTTGTGAGTTCCACCACTGTAGTATTATCATAATAGAGTGTGATGAGATCTTTACTGTTCAGTACCACATCTAGCTCTTGGAAAAAATTATGCATCCAAAATACTTCTTTAGCTGACTCAGAAGCTACAATATACTCAGACTCTGCTGTAGAATATGTGACCACATCCTGCTTTGAGATCTTCCAGCTCAAAACACTTCTATTCAAAGTGAATATGTATCCCGTTTGCAACTTTATATCCTCTTGATAAATTTTGATACTAGTATCTCCATATCATCTGAAAACTAGTTCCCCATCTTCTCTATAAACTAGGAACATATCCTTAGTATGCCTTAGATACTTATGGATAGTCTTGAATGCCATCAAATGGTGGTCACCTGGATCATCTTGATATCTACCTACAACACTTAATGCACAGGTGATATCTAGCCTAGTATATATCATAACATACATGACTAACCCAATCGCTGATTCATATAGAATCCTTATCTTTCTTTTTCTTTCCTCAAGGGTTTGAGGACACATTTTCTTGGAAAGATGAATGCCATGTGACACTAGAAATAATATTCTCTTGTATTATTCCATACTGAATACCTTTAGTATCTTATCAATGTATGTACTTTGACTTAGGCTGAGAAACCTCTTGGATCTATCATGAAAGATCTTGATCCCAAGAATATATGATGCCTCACCCAAGTCTTTTATGGAAAATAATTTATTCAACCATGACTTAGAATACTGTAAGACTGGTATTTCATTTATAATAAGTAATATGTCATCAATATATACTATTAAGAAAACAATTTCACTCCCATTAAATAGTTTGTAGACACAAGGATCATATTTGTTCTTTATAAAACCAAATTCCATTATGGATTCATCAAAATGAATGTTCTATGACTTGGATGATTTATTTAATCCAAAAATGGTTTTTTACAAATTTAATATCTTATTAGCATCCTTTAGAGTCACAAACCCTTGAAGTTGTATCATGTAGACATCTTCCTGAAGGTTCCCATTAAGGAAGGATATTTTGACATCCATTTTCCAAATCACATAGTCAGGGTAAACTACAATAGAAATTATAATCTTAATGGATATCACCATTGAAATTGGTGAAAAGGTTTCATCACAGTCAATGACTTAAAGCTGTTTAAACCCTTTTGCAACCAGTCGCTCCTTATAGGTACTCACTTATCCTTCCATGTCCAGTTTCTTATTGAATACCCATTTTCAACCAACAAGATTTACATCCACTGGAGGATCTACCAAAATCCTGACTTGGTTTTGGTACATGGAATCCAATTTAGAATTCATTTATTCTTACTATATGGCAACATCTGTGCAACTTACTACTTCATTATAGGTTAAAGGATCATTATTATCAACTAATAACGAGTCACCATCCTTGGTAACTAGAAAAACATACCGTTCTGGTTCTCTGACCTCTCTTATAATCCTACATAGTACTTGTGTCTCTAGAACCATTTTTTCTTGTGTGTGGTTCCTCCTTTCGCTTACACTATTCCATTGAGGCATGTAAGGAGGAGTGAGTTAGGATAGGATCCCAAAATCCCATAAGTAATCAATGAATTATTAATTAATATATTCTCCACCATAGTATGAGTTGGGTTTCTTAATCTTACTATGAATATAGTTCTCAAATTCATTCTTATAATCCTTGAATTTATCAAAAGAATCTAACTTATACCTCATTATGTAAATATATACATATCTACTAAAATCACCAGTAAAAGTTATGAAGTATGAGTACCCACACCTTTCTTTAATTGGAAATAGTCCACACACATCAGTATGAACTAATTGAAGAATCTATTTATCCCTTTCACCTTTCCCACTAAATGTGGATTTGATCATTTTGCCTTGTAAACATGCATGACATACACCAAGTGGTTTTAGTTAAAAAGAGTCTAAATATCCAGCTTGATGTAATTTTGTCAAGTGTTTTTTATTTACATGACCTACTTGGTGATACCAAATTTGGATGTGGTATGAGTCAATTGAAGTAACTTTGTTATCGATTTCCATTACTTGGTTTATGTAATCCAACATGTAAAGACCGTTATGTAAATGTTCCTTACTATAATAAATGGTATATTTATAAAACAAGAAACATTTATTTCCAAATTTGAAAATGAATCCATCATCATCTATTCTAGATAAAAAAATAATGTTTTTGGTAACTGAAGGCACATAATAACCATCCTTTAAAACCAAGATCATTCTGGTCAACAATGTGAGGTGGTAGTTCCCGATTGCTATAACAACAATTTTAGTTTTGTTGGATGCTCATAGATCTACCACCCCTTGGTCAATTTTTCTAAGTCTACTTGGTTCCTATATTTTAAAATATATGTGATCACCACAAGTTGTATCTAATAACCAATTTTTTGAAAAAGATAAATTACACTTGATAACAAATGCACTTGAAGATTCCCCTTGCTTCTTTAGTTGGGTATAATTTTTCTTCCAGTGTACCTTCTTTCCAAATGAAAAATAGACAAAATCCTATTCCCTTGTTTCCCCTTGATCTTCTTTTTCTTGTAAGGGTGTGAAGAATATTTGGGCTTAAAGATATTTGTTTCCCTTTCCGTTTTTTCACCATAAGGATAAAATCCTTTTTTCACTTCATATATTTATCTACTTGGTGAATGTGGATAAGAAGATCTATAAGAGACTTATAAATGTTGTTCATATTAAAATTCACAACAAAACTGGGGAAACCTTGAGGGAGTGATTCCATAATGATATCGGTGCCCAATTCTTCAGGAAGTTTATGCCCTAGAACCTCTACACGTTCAATGTAACCATTGATCTTGACTATGTGAGGCCTAGCTGGGGAACCCTCTCCAAGTTTACTCTGAAAGAGTGACTTGGAAATTTCAAACTATTCCTATCCATCTCTCTCCTGGTAAAGACCACATAGGTTCTCAAGCATGATATACACATCCATGTTTTCATGAGACTTAATGAGTTCACTAGACATAGATTAAAGCATCAAAAATTGAACATCGACCATGTCATTCATTTTTATTTTTAGACTAGTAACTCTTCATGACTCACCTCTTGAGCAGGAGGATCAGGCATTGAGGATTCTAGCACGTAAGATTTCTGTTCATGACATAGAACAACCCGAAGGCATATAAACCACTCTTGGAATTTATTTCTAGTGAGAATATTTCGTTTATACAATATTGATCATATGGATAATGTGGATGACAAGATTTTAATTTTATTATACAATTAAAAGATCTAATTATTAGTAGTTTTATTGATTACAAATTTTGTGATAAATAATAAATTAATTGATTTTATTAAATCTACCACTATTTTATCAAGTCCCAATATCCCTCACCATCAAACTTGGAATGTCTAGTTTCTAGGACATTCTAGTGGGAAGGATCTATATTCCCATACTCATAACCCCAAAAAGGGATTTTCAAGATATTTTAAAGGTATTTAGATAGGAAAGTCTTTTCCAACTGCGATCTTGCAGCTCCTTGATGCATTGAGTGGGCTCCCCAATCCAGAAATCATGACTTGGATTTTCTAAACACTTTCCACCAAATTACACCAAGTTTAGAAAGGGATACTCATGTTGATGTAAAATGGTTACGTCAACCTGAATCCTTCATAAGAACCCACCTTATAAAAGTAAGTGTACCAACAATGGTTGGTCAAACACATAAATCTATTGAGTTTTGTTCATAATTAAGTACCAGAAAGCTTAGTCTGAATTAATATTATATTTAAGGGTTTTATTTTATTATGCATAAATTTATATCTTGTTTTATCCATTATATGTATTTTTAATATTTATGTGGATGTTTAGTTAATTAATTAACAATGTTTAGATAAAACATTTACGCATAATCAATTTTATTTAAATTATTGTTTTTTCATAATAATTCATTCATTTATGTGATTATGGTATAATATTAATAAATATAATTTTAATACATTAGATAAAAAATAAATAAATAATTAAATGACCCAATCATGAGCTTATCTGATGGTTGATTTAATGAGTGAACATTAAATCAATCTATGACCTAGGGGAAATAACTCCTTATTCTAGACTTGGCATGAGATAAAATATTCCACATGTACACCTATGTATCACTGAGTTGGTGTCATTATGGTTACATCTTGAACTGTCTCCACACATTTTAGGATGCTCTATTAATTACAAATATTTATTACTCACATGCAGGTGAGGGGAACCAAATGATTTCTTAAAGGGAATTACATAAATATCCTTAGACACATAGGTCCTACATAATAATGGAGGGAGGGATGACTTTCAAGACATATTTTAATTTAATACTAAATAATTAAAAAACCATATAATAAATTTAATTAAATAAATTCCAACACATACATAGGTCTTGGTCAAGCTCATGATCAGTCATACATGAAATGAATATCCAAAAATTAACTAGATAGCATTAATTTCTTTATGCGTTCTTTATTATTAAGATAAACACACTTGTATTAATTAATTAATAAATTAATTAATTCCCTTTCATCTTAATGATCAACCAAAATTAATTGGAGATACCCATAAATTTGGAATTCATGGAAAATAAATGGAAGAACCATTAATGACATATTTATTAAAATAAATTAATTGAGAATTTAAAATTATTTAAAACCATTATTAAATTTTCAAACACATAATGGTGTGATAATCAATAAAATAAGGTTTTAATGTTGAAATTTTTCAAATTTAATGTAATTTTAATTTTTTTCCATTAATGGGAGACTACATGGTGTGTACATCCAGCTACATTCTATGTACCTAGGTTTCTATATATCCAAGTCACACACTTGGTGCTTTGGTGTGTTAACTCAGCGAGACTACATGCTATGTACATGCGATCTACACACCTTGTATCTGCTTGCCACATTCTAGGATAGCCTGACCAACACACAGTCTGCAATAAAAGCACTGAATGTTTTTTAATTTCTCATCACATCTAAATACAATGCACGTGGGTATACAACTTGTGTTCTGGCCGCATTCCATGTAACCCAACTTAACTGGCCAATGATTTGGCACTTCCTCTAATGGCTTGAAGGCCTTCATTTTTTATTGATTTTTGATAATCCACCTTCATTTGTTCTTAAATATCTAAGAAAATAAAACACTAAATGATTATGATTAATATGTCGATAACATTTTAATTCAAATAGGATTAAATAAATAAGAACGTGAAATGAAAATATAAGCACAATTGCACATAGATCAATAATTAAATAAATAATTATAAATTTAAACATGACTGCTCTGATACCAATTTTTGGTTCCGGGTGCAGTGGAAGCATTGTAGTGGTGGGTGATATATTAAAATTTCTTTTAATAATCATTTCTCAAAACCAAGAGTGGGTTCATGCACGTCAAATTTATAATTAATTTATTTAATATATGAATAAATAAACACATGGGATTAAGATCTTTCTTCATTGATGATTGTTAATCATCCTAAAAGGCCCTTATGGATTGCCTTTGTTGAGTTTGTGAGGATCCAAGGGTAGAATCCCTCTAGCGGTGATCCACATGTGCTCCAATAGTCTTTAAGAAATGCCACTCGTTCTCTGGATACTAGTGTGGAAAATCGAATGTATTACATTGTTCATTATTAATCACTCGTTCTTTGGTCTTAAAGAAATTATATCTTGGGTTTCTCATTCTTGAGAGGGAGAGAGGAAGAGGATTCAAGAGATAATTTCTTGTGTGCAATAATTATATATTCCTAGACTTGGAATTGATTTTGAATGAATTACATAATAGACATACCTGTCTATTTTTAAAGCTGAGATTTCAGTTATAAAATTTAATTACAAAACATTCATTAAATATAATTATAACCATTAATGAAATCCCATTCTAGATAATAATAATAATAATATTATTTTTTGGTGCACCAACTTTCACAAAATTGATAAATAATATTTACCAGATCATAAATAATTATTTTATCCCCACACACAGTCTTGGTCCGTTCGAACTGCTCTGGAATTTATTGAACACTCAAATAAATATTTTATTCTCTTAAATAAATATTTTATTCAAAAACTAGTAAATAAATATTTATTAAATATTCAATAAAATAAATAAATAAATTTTATTCACAATCCAGTGAATGAATATTTATTTAATTTACACAATCAATATAATTTGAATAAAATTATTCCTCAGTCTTGAGAATAATATTTATTCCATTAATTAAATTCAAATAGAATTTAATAGAGACCAATAAAAACACTTAGTGTGTGACCCTCTAGGATTATTTCTTGTTGGAATTAGGCGGACTTTCCTAAAGTCCAAGATTATTGTCTAGCAATGGGTTAAGCCACCAAGAGAAAGAACTTAAAGTCACAATGATGACAACCACACACAAACACTCACTATGTCATATAATCCCTTTATCATAATATCTCATCAAGAAGGATTCATGAAGACTTCATCAACCTATATGATTGATATATCATTCTTTCACTATCTAAAATAATCTCGTCATTACACCATGTCCATGGAATTTAGAGTGACAATTATATTTCAATCAAAGGGATGAGATATCAACTTCCATAAAGATAGAAGGAAAAAAATACTTCCTTGAATTATCCATTAATAAAATTTCATTCATGATGCACCCAATATACACTACTTCTCACCAACATATGGCGTGATGGTTTTCATTAGAAAATCTAAGTGCATGATTTGTGACCTGTATTAATGAGAATATTAAAGTCTAAGGACCATTACAGATGCTCACAGATAGAAATATATGATGATACCAAAACATGTAGAATTTCTACTGGCAGGTCTGTTCTTATAATCTCTCATCTTAGAGATTTCCAAGTGTGAACTTCATGATAAGAAGTCTCATTTGCTTACGAGTACTCGCACCTGATGGTCTATATACTATGTGTCTCATCATAGCATGTTATCCAACCACATAAATATATTAATAATATTATCATAACACTTCATGAAATGGGTCATTTAACTAGACATTTCAAGAAGTTCTATAGAAAGAATAAGTTCTTCAAGAAATTGAGCTATAGAGGTAAGTATGATAAGAATGGGAATTAGAGAAAAGAGTGAAAAAAGATGATTATACCAATGAAGTAATATTCAATGAGTGTTAAAGGAAATGAAACATCAAATAAGACTATCCCAAGTTGAAATACAAGAAGAATCATGACACTATGAGAAAAATAGGTTTTTACGATGGGCCAGTTGCCTATCACAAATAGTCCTTGACGAGGGACTATTTACAACAACAAAAATCCTGTCACAAATAGTCCTTAATAAAAAAATATTTGCAATAAGAAAACCGGTGGGCCGCCAATACCTTTGGAAAACATGCACGCCAAACCACATGAAAGGTATTTGTGACAGTAATATACCCCCTGTCACAAATATCTTCTATTGTAATTGTAATTTACAACAAGTATTAATGCCCTTCACAAATACTATTTTAACCACCGGCTGGGTTATTAATTCTGGGGTTTAATTACAATGAGGCCCATTGAAAATATTCCTATCACTATTAATCTAACCTATATATACCCCCACTCAATTTTTTCCACTCTCTATCTTTGATCTCACTCCTCTTCCACTCATGTGATCTTTTTCTCCTTAAAATTTTAAAAGTTTTAAAATTTTCAGGGAAGTAAATTTTAAGCTTTTCATCCGATAATAAGTTCGATTATAAGGTAATTTTAATATTTTTAATTCATAATTTATTTTTTTATGTAAGTAATTATTATTATTAATTAGAATTAATCAACTTTAATTAGAATTACTTACTTTTATTTTTTATTAAATAGTTTTAAGTTGGAGTAATTATTTTTAATTAGAAGTATTTAGTTTTAAAAGTTAATAATAATTTTTAATTAGAAGTAATTAGTTTAAATTAGTAGTAATTATTTTTATTTATTATTATGCAATTAGTAATAATTAGTAAAAATTATTAAAAATTAGTAATAATTAGTTGTAATTAGTAATTATTAGTGTTGATTACGCAAAATCTAGGGTTTTTCTCCTCTTCCAATCACGTTTCCTTTGTCTTCCTTCGGTTTGATTCCTATGGCTGGTTTCGAACTTGAATGGGAAATGAGGTGTATGGTTTGTGCATCGAAAGCTCAAAAATTTGAATCTCTCACGATTGAACAACCAAAGGGAGTCTCATTTATTGAAGTGCTCAAGGGTTCTGAACCCAGCCATGTCTCTGCGATGTGAGTTCCTCTATGCAAGAAGCTTGATGATGGGAAATTTATTATTGAAGCAGATCCTGAAGCTTTCAACAGCGATCACGACTTTGTCAGTTTTCAATCATGGGGAGAATCTCTTATCTCAAATTTGATAAGCCTTGGTCTAACCCAGAACTCAAATCATAGATAGCTCACATTTGGGGGTTCCCAGACTGGAAACTTGTTCCAATTGGGAAGGGATATTTTCATATGCTCCTAAAATCTCAAGATGAACTTGATTGAGTTTGGGAGCTAGGGAATCTGTAGTTGAAGCCTGGAGTTCTTCGAATCTCAGACTGGGACTATGCTTTCAACGCGAACTCTTCACGGAATACTATGTTGCAGATTTGGGTGCGACTCCATAGACTTATCTGGTATTTCTAGCATCTGAAATCCTCAATGATATTGCCTCTTGCATAGGTACGCCTCTAAAAATTGATCAACTAACCTTGAATATAGAGATTGGGCTTTATACGAGGGTGATGGCTGAAGTGGACATTTCTTCCAAGCTTCAGGAGATGATCACCTTCAATGAAAATGAATTAAAAATAGAGATCCGTGTAGAATGTGAACGAATGCATCTGTACTGTGAATTTTGCAAGATTGTAGGTCACTCCCTCCTGAAATGAAGAGTTGTGAAGAGTCAGGTTGAACATCTGAGCGAAGATGGGTGTATTGATGCCAAGAGTAAAAATAAGAGAAAATCTTTGGCCGTTGTTAGCCCTGATCCTCCCAAAAAAGCCTCAGAAGTCTGGGTCAAAAGATCTAAATTCCATGGGGAGATCTCGGGAGTCACCTGGGCCGATCAAGTTGATGAAGAGGAAAACACTGAGATTGATCGCGAAATTTTGGAGGACATCAAACAAATGGTCTTAGATGTTCTTGATCAACCCCTAGATTCTACCTTACCTGATGTTCCTAATCCAATGGTGATTGAGAAAATAGATCACATGATGGTTGTTTCTGATTAGGATCTCTTGAGGACTGAAACCCCCTTACTTGCAGATGGTTCAACACCAGATCCATCTCGGGTTGAGGAAGAAATAGATCATGTCCAGATAGAAGTTCTACAAGAAAATGCTTCTAAGACTGGAAGTTATGGTATTATTTCTACCAATTTTCTAGTTTCATTTGTTAAACAAAACATGGCAGTGAGCACTCATACTTCCCCTACATGCACTGATACTACTTTATCTACTCAGAATGTTAACTCAGATGTAAAAAACAATTTTGTTTCATATATTGTGACTATGAGGACAATAGAAAAATAGGATAACCCTATGCTTCCTATTGTTCCTCAGAACATGAGTTTCAATGAAGCAACAAAAGATGTTCATATGGTTTCCCCTACTTATATTAAATCACCTGCCAGTATAAATGATTTTATTGCCTTAGATGATACTAAAATCTTGTCTACTTCTCCTATGAGAAAACAGGCTATGAAGACACCTTCAGCCTCCTCCCCAAAGCCTCGAAGATCCAAGAGGAACAAGGGATTGAATGGTTTTAAGAATAAAAAGAGGAGATATGGCTCTAAAAAAAGGTTTTAAATGGATGTGATTTTTTTGAACGGTCATGGTATAGCTAACCCTGACACCCTTTTGGTTCTTAAAATAATTACCTTGACTCAAAAACCAAAAATCTTATCTATTGCCGAGCCAAAAATTAACTTTACTCTAAAATTATCACATATCTCTGCTACTGGTTATACTTTTCTAGGTGCTTGAAATAATGGTAGTAGTGTTGAATCTCTTTGGATCTTTTATCTCACCTCTTTTCAAGATGTTAATATTTTAAACTTATCTAAACAATTGATCACTTTTGATTTTACGTATGATAACATGCATGTCTTTTGCACCTTAGTTTATGCTAGGAACAGATACCAAGATCACAGGTCTCTTTGGAATGATCTCTCTTATTTAGCTAACTCCATCCATGATCCATGGTTAGTGATTGGAGACTTTAATGCCATCCTTTCCCCTAGTGAGAAACTAGGTCCTTCTCACTCTCCCATTTATTCTATAGAATTTAGAGCCTCGATAGAAAAGTGTAATCTGGTCGAAATAAATCTTACATGTGCTAAATTCACCTGGTATTGTAGGCATTATAATTGGGTCGTTGCTAGTAAACTTGTTAGGTCTCTAGTGAATGTCCTGGATCTTGATGCATGGGAAACCATCTCCAGCATCACCTTACCCAAACTAAACTCTGATCACCACCCTATTCTTGTTATTCTTCACTCTAAAAGAGCTAAACCTAGTATTCCCTTCAAATTTAACAATTCTTGGTCTGATGATTTAGACTACTCTCGCCTCATCCAAAGTTGTTGGAAATCTATGAATCATCACTTTGATGCCTTTTCCTATATTACCAAGCTCAAGAATCTTAAACATTGCCTCAAGAATTGGTGCAATTCTAAATCTAAACAAATTGACCAGGACATTTCCTACCTTGAGAATGATCTCAATCAAATTCAAAATAACTCTACGAACTCTGATTTTTCCTCTGATACCCATAATGAAATAAACATCTCTCTTAAGCTCAAATCCCTTTTAACGCTCAAAGACAACATGCACAAACAAGTTTTAAAAAACTAAGTGGTTCACAGATGGTGATAGAAACACCAAGTTCTATAATGACCTTTAGTGGATTAGGAAGGTTAGTCACCCGATATCCTTTATTAAAGATAATTAAAATATCTATACCTCCAAGGCATCTATAACTAACCATGTGGTCACTTATTTTAATAATATTTTTAATGGTCCAAATATTAACAAGAATATTCTTCCTGGGATCATCCCGACTTTGGTCAATGAGGATGACAACCTGTTCCTCTTGAGTACTCCCATTGACCATGAAATCAACACTACCACAAAAACAGTTTTTCGCAGCGTCCCCCTTTATCAGCGCTAACGAAAAAGTGCTGATAATGGGGGGGCCTTTATCAGCGCTTTTTTTAAAGCGCTGATAAAGGGTCCGCTTAATTTTTTTTTAAAATATTAATATATTAATATATAAATATAGTTATATTGATATATAAATATAATATATAATTTTTAAATGTATTTTAGATAACTATAAATGTACATTTACACTTATTATACATAATATATAAGATATTTAGTGAAAATGGCTTCTTAAAATATTAAAAAAATATTTTTAATTAATAATTTGCTAATCATTATGGAGTAATAGTCATTTAATAACAATTTGAAGACTAAAAAAATTAAAAAAATTAAAAAAATTAAAAAAAGATCCAAAATATGTTGAAAACGCAACTCAAACTTCAAACGACCATAACTTTTGATCCGGGTGTCCGTTTGAGCTCTACCACATATCAAATCGAATCCTGCGATGAGATCTACGTCGCTCTAACTCGGGGGGACCCCAATCAAAGGATTTTTGAGGGCAAAAGAGGCCCAGAATGCCTCCAAAACTGAGTTTTTAGTCGGGGTACCCCGATTTTTTAACATTTTGTGGATTTTCACCCTCGTTTAAGGGGGTATTATTGGATTTTTTGGTGGGGTCTCAATTTATTCCAATGTATTACATTAATATTGATATTATGTCTTTGAAATTTCATCATTTTTTATAATGCACTGCTATTTATAATCAAATATATAATAATATATTCATATTTTGTAAATATTCACAACTAAAAATTTAATTATAAATATAAATAATAAAATATATTTACATATAAAATATATTAGCTTTATCTAAATAATAACTAACATCCATTTTATTTAAAATACAATGAATATTTATATACCTATATATAAATCTAACTATATATATATATATTAATCTAACTATATATATATATTAATCTAACTATATATATATATTAATCTAACTATATATATATTAATCTAATAACTATATATATATTAACATAACTACATATATATATATATATTAGTATTACTATAAATATATATATTAATATCACCATAAATATATATATTTATATCACTATATATATATTAATATAACTATATATATGTATTCATATAACTATATATATGTTAATATAACTATATATATGTTAATATAACTATATATATATATATATTAATATAAATATATATTACTATACGAATAAATATAACTAAATATATATATATAGATATAGATATATATTAATATCACTATATATATATTAATATTACTATATATATTATAATATAACTATATATATATATATTATAATATAACTATATATATATATTATAATATAACTATATATATATTAATATAAATATATATTACTATACGAATAAATATAACTAAATATATATATATAGATATAGATATATATTAATACCACTATATATATATATATTAATATTACTATATATATTATAATATAACTATATATATATATTATAATATAACTATATATATATATTAATATAAATATATATTACTATACAAATAAATATAACTAAATATATAAATATATATATATAGAGATATCATGAATTGGAAATCAAATCAAAATAGAGTAGTGGTAAGGGCTTAGGCGCGCAGGGGGGAGGTCTCGAGTTCAAATCCTGGTGGAGGCAGGGGTGCGCGCGCATGAGGAATATTGGAGCAAGCGATGTTAAAGGGTGGAGGGGGTGCGTGGGGTGCGTGGGGTACTGTATAGGGGCCGAAAAGCGTTGTAAAAGGGGGGTCTCAAGCGCTATAAAATCTCCCCCCGATTGGGAGTATTTTTTTTTTTAATTTTTTTAAATTTTTTTAAATTTTTTTAACTTTTATCAGCACTTTTTTAAAAGCGCTGATAAAAGTGTCCTTAGCGCTAAAATGAAAGCGCTGATAAAGGAAGCGCTGATATAGGACCCCTTTATCAACGCTAAAAAAAGCGCTGATAAAGGGGTACTTTTATCAGCGCTTTTTTTAGCGCTGATAAAAGGGGTATTTATCAGCGCTTTTCAGAGCGCTAATAAAGGGGACCCCCTTTTATCTTCACCGGCTTTATCAGCGCTTTTCTAGCGCTGATAAAGGCCATTTTTAGCACTGATAAAGGCCGTATTTGTAGTAGTGCAAAGACACTGTTTTTAATCTTAACCCTGATAGTGATCCAGGTCCCAATGGTTTCAATGATGGTTTCTTTCATCACCACTGATAGGTTGTTCATGAAGATGTTTTCAAGCTTGTTAAATATTTTTTCAATACTAGTATCCTTCCCTATGGTCTCAATGCCCAATTCCTTACCTTAATTCCCAAGGTGGCCAATGCCTCTGAAATCCTTTTATTTAGACCTGTTTCTCTCATCAACTCTCATTATAAAATAATTACCAAACTCCTCACCAATAGATTTTCTTATCTATGCAATAAAAATCATATCTTGGAACCAATTCAGGTTCATCAAAGGTAGATCCATACAAGGTTGTATTTTGCTTGCTTCGGAATGCACCAACTCTCTGAACAAAGTTTCTAGAAGGGGAAATATTGCTATTAAACTCGATGTTAGGAAAGCTTTTGATACCATTGATTGGTCCTTCATATTCAAAGTCCTTTAGAGTTTTGGTTTTAATGCTATCTTCATAAGTAGGATTAACTCTCTATTCAAATCAGCCTTGATCTCCATTCTTGTCAATGGCTACCCCAAAGGATATTTTAAATGCTCAAAAGGAGTTCACAAGGTGACCCTCTCTCTGGTATCCTCTCTGCCATCACAGAAGACTATCTTATCAGACTTCTCACCTCTATTGTTCATCAAAACAAACTCCAACCTTTTCAAGCGGCTCGAAATCTAAACGTTTCGACCCACCTTCTTTATGCCGATGACATAATCCTGTTCCTCAATAGGGGTAAAAAAAATATTCTTAAACTTAAAAATGCCTTATCCCATTATGAAGAGGTCTCAGGTCAGTCCATTAGTTGGAGAAAATCCTTTATCTTCTTTGGGAAACTTTTCCCCACCTCTAGGAAATGTCACATCATAGAAAATCTGGGCATCAATGAAGGTTCCCTTCCTTTTACCTATTTGGGAGTATCTATTTTTTTGGGGTAGGCCTAAATCCATATACTTCAACGATGTTGTTGATCAGGTGATTAATCAACTTTCCTTCTGGAAAGGCAAATCCCTATCCATGGCTGGTAGGATATGCCTTGTTAAATCAGCTATTGTCTCCAAAATGGTTTATTCCCTTATGATCTACAAATGGACCCTTGGTCTTCTCAAGAGAGTAAATACCTATATCAAAAACTTTGTTTGGACCTGAAGTATTATTGAACGAAAACTTGTTTCCATTCCCTGGTCGACTTGCTGCAAACATCTTGAGAAGGATGGCTTTGGTATTAAAAATCTCAAACTTTTCAATGAGGCTCTCTAAGCCAGACTCACCTGGAGACTGATCAATAATAAACTTGACTCCATAGCCTTCATTAAAAATAAATTCCTTGATAGACTCAAGAAAGGGAATTTGAACTATGTCAATTCCTTTCTTTGGCCTTCCATTAGAAACTCGTTTGTCCACATCTTGAATAATTCTAGATGGATGGTTAACTTGAACTCTACCATGAAATTTTGTCTTGACAACTGGACTGGCACTCCCATTGTTTCCATGCTACCTACTACTACCTCTTCGGACAACATCAATTTCTCTATAAAGGAGGTTATGCGATCTAGTAATTTGGAGCTCCCTGAATCTATCATGCAGGTTGTTGATGGTTACCCTTTCTCTAACGATGATTATTTTCTTATTTGGGAACCTGTTCACAATGTTATTCTGGATTCCAATTTTTTTACAATCATTGTTTTTTTAATTCAGAGTCTAATTTTTCCCAGTTGAATTTGTTCGAGAAACCTTAGATTAAGCCATCAAGACTTAATCTCATTTGGCATATTGTGCATAAACGTATTCCTACTGAGGCATGTATTCAATATTTTGGTATCCAGCTCTATTCTAAATGTCATCTCTATCAGCAACATAAAGAGGATATAAATCATATACATTTGTCATGTGCTACAGCCTCTACTCTTTAGAATTTTATCACTAACATGTTTGATTGCAGATGATTATTCTATGACACTATTTTCTCTCAGTTAAAACGGTGTGTGGAGCTTGATTCATCGCAAAAAATCAAGAACCTGTTTCTATCTACTACTGCGGAGCTCCTACACATTATCTGGTATGATAGAAATGCAGTTATTCATGATAATTACTCTTCCAACCTTAATGCAGGTCGGACGAGAATTCTGATTACCATTAGGGATGCCACCATGATCCAGAAAGTTCATTGTGACAACTCGATTGGTGACTTTGTGATCCTGCAACGTCTTAGGATTGATGGCATTTTCACTCAGTCGAAACGCTCATTTGAGGTGTTCTGGAAAGCCCCTATACCTAGATGAATCAAGATAAATGTGGATGGTGCCTTTAAAGGAAACCCAAGACCCGCGGGTTGTAGATCCATTTTCAGAGACTTTTGAGGTCATTGCCACGGTTGTTTCTATGGCAGCTGCGGTGTCACCTCTTCCCTTGAAGTTGAGATGATGGCGCTAATTCACGCCATTAAATTTGTTAAAAAAAAGGTTGGAACAACATCTGTATTGAAAGTGACTCCACCACCATTGTTCAAGCAATTTGGAATGGTGTGGTTCATCTTGCTTGGCCTCTCACTGCAAGTTTGAAGAACTGCCTTGACTTGCTTTTGGAGCTCAGATACATTGCTACTCATGACTACCGTGAATCTAATAGGGTGGATGATGGTCTTGCTAACAAAGGAATCAACCAGGACATTACGTGGATTGAAAATTTGTTGGTTGACCTTCTCCCTCTCTATGAAAATGATTGTAATAAAATTTCATCTTTCAGACTCAAGTGATTTCCTTTCTTGCTTTTAATAAATTGTGTCTTGGTCTTTGATCAGGACATTGCCTTTTAAAAAAAACTAGTGTTGATTAGTTTTAAATAGTGGCAATTAGTAATAAATAGTGGTAATTCGAATAATTAGTAATAATTAGTGGTACACAGTAATAATTAGTGGTACTTAGTAATAATTTGTAATAATTAGTAATAATTGGTAATAATTAGTAATAATTAGTGGTAATTAGTAATAATTAGTGGTAATTAGTGGTACTTAGTAATAATTAGTAGTAATTAGTGGTAATTAGTCGTAATTAGTAATAATTAGTGGTAATTAGTGGCAATTAGTAATAATTATTAATAATGTGTGGAAATTAGTAATAACTAGTAATAATTAGTGGAAATTAGTAATGATTAGTAATAATTAGTAATGATTAGTTATGATTAGTAATATTTAGTAATAATTAGTAATGATTAGTAATGATTAGTAATGATTAGCAATAATTAGTATTAATTAGTAATGATTAGTAATAATTAGTAATTATTAGTAATAATTAGTGGTACTTTGTAATAATTAGTGGTAATTAGTAATAATTATTAATTAATTAATACTTGTTATACTAATTAGTAAACATTAATAATAATTAGTAATAATTAGTAATAATTATTAATAATTAGTAATAATTAGTAATACTTAATAATAATTAGTGGTACTTAGTAAAAATTAGTGGTAATTAGTAATAATTAGTGGTAATTAGTAACAATTAGTGGTAATTAGCAATAAATAGTGGTAATTAGCAATAATTAGTGGTAATTGGCAATAATTAGTTGTAACTAGCAATAATTAGTGGTAACTAGCAATAATTAGGGGGAACTAGTAATAATTAGTGGTAATTAGTAAAAATTAGTAATAATTAGCAAAAATTAGTAACAATTAGTAAAAATCAGAAAACAAAATAGTGATAATTAGTAGTAATTAATAGTAATTAGTCATACTTAGTAATAATTAGTTTTACTTAGTAATAATTAGCGGTACTTTATAATAATTAGCGGTACTTAGTAATAATTAGTAATATTTAGTAATAATTAGTAATATTTAGCAATAATTAGTAATAATTAGCAGTATTTAGTGGTAATTAGTAACAATTTGTAACAATTAGTAAAAATTATCGATAATTAGTAAAAAATAGTAATAATTAGTGATAATTAGTAAAAATTAGTAATAATTAACAATAATTAGTAATAATTATTAATAATTAGTTATAATTATTAATAATTAGTAGCAATTAGTAACATTTAGCAATAATTATCAATAATTAGTAATAATTTGTAATAATTGGTCTTACTTAGTAATAATTAGTAATAATTAGTTGTACTTAGTAATAATCAGAAATAAATAGTAATAATTAGTGGTAATTAGTAATAAATAGTAATAAATAGGTGTAATTAGTAATAATTATTAGTAATTTTTAATAATTAGTGGTAATTAGTAATAATAAGTAATAATTAGCGATATTTAGTAATAATTAGTAATAATTAGTAATAATTAGTAATAATTATTGACATTTAATAATAATTATTAATAATTAGCGATAATTAGGAATAATTAGCGATAATTATTAATAATTAGCGTTAATTAGTAATAATTAGTAATAATTAGTGGTAATTAGTAATAATTAGTAATAATTAGCAGTGATTAGTAATAACTAGTAATAAATGGAAATAATTAGTAATAAATAGTAATAATTACCAATAATTAGGAATAATTAGCTTTAATTAATCATAATTAGCGGTAATTTGTAATAAATAGTGGTAATTAGTAAAAATTAGCGATAATTAGTAATAATTAGCAATAATTAGTAATAATTAGCTCTAATTAGTAATAATTAGCTATAATTGGTAATAATTAACGATAATTAGAAATAATTAGCTCTAATTAGTAATAAATTATCATATTAGTAATAATTAGTTGTAATTAGGAATGATTAGCTGTAATTAGAAATAATTAGTAATAATTAGTAATAATTAGCGGTAATTAGTGATAATTGGAAATAATTAGTTGTAATTAGTAATAATTAGCAATAATTTGTGGTGTTTAGTAATAATTAATGCTAATTAGTGGTACTTATTAATAAATAGTATAAATTAGTACAAATTAAAAAATAGTAAATATTAATAAAAATTAGAATAAATTAAAAAACTATCTTTAATTATTATAAATTTTTATACATTTATAAAAAACATTAGTTTAAATTATTATAAATTAGTATAGATCAATATAAATTATCACAATGTTTTCTTTAAGTAGTATAAATTATCAAAAATTATAGAAAAAATTATAAATTGATATAATTTAAAATAAATTTTTATAAACTAATAAAAATTAGTATAAATGAGTAAAAATTAAAAAAATTAATATAATTTATTTTAAATTAGTATAAATTATAAAAAATTATAATTTTTTATAAATTTATATAATTTAAAATAAATTGATATAAAATAGTATAAATTATTATAAATTATTATAAATTAATAAAAATGTTTCTAAATCTATAAAAAATTTAAACATTTAAAATTGTATAAATTAATAAAAATATTTTAAATTAGTATAATTTATTATAAATTACTATGAAGTAATATAAATTATTATAGATCACTAGGAAAGTGAAAATGAAATTGGTCATCAATTTTTATGATAAGAGCAATGAAAAATTTGGCCATTTATCATTACTTGAAGATGGGAAATTCTATAATTTACATTTTTTTAGTAATTTATAATATATTTTATTACTTTATATTAGATTACACTGTTTTTTATTAATTTATAAAAATTATTTTAATTTACACTAATTAATGGTGAATTTAAACTATGTTATACTAAATTGTAAAAAAATTTATATCTTAATATAAAATTACACTAATAAGCTCAAATCCCAAATAGTTTAATTACCATAATACATTTTTATGGTACCAATACACGGTATATGTACATCTTGTGGGGAGCTTGTGGAGAGACATCATCATCAGTCTCACAGTATGAGGAGCAGCTGCGAACTTAGAGTGAGGTTATAGAGGCCATGCGTAGGGTAATTAGTAATAATTAATGAAACTTAGTAATAATTAGTAATAATTAGTAATAATTAGCAGTAATTAGTGGTAATTAGTGGTAACTAGTAGTACTTAGTATAAATTATCGGTAATTAGTAAGAATTAGTGGAACTTTGTAAAAATTAACAGTACTTAGTAAAAATTAGTGATACTTACTAAAAATTATCACTAGTTACTAAAAATTAGTGGTAAATAGATAAAATTGATAATATTTACAGGTAAATTATAATTTTTTAATTTTATACTCTTTTTTGAAATGTATTTTTCTATTATCAAATTAATCATAAAAAAACATTTTTTTAATATTTTTGTAGAGAAATATGGAACAAGAAAGTTAACAATAGTCTTTATTACATGATGATGAATGGATAAATAATCATAGGATTTCAAAATATTATGGTATAAATCCTGTATATATTGAGGGTGTTGAATATTTTTTATCATTTTCATAATCAAAACCAAAATTTTTTTAGAAGGGATAATTAAGTTTCCAAGTAAGAAATGTGATCTAAGGATGTTTGAAACATTTGAAAATTTTGGGGGTCATCTATTGTATTTTGGTTTTCAAGAATAATATGTTATTAGTATCAACATGGTGAACATAATTCCATAAAAGATATTAATAATTTGGTTCCAGATCCATTATGGTTTAAAAAATTAGTACATGATGTTGCCAGTCCATATTTTCAACAAAATGAAACTTGGGATGATATTAATTTAACTCATGAGTTAGAACCAGTGTGATTTTATGAGTTGATGAAGTTTTATAAGGATTCCTTTTTGCTTGGTTATAAGATAAGAAAATTTAAAGCGGTTGAAAAATTTATTGCTATTAAATCAGACAATTGAGTTTCAAATTTCTATTTTGATCAGATATTATCATTGGTTAAATCACTATTACCTAAAGTAAATGTGCTGCATATAAATTTCTATGAGAACAAGAGGCAGGTTCATAATTTGGATCTTGGTTATCTGAATATTCATGCAATTTCAAATGATTTAATCTTATATTATGGTGTAAATGAGTTTTTAGTTAGTTTTCCTACATGTGGACAACTGAGGTACAAATAGGATCAACTAGGAAAGTTTGGATTGATTATTTTTAAAAAGTTTAGGTACTTACCACTTAAACCCATATTTTAGTGTTTATTTATTTCTGAAAATGCAATATCATTGATTTCATGGAAAAAAACCAATATCTAAATCAGTAGAAGTTTAAATCATCCTTGTGATGGTGATTCATGGAAACATTTTAACCAAGTACATCTATCTTTTTCTTAAGAATCCCATAACATCTGATTGATTCTTTTTATTGATGGTTTCTATCAATTTGGTTCTTACAATAGTCAATATTCTTGTTAGATTGTATTTATAAATCTGTACAACTTACCTCTTTGGATGTTGATGAATGAGCCATATATATTTTTGAACTTATCAATTATAGGACATCCAAAAAATAATTTCAATATTTATTTGAATCCATTGATTGATGAGTTAAATTTATTGTAGCATAATGGTTTCAGTATATATAATGTTGTTACAAAATAATATTTTCACATGAAAGCACATTAATGTGGACAATTAGTTACTTCCCACCATATGATATGTTATCTATATGGAGTACACATTGTCCGAAATCATGTCTATACTATATGAGTGGAAAAAAATCATTTATTCTCATCACTAGGTGAAAACCATGTTTTTTCAAAGGTCATCACATATTTCTTTCTATTGATAATCCTTTCAAATAGAATATAAATAACTTCAGAAAAGGTAAAATTGAATGACATGGACCTATACACATGATATCAAGTATTGATTTAAAATATATTGTCTCTTCATTACCTCCCATTACCTTTATAATAACTATAAACTAATAAAAAATAGATGGATTCGGGTAAGATCACAATTAGATTAAATGATGTATTTTTTGGGATCTTCCATATTGGTCTGATTTTTTAGTCTGTCACATGTTGGATGTGATTAATATTGAGAAGACCTATTTTAATAATATATTTTACACCTTTTTGGGCACACCAAGTAAGACCAAATATAATGTAAATTCATGATTAGATATTTCCCAAATTTTTGGAAACCATAAGTTTAGTAGTTTGAAAATTAGAGACCATATAAGTTAATAAATCCAAAAGTATCTTATAAACTTTCCAAAGATAATCGTTTATTACTTTGTTATAGGATTTTATATTTGAGACCACTGGATGGTTATGTTTCTAATTTGGCTAGATGTGTTATAAACTGTCATATTACTGGATTAAAGAGTCATTATTTTCATTTAATATTGGAAATAATTATACCAATTAGATTTATAGGTTTGTTCAATTATTATATTTGGGATGCACTAATAGAAATATAATATTTTTTCCGAGACATCTGTGACATGAAAACAGAATTTGATACACTTAGTAGAGTACAAGAATATATTGTTTTAAATTTATATAAACTGGATTTTTTCCACTAGATTTATTTTATTTAATGGAACATTTGATATTACATTTTTCACATAAAGAAAAATGTGGAGGGTAGGTACAGTTTCAATGAATGTATCTATATGAGAGATGTATGTAGAAACTGAAGAAAATGGTATGTAACAAATCATCAATTTAAGGGTCAATTACAGAAGCTTATTTATAGGAGGAAATTTATTCTTTCTTCTCCCATTATTTCTAACCTAAATATCCTTCAAAACATAACCAAATGGGCCATAATGAGGGGAATGCTGATGTTGCATAGAACATTCAATTATTAGTTTTTAATAAGCCTGAATTTGTCTTTAGTGGAGTCCATAAATGATGGATTTCAGAAAAAGAACATCACATGGCTCATACATATGTTCTGATCAATTGTGAAGAAATGAAAGTACTTATACAGTGAGTACTACCACCACATATTCTTTTAAAAAAATATATTATTTTTTTTATAGATTATATGATGATCATATCAAGAAACAATTTCCACAAATTATAACAACTACTCTTAAAGAATGTCAATAATATAATTATTCCTACGGGTTTCCAATACTGTTAAAGTAAATTATTTATGGTTAAACATATGAAATCAATTTATTATTTTTTTATTGTTAATTGTTCAATTTTTATAGGCATCAAAACATGCCAATAAAATTGATAATCAATTGTGTGTATTGAGTAACCCACCATCCAAAATGTTTAAATATTTTAATAAACATGTGGTGAATGATTTTTGATTTCATACATGTTCATATGGTGAATAAAAAACAATGAATAACGGTGTTTTATTAAGATTATCTCATCATAAAGAAAGTGAATTTAAATTTTATGGCATACTGGTTGAAATAGTTGAGCTGTGTTATCTAAGATAAAATTATGTAATGAAATTTAAATGTAATTGGTTTGATACTAATAGAGGCTTATGTGTTCATCTGTTCCATGAAATCATTGATATTAAATATAAAATCCTTATTTCCGTAAATGAACCATTTTTATTAGCTTATCAAGAACACTAAATATATTATGACAATTATTGTGCTGCTTCAAGAGAGTTAATTGATTGGTGGAGCATTATGAAAATTAAATCCTATGAAAATAAGTTTATAAAAAGTGAATGAGGTTCTATTGAAGTGTAAGAAATTTATTTTTTTAAGAGATATCTCCAAATACATCTTTTCAATGAAGAGACTCAGATATTAATGATGACACCTAAAAGTTATGGGTTGATTTTGATGATTATATTGATGATGTAACAAAATAATTTGAATTTAAAAATGATGATGAAGTTGAAATTCCTATGGAAATTGTTGACACTAAGGTGAAAGATGATGATATTGACACTTTTGTATATGAATATGAGGATGGAAATGAAGAATGAAATAATTACTTGTTAGTTATTTTCAAAATAAATAAATAAATATAATACTCATTTTCAATTATTTTATGACAACATTATTTTCATGTTTCAGATTAATGAAGAGACTTATGATGATATACCCTATATCCTAGAGTAGGTTATGCTTCCCAATGATGAGCCTCATGCTTTATTATCTAACACTTTGGTTCCTATCAGTTCATTGTTGACTTGGAGGTGTTGGGTTCTTGAGAGATTGATTATTCTTGACCCTATTTCTGAGTGACGTCCACATCTTGACTTCGATTAATGTATCCAGAGGTATGCTTAGTTATGTATTTTAGTTAATTTTCAATACTTTCAATTAATTTGTTTATATTATAATTGTTTGATTATTTTTTCTGTTTTTTCGTATCTTTTCACATATAGCTGTTGGAAAGAGGAGTGTTATTCTATAGAACTATTTTTTTGAGGCATGGGTGATGTGGGATCAAATTCCCATTGATGTTTGACACTACATGTTTGATCATTGGATGGTATATAAATAAATAATAGTTATTTTGAAATTTATTTAATTATAAAATTTCTATTATTAAAAAAATGTAGGGTTTATGGTATCCCATTGATGATAGTATACATAGTTCCATCAGGGAGGATTGGGAGGTGTGTATGCATGGTCATTTTAATCAGATTTTACACAATTTGTGGAGGATAACCATGAAGAAGGTTGGAGTCATGGATTTTGATTAGTCTTATTGTTTCCATCAACTCAATTACATCTCATATTAGATTTGGGATGGATTATGTTCATATTGTATGATAGATAGTTTTAAGAGGAGAGCATCATTAGGTCGGAAGAATTGGGGGAGGCAGGAGGTGACACATTGAGCTGGTAGTCGTACATTTAGTACGCATTGATGATATATAGTAAGTAATGTTTTTAATAATTTATATAACTTTAAATGAAAACTGTTTATTTTATACTCATATAGGCTATTGAACATCCCAATATTATAGAGTTTGACATTTATAAGAGTGTGTACATTGATCCTATCACTAGAGAGATTAAAGGTGGTCATCAACATCATATTGTAGTTAGAATATTTTTTTAGTTTTAAAATTAATTAAAAATAATATTTTAACTATTTTAATTTCAAATTGAAATTGATGGAGTCATATGAGGCTATGATTTCTCAAAAATAGGACAAGAGTCAGGTTGAGACCGAGAGTCAGGCCACTGGTGTAGCTGGATTTGATGATGCAATATGGATGCAACCGACATAGTATGATTTGAGAAGGTCTGAGTGGTTGGTATCAGTTTTCAACTAATGCCTGGCAGTTTTTATGGTACTACTTCTTGGTTGATGTTCAGCTCAAGGGGATCTCATAAAGAGTTATCATCATTAGTCACATAGTATGAGGAGCAGCTGTGAGCTCACAGTGAGGTTATAGTGGACATGCGTAGGGAGTAGGAAGAGCTTTGTCGACAGTAACAATAGTATCCATAGGAGATGTGATGATGCAAAGAGTAGAAAAACAAGTACATGTGATAGATGGTTCAGGTTTTAGGGAGGGAGTTCCCTCCCCCTCCTCTTCTAGATGACCCTCCCCCTCCACATTGATTGATACATTGTGTACATATTTATTATGTTAAAATTTAAATGAAAATATCTTGTGTAATATTTTTATTATTTCATATGTTTACAATTTTATTTATTACTATTTTTTAAATTATATTGATATATATATATATATATATATATTTTATTTTTCATTTACTTTATTTTTCAAACTTATTTTGTGATGAGTTAGATTCCCATCGCAATAAGTTGTGTAAGTAATCTATTAGAAAAATTATTTTTGATAGATCGTCACAAGAAGTATCTTTTGCGACATTGTTTTTGGAAATTAGTTATTTTCAATGGAACCCCATCACAAATAGATATTTGTGATGAGGTCCCATTGAAAATAAACCTTCGCAAATAATCCATTTTTCATTTGTGTGAGGACAAATTAAAAAATATAAAAAGCTATAAAATCCACTTGGAATGCGTATGAGGATAACTCAAGTAAATATTACTCAAGCAGAGAAGTGATAAATGATAAAGATAATATGTTTTTTATGAAAAACACATATGAGGTATTAATTTTTTTCTTGAATCCTATGTACAAAATTCTATTCCTTTTTAAACTGAAAAGAATGGAGAAAATATTTTGAGTGATGAATTATTTGAATACTGTAATATAATGGAAGTTACATTCAATAAATTTAAATATAAACATAAAAGTTTAAAGAAGAATCATGCCATTTATACTCACTTTAAAATTGATCTTACAGGATAGAATGATAAGAATGATCAATTTCTTAATGAAAACAATGATATAAAATTACCCAATGAATAATTAAATAAAGATATGAATATATTTAATAATGGAAGAAAAAAACTAACCCAGATTACCAGTAAACAAACAACTCTTAAATATACTACTGAAATTAGACACTAACCTGAATAGAGTAAAATCAATAAGAAAAGATTTGTTCCTAGTTATAGTTCATCTAGTTCTACTAATAGTTATTATTATAATGAATGTAATAAATTATTTTTTTATGAATGTTTAATGTTTTATAATAGGAAACTAGTAAATAGTTATGGATTCCTAAATCACTTATTACTAATATCTCTAGACCAAAAAATATTTGGGGACCAAAATCATTTTTTGTTTAAATATTTTTTTGTAGGAAAATTATATGAATATTTCTAGTAAGAAATTATGGTATCTAGATAGTGGATGTTCTATTCATATGACTAAATACTACTCAAGATCCAAGAACCTAATTAAACTTTTTGATGCACATGTCCCTTTTGGTGACAATTACAAATGAAAACTTATTGTACTAAGTCAAATCAGTAACTCTAGTACATTTTGAATTTCTAAAGTTTTATTTTTAGATATATTAAAATATAACTTGATTAAAATTTCAAAATTATGTGATGATGGTTATCATGTTATGTTTTAAAACAATGTTTTCAAGGTTTTTTATACCAAAAATGTTTTAGTTTTTACTTATATGAGAAATGATAATGTTTATGCTGTTGACTTAAATTCTTTATTTTCTAAAAATGTTTCATGTTTAAGTTAATTTCAAAAAGAATCTTGGATTTGGAATAGGATACTAGTCCATTTCAATATTCATCCACTTATAAATCTATCTAGAAAAGGATTGGTAAAGGATATACCCAAACTAGAATTCCTAATAGATAAAGTCTGTAATCCTTGTCAAAAGGGAAAGCAACAAAAAATACATTTCAAATAAAACAAAGAAGAATCAAATTATGAAGCATTGTATTTGGTTTACATGGATTTTTTTGAAACTTATAGATTTTCTAGTTTAGTAGAAAAACATTGTAACTATGTTATAGTGGATTACTATTCAAGATATACATGGTTATTTTTCCTTCCTCATAAAAGTGAATATATTTCCTGTTTATATTAGTATTCTTGATCTGTATAAAGTCATAATGGGATTAGAATAAATAACTTAATAAGTGATCATGTCCATGAGTTTGAAAATCAAGAGTTTTAATCATTATGATCACAACATGGATATAATAATAAGTTTTCTACTCTCAGTACCCCACAACATAATGGTGTATTAAAAATAAGAAATAAAACCCTTCATGAAATTGCTCGGACCATGCTCAATGAGTATGATTTACCTATTTATTTTTGGGAAGAATATGTGAACACAACTTGTTATATAATTAATAGAATTATAATTAGACCAATTTTGAAGTATAATAATTATGAATTATATAATGATAAAAAACCAATAGTTAATTAATTTATAGTTTTTGGTTGTTAAGTCTTTATACTTAATAAAAAATATAATTTAGAAAATATTGATTACAAAAGTGATGAAGGAAATTTCCTTGGATATTATATAACTAGAAAATCATATAAGGTATTTAATAAAAAGAATAAAATTATGGAGGATTCTATACATGTAAAGTTTGATGAGATAGATACACATAATATTAATAAACCTTTATAAAATCTTGAGGATAACATTTCAAACCTATATGTTAATGCTAAACCTAGTGATAATTTTTCTAAACCAGCTATAGAAAAATCACCCAGTTATGATGAACGTCTTGAACCCAAACTTGTAGATGAAAATGAGGTGTAAAAAAATTATATTCATAGAGGTATTAGGAAGAATAAATATAATATCTTAGATGGTATTATTGGTGGCCTAGATAAAGGAACTCATACTAGATATTCTCTAAGAAATCAAGTTGAACATCAATCTTTCTTGTCACAACTTGAACCTAAGAAAATAAATGATGTAATTAATGATGAATTCTGGGTAATGGTAATAAAAGAATAAATAAATTAATTTTGAAGAAATATAGTCTAAGAGATAGTTGAATTATCTAAGAACTATCTAAATATTGGAAATAAATGGGTGTTTAGAAACAAGTTTTATGAGTTGGGAATATTAATTAGTAACAAATACAGTCTTGTTGCATAAGGATATAATCAAGAATAAGGTATTGAATATAAGGAATAATTTTATATTGTAGATAAACATGAATCCATAAAAATGTTTATTTTTTAAGTAGCATGTTTTAATTTAAAATTATATCAAATGGATATAAAGAGTGAATTCTTAAATGGTTATATAGTTGAAGATGTCTTTGTTGAACAACCCCCTGGATTTAAAAACTCACACTTTACAAATCATGTTTTTAAATTAACAAAATCTTTATATGGATAAAAAATATCTTAGAGCTTAGTATGATAGGATCATATTATTTTTTATTTATAAATGTTTTTAAAGGAATAACTGGCCCAAATTTATTTATTTAAATAATTTCAAAAGATTTTTTTAAAAACTATATTTATGATATCATTTTTTGGATCTTCAAGAAGTTATTTGTGTACCAAGTTTTTAAAAATGATACAAAGTGTATTTGAAATTATTTTTATGGGTAAAATTAAATTATTTATTGGTTTTTATTTTTTTTAAAATAAATATGGAAATATTTTAAATCAAATTAAGTACACTAAATAGATTTTTTGGCATGGATAGTACTAAAGGTAGCGATACTCTAATGAGTACAATATGTAAACTAGATCTTGATGTAAGTATGAAAATAGTTGATAAAACCACTTATAGGGTTATTTTTAGAATCTTAATATACTTAGATTATATCCAACCTGATATAATGTTTAGTGTGTGTATGTGTGGTCATTTTCAAGTAAATCCAAGAAATTAACATTTACTTGGTGTGAAAAGAATTTTAAAAATCCTTAATGGTATAATCAATTTAAGATTGTTCTACTCTAATGGAAAATAATTTTACTCAGTAGATTTTTCGGATTATGATTTTTATGGTTATAAGTAATATAGAAAAATCTCTTTTGGAACATGTCACTTTTTAGGAAAAGCTTTAGTTTTATGGTGTATTAAGATTTTTTTGAATTATCTAATGCTGATGCTGAGTACATAGATTCAAGTATTTTTTATGAAAAAATTATGTGGATGAAAATACATTACTAGACTATGTATATTTTTTTCAACATGTCTTTATATGTTTTGAAAATACACATCCAATTAAAATTTCTAAGAATTTAGTATCACATTCTATAAAAAATAATATTGATATACAACATCATTTTCTGAGAGATCATTTTAAAAAAGGAGACTTCACTGTATAATTTTTTGATAAATAATATTATATTTATGAAATTTTTTCAAAGACATTGAATAATGATAGAATGAATTATATCAAACATGAATTAGGTATGATTAATTTTAGTTAATTTTTCTTTTATTATTTTAATATTATTTTCATGAGTTTTTTATATTTTTAATTATATTTTTATTTAATATTCTATTTATTTTATTTATAATATGAAAATACATTAAATGTGATTAATATTTCCCATGAGTTACTATAAAAATAAATCCCTAAATTATTTTAGTGTCAAATAAAATTTGAATCGTCACACCTTTTATAGAACCCAGAACAAGAATTATTTTTTAAACTATCATTCCTAGAATTCATAGCACTCAAGTTGTATTTATCATAATGATCAGTCGAGATAAAGATATGTTTTGGAGATGACATTCCTAAATAATCCAAGAGATCAAAATCTAGCTCAATCAAGTTTAAAAATCTTTCAAAACCACAAATTATTTCTAAAAAAGATATATCTAAAAGAGAAGTAGATATTTAATGGTTCAAAACGAATTATTTATTGTTATAGAGAGCAGTTCTACATTAAAAATTGAAAATATGGTTTTTAAATAAAGATAGACCTTTATATCCACTCCTGTCCAGAGAGTTTTATCTGAACATGGGGTTTAAAGCTGAAAAATATGAATATTTTATTGAAATAGTCATTGATGGTCAAGAGTGTGATTTTTCCTCAACCTTATGGGATTAATTTATAATAGTTCCAAATATTGAAGAATTTGAGGAATACTAGAGATTATATCAAATAAACCATCCCCATTTTGAGATTGAGAATGCCTTAGAATAACTAAAAAAAGATAGAACCTTTAGAAGACCTATTGAGAATGATCTAAGTTCAGAGTATAGATTTCTGTTAAAGTTTATTCAGCACTATATCTACCCATGAAAAGAATATTTTAGTTCTATTAGATATCAAGACTTTTTCTTTCTATATATAATGGTTCATGATATTCAAATTACCTTTCCTCATAACTTAATGAGATATATAGAAGATTTTACCAAGTCATTATATAGGTTAAACAAACTTCCCAATGCTAAGTTTATTTAAACCCTATTAGAACATAATATGTTAGTTCAATTAGGATTTTAAAGGACCATGATTCCAAATGGTTTCTATTTGAATCAGACTAACTATAATAGAATGAAGATTATTTGGAATCCTTGAAAAAATATGTGTGTAGATGACGTGGAGAAAATATTTGAAAGATTCAATCCCATTTCTCATCCCATTAAGTCAATAGTTATAATTGACCCTAGTTTGGAACTAGTTGAAATAGTTGAAACTATTTTTTTCCTCTAATGAAGAAGATTTTGATGCTCCTGTAAATCTTGATAAATAATCTAGAAGAGTTTTTGATGGAATCTAAAAAATAACTCTATTTAAAGATTCTAGTGTTAAAGAAACATTAATAGAAGAATGTTATATTTTTGTTTGTTCTTATCCTTATATTTTTTATGTTGTTAAAAACGAGTATGAAATTTCCATGTTAGCTTAACTATTTGAAGAAGAATGTGTAGCTGTTGAGGGGGAGATATTTACTAGATCTATGTTTTTTAGAAGAGTCATCATAGACTCTGAAAGTGATGAGGATATGGATCCATATCCAATTGAAATTACTCCTATGTTTGAGATAGGGTGAGATCCAATTTTTGAAGCCTCTCATTTTAGTGAAGAAATTCATCCAGACAATCCATTCTTTGATATGGATGTGTCTACTCCATTAGTTGTTACTGAAAAAGATATTTTTGTTTCAGTTGATAAAGTGGTAGATGATCAAGATAATAGGAAGTTTATATCTAATAAAGGTATTGATCAAGTTAATGAGTTTTTTAAGGATTATGATGACAAATATAGTGGTAAATTACCAAATCTAGATGGTGATTCTCTTTCTATAACCAAAAAAGAATCTATTATGATCGAATAAACCTAAAATCCTTCTTTGGTAGGTCTAGTAAAACATAAGTTTGGTGATGATTTATTAAAGATATTGGATACTTCTCCTTCTCTAAAGAATATTCATGAAGTTCCCTTTCAGGAAGAGCCTATATTTTATTATAATCCAAGGACATAAGTTGTGGATATAGAAGATTATATGAATGAATATAAGGCCTCTTTAAAAGAGATTGAAAGAACTCCTAGGATGTTTTATCACAAGGAAGAAGCTTAGAGAAAAAAAAACCATTTTGAGTGCGCATTCATCTAATCCTATAGATGATTCTTTTATTGAATTTTCATCTCCTCAAACTAGAACAAATCCATCTAATTATGTTGGAACATCTTTAGATTCTTCTCTAGTTATAACCCTTAAAGATCCCATTGAGTTTAATAATGATCTTTTTTTAGATTATAAATCATATTTTCTTAGGAATCAGTTCTAAAAACAACTTACCAGAAGTAAGATATTTATTACCTTGTTCAAAAAGTTATTTATTATCTTCAATGAAAGTTGTTCATTAAAATAGATCACATGCACTAAGAATTTAATTCTTTTAGAAGAGAAATGTAAGCTTTTAAAACTCAAACGGTTACACTCCAAGATGGAATTTTTGATATGATGGTGTATTAAGACCATAGGTTTATCAGTTCAATCTTTCATACTCGATATGATTCTCATCCTACTATGCTAGTTTTTGATGAAGAAATGATTAAGCAACTCATTAGGGATGAGTTGATGGTTATGTTTAAGGAGTTAAAAAAGAAGAATAATATTTTTATGGCTTTCAAACACATGCTGCTAAGACTTTAACAGTGGTTAGAGAAGATGTGAAGAAAGTTGGGAAAGATAGATAAACCATAAAGAAGATGATAGATTTATATCTTAGTCATATATTTACTTAGTCATATTTGAAAGGGATGTTCAGAACCCTTACCTTGGATCTTAAAATGCGCCCTCTAACTACCTCTTTCAAAGATATCATTGAGAATTTATTGGTAATAAATACTATTCTAAATCGGTTCATGTCAGATAGAGGTGAGTTTCTTCAAGTGATAAAGAATGACATAAGAGAGATATCTGATATAACAAGGTTATTATAACCTTATATATATGTTTCAAATTCCCCTGTTTTGGAACCTCCTTCTTTGCCCATGCCTCACTTTTTTTCAGTTTTAGTTTCTATTTCTACAACCATTTATGAAACCTCTACCACATATATACCACCAAATGGGACATTTGGTATCTCTATTTCCCAAGACCTTGGTCATATCATACCATTTTCTAATCTACCTCCATTCTAGGACCTCCTGCTATTACTGCTTATACTCCCGTTCTTGATATTGGTAAAGAAAAATAGCATCCCCTTCTTAAATATTCAAATTCCAATTAGATTTTGATATGGATTTTGTATATTTATTTATAAATATAGAATCTAATTCCAAATATCATTTTATTTTTATTACTCTTTTTTATAGTTATTTATTTTTAATAATACCAAAGGGTAAGAGAAAAAGGGAATACCATGAATTATTTGATATTATAAGATTCAATTCTTTTTTATTATTTTTGATATCTATTCCATGATTTATTATCAGAAAATAGGGGGAGATCGTTGGCTTCGACCAAAACTTCCTTATTTTAATGATCTAAAATCATTTTTAATATTATTAGTTAATTTTATGTTCTTTGGTAGTAAACAGGTTTTTTCAAAATACTAAAATTTTATTAATTTGAAAATGATTGAACCATATAAGTAATCAACCATGGAGAAAATATGATAAAGGATTTGAGCGACTGCATGAACATCCACCGAACTGCAGCAAGACTCAAATGACCACAAATCAGATCACCCAAGTCAAAGTAAAAAATACGACTGTAAGAATAATCGAATGACCATACACTGTCTTAAGCAACCATCATGATCATTTTTCAAAGGCATTGATCAATAGAAAGAACAAGTGACCGTCTATAAGAATAATAGATCAATTACCCATGTGAATCAGTTATATTGATTAATAACCAATGTGAATTGGATATGTAGATCAATCACCTATATGAATCAGCAACCTAGTCCACTAACCTACATGAATTGGCTATGTGGATCAATCATCTACATAAATTATCTATATGATAGAATTAACTTATATGGATCAATCAAACATGTGGTCAATTCACTTAAATAGAGGAAAACACTTATGTGAATCTCACCTATATTATCTTTTTAGGTGTTAAAGTGACTGTAGAATGTTGATGTGTCATATCCAATGTGACTGCCATTGTGGATGTTGATATGGAAAACATTAAATAAAACATTTCTAAAATAAAGTTTTATTTTATCATATCTTTAGTATTATTAATCCAATCACATTTGTGTGCAGATTTTATTGCCATTCAGAAGAATTAAATGACTACGGATTCACTACTAAAATGTCATGACCCGTACCCTAGGGACCACATCGTGACTACCCCAAGTCCACTTTCCATAGGCCAGGGGCTGGCGAGTAGCACCAAAGGCATAATTCCCTAAAATTGGGAAGGTGTTGCCTTTATAATTCATAAACACACACAAACAGAGTACAAGAAGAAGCAAACACCAAGTAAAAATTGTGTAACAAGCATACTGAATGTAAAGGGGCCAGAAATACAAGACCAACAATAAAGTACAAGGAAAGGAGAAACGGGTACAACTGTCATGACCCGTCCTCGGGACCCGTGTCGTGACTACCCCAAGCCCGCCTTCCATAGGCCAGGGGCTGGCGACTAGCACCAAAGGAGTAAATCCCAATAAAAGGGAAGGCATTGCCTTTATATAAGAAAACAAACACCACAGAGTACGCAAGCTGAAGTAAACACTAAGTAAACTGAGTACAAAAGTAAGTGCTGAAAAGTAAATGGGCCAGAATACAAACCCAACTAAAAGTACAGTACAACTGAAAAGATATTACAGTAGTAGTAAAGTAAATCAGCAACCACCGAGTCATCCTCCAGCTATCCCACCTGAAGGGTGGGTACAGATGGTCTCCTCAGATACTCGGGTCCGGCCATCCGCTCCGTGTACGTCCTGCCTGATAGACCACCTCTGGGTACCGTCACGCTCCACAAGCCTCATCCACGATCAACGCTGTCCGTTGTATACAACCAACACAACTTAGTGCGGGCATAGCCCATGCAAGGGTGAGTATACAGTACTCAGTAGGGACCCCAAGACCCCCGAAGGTCTCCTAGAATCCACAAAGGATAAACCACAAAGGAAGGATACAAACACAAAGTATCTACCAACTCTACTTAGGTATATGCCCATATATATACCTAAGTCATCATTTCCAGTTCGGCTCCAACTCACGAGCCCAAGTACAACCCAGTCCACGAAGGAAAGCACAACCCAATACACAAAGGAAAGCACAACCCAATCCACACAGGAAAGCAAGTCAATCATATCGAAGATAAGGATTGAAAGTCAAGGCTTAGCTCACACAGGTATACATCATTTTTAAAGCAAAAGAGATGATCAGATGTAGTTACTGATTCATCTAAGCTGGGACCCACGTAGGATACTAGACCAGCTAAGCTATCGGACCCACATAGGATGCTAGTCCAGCTACTCTGTTGGACCCACGTAGGATACTACAACAAAGGTCAATACTGTTAGACCCACGTAGGATTCAAGTACAGTAGTCGTCTCCGCCGAACCCACGGAGGATTCCAGTACGGTTTTCGTCATCGTTGAACCCACTGAGTATTCCAGTACATTAGTCTTCACCGTCAATCCCATGGAGGATTCCAGTACGATAGTTGTTGCAGTCACAACCAACTCTAGGGTTCCCGCACACAACATACTCAATTCCGGGAGGGTCCGCTCCTCGAGTCAAAGGGATGAATACATCAACCATCACGAAGACCAGGGATGATGTATCCCAATGTTCCGTCCCATGTCCTAGGGGAAAAACAATCAAAACATGACCAAGTCACAGAGAACAGGACGACCAAGCCATTTTCCAAAAGTACACGACATGTAGATAAGCGATACATGCCGTGTCATTAGACACCGGGTACTGCCCGTGTGATATGGCCTGTGTTGCAGGGATGGTTGTGTAAAAAGTAAATACACGACATGTGGTATAGTTACACGCCAGGACTTTAGTCCACGGGTACTATTCGTGTACCGCAGCCCGTGTCGATGGGTTGTTCGTGTAAAAAGTAAATACACGGCGTGTGGTATAGTTACACGCTGTGTCCAAACTTCTGGGGTCTGCTCTGTGTACACTAGCCATGCCTGGCCGTGTGGTGGAGTACAAGATCGTGTACCCCACCCCATGTTCGTGTATTCCCAGAATACATGCCGAGTCATACCGAAGCTGCTTCTTCCATGGTGAAGGAAGTACACGCCGTGCCTCTTGGCCGTGTAGTTCTGCTCGTGTTTGTGTATCTCCCGGATTACACGCCATGTCCATTGAAGTCTCCTCTGTCAAACTGAATGGACAGTACACGCCGTGTGACCGGTGTCACACGCCGTGTGTCACTTCTTCTGATGTCCCTTTACTTCTGCCGCTGAACGTTTGTACTACACGGCGTGTGCTTTGGAAGGACATGCCATGTATTCTGGAATTTTCCAGAAACGATGCCTTTGGTCAGCACGCCTCTCGATGCATCCATCCTTTGTTCTGATGATCCGTTTTCCACAAAACTCCCGTTCCTAGGTCATCCCGATGCTCCGAGGCCGTTTCCGATGTTTTTGGGCCCCCGATCGGCTTCAAAAACTTTCCTTGATTCACCACTCAAGAACGGTTGGAGGAAACCATACAACAAGAACGACGAAAGAATCAGACCATGTTATTTTGGTCTGGTTCCTTCCGCATTAGTTTGATAGAAAAATGTTTAGAGAGAAACATTAACATGGAAGGAAAACCGATAATTCTCAATTAAAAACACACCCCTACCTTGAAGGGAGTTCACGAGTGTCAAGCACCGCAAATGATGGCGTCGATTCCATCATCATCGGTGTCTTCTTCCTTGTCGCAGAGGAAGAAGAGGATGGAGAAACCGAGCTGTTGAGCGGACATTCTTCTTCGGAGAGTTGGCGTTCTTCGTTGATGGGTGTCGTTCTTCATGGGAGGATGAAGTCCTTCCAAAGAAACCTGAGCTCTCTCCTCCAATTATTAACACAAAGATCCAACCCCCAAATAAAATAAGGCTCCTCCTTATTTTATTAATTCATTCCATGCATTTAAATTTTAAAATTCAAACACATCACCCTCTTAATTGATTATGTGAGTTGGCATGATTTAATATGGAAGAGGAGAAGTCACTTAATTAAAGAAGGAGAGAGGGGAGTTACTAAAATTAAGGGGGAGTTAGGGAATTCGAAGAGATGGGACTCATATGGTCCCCACCTCACCTTTATCCTCTCAAAGGTAGCTAATGACTAGTGGGTCCCACCCTAACTTCTGACATAGGATATAACCACTTAGAATTGGAATAAAATTTGTACCACAAATTTTATTCAATTATTTATTAATCCCTAAAATTAAACTCCTTCTCCCGTTCAAACGCATCTATGGTAAAAGTCCTCTTAAGAAATTACCGGCGTTGCGGTTCCATCGGTGCCCTCAGATTTCAATTCCAAGCACCGGTTCAAAAGATAGAAAAACCCGCTCTTTCATTCACTGAACGTACCCGAGCTAAACTTCAGAAATTGATTCTGGGCACACCGGACCTCGGAATCAGGTGCCGTTGGAAACTGCGTACTCGTAAAATCCCAAAGAATTTAAGAAAAAATTTTCCTTGAAATTTACGGGTCTTTACATTACTCCCACCTCAGGGATTTACGTCCCCATAAAGATACAACGTAAACTAGGGAAAAAAATGAGGGTACTGAGCATGCATCTGAGCCTCCCACTCCCATGTTATCTCCTGGAGGTTCCTGTGCTGCCACCTGATGTGCACTAGAGGAATCGATCGTCCACGTAGGACCCGCTCCTGTCGATCCTCGATCTCCACCGGGACCTCCGAAAAAGTCTCCCCTTCATCAATGTATAGATCCCCATCGTCTATGATATGCGTCAGGTCATGCACGTATCTTCTCAGCTGAGATACATGAAAGACGTCATGCCTCCTGTGCAACTGAGGTGGAAGAGCCAGGCGATAAGCCACCTCGCCTATCCTGCTGAGAACCTGGAATAGTTCGATGAAGCGCGAAGATAACTTGCCGCCCTGGCTTTAAAGACCCATAAAATTCAAGGGAAAGTTTTTTTCTTAATTTTCTTTGGGATTTTACAAGAACGTAGTTTCTGACGGCACCTGATTCCGAGGCCCGGTGTTCCCGGAATCATTTTCCAAAGTTTAGCTTGGGTACGTTCAGTGAAAAAACGAGCGGGTTTTCCTAACTTTTGAACCGGTGCTCAGAATCGAAATCTGAGGGCACCTATAGAACCATAACACCAATAATTTCTTTAGAATACCTTTTCCGTAGTTGAGTTTGCTCGGGTGAGGTTATTAGTTAATTGGGTTAACTAAAAAATAAAAATAAAATTTGTGCCACAAATTTTATTTTTATTTAAGGTAGCTTAAACCTATGCTTTGAGGTTGGGGTGGGACCCACTAGTTCCTAACTACCCTAGGTAGGATATTAGTGAAGTGGGTCCCACACGATCCCCACCCCCCTTTATTTCCATTTTACCTCCCACATGCATTTAATTTGGTAACTCACCTGCACCCCCCTCTTAAATGCCAAGTCAACTCTCGCGTTTAATTGAATTATTAAATGACTCATTAATTGGTGAACGCTCGATAATTAAATCGTGATCTGATTTTGAATTTAAAAAAAATATGGCATGAGTAATAAAATAATGCTAGGACTTATTTTATTATTATTGTTGTGTTGTGCGAGAAGATTTGGGGAGGAATTACTACAGTCTTGAAGAACGTCCTTCCTCGTTGAAGAACGTGAAGAACGACGAAGAACGCCGACCTCCGACGAAAGATGACGAAGAACGCAAGTTCCTCAGAGATCGAAGACATGACGCCATGTACCGCGACACCGATTATCCTCTTCCTCGCGACGCCGTGTACCGCGATGCCCACGATCCTCTTCCGCGACGCCATCTTCCGCGGCGTCCCTTTCCCGCGACAAACCTTGTCGATGACTTCATCAAGGCAGGGGGTTTGGTTTAATTTAATTTATGTGGATTATATCCTCGACATGTGTTTAATTTGTTGAAAATAGTTTGAACCTCTAACGCGGTGGGTGCGGACCAACGAACAAGTCCGAACCCACCGATTCTCTGTTCTTGATGCGCGGAACGTTGGGTGATGATGAAATGAGACCGTTGAGCGATTGGAGGCCATCGCAATAATCTACGGGTCCCGAGACGACCCAAGGCGTAGAAAGGAGCAAGAACAGACCACCGAAGCAGCTCAGGTGGCCCGCGGACTTCACCGCCGGTGCCGGTCGGCCGCCCGGACGCGGCGGTGTCCCGGCGCGCTGCCAAGAGGGACCACTGCGGCTGAAGTCGCGGCGGCAGGCAACCGGTCCTGTGGCAGCGCGGGACCCGGGGGAGACGCGGCGCTAGGCCGCATCCGCTGGCAAGGAGCGGCCCCCATGTGGGGGCCGCGACTTCAATCAAGGGGGGCAGCCGTCCCCCCTTTCCGCACCGGCATGGCCAGCACCGCGTTGGCTGTGCGGGGCGCACCCGCGCCGGTTGGGCCGGGCCGCGCCCTAAGGGGCCGGACCCTGACCCGGTTCAGGTCGACCTGGTTAGGGCCGACCCAGTGGGTCTCGGGCCAGGTCGGTCTGGGCCCAACACCCCCTAAAAACGGACAATTTCGTTCTTTTGCCCATATCTTGGGTTGTAGACCTCCAATTGACGCACCGTCAGTTGGGATACGATCCTTGGATCGAGAAAGTCGTTTCGATATATTACACTCAAGGTTTTAGAGAACTTTGGGTATGTCCGGGTTGGTTCGAACACGAAACTAGCCGGGCCCTCAGAGCGGAAACACTTATAACTTGAGCACCGGACGTCCGATTGATGTGCCGTCGACTTTGTCAGATTCCTCTTAGTGAGACGGACCTTTTGGATTAATCCGCTCGAGGTTTGGACACAGATGGAGTGTGGTCAGGTTGGTTTTGACTTAAAAACCAACCGGGCCCCTGGAACGAAAAGACCAATAACTTTCAGACCGGGCGTCCGATTGACGTGCCGTCTGTCACGTTGAGTTCCTCTTGTCGAGACAGAACTTTGAGATACATCAACTCCAGAATACGTGTCAGTTGATGTATTGACCCCTTGGCTCGTGGAGCGGACCCTCCCGGAATCGAGCATGCTGTGTGCGGGAACCCTAGAGCTGGCTGCGACTGCGATGAAGACTGCACTGAAATCCTATGTGGGTTCGACAGTGATGAAGATCGTACTGAAATCCTCCGTGGGTTCGATGGCGATGAAGACTGCACTGAAATCCTATGTGGGTTCAGTAGTGATGAAGACCGTACTGAAATCCTCCGTGGGTTCGACGGCGATGACTGCACTGAAATCCTATGTGGGTTCGGTAGTGATGAAGACCGTACTAAAATCCTCCATGGGTTCAACGACGATTAAGACTGCACTGAAATCCTATGTGGGTTCGGAAGTGATGAAGACCGTACTGAAATCCTCCGTGGGTTCGACGGCGATGACTCTTTTCTTGCTATCCTACGTGGGTCTGGCAGAGTAGCTGGTCTGTATCCTATGTGGGTCCAACAGCTTAGCTGTTTTAGTATCCTACGTGGGTCAAAGCTTAGATGAATCAGTGGATACATCTGATCATCTCTATCACCTTACGAAGAAGTATACCTGTGTGAGCTGAGTCTTGACTTTCAATCATTATCTTTGATATGATTGACTTGCTTTCCTATGTGGATTATATTGTGCTTTCTGTGTGGATTGGGTTGTACTATCCTGTGTGGACGTGATTGAACACGAGCTCGGATGTTAGAGCCAAACTGGAATTGATGACTTAGGTATATGTATGGGCATATACCTAAGTAGTGTTGGTTGTTACTTCGTGATTGTATCTTTCCTTTGTGGATTATTTTTTGTGGATTCTGGGAGACCTTCGGGGGTCTCGGGGTCCCTACTGAGTAGCGTATACTCACCCCTGCACGGGATATGCGCGCACTACATTGTGTTGGATGCAGACGAGGGACATCACTGATTGTGGTTGAGGCTTGTGGAGAAGGTCAGTACCTGGAGGTGGACCATTGGGCGGGATGTACACGGAGCGGACGGCTGGACCCGAGGAGCTGAGGAGGATATCTGTACCCACCCTTCTGGTGGGACTTCTAGTGGACGGATCGACGTTGCTGCTTTACTTTCAGTTGCTGTATTTCTTTCCAGTTGTACCTTATTTTCAGTTTGGGTTTGTATTCTGGCCCACTTACTTTTCCGCACTACTATTGTACCCAGCTTTACTTAGTGTTTACCTTTTCTTTCTTACTCTGTGGTGTTTGTTTACTTATAAAGGCAATGCCTCCCCGTTTTTTTTTTGTCGGGATTTACTCCTTGGTGCTAGTCGCCAGCCCCTGGCTTATGGGAGATGGGCTTGGGGTAGTCACGGCATGGGTCCCGAGGATGGGTCGTGACAAATTGGTATCAGAGGAGTTCGGTTCTACCACAAAACTCAGGACTCTGATCTTTCTTCTATGTGAAGCAATAGTATTAAGGGTATTGAGTGTGGTTATCAGTCCAGGGAGTCCAGTGTTGGTGTGGCGGCCGACGTATCCATACACCAGGACCCTAACTTCTGATTTCCGACTCAATGCACGAAAACATTGATTGCATGTGTGTTTCAAAAGTTTTCTTTGTGATTACTTTGTGTCAGCTCACCAGGTATACTGTTTGACCATGGCGCACCTGTTTCTTTTCAGGATGGTCCCACGACGGTATCCAGCTAGGGTTCCAAGCTTTGAGCGAGACGACAGCCCACCGAGCGATGAGGCCTCGGTGTAGGGCTCTTTGATAGCGGAGACACCGACGGTACCTCTACCCACCGATCCACCGATGCTACCAGCCTCAGCCACTGAGAGTGCATGTCGCCTTAGTGAACTGCAAGAGTTTCAGCATCAGAGACCACCGAGGTTCCACGAGGAGGTAGACCCTCAGGCAGTTGAGGTTTTTCTGGAGGCGGTTGTTCGAGTTTTCAGGTTAGTGGGGACACTAGTTGACCTCATGGTGATCCTCGCAACGAGCCTCCTGCACGCGGTAGGAGGCAGATGGTGGAGCTTGATGCTTCAGGTTCACGACGAGGCATCTCTCCTCTGGACAGACTTTGAGAGCCTCTTTCACTTAGATTTCGTCCCAGCCACCCTCCGTGCGGTGCACATCCAGGATCTTCTACAGCTGTGGAAGGGCAGCATGATGGTCGCCCAGTACTCGGTGAGATTTACCGATCTCTTGTGCTATTCGACAGAAATGGTACGGGACCCATTCTTTTGGGCCCGGACCTTCGAGTAGGGACTGAGGCATGAGATCAGGGTGTCCATGATCTCCCTCAGCATTCCGACATAGGCAGGAGTACTGGAGCGAGCCCTTCTCATTGAGAGATTTCTTGCTGAGCTTACGCTAGCAGCGAGACCTACCACAGGGCGGCATGTAGCAGATTCATATGAAGTTGGCAGTCGACAGATGTCATAGGGGTCCAGGCGTACTGGACCTTCATGAAGACGACCTCAGGTCACGTGCTCAGAGGTGTGGGGCACAGGGCGCAGAGCCAGCCTTCCTAGGAGCAGGCAGTGCTACGTATGCGGCGGACATGGCCACATGGCTCGTGACTGCCCAACCCGCCGTGCAGAGGAGCAGCAGACGGTTGAGGGGCCACCCAGGGAGAGGCAGAGGGTCGACCATGGCGGTCCGCCGAGATCAGGAGGACGAGGTAGGGGAGCTGACTGAGCAGCAGGTGGTGGGAGACGCCTTGAGGCTTTGCCACCACCACCACCAGGAGGTCCACCCCGACCATAGGGAGCTGGCGGTCAGAGACAGGCTCAGCTTCAGGCAGCAGAGGCCTACGACCATGGCGCGCCAGAGATGACTTGAGGTACTATCTATGTCTACTCCACCCTTAATGTAGTTCTTATAGACACAGGAGGGAGTCATTCTTTTATTGCTGCTGCCCTTGTTCGGATCTCGGAGATTCCGATAGAGCCGTTGGCTCGATCCTTATGGCTAGAGACTCCTACGGGAGCAGAATCGACGATTACGCACTGGTGCCGGTAGTGTGATCTTACTCTAGGAGGCGAGAGCTTCAGCTGGGATCTTCTTGTAGTGGCGTCGAGGCCTTATGACGTCATCTTGGGCATGGATTGGTTATCCACAGTCCATGCCCAGATTGACTGTATTAGGCGCAAGGTGCGGTGTGTACGCACTGACGGGAGCAGGTTTACCTTCACTGGCAAGAAGGGAGCCTTTGCAGCACATGATGGACTCATGCAGAGGAGATGACAGCCCATCACTCATCACTTGGATAGCCTCATCCTAGGAGCATTTGACATGCAAAGTCTTAGTTTTCCTGTAGTGGTGGATCAGTATGCGGACGTTTTCCCTGACGACGTTCCAGGACTACCTCCTCACAGAGAGGTAGACTTTTATATTGACCTGTACCATAGGACAACCCTGATATCCACTCCAGTATATCGGATGGCCCCCACAGAGCTTTGAGAGATATGGGTACTATTGGAGGACTTGCAGGGCAAGGGATTCATCCGACCCAGTGTTTCACCCTGGGCTTCCCTGATATTGTTCACCAAGAAGGAGGACGGGAGCTTGCGACTGTGTGTCGACTATCATCACCTGAACCAGGTGACCACAAGGAACAGGTATCCTCTACCGAGGATTTACAACCTCTTCAATAAGATCAAGGTAGCACGATGGTTATCAAATATAGACCTTAGATCAGGCTATCATCATCTCAGAGTTCGAGACGAGGACATGCAGAAGATGACCTTCAGATGTCGGTATGGCCACTATGAGTTCTTGGTTATGCCTTTCAGCATAACCAACGCTCTAGCTATGTTCATGAGTCTCATGAACAGGATCTTTCAGCCATACCTCGATCGATTTGTCGTGGTCTTCATCAACAAAATTTTTATATACTTGACCACTGTGGAGGAGCACGCCTACCACTTGTGGGTTGTACTGGACACACTCTGAGAGCACCAGCTTTATGGTAAGATCTCGAAGTGTCAGTTCTGGTTACATGAGGTCTACTTCTTGGGACACGTCATCTATGAGGCGGGAGTTGTGGTGGATCCTTCGAAGATCAAGGCAGTGCTAGCTTGGAAGCCACCCAGGAGCTTGACGGAGGTGCGGAGTTTCTTGGTGCTAGATGGGTACTACCTGAGATTTGTTCCAGACTTTTCTAGAGTTGCGGCACCACTCTCATCTTTGAAAAAGAAGGGGAAACCCTTCGTGTGGTCAGACATATGTCAGTAGAGCTTCCAGGAGCTGAGACAGAGATTGACCAGCGCACCTATCTTGAGGCTACCGGAGGAGGGAGTAGGGTACGTAGTCTAATGAGATGCATCAGGGACCAGACTCAGATGTGTCCTGATGCAGGAGCGGGCCGTGATCGCCTATTGATCACGTTAGTTGAGGCATCATCAACAGAACTACGATACCCATGACCTGGAGTTAGCAGCAGTGGTCTTCGCTCTGAAGATGTGGAGGCATTATCTGATGGGCAAGCACTTTACAGTCTACTTTGACCACTAGAGTCTCAGGTACATATTCTCGTAGAAGGACCTAAATCTGAGATAGCGGTGGTGGCTCGAGTTCCTCTAGGACTATGACTTTGAGATAGTATATACTCCTGGAAAGGGGAACGTAGTAGCCGATTCTCTCAGAAAAAGGATGGGAATTCATCTAATTGGGGAGGCGACAGAGCAACTAGCCTATTTGCAGATATCCTTCGTGGATAGAGATGGAGTAGCCTTTCTTCACTCACTCACAGTCACTCCTCCACTTCTTCAGCGGGTTAGAGAGGCTCAGCGTGGGGACATTGACTGTGAGATGCGGCGTGCACAAATATCCTCAGGAAAGGAACCTGATGGATTCTCTATAGGAGGAGAGCACAACGTCCTTTTCATAGGACATACCATGGTACCAGTTTCTTTATAGGAGGAGGTGTTGAGAGAGTTTCACACTTCCCCTTTAGCGGTACATCCAGGAGTGGCAAAGATGTACCAGGATCTCAGGCAACATCACTAGTGGCCGGGTATGAAGAAGGCTATGGAAGAGTTCATTTCTCGATGCCTCACCTGCTAGCAGGTGAAGACAGAGAACCAGGTACCAGGAGGCTTGGTACAACCCTTGGAGGTCCCGGAGTGGAAGTGGGACAGGATATCTATGGATTTTGTGACTGGATTTCCACGTACTTCCAGAGGTCATGACTCCATTTGGGTGATTGTCGACCGACTCACCAAGTTGGCCCACTTCTTACCCATCAGAGAGTAGGGCTCAATAGAGAGCTTGGGACATATCTACGTTCAAAAGATTGTACGTCTTCATGGTGTGCCATCATCTATCATCTCCGATCGAGATTCTCGCTTTACTTTCTGGCTTTGGAAGGGGTTGTAGGAGGCATTCGAGACGCAGCTACGTCTGAGCACCGCCTTTCACCATCAGACAGATGGTCATATGGAGAGGACCATTCAGACTCTCGAGGACATGCTCCGTGCATGTGTCCTCAACTTTGGTCATAGTTGGGAGGACCATCTACCCTTGGTGGAGTTCGCGTACAACAACAGCTACCACTCCACCATAGGGATGACACCATACGAGACATTGTACAACCAACCTTGCAGATCACCTCTGTGCTGGACAGACCCTGGGGAGTCAGCACTTGTGGGACCAGAGATGGTCCAGGCCACGACAGAGAAGGTCCAGGTCATCCAGGAGCGGATGAGGACAGCTCAGAGCCAGCATAAGTCTTATGCTGACAGGAGGCGGAGGCCACTAGAGTTCGAGGATGGCGACCACGTTTTCTTGAGGGTCTCACCTCGACGTGGATTACGAAGATTTGGCCGAGGCGAAAAGCTATCTCCACACTTCATCGGACCATTCCAGGTCCTCAGCAGGGTAGGCAAGGTGGCTAACCACATGGCTCTACCACCTCAATTACACCGGGTGCACGACGTCTTCCACGTATCTCAGCTGAGGAGATACGTGCACGACCCGAGGCATATCATCGACCATGGGGAGCTGGACATTAACAATGGGGCGACTTTTGCAGAGGTCCCGGTGGCGATCGAGGATCGACAGGAGAGGGTCCTTCATTGGTGGTCTATTCCTTTAGTTCGCATCAGATGGCAGCACGAGAACCTTCAGGAGAGCACTTGGGAGCGGGAGGCTCAGATGCATGCACAATACCCACATTTGTTTCCCTAGTTTATGATGTATCTTTATGGAGACGTAAAGCCCTGAGCTGGGAGTAATGTAAAGACCCTTAAAATTCAAGGGAAATTTTTTTTCTTAATTTTCTTTGGGATTTTACAAGAATGAAGTTTCTGACGGCACCTGATTCCGAGGCCCGATGTGGCCAGAATCATTTTCCAAATTTTAGCTCGGGTATGTTCAGTGAACGAATGAGAGGGTTTTTATAACTTTTGAACTGGTGCTCGGAATCAAAATACGAGGGAACCTATGGAACCACAACGCCGATAATTGCTTAAGAACACCTTTTCCAGAGTTGCGTTTGCTCGGGTGAGGTTATTAGTTAATTGGGTTAACTAAAGAATAAAAATAAAATTCGTGCAACCAATTTTATTTTTATTTAAGGTAGCTTAAACCTATTCTTGGAGGTTGGTGTGAGACCCACTAGTTCCTAACTACCCTAGGTAGGATATTAGTGAAGTAGGGCCCACACGAGCCCCACCCCCCTTTATTTCCTTTTTACCTCCCACGTGCATTTAATTTTGTAACTCACCCACACCACCCTCTTAAATGCCAAGTCAACTCTCATGTATAATTGAATTATTAAACGCCTCATTAATTAGTAAACACTCGATAATTAAATCGTGATCTGATTTTGAATTTCAAAAACAGATGGAATGAGTAATAAAATAAGGCCAGGCCTCATTTTATTATTATTGTTGTGTTGTGCGAGAAGATTTGGGGAGGAATTACTCCAGTCTTGAAGAACGTCCTTCCTCGTTGAAGAACGCGAAGAATGAAGAAGAACGCCGGCCTCCGATGAAAGACGAAGAAGAACGCAAGTTCCTCAGAGATCGACGACGCGATGCCGTGTACCGCGACACCGACGATCCTCTTCCTCGCGACGCCGTGTACCACGACAACCACGATCCTCTTCCGCGACACCGTCTTTCGCGACGTCCCCTTCCCGCGACAAACCTCCTCCGATGAATTCATCGAGGTAGGGGGTTTGGTTTAATTTAATTTATGTGGATTATATCCTCGACCTGTGTTTAATTTGTTGAAAATCGTTTGAACCTCTAACACGGTGGGTGCAGACCAACGAACAAGTCCGAACCCACCGATTCTCTGTTCTTGATGCGCAGAACGTTGGGTGATGATGAAACGGGACCGTTGAGAGATTGGAGGCCGTCGCAGTAATCTACGGGTCCTGGGATGACCCTAGGCGCAGACAGAAGCAAGAACGGACCACCGGAGTGGCTCCGGTGGCCCGCGGACTTCACTTGCGGCGTCCCGGCGTGCCACAAGGAGGGACCGCTGCAACTTCAGCCGCGGTGGCAGGCAACCGGTCCCACAGCCGCGTGGGACCTGGGGGAGACGCGGTGCTGGGTCGCGTCCACTGGCAAGGAGCGGCCCCCACGTGGGGGCTACGACTTCAATCAAGGGGGGCAGCCGCCCCGCCCTTTCCGCAGCAGCATGGCCAGCACCGTGCTGGCCGTGCGGGGCGCGCCCGCGCTGGGCCAACCGGCCGCCCAGGCCGGGCCAAGCCGCACCGGTCGGGCCGGGCCGCGACCACTGGGCCGGGACGTGCCCTAACAGGCTGGACCCGGACCCGGTTCGGGCCGACCCAGGGGGTCTCAGGTTGGGTCGGTCCGGGCCCAAAACCCCCTAAAAACAGACAGGTTTTTTCTTTTTCCCATATCTTGGGCTACGACCTCCAATCGACGCACCGTCAGTTGTGATGAGATCCTTGGATCAAGACGGTCGTTTTGGTATATTAAACTCAAAGTTTCGGAGAACTTTGGGTATGACCAGGTTGGTTCGAACACGAAACCAACCGGGCCCTCGGAGCAGAAACACTTATAACTTGAGCACCGGACGTCCGATTGACGTGCCGTCGACTTTGTCGGATTCCTCTTAGTGAGATGGACCTTTTGGCTTACTCCACTCAAGGTTTGGACGCAGTTGGAGTGTGGTCAGGTTGGTTTTGAATTAAAAACCAACCGGGACCCTGGAACGAAAAGGCCAATAACTCTCAGACCGAGCATCCGATTGACGCGGAATCTGTCACGTTGAGTTCCTCTTGTCGAGACGGAACTTTGAGATAAATCAACTCCGGACTATTTTTCAGTTGATGTATCGACCCCTTTTCTCATGGAGCAGACCCTCCCGGAATCGATCATGTTGTGTGCGGGAACCCTAGAGCTGGCTGCGACTGCGATGAAGACTGCACTGAAATCCTATGTGGGTTCAGCAGTGATGAAGACCATACTGAAATCCTCTGTGGGTTCGACGACGATGAAGACTGCACTGAAATCCTATGTGGGTTTGGAAGTGATGAAGACCATACAAAAATCCTCCGTGAGTTCGACGGTGATAAAGACTGCACTGAAATCCTTTGTGGGGTTTGCAGTGATGAAGACCGTACTGAAATCCTCCATGGGTTCGACGGTGATGAAGGCTGCACTGAAATCCTATGTCGGTTCAGAAGTGATGAAGACCGTACTGAAATCCTCCATGGGTTCGATGACGATGACTCTATTCTTGCTATCCTACATGGGTCTGGCAGAGTAGCTGGTCTGTATCCTATGTGGGTCCGACAACTTAGCTAGTTTAATATCCTACGTGGGTCCCAGCTTAGATGAATCAGTGGCTACATCTGATCATCTCTATCACCTTACAAAGAAGTATACATGTGTGAGCTGAGTCTTGACTTTCAATCATTATCTTCGATATGATTGACTTGCTTTCCTATGTGGATTGTGTTGTGCTTTCCTGTGTGGATTGGGTTGTACTATCCTGTGTGGACGTGATCGAACTTGGGCTCATATGTTAGAGCCGAACTGGAATTGATGACTTAGGTATATGTATGGGCATATACCTAAGTAGTGTTGGTTGTTACTTCGTGATTATATCTTTTATTTGTGGATTATCCTTTGTGGATTCTGGGAGACCTTCGGGGGTCTCAGGGTCCCTACTGAGTAGCGTATACTCACCCCTGTAGGGGCTATGCCCGCACTACGTTGTGTTGGATGCAGACGACGGACAACACTGATCGTGGTTGAGGCTTGTGGATAAGGTTGGTACCTGGAGGTGGATCACTGGGCGGGACGTACACGGAGCAGAAAGCTGGACCTGACGAGCTGAGGAGGCTATCTGTACCCACCCTTCAGGTGGGACCTCTAGTGGATGGCTCGACGTTACTTCTTTACTTTCAATTACTGTATTTTCTTTCCAATTGTACCTTATTTTCAGTTTGGGTTTGTATTCTGGCCCACTTACTTTTCCGCACTACTATTGTACCAAGCTTTACTTAGTGTTTACTTCTGCTTGCTTACTCTGTGGTGTTTGTTTACATATAAAGGCAATTCCTCCCCTTTTTGTTGTTGGGATTTACACCTTGGTTCTAGTCGCCTGACCCTGGCCTATGGGAGGAGGGATTGGGGTAGTCACAACACGGGTCCCGAGGACGGGATGTGACACTGGCCAAATCTACATAATCCACGCCCAGGTGAGACCCGTAAGAAAACATGGTCGCCATCCTCGAACTCTAGTGGTCTCCACCTCCTATCAGCATAGGACTTCTGTCGGCTTTGAGCAGTCCTCATGTTCTCCTGGATGATCTGTACCTTCTCCATCATGGTCTGGACCATCACTGGTTCTACAAGTGCTGACTCCCCAGGGTCTGTCCAGCATAGAGGTGATCTGCAAGGTCGGCCGTACAATGCCTCGTAAGGTTCCGTCCAAATGGTGGAGTGGTAGATGTTGTTGTACGCAAACTACACCAAAGGTAAGTGATCCTCCCAGCTGTGACCAAAGTCGAGGAAACATGCACGGAGCATGTCCTCGAGAGTCTGAATGGTCCTCTCCGTCTGACCATCTGTATGTGGGTGAAATGCGGTGCTCAGGCGTAGCTGCATCCCAAATTCCTCCTTCAACCCCTTCCAAAGCCGGTAAATAAAGAAAGCTCTCGATCAGAGATGATAGACGATGGCACACCATGAAGCTGTACGATCTCCTAAACGTAGATGCGTCCCAAGCTCTCCACTGAGCCCTGCTCTCTGATAGGTAGGAAGTGGGCCGACTTGGTGAGTCGGTCGACAATCACCCAGATGGAGTCGTGACATCTGGAAGTACATGGAAGTACCATTATGAAATCCATAGATATCCCGTCCCACTTCCACTATGGGACCTCTAAGGGATGTACCAAGCTTGATGGTACCTGGTGCTCTGCCTTCACCTGCTGGCAGGTGAGGCATCGTGAAACGAACTCTGCAACAACCTTCTTCATACTCGGCCACTAGTGCTATCACCTGAGGTCCTGGTACATCTTTGCTACTCCAAGATGTACCGCTAGAGGGGAAGTGTGAAACTCTCTCAAAACCTCCTACCATAATGCAACTGGTACCATGATACATCCCCTGAAGAGGATGACGTGCTCTCCGCCTTCAAAAAATCCTTCAGGTGCCAGCCCTGAGGATATCTGAGCACGTCGCGCCTCATAGTCAACGTGACCATGCAGTGCCTCTCTGACCCACTGAAGTAGTAGAGGAGTGACTATGAGAAACTGTAGAAAGGCTGCTCCATCTCTATCCACGAAGGATATCTGCAACGCGGTTAGCTGCTCTGTTGCCTATCCTAGTAGCTGAATGCCTGACCTCCTGCTGAGAGCATCAGCTACTACGTTCCCATTCCCAGGAGTATAGACTCTCTCAAAGTCACAGTCCTGGAGGAAATCGAGCCATCACCACTGTCTCAGGTTCAGGTCCTTCTATGAGAAGATGTACCTGAGACTCTGGTGGTCAGAGTTAACTATAAAGCGCTCGCCCATCAGATAGTGCCGCCCCATCTTCAGAGCGAAGACCACTGCTGCTAACTCCAGGTCATGGGTAGCGTAGTTCTGCTCATGCTTCTTCAAATGTCATGATCCATAGGCGATCAATGCCCTCTCCTGTATTAGGACACACCCGAGTCCGGTCCCTGAGGCATCGCAGTATACTACGTACCCCACTCCCTCCTCCGGTAACCTCAAGATGGGTGCACTGGTCAATCTCTGTCTCATCTCCTGGAAACTCTGCTGACATCTATCTGACCACACGAAGGGTTTCCCCTTCTTCATCAAAGCTGAAAGTGGTGCTGCAACTCTGGAGAAGTCTGGCACAAATCTCCGATAGTACCCAGCCAGACCTAGGAAACTCCGCACCTCCGTTACGCTCCTGGGTGGCTCCCAAGATAGCACTGTCTCGATCTTCGTAGGATCCACCGCAACTCCCACCTCAGAGATGACATGCCCCAGGAAGTGGACCTCACGTATCCAGAACTAACACTTCGGGAGCTTACCATAAAGCTGATGCTCTTGGAGTGTGTCCAATATAACCTGTAAGTGGTAGGCGTGCTCCTCCTCAGTGGTCGAGTAAATCAATATCTCGTCGATGAAGACTTCGACAAATCAATTGAGGTAAGGATGGAAGATCCTGTTCATGAGACTCATGAACCCTGCTGGAGTGTTGGTTACACCGAAAGGCATAACCAAGAACTCATAGTGTCCATACCGACATCTGAAGGCCATCTTCTGCATATCCTCATCTCGAACTCTGAGCTGATGATAGCCTGACCTGAGGTCTATCTTCGAGAACTACCATGCTCCCTTGACTCGATCAAAGAGGTCTTCAATCCTCGGAAGCGGGTACTTGTTCTTCATGGTCACCTGGTTCAGGCGATGGTAATCGACACACAGTCACAAGCTCCCGTCCACCTTCTTGGCGAACAAAATCGGGGAAGCCCAGGGTGAAACACTGGGTCGAATGAATCCCTTACCCTGCAAGTCCTCCAGCTGTACCCGTAGATCTTGAAGCTCAGCGGGAGACATCCGATATGATGGAGTAGATATCTGGGCTTTCCCGGGGTACATGTCAATGTAGAAGTCTACCTCTCTACGAGGAGGTAGTCCTGGATCGTTTTCAGGAAAAACGTCCGCATACTGATCCACCACAACAGGAAAACTCGGACTCCGCATGTCAACTACTCCTAGGATGAGGCTAGCCAACTGATGAGTGATCGACTGTTCTCTCCTCTGCGTGAGTCCACCCTATGCTGAAAAGGCTCTCTTCTCTCCGGTGAAGGTAAACCTACTCCCATCGGTGCGGACACAGCGCACCTTACGCCTAATACACTCGATCTGAGCATGGACCGTAGATAACCAATCCCTGCCCAAGATGACGTCGTAAGGCCTCGACGCCGCTACAAGAAGATCCCAGCCGAAGCTATCGCATCCTAGAGTAAGCTCACGCTACCGTAACCAGTGTGTAATCATCGAGTCTGCTCCTTTAGGAGTCTCTAGCTGTAAGGATCATGCCAACGGCTCCGTTGGAATTTCCGAGCTCCGAACAAGGGAAGCGGCAATAAAATAATGACTCGCTCCTATGTCTATAAGAACTGTAGAAAGGGTGGAGTAGACAAAGATAGTACCTCGAATCATCTCTGGTGCGCCGTGGTCGTAGGCCTCCACTGCTTGGAGATGAGCCTGCCTCTGTCCGCCAGCTCCCTGTTGTCGGGGTGGACCTCCTGGTGGTGGTGGTGGTAGAGCCTTAAAACGTCGTCCACCACCTGCCTCTCATCCAGCTACTCTACCTCATCCTCTTTCACCCTGTGGACCGCCAAGGTTGAACCTCTGCCTCTGCCTGGGTGGTCCCTCAACCATCTGCTGCTCCTCTTCATGGCAGGTCGGGCAGTCACGAGCCATGTGGCCCTGCCCGCTGCATGCATAGCACTGCCTGCTCCTCGTATAGCTAGCTCTGTTCCGAGTGCCTCGTAAAATCAAACCTGTATCCTGAGGTCGTCCACCTAAAGTTCTTGTCCGATTGGACCCCTGTGACATCCGTCGACTACCAGCTGCATAAGACTTCGATATGTGCTACCCTGTGGTAGGTCTCACTGCTGGTGTAGGCTCAGCAAGAAAGCTCCCTACAATAAGGGCTCGCTCCATTACTCCTGCCTATGTCAGAATACTGAGGGATATCATCGATGCCCTGATCTCATGCCTCAGTCCCTGCTCGAAGGTCCGGGCCTGGAAGAATGGGTCCCGTACCATATCCGTGGAGTAGCATGAGAGATTGGTAAATCTCACTGAGTACTGGGCTACTGTCATACTGCCCTACCACAGCTGTAGTAACTTTTGAATTCACACTGCATGGAGGGTGGCGGGTACGAAATCCAAGCGGAAAAGGCTCTCAAAGTCCGACCAAAGAAGAGATGCCTTATCGTGCACCTAGAGAATCAGGCTCCACCATCTACCTATTTCCGCGTGCAGGAGACTCACCGCAAGAATCACCATGAGATCCACTGGTGTCCCTACCAATCTGAAGACTCGAACAAATACCTCTAGCCAATCTTCGGCTGCCTGAGGGTCCATCTCCCTATGGAACCTGGGCGGTCTCTAACACTAAAACTCATGTAGTTCACTCAGAAGACGTGCACTCTCAGCTGCTGGGGCTGGTGGCATTGGTGGCTCGGCGGGTAGAGGTACCGCCGGTGCCTCCGCTATAATAGGGCCCTACACCGAGGCCTCGTCACTCGGTGGGCTGCCGTCTTGCACAAATCTTGGAACCCTAACTGGCTGCCGTCATGGGGCCATCCTGAAAGAAACAGGTGTGCCACAGTTAATATAGTATACCTGGTGAGTTGACACAAAGTAATCACAATGAAAACTTTAGAAACACACATGCAATCAAGGTTTTCGTGCACTGAGTCGAAAATTAGAAGTCAGAGCCCTAGTGTATGGATACGTCGGCCGCCGTACCAACACTGGAATCCCTGGACTGATAAACACACTCAATACACTTAACACTATTGATTCACATGGTAGAAATTATCAGAGTCCTAAGTTTTGCGGTAGAACTGACTCCTTAGATACCAATTTGTCACGACCCGTCCTTGGGCCCTGTGACTTGACTACCCCAAGCCCACCTTCCATAGGCCAGAGGCTGGCGACTAGCACCAAAGGCATAAATCCCAATAAAAGGGAAGGAATTTCCTTTATATAAGAAAACAAACACCACAGAGTATGCAAGCTGAAGTAAACACTAAGTAAACTGAGTACAAAAGTAAGTGCTGAAAAGTAAATGAGCCAGAATACAAACCCAACTGAAAGTACAGTACAAATGAAAAGATAGTACAACAACAGTAAAGTAAATCAGCAACCACTGAGTCGTCCTCTGGCTATCCCACCTGAAGGGTGGGTACAAATGGTCTCCTAAGCTCCTTGGGTCCGGCCATCCGCTCTGTGTACGTCCTGCCTGATAGACCACCTCCATGTACCATCACGCTCCACAAGCCTCAACCACGATCAGCGCTGTCCATCGTCTGCAACCAACACAACGTAGTGAGGGCATAACTCATATAGGGGTGAGTATACGATACTCAGTAGGGAACCCAAGACCCCCAAAGGTATCCCAGAATCAACAAAGTATAAACCAAAAAGGAAGGATACAAACACGAAGTATCAACCAACTCTACTTAGGTATATGCCCATACATATACCTAAGTCATCATTTCCAGTTTGGATCCAACTCACAAGCCCAAGTACAACCTAGTCCACAAAGGAAAGCACAACCCAATCCAAACAGGAAAGCACAACCCAATCCACACAGAAAAGCAAGTCAATCATATCGAAGATAATGATTGAAAGTCAAGACTCAGCTCACACAGGTATACATCATTCGTAAAACAAAAGAGATGATCAGATGTAGTTACTGATTCATCTAAGCTGGGACCCACGTAGGATACTAGACCAGCTAAGCTTTCGGACCCACGTAGGATACTAGTCCAGCTACTCTGTCGGACCCACGTAGGATACTACAACAAAGGTCAATACTATCAGACCCACGTAGTATTCAAGTACAGTAGTCATCTCCGCCGAACCCACAGAGGATTCCAGTACAGTTGTCTTCCTCATTAAACCCACAGAGGATTCCAATACATTAGTCTTCACCATCGAACCCATGGAAGATTCTAGTATGATAGTCGTTGCAGTCGCAGCCAGCTCTAGGGTTCCCGCACACAACATACTCAATTTCAGGAGGGTCCACTCCTTGAGTCAAAGGGATGGATACATCAACCATCACAAAGACCAGGGATGATGTATCCCAATGTTCCGTCCCACATCCTAGGGGAAAACTAAGAAAAACGTGCCCAAGTCACAGAGAACAAGACGACCAAGCCATTTTCCAAAAGTACACGACGTGTAGATAAGCAATACATGCCGTGTCATCAGACACCGGGTACTTCCCATGTGATACGGCCCGTGTCACAGGGATGGTTGTGTAAAAAGTAAATACACGGCGTGTGGTATGGTTACACGCCGTGTCTTCAGTCCATGGGTACTGTCCGTGTACCACAGCCCGTGTCGATGGGCTATTCGTGTAAAAAGTAAATACATGGCATGTGGTATAGTTACACGCTGTGTCCAAACTTTTGGGGTCTGCTCCATGTACACTGTCCATGCCTGGCCGTGTGGTGGAGTACAAGCTCGTGTACCCCACCTCGTGTCCGTGTATTCCCAAAATACACGCCGAGTCATATCGAAGCCACTTCTGCCATGGTGAAGGAAGTACATGCCGTTCCTCTTGGCCGTGTAGTTCTGCCCTTGTCCATGTATCTCTCGGATTATACGCCATGTCCATAGAACTCTCCTCTGTCAAACTGACTGGACAATACATGCCGTGTGACCGGTGTCACATGCCGTGTGTCACTTATTCTAATGTCCGTTACTTCTGCCACTGAACGTTTGTACTACACGGCGTGTGCTTTGGAAGTATACGCCGTGTATTCTGGAATTTTCGAGAAACGATGCCTCTGGTCAGCAGGCCTCTCGAGGCATCCATCCTTTGTTCTGATGATCTGTTTGCTACAAAACTCCCATTCCTAGGTTGTCCTGATGCTCTGAGGCCATTTCCGATGTTTTAGGGCCCCCAATCGGCTTTGAAAACTTTCCTTGATTCACCAATCAAGAATGGTTAGAGGACACCATACAACAAGAACGACGGAGGAATTATACCATGTTAGTTTGGTCCGGTTCCTTCCGCATTAGTTTGATAGAAAAAAGTTTAGAGAGAAACATCAACATGGAAGGAAAACCAATAATTCTCAATTAAAAACACACCCCTACCTCGAAGGGATTTTGCAGGTGTCAAGCGCCGTGAATGATGGTGTCAATTCCGTTGTCGTCAGTGTCTCCTTCCTTGTCGTAGAGGAAGACGAGGATGGAGAAATCGAGCTGCCGAGTCGACGTTATTCATTGGAGAGTTGGCGTTCTTCATTGAAGGGTGTTTTTATTCGTGGGAGGATGAAGTCCTTCCAAAGGAACTTGAGCTCTCTCCTCCAATTCTTAACACAACGAGCCAACCCCCAAATAAAATAAGGATCCTCCTTATTTTATTAATTCATGCCATGCATTTAAATTTTAAAATTCAAACACATCACCCTATTAATTTATTATGTGAGTTGGAATGATTTAATATGGAAGAGGAGAAGTCACTTAATTAAAGAAGGAGAGAGGAGAGTTACTCAAATTAAGGGGGAGTTAGGGAATGTGAAGAGACGGGGCTCGTGTGGGCCCCACCTCACCTTTATCCTCTCAAAGGTAGCTAGTGACTAGTGGGTCCCACCCCAACTCCCTACTTAGGATATAACCACTCAGAATTGGAATAAAACTTGTACCACAAATTTTATTCAATGCTTTATTAATCCCCAAAATTAAAGTCCTTCTACCATTCAAATGCATCTACAGTAAAAGTGCTCTTAAGCAATTACCGATGCTGCGGTTCCATCGGTGCCCTCAGATTTCTATTCCAAGCACCGGTTCAAAAGATAGAAAAACCCGATCGTTCGTTCACTGAACATACCTGAGCTAAACTTTAGAAATTGATTCCGGGCACACCGGGCCTCAGAATCAGGTGCTGTCAGAAACTACGTACTCGTAAAATCCCAAAGAATTTAAGAAAAAATTTTCCTTGAAATTTACGGGTCTTTAAGACAACTAAAAGACAAAAAACTGGAAGGTGTATAGCAGCTCCAGGATCATCCACCACAGATCCTACCTGAAGGGTAGGTACATATAGCCTCCTCAGTGCTCCACGTCCATCCGTCTCTTCTGGGTATCCACTCGTCGTGAGGTCCACCTCTGGGTACCATCCAGTCCTGGTGCTCTCGGCCTCCGTCAGCATTGTCCATCGTCTGAATCCAACAAAACGAGGTGTGAGCAGAACCTGTGAAGGGTTGAGTATAAAGATACTTAGTAGGGACCCCGAGACCCTCAAGGTCTAACAAAATCCAACAAGGATAAACCACAAAGTATGATTTAAATGGATAATCATTAATTAGGTATATTCCCATTAATATACCTATGTTATCAAGTAACCCATCTCAATCATGAGGAAAACAAAAAGGTCATTGACTCAGCTCAAACCAGTATTTTCATTCACGATGGCGAAACCACGGTTGCTAGAGAACTCCTCCTCTGTCGAGCACAGTAGTCCTGTCATGAATCAGAGGTGCTACTCACTAACCTTAAACTTCTGAGGTACTCCTCATGTCGAGTACCGAGGGTCTGCCACCTCACACAGCAGTGCTCCTCACCATGGGTCTGCCGCGTCACAAAGTAGTGCTCCCCGCCATGGGTCTGCCACCTCACATAGTAGCGATCCCCCTAATAGCCTATAGAGGTACTCCTTCTGTCGAGTACCATGGGTCTTCCACCTCACATAGTAGCGCTCCTCCTCCATGGGTCTGCCACCTCACATAGTAGTGCTCCCCACTAGGCTAGTCAAGTCACTCCGAAATGAATCGAACAAGCAGTCATCAGGTCTCACCTAGCTACTAGGTCTCCGTATTCCGTATGCTCGTCTCCGGAAGGATCCTATCCACGAGCTACTGGTCTATAATCCAAGTGTCACAAAGTCCCACGAAGAAGTATCTCAAAGTAATGCCTCGTCATATGGGTCTCAACGCAATAGACAGAGTGTCAATCGGATGCACGGTCTGTGAGTTATTAGCATTTTAGTCCCAGAGGACAGGTTGGTTTCGTGTACAAACCAACCCAACCGTATCGCAGCTATATCCCGAACTCCCATGGGGTGTACTCAAGGGACCATTTCTCAACGATATGACCAACACCGCATCATAGGGGATAATCCAAACAAAATGTATCCAATATACTATGTACAAGATGACCAAGCCTTTTACCAATAAGTACACGGTGTGTTGGTATATGGTACACGCTATGTAGTCAGACCATGGGTACTGACCATGTGAAATGGGCCATATCGAATGGCTGGTCGTGTAACAAAAAGTAAGTACATGGCTTGTGGTATGGTTACATGCTGTGTCCAAACATATGGGGTTGGCTCCATGTACGCTGGCCATGTGCCAGTACATGGCCTCAACCCATGTTCTCAAACCCATGTAATTGGTACACGGGTTAGACCGTACCACTGGCGATGTCTAGCCATGTGGTAGAGTACATGCCCGTGTACTCCACATCGTGTCCGTGTATCCCTGAGATACACGCTGAGTCTCACAAAGCTGTTTCTTTCATTCTTCATAGAGAGTACACGTTGTGCCTCTTGATCGTTTATTTCCGTCCATGTCCATGTATTTACCAAAATTACACGTTGAGTCTCACGTAGCCGCCACCTCCTTACTGTGTGGCGAGTACACGTTGTGTGACAGAGGTCACAAGCCATGTTTTAACCGTCTGACATCTGAAACCCTCACCGCAGAATGCCCGCACTACACAGTGTGTTCTCCCGGAGTACACGCTGTGCAGTCTGGAATTTTCCAGAAACGCCGCCTCTGGCCAGCGTGCCTCCCTTGATGCCCATTCTTCATTCCAATGGTTCATTCGCCATTAAACTTCATACTCTAGGTCACCCTGATGTCCCGAAGTCAATTCTGGTGTTTTTAGGCTTCCGATCGGCTTCGAAAACACATTTTGAATTCCCGCTCGAAGAATGGTCCATCCTATTCTGGTCCGAACCGTCACTCGCTATCGTCGTCGCACCTCTGATAGGTCTTCATGTTGTTGAGTCTTCAATTTTGGGATTGTTTCATTGTATAAAGAACCTGTAACGATCCGTTGTTCGTCACCCATGAAGAACATGAAGAACCACCAACAATCACAATAGTGGTGGAGGATTCAGACCGTGATAGTTTGGCCCGGTCTCTCCGCGTTAGTTCGGTAGTAGGAAGTTAAAGAGAAATAAAAAAAGAAGGAAAAAAGATTCAACATTGATCCAAACAAAACACACCCCTACCTCGAAATAAGGTGCGTTCATAGACGGAGTCACGGGGAGGCAGCGTCAACTCATTGACGTCAGGGAAGAAGGAGCCGAGGATGGCGCGTCGTCGGCATTCCATGTGGTTGGCTCCTTCCCCTTTGACTTGGCCGAAGATTGAAGGAGATGATCATCATTCTTCGGCGGTTCTTTGTCAAAAGAAGAACCCTATTCTTTTATTTCTCAAGAGTTCTCCCAAAAATATTTTCCAACCAAAATAATAATAAGGCCCTCCCATAATATAACATTTACATGTATTTTCATATTAATTCAAATTGTAAATTGAATTAATTAAGGCATTAGAGTTGGCAACATTAATGGATGGAAGATGGAGGGCTCCAAATTTAAGTGGAAGTATAAAGGTTTAAAGTGGGTTGTCAAAATCAAATAAAGGGGAGTGTTAATGGGGAGTTAAAGGAAGATGAAAGGATTAGGGATCTTGTGGGCCCCACCACACTAATTCCTCTCATGGGAGGTTATGTGGGTGTGGGACCCACCCCTAACTCCCCATTGTAGAAATTAAACAACATCTTTAAATAAAATTGTGTGCTATAATTTTATTTATTTTATTCTAAATCCTCTAAAATAAACTCTCAGCCCGTATTAAACGCAACTGCGATAAAGTTCCCCTTAAGTGAATACCGGTGCTGCGAGTTAATCAATGTACTTGGTTTTCAATTCCAAGCACCGGTTCAAAATATATAAAAATCCGCACGTACGTTTATTGGACGTACCCAAAGAAAACTTCAGAAATTGATTCCGGGACACCGGGCCTCAGAATCAGGTGCCGTTAGAAACCGCAGACTCGTAAAATTCCAAAGTATTTAAGAAAAAAATTTCCTTGAAATTTTTGGGTCATTAAATTACCCCCACCTCAGGGATTTACATCCCTATAAATCTACAACACACACTATGGAAACAAATGGGGGTATTGAGCTCACATCTGAGCCTCCCGCTCCCAAGTGCTCTCCTGGAGGTTCCTATGCTGCCAGCAAACGCGTACTAGAGGAATCGACCATCCATGTAGGACCTGATCCTATCGATCCTTGATCTCCACTGAGACCTCCATTAATGTCACCCCGTCATCGATGTCCAGCTCCCCGTGGTCGATGATGTGGGATGGGTCGTGCACGTATATCCTCAGCTAAGATACGTGGAAGACGTCATGCACCTGGTGCAACTGAGGTGGAAGGGACAGGCGGTAAGCCACCTCACCTACTCTAATAAAGACCTGGAAAGGTCCGAAGAATCGTTGAGATAACTTGCCGACCCAGCCAAATCTCTATAGACCTCATCAAGGGGAGACCCGTAGGAAAACGTGGTCACCATCCTTGAACTCCATTGGTCTCCGTCTCCTATCAGTATAGGACTTCTGTCTACTCTGTGCACTCTTCATCCGCTCCTGTATGATCTATAACTCCTTCTATAGCCATAATATGGGTGCACTGGTCAACCTCTGCCTTAGTTCCTGAAAGCTCTGCTGGCATCTCTCTGACCACACAAAGGGTTTCCCCTTCTTCGTCAATACTGAAAGCGGTGAAGCAACTCTGGATAAGTCTGTCATAAATCTAAGTCTGGACGACTCATGAGTGATTGAATCCACCCACTTATACATGATACCATCATGTGATTCCTGGGGTTTTCTTTTCACCAACAAAGGAAAACCCATCCCAACGTTGTAGGTAAACCACAAACTTTTTTCCTAATACAGTCAATCTGTGTATGAACTGTGGTTGCCCAGTCCATACCCAAACTAACGTCGTAAGGCCTCGACGCTGCCACCAATAGGTTCCAACCGAAACTCTCACCTCAAGGGTCAGATCACACCATCGGCGTAAGTGGGATTATCGAGTCTCCTCCCAAAGGTATCTCCAGACGTGATGGTGAATTCAACAGTTAAACTGGAAACTCTTGGTCTGGGACAAGATCCGTGGTAGGAAGGAATGATTGGTACCTATGTCTATTGATACAGAAACTAGTAATAGACACAGACTGTACCTCAAATCATTCCTAGAGCCCTTGGGTAACACTCCTTGACTGCATGCAGCTACTCTCTTCCCCTGCCCCCCTATTCCCTGAGCCTGGCGGGGACTACAAAGGTGGGTGGTTGTAACATGTCAAAATGTTTACCACCTCATGCTGATCTCCTAGCTCCGCTTCCATGTCTGATGCCCTATAGATTCATCTATCCTTAACACTTACTCTTCGAAACATTTTATACGCTCAAGTCTTTGAGACTAACACTAGTTTCATGCTTTCCAACTGTTAACATTCACTGGCTGTATCAGCTCATCCGATGAACATTCAACCACAAAGCTTCTCTCTAGCACCCTATCATAAGTAGGAATTCATAGAGTAAAAGTGATGGCTCAGATATCCCTTAAACACACCTTGTTTTGTAGTCTAAGACCCAAATAAATGATCGTATCGTATTCATCAAGTACCCGGAACTATCAGTATGCCTCGATGAATACTCATCTACCGACATGTCGTCCTGAAAAAGCTGTATAAGTTCTAGAGAACTCTCAGCCACCTCATCAAGAAAGTACTCAACTGACTGTGAGTCGGGATCACCTCAGAAACTGAGGGGTATCTGATGCTGAAACACATGTAATGCACTAAGCCGACAAGTGTCCTCTATCGGTACTTCCGATCGTAACTACTGATCAATGAGTAGTGATATAGCTGTTACACTGCCCGAAGGTACTAACTCAGGCATCGGTCCATGTACCAAAGCCTCGTCACTAAGCAGACCAACCTCATGGTCATGAATGAAAAAAAATATAGCATCTAAGATCACCATCTGCTCTTCTTGTGTCTCAACTAGGCGGAAAACTCTAGCAATTGCCTCCATACAGTCCTCTACTGCCTGGGAATCTGTCTCGCGTTGAAACCTCGGAGTCCTCTACCGCTGGGACTCGTGAAATGCCCTCAGTCGACATGCACCATCTGCCAGTGTGGATGGTGTTATCTGCTCCCCAATGAGTGGTTGTGCTGCTGGTACACCACCCGAAGGTGTCAACATAGAAAGAGGGACCTGCACCAGAGCCTCGTCACTTGGTAGGCCTTCATCGGGTACTCTCTTGGAACTCCAACTGACTGTCTGCATGGAGGCATCCTAAACAGATGTGACACATTGAAAAGACTATACCTCAGGAGATGACCTGGTTGAGGTGAATTAAATAAAACTTTTGAATACACACACACAATCAGTGTCTTTGTGAACTGAGTGGTAAATCAGAAGTCAGGGTCATGGTGTAGGGATTCGTCGGCCGTTGCACCAACACTGGACACCCTGAACTGAAAACCACACTCGGTACCCTTAACACTATTGGTTCACAGAAGGAAGATATCAGAGTCCTAAGTTCTGCGGTAGAACCGACTCCTATGATACTAATTTTTCACAACCCATCCCTTAGGGCCTGCATTGTGACTACCCCAAGCCCACCTTCCATAGTCCAGGGGCTGGCGACTGGCACCAAAGGTGTAATTCCCTAAAACCAGAAAAGAGTTGCTTTTATAATTCATAAACACACACAAATAGAGTACAAGCGGAAGCAAACACACAGTAAAAACTGTGTAACAAACAAACTTAAAGTAAAGGGGCCGGAAATACAAACCCAATAGTAAAGTACAAGGAAAGGACAAACGGGTACAACTAAAAGACAAATAGCTGGAAGGTGTCTAGCAGATCCAGGATCATCCACCACGGATCCTAACTAAAGGGTAGGTACATATAGCCACCTCAGTGCTCCACGTCTGTCCGTCTCCTCCTGGTACCGACTCGCCGTGAGGTCCACCTCTGGGCACCGTCCAGTCCTGGCGCTCTCAGCCTCCGTCACCGCTGTCCGTCGTCTGCATCCAACACAACAAGGTGCGGGCATAGCCTGTGAAGGGGTGAGTATAAAGATACTTAGTAGGGACCCTAAGACCCTCAAGGTCTCACAAAATCCAACAAGGATAAACCACAAAGTATGATTTCAACGGATAACCATTACTTAAGTATATGCCCATACATATACCTGAGTTATCAAGTAACCCATCTCAATCATGAGGAAAACACAAAGGTCATTGACTCATCTCAAACAAGGATTTTCATTCACGATGCTGAAACCACGACTGCTAGAGAAATCCTCTTCTGTTGAGCACAGTAGTCCTATCGCGACTCCAAGGTGCTACTCACTAACCTTAGACTGCTGAGGTACTCCTCCTGTCGAGTACCGTAGGTATGTCTCCTCACACAGTAGTCCTGTCGCAACTCCGAGGTGCTACTCACTAACCTTAGACTGCTGATGTACTCCTCCTGTCGATTACCACAGGTCTTCCTCCTCACACAGTAGCACTCCCAGCCATGGGTCTGCTACCTCACACAGTAGCGCTCCCCGCCATGGGTATGCTGCCTCACACAGTAGCGCACCCCCTGATAGCCTACAGAGGTACTCCTTCTGTCGAGTAACGTGGGTCTACCGCCTCACATAGTAGCGCTCCTCCTCCATGGTTCTACCACATCAAACATCAGTGCTCCCCACTAGGCTAGTCGAGTCACTCCGAAATGAATCAGACAAGCAGTCATCAGGTCTCATCCAACTACTAGGTCTCCGTATTCTGTATGCTAGTCTCCTGGAGGATCGGCTTCATGAGCTACTGTTTGATACTCAAAGTGTCATGAAGTCCCAAGAAGAATTATTTCAAAGGATATCTTCATCATAGGGGTCTCAACTCAATAGATGGTGCATCAATCGAACGCCCGGTCTATGAGTTATTAACATTTTAGTCCCGAGGGCCCAGTTGGTTTCGTGTACGAATAAACCCAACTGTATCTCAACTATACCCCAAACTCCCATGGGGTGTACACAAGGGACCATTTCTCAACGAGATGACCAATGATGCATAATAGGGGGATAATCCAAACAAAACATATCCAAGATACTGTGTACAAGATGACCAAGCCTTTTACCAAAAAGTACACGGCGTGTTGGTATACGGTACATGCAGTGTAGTCAGACCACGGGTACTGCCCATGTACAACGGCCCATGTCGATGGGCTGGTCGTGTAAAAAAAAAGTAACTACATGGTGTGTGGTATGGTTAAACACCGTTTCCAAACATCTGGGGTTGACTCCAGGTACGCTGGCCATGTGACAGTACACAGCCTCAACCCGTGTTCTCAAACCCGTGTAATTGGTACACAGGTTAACTCGTACCACTGGCCATGTCTGGCCGTGTGGTAGAGTATATTCTTGTGTACTCCACACTGTGTCCGTGTATCCCCGGGATACATGTCGAGACTTGCGAAGCTGTTTCTGCCATTCTGTGTAGAGAGTACACATCGTGCCTCTTGGCCGTGTATTTCCATCTGTGTCCGTGTATTTCCCAAAATTACACGCTGAGTCTTGCATAGCCGCCACCTACTTCCTATGTGGCGAGTACACGTCATGTGACAGAGGTCACACGCCGTGTGTTAACCGCCTGACGTCCAAAACCCTCGCCACAGAATTCCTGCACTACACGGCATGTTCTCCAGGAGTACATGCCGCGTAGTATGGAATTTTCCAGAAACGCCGCCTCTGGCCAGCGTGCCTCCCTTGATGCCCGTTCTTCATTCTGATGGTTCGTTCATCACAAAACATCATAATATAGGTCGCCCCAATGTCCTGAAGTCGATTTTGGTGTTTTAGGGATTCAAATCGGCTCTGAAAACATGTTTTTAATTTCCGCTCAAAGAACGTTTGAGGAACGGTCCATCCCGTTTCGGTCCGAACCATCGCCCGCTATCGTCGTCGCACCTCCGATAGGTCACCGTGTTGTTGAGTCTTTAATTTTGGGATCATTGCGTCGCATAACGAACCCATAACGATCCGTTGTTCATCACCCATGAAGAACATGAAGAACCACCAACAATCACAATAATGGAGGAGGATTCAGATCATGTTAGTTTGGACCAGTCTCTCCGCATTAGTTCAGTTTCAGGCGGTTAAATAGAAACAAAACAAGAAGGAAATAAGATTCAAAGTTGATCCAAACAAAACACACACCTACCTCAAAATAAGGTGCATTCATAGACGGAGTCACGGGGAGACGGCATCAAGTCATTGATGTCGGGGAAGAAGGAGTCGAGGATGGTGCGTCTTCAGCGTTTCTTGTAGGTGGATCCTTTCCCTTTGGCTTCGCTGAATATTGAAGGAGATGATCGTCATTCTTTGGCAATTATTCCACGAAAGAAGAACCCTATTATTTTATTTCTCAAGAGTTCTCCCCAAAATATTTTCCAAACAAAATAATAATAAGGCCCTCCCATAATATAACTTTGCCATGTATTTTCAAATTAATTAAAAATGTAAATTCAATTAATTAAGGAATTATATTTGTCAACATTAATGGATGAAAGATGGAGAGGCTCAACATTTAAGTGAAAGTCCAAAGGTTTAAAGTGGGTTGTCAAAATTAAATAAAGGGGAGTGTTAATGGGGAGTTAAAGGAAGATGAAAGGATTAGGGCTTATGTGGGCCCCACCACACTAATTCCTCTCATGGGAGGTTATGTGGGTGTGGTACCCACACCTAACTCCCCATTGTAGGAGTTTACCAACATCTTTAAATAAAATTGTGTGCTAATATTTTATTTATTTTATTCTAAATCCCCTAAAATTAACTCTCAACCCGCATAAAACACAACTCTAGTAATGGTCCCCTTAAGAGAATACCGGCGCTGCGAGTTCATCGGTGTCCTCGGTTTTCAATTCCAAGCCCCGATTCAAAAGATAGAAAAACACGCACATACGTTTACTGAACGTACCTGAAAAAAACATCATAAATTGATTCCGGGCACACCGGTCCTCGGAATCAGGTGTTGTCAGAAACCGCAGACTCGTAAAATTTCAAATTATTTAAGAAAAAATTTTCCTTGAAATTTTCAGGTCTTTACATTACCCCCACCTTAGGGCTTTACATCCCCGTAAAGATATAACACACACTAGGGAAACAAATGGGGGTACTGAGCTCACATCTGAGCCTCTCGCTCCCATGTGCTCTCCTGTAGGTTCCCGTGCTGCCAGTGAACGCACACCAGAGGAATCGACCGTCCACATAGGACCCGCTCCTGTCGATCCTCGATCTCCACTAGGATCTCTATGAATGTCACCCCATCATCAATGTCCAACTCCCTGTGGTTGATGATGTCTGATGGGTCGTGCACGTATCTCCTCAGCTGATATACATGGAAGACGTCATGCACCCAATGCAACTGAGGTGGAAGGTCCAGGCGGTAAGCCACCTCGCCTACTCTACTGAGGACCTGTAAAGGTCCAAAGAATCATGGAGATAACTTGACACCCCGGCCAAATCTCTATAGACCTAGTCGAGGTGAGACCCGTAGGAAAATGTGGTCTCCATACTCGAACTCCAGTGGTCTCCATCTCCTATCATCATTGGACTTATGTCTGCTCTGTGCAGTCTTCATCTGCTCCTGGATGATCTGTACCTCCTCCGATATCTATAAGATGAGCGCACTGGTCATCCTCTGCCTTAGCTCCTGAAAGATCTACTGGAATCTCTCTGACCACATGAGGGGTTTCCCCTTCTTCGTCAATGATGAAAGCGGTGTAGCAACTCTGGAGAAGTCTGACACAAATCTAAGTCTGGACGACTCATGAGTGATCAACTTCACCCACTTATATATGATTCCATCCTATACTGCCTGGGGTTTCCTTTTCCCCGACCAAGGAAAACCCATTGAAACATTGTAGGTAGACCACAAACTTTTTTCCTAATACAATTAATCTGTGTATGAACTGTGGTTTCCCAGTCCATACCCAAACTAACATCATAAGGCCTCGACGCTGCCACCAAGAGGTTACAACTGAAACTCTAGCCTCAAGGGTTAGATCACACCGTCAGCGTAAGTGGGATTATTGAGTCTCCTCCCAAAGGTATCTCTAGACGTGAGGGTTAAGTCAATAGTTTAACCAGAAACTCTTGTTCTGGGACAAGATCTGTGGTAGGAACAAATGATTGGTACCTATTTCTATTAATAAGACCGCTAGTAATAGACACAAACCGTACCTCGAATCATTCCTAGAGCCCTTGGGTCACACTCCTTGACTGCATGCAGCTACTCTCTTCCCCTTCCCTCCTGCTCCCTGATCCTGGTGGGGACTACAAAGGATGGTGGTTGTAACATGTCGAAATATTTACCACCTCATGCTGCTCTCCTAGTTCTACTTCCACGTCTGCTGCCCTGTAGATTCATCTGTCCTTAACACTTCCTCTTCGAAACATTTTATATGCTCAAGTCTCTGAGACTGAGGCCAGTATCATTCTTTCCAACTGTTAACATTCACTGGCTATATCCGCCCATCCAATGAACATTCAACCACAAAGGTTCTCTCTAGAACCCTAACATAAGTAGGAATGCATAGAAGAAAAGTGATGGCTCAGATATCCCTTAAACACACCTCGTTCGGCAGTTCGAGCCCCAAAGCACTGATCATATCGTATTCATCGAGTACTCGGAACGATCAGTATGCCTCGATGAATACTCATCTACCAACGTGTCATCCTGAAGAAGCTGTATAAGTTCTAGAGAACTCTCAGCTACCTCCCCAAGCCAGTCCTCACCCTCCTGTGAGTCGGGATCACCTCAGAACCTGAGGAGTATTTGATGCTGAAACACATGTAAGTCACTTAGTCTAAAAGTTTCCTCTACCGGTACTATCGGTTATAACTACTTATCAACGGGTAGTGATATAGATATCACACTACCCAAAGGTACTAACTCTGGCATCGGTCCACGTACCGAAGCCTCATCACTAAGCAGACCAACCTTGTGGTCATGCATGGAAAAAAAAGTCTAGTAGTTAAGATCACCATCTACTCTACTGGTGTCTCAACTAAGAGGAAAACTCTAGCAATAGCCTTTATCCAGTCCTCTACTGCATGGGAATCTGTCTCGCCTCAAAACCTCAGAGGCCTCTACCGTTGGGACTCGTGAAACGCGCTCAGTCGGTGTGCACCGTCCACTAGTGCGGCTGGTGTTGTCTACTCCCCAACGGGTGGTAGTACTGCTGGTACACCACCTGAAGGTGCCAATATAGAGAGAGGTCCCTGCACCGGAGCCTCGTCGCTCGGTGGGCCGTCATCGGGTACTCTCTCAAAACTCCAACTGACTGTCTGCGTGGAGGCATCCTAAATAGATGTGACACGGTCAAAAGACTATACCTGGTGAGCTGACCTGATTGAGCTGAATGAAAGAAAACTTTTAAAGACACATATGCAGTCAGTGTTTTTGTGCACTGAGTCGGAAATCAGAAGTCAAGGTCCTGGTGCATGGATACGTTGGCCGCCGCACCAACACTAAACACCCTGAACCGAAAACCACACTCATTACCCTTAACACTATTGATTCACAGAAGGAAGATATAATAGTTCTAAGTTCTCTGGTAGAACCGACTCTTCTGATACCAATTTTTCACGACCCGTCCCCCAGGGCCCACATCGTTACAACCCCAAGCCCCCCTTCCATAGGCTAGGGGCTGGCGACTATCACCAAAGGTGTAATTACCTAAAACTGGGAAGGCGTTGCCTTTATAATTCGTAAACACACACAAAAAGAGTACAAGAGGAAGAAAACAATAAGTAAAAATTGTGTAACAAGCACACTGAAAGTAAAGTGGCCTGAAATATAAGCCCAACTGTAAAGTACAAGGAAAGGAAAAACAGGTAAAACTAAAAGACAAATAGTTGTAAGGTTTCTAGCAGCTCCAGGATCATCCACCACAGATCCTATTTGAAGGGTAGGTACATATTGACTCCTCAGTGCTCGACGTCCATCTGTATCCTCTGGGTACCGACTCGTTGTGAGGTACACCTCTGGGTACCATCCAGTCCTGGCGCTCTTGGCCTCCGTCAGCGTGTTCCATTTTCTGCATCTAACACAATGAGGTGAGGGCATAGCTCGTGCAGGGATGAGTATAATAATACTCAGTAGGGACCCCGAGACCCTCAAGGTCTCAAAAAATCCAACAAGGATAAACCACAAAGTATGATTTCAACGGATAACCATTACTTAGGTATATGACCATACATATACCTAAGTTATCAAGTAACCCATCTCAATCATGAGGAAAACACAAAGGTCATTGACTAAGCTCAAACCAGGATTTTCATTCATGATGAAGAAACCATAGCTGCTGGATAAATCCTTCTATGTCGAGCATAGTAGGCCTGTCGTGACTTCGAGGTGATACTCACTAACCTTAGACTGCTGTGGTACTCCTCCTGTCGAGTACCGCGGGTCTGCCACCTCACACAGTAACACTCCCCGCCATGGGTCTATCGCATCACACAGTAGCGCTCCCCACCATGGGTCTGCTGCCTCACACAGTAGCGCTCCCCCTAATAGCCTACAGAGGTACTCCTTCTGTCGAGTACCACGGGTCTTTCACCTCACATAGTAGTGCTCCTCCACCATGGGTCTGCCACCTCACACAGTAGTGCTCTCCACTAGGCTAGTCAAGTCACTCCGAAACGAATCGGACAAGCAGTCATCATGTCTCAACCAACTACTAGGTCTCTGTATTCTGTATGCTCGTCTCTGGAAGGATCCTCTCCATGAGCTACTTTTCAATACTTCAAGTGTCACGAAGTCCCACGAAGAATTATCTCAAAGGACCGCCTCGTTATAGGGGTCTCAACACAACAGACGACACGTCAATCAGACGCCCGGTCTGTGAGTTATTAGCATTTTAGTCCCGGGGGCCCGGTTGGTTTCGTGTACGAACCAACCCGACCGTATCTCAACTATACCCCGAACTCCCATGGGGTGTACTCAAGGGACCGTTTCTCAACCAGATGGCCAATGTCGCATCATATGGGGCTAATCCAAACAAAAGGTATCTAAGATACTGTGTACAAGATGACCAAGGCTTTTACCAAAAAGTACACGGTGTGTTGGTATACGGTACACGCTGTGTAGTCAGACCATAGGTAATGCCCTTGTGCAACGACCCTTTTCGAAGGGCTTGTCATGTAAAAAAAAGTAAGTACATGGCGTGTGGTATGGTTACACGCCGTGTCCAAACTTCTGGGGTCGGATCCGTGTACGCTGGCCATGTGCCAGTACACGGCCTCAACCCATGTTCTCAAACCCGTGTAATTAGTACATGGGTTAGTCCGTACCACTGGCCATGTCTGGATGTGTGGTAGAGTACATGCCCGTGTACTCCACACCATGTCCATGTATCCCCAGGATACACGCCGAGTCTCACGATGCTGTTTCTTTCATTCTGCATAGAGAGTACACATCGTGCCTCTTGGCCGTGTATTTTTGTCCGTGTCCGTGTATTTCCCAAAATTACACGCCGAGTCTCACGTAGCCGCCACCTCCTTGCTGTGTGGCGAGTACACGCCATGTGACAGAGGTCACATGCTGTATGTTAACCGTCTGACGTCCGAAACCCTCGCCGCAGAATGCCCACACTAGACAGTGTGTTCTCCAGGAGTACACACCGTGTAGTCTAGAATTTTATAGAAACACCGCCTCTGGCCAGCGTGCCTCCCTTGATACCCGTTCTTCATTCCGACAGTTAGTTCGTCATGAAAATTCATACTCTAGGTCGCCCTGATGTCCTGAAGTCAATTCCGGTGTTTTCGGGCTTCCGATCGGCTCCAAAAACACGTTTTGAATTCCTACTTGAAGAACGGTCGAGGAACGGTCCATCCCGTTCCGGTCCGAACCGTCGCCCGCTATCATCGTAGCACCTCTGCTAGGTCGCCATGTTGTTGAGTCTTCAATTTTGGGATCATTGCGTCGCATAATGAACCCGTAACGATCCGTTGTTCGTCACCCATGAAGAACACAAAGAACCACCAACAATCACAATAATGGCAGAGGATTCGTACAGTGTTAGTTTGGCCTGGTCTCTCCACATTAGTTTGGTAGCATATTGTTAAAGAGAAACAAAACAAGAAGGAAAGAAGATTCAATGTTGATCCAAACAAAACACACCCCTACCTCAAAATAAGGTGTGTTCAAAGATGGAGTCACGGGGAGGCGGCATCAACTCATTGACATCGGGGAAGAAGGAGCCGAGGATGGCGCGTCGTCGGCGTTCCTTGCAGGTGGCTCCTTCCCCTTTGGCTTGGACTAAGATTTAAGGAGATGATCGTCATTCTTCGATGGTTCTTCGTCAAAAGAAGAACCATATTCTTTAATTTATCAAGAGTTCTCCCAAAAATATTTTCCAACCAAAATAATAATAAGGCCCTCCCATATTATAACATTGTCATGTATTTTCAAATTAATTCAAAATGTAAATTGAATTAATTAAGGCATTATAGTTGGCAATGTTAATGGATGGAATATGGAGAGGCTACACATTTAAGTGGAAGTCCAAAGGTTTAAAGTTGGTTGTCAAAATTAAATAAAGGGGAGTGTTAATGGGGAGTTAAAGGAAGATAAAAGGATTAGGGCTCGTGTGGGCCCCACCACACTAATTCCTCTCATGGGAGGTTATGTGGGTGTGAGACCCACCCCTAACTCCCCATTTCAGGAATTAAATAACATCTTTAAATAAAATTGTGTGCTACAATTTTATTTATTTTATTCTAAATCCCCTAAAATTAACTCTCAACCCGCATAAAACACAACTGTTGTAAAGGTCCCCTTAAGAGTATACCGGCGCTGCAAGTTCATCGGTGTCCTCGATTTTCAATTTCGAGCACTGGTTCAAAAGATAGAAAAACCTGCATGTACGTTTACTAAAAGTACCAGAACAAAACTTCAGAAATTGATTCTGGGTACACTAAACCTCAGAATTAGGTGCCGTTAGAAACCACAGACTCATAAAATTCCAAAGTATTTAAGAAAAACTTTTACTTGAAATTTCCAGGTCTTTACATAAAATATGAGGATCTATTAATGGCTAGTTTTTAGAGAGATACTTTAAAATATCAAAGAGACATTATGATAAATATATAGATAAAAAAAGTAAAAAAATATACTCATGAAAATAGAGTAACAAAGAACACACTCTATTTTTAAGCATCCATGACATTCTATTTTAAATGAATTTTTGACTACAATAGATAACTTTAGAAAATATTTGAACATTTTTTTCAAAAAAAGAGATGAGGATGAGACAAGAATAACTATTTGTAGAATAATAGAGAAACATAATCTGCAATGATTTCTTATTCTTCTCTTACCATATTTTAATTAATTTTGAGTAGTCAGTTTGATTTTCTTTGTAAATATTAAGCACCAAATCCTTTACTGAACTGGAGAGTGTAAGAAAATATCTCTTATTTATTTTCATGTATTCCCATAAAGAACAGTGTAAGAGTATATTATTCCTAGACTACCTAGGTGTAGTTGTTTTATTTAATTTATCCCATGTATAACTATTGAAGATGATTTATTATTGTATAGCCTTATGAGATATTGTTTGAAAAACCCAATCTAGGTTGTGAATTAGTTTATTTAATAATAAAATTCTTGGAAGCAGGTGATTTCTATGCGGAGGGGATTAAGTATTGACTTGATATTGAACTCCTAGTTTATAATTCCATTGCGATTTACCTATTTTGTTTTCTTCATTTTAAAATAAACTAGTTTTTTATGATTTATTAAAAAAACATTACTTTTGTAGTTAGCTTAAATTAGTGTTTTATATACTCTTTTTAAATTGAGTATATTAGTTTCAAAAGTTAATCTATTATCAATAGTATTTTAACTTTTCTATAATTGAGATTTTGAAAATATTTTTAAAAGAAAAAATTATGTAAATCTATTATTTTTTTAAATTGGTTATTTTATCAAATTTGGGGATTTATGTTTTTAAATTGTTTTTAAACAAAAATTTAATTGGAAACTCAATTAATCCCCCTCTTGAGTTTTCACTAGGAATAAAAAGAATAAAATATTCACAACTACAAAATCCCCTAAATCATCATCAATATTGAGTATCACCAATATTAAAAAAAACTATAATGATAAAGATCACCTTTAAAGGAAAAAAATTATGCAAAATCTATAATATGAAATAAGAACTACGCCTTGCAAGTGAGGGTAAAATTAACAAATTATTTAGTAAGTATATATATATATATAAATATATATGAATAAAATATGTCTATTTCGAATATGGTGTTTGTAAATATGGTTGTTGAAAATATGGTCATTGAAAATATTGCTATTAGTCATATATCCGATAGGTATATTAAATCTGTGTATTTTTAAGCAGTAAATTTTAAAAAGTATAACTCATAACAAAATAAAAATATAATATTAAAATATTATAAATATATATATATATATATATATTTATACATTACGTATAAATATTATTAATATTATTAATATACAATATATATATAATTAAAATAAATATTTTAATATCAATGGAGTAGTATAATTAAATTTTATAATATAAATAATAAATTTTAATGGTATTTGTTCAAGCGTATTTATTATAAAAGTAATATTTTTTCAAAGAACCATTTTGTTAAGTATTGTATATTGTATCCTTATAGATTAAATTGATAAATATTAAAATATTATTATATATGAAATAATATATTAACATATTTTAAATTATAAATTAATATGAAATAATATTAAGCACACTTAATGTTTAAAAACATATTTTTTCCAACAAAAATAGTCTTTCTTTATATATAAGATTTTTTTTCAAAACTAAATTTATAAATTTTAGAGTATATATTTTTTAAAATTATTTTCATTTTTTAATTCAATATGTAAAAATTATCATAAGATAAATTTTTTAGATTTTTCTAAAATAATTGTTTTTAGGTGAATAGTGAAAAATACCGATTTTACTAATACTGTAACTTTTAAGATATTATTACGAAAGAATAATTTGAAAAATTTTGAAACAATTTTTTTAATACAAAAAATATTTTATAAATTTAAATTAATTTTTTTAAAATAATTTTTTTTATAAAACCCACACATAACATTTTATAAAATTTAGGTAGTGTTTTATTTAAAATTTATTTTTAATATGTTTCTTTTAATAAAATTTTCACATGGCATAATTAGGTATTTGAATTATTTTATTGTTAATTAAATCTATTTTTAATAATAGTAAATGTTTTAACTTCAATAGAATCAATAACATTGGTAATTTTATCTTAAACATAAATTTTATGATTAAAATTATATATATATATATATATATATATTTTCTGAAAATGGGTTTTTGTGCGTTATATACGCTTATTTTAAAAATTAAAATTTATTATACATATAAATTTTATTTGATAAATTATATTTCATATTGATAATAATTTGGTTCATATTATCTAATAAGACACATTTTATTATTAAGCATTAAAAATAAATTACTTATGTAAAAATTTGTTACCTTGATAAAAACCAAAAATGGAAAAAGTAAAAATCTAAGAGTAAAAGAATTAATTTTTTTTTTAAAAATGTACAAAATAGTTTGGTTTAGGATTTATTGACCATACCTCATATCAAACTCTATTTCTTTTTACTTTTTTTTCACAAGCCATGTGAAACATGTGATATGTTTATATTAAAGAGTTATATGTGCCAAAAATTCCCTCCTCTTCAATTATAAAATGAACCACCACCCCTCCAACTTTCTGTTCTTGAAAATCCATTTATCTATGAACCAAACTCTCCTTTAGTATCTTCTTAATGTTGAAATAAAAGGAGAAAATCCAAAGCAAAATATACTATTTTCCACCGCACCTCATTAATTATTTTTTACTTCTTCGAACCGAAACCTCTTCTATCCATGAGAGAATGACAAAAATGGAATTATTCATATTTTATTATGTTTATATACTCATACATTTTATGCCCTCCTCTAAAATCATTGATAAAAATGGAAATTTTGTCATCTGTGTTTGCAGACTACCATCTCCCTGAACAACGTGTTCAATTTTCCATCACTTCCATTAATGGATGGTTAAAATGGTTATTTACTAAGATAATATGATATTTATAACATTTTAATTATTCTAGAATACAAATATACATTATTTTCAACCTTCCTTCTATTCTTAAAAATAAGAGTGTCATTCGTGTGTACGTACGGACTACCGCCTCCACGTGATGATATTTCTATCTTGTTTTCCATACCGACTAACAGGGGTGGAATAAATCATGAATGTAATCTATAAAAAATATATTTAATAAATTATTAATATTAAATAATGATAATATTATACAATCCATAAGTGATATTAACAATAAATAGTTGTAGTAAATTTAACTGCTAAAATGGACATATCAAAGTACCTTTTCTAATTTGAGTCCATTCACGGAAAACCTATTTTCCTGTATAAATTATATTATAATGGAATAATAAATCACATAATAATATGAAATTTTAGATATTATTAAACCATTTTATAACACTTTGACCTTGTTCAACATACCATGAAAGTTTTCAAGAAATTGGCTGAAGAACTTCAAGTTACCAACATATACAGAAACAATATAATAAATTGATGACAAATGATGATAAATAAAAATTAAATAAATAAAAATATGTGGATAAGGTTATTATTAATGTTTTTAATAAAATTAATTTTATTATTTATAAATTTATGTTCAAGTTCATAGTGCACTCCAACATGATGAAAGAGTTTTTCTTGGCTTGTATTGTTGGGAAAATATGTTATAAATCAAAAATTAAAGTATGTAAGTCTTGGGTCATCATAGTTGGTACCATAGGAAGGTATAGTAATTTTCAGAGAATAGAATAAAATAAAATCATTGAAAATCAATACATATAAGACTAATTATATTGTAACATCATGAAATTTTGGGAAAGTTTTGAGTATATTATTTTACTAACAATAAAATACCTATATGGATACTATATGCGGATCAAAGATCTAGAATAGATGTAGATATGATTAATAACCTTGAAAAGTGTGTATTAGGTATTAAATCAATCATTACTTAGTGTACGATAAAGAGGTCTAACTGTAAACCTAGTTTGAAACTCCCAAGGGATATGATTCAGTCAATCACAATATCTTTAAAAACCATTCTGAAAGATTTATATCCAAATTACTTTAAGGGATTAGGTTAAGAATAATGATATAACACAACTTAAAGTAACATTAGTAGGACCAATAGAGTTATAATATTAACAATGTAAGAAATAGTTGAAATGAAAGTATCATAGGTTGAAATAAAGGTGTCATTAGAGAAGACATATTAGTATTGAGATTTTATATTCATATAATCTGACTCAATTGGACATTATTACAAAAAATTCGGTTTTATTATTTTATTGGAACATGATATTGGAGATAAAGCTGAGAAATGTATGTTTCAAAAAACTTTTATGTCTAATAATTGAATAAGGGAGTATACTTAAGTGGTTGAGGATCATTGTATATTCCTATTATGATAGAAAATGTGAGATTCATAGTCTTACCTAAGGTAGTGAGTTTGATAATATAAAATAAATTAAATTTTGGTAATAATAGTTATTTTCATTAGTAAGTAATATTTATTGATGGTATTTTGGTACATTTGGGTCATGTAAAACATTTAAGGATTGTTCTTATGTACTTTTCTTTAAATGTTTTGAAACATATATTTTAAAAAATCAATAACCTTCAAATTTTATTTTTTGATAAGTTTATATTTTTGGGGATAAATATTTAAGAACACATTATTGAAGTATGGATAACTCTTTATATTAATATAATATTGATATTTAGGTAATAAAGGGTTGATTTATTTTGAGAAAAGTAATTTAGATAACATTGGAACTGATTATTGATTTCAAGATAAAGTAATCCATGATATTTTTTATTGATTTTTATCTAATTTTTGGGATTATGATATATATAAACTTGTTTGTGACCTTATAAACTAGTGATTAATACATTTTAGGGTAAAAAATAGAGTTATTTTTTTGGAGGAATATATAACATCATAGTGGTTTAATGTTGTATAGATTCTAATTATTTTGGGAGAGGTATGTTACGGGGAGTATATTATTTGGTTATATTTATAATTGGGTACGTTATTGTATGAATGATAAATTTTTTTTGAGGAAAGATAAGTAATTTTGTATAGCTTAAGAAATTAAGGTAGATTTTATATTATAAGTTATATCCCAAATGATGAATATTTTAAGAATACCCTCACATACTTTCATTAGTTTTGAGTAATTAAAATTTTAAGGATGTAATTTATTTGGGGGGGGGGAGAATGTAACACCTTGAGTTTTTATGAATAATATTATTTTTATAAACTATATATTTATAATTCCAAACTATTTTTTCTATTTTCCTAAAAGAATTGAAATTTATTAGGAAATAATTCATACGATATATGATTTAAACTAACAACACTTTATTATTTAATATGTGGAATATTATATAAAAATAACATAAAACTAAGTATTTCATACCATTCACTATTAGTCACCATGGATAAAATACTTCCATAAAAAGTAAAAAAATAAATAGGGGAAAATGGATAGAAAAGAATAAAATATTTATGACTAATAAATCTCTTAAATCTTATTCAACCTTGAGGATCACTAATAACAAAAAAAACTAATAATGAGGAATATTACCATGAAATGAAAAATAATTATGAAAAATCTGTAATATGAAATAAGAACTATTCCTTGAGAGTAAGGTTAGAATGAAAAAAATGATTTAGTAAGTCGATATATATAGGAATGAGATTCGACCATTGCAAAGATGGTCATTGAAAATATGACCATTGAAAATATGGTCGTTGGTCAAATATACAATATGTATTCTAAATAATTGTATTGTTAAGTAGTAAATTTAAAATAATATAATTCACAACGAAATAAATATATAATATTAAAATATTATAAATAAATAAATAAATTTATTTATGTGTTATGTATAAATATTAATCTTATTATTAAAATATAAAATAATATATATATATAATTATGAATAGATATTTTAATATCAATGGAGTAGTAAAATTAAATATTTGAATATAAATAATTAAAATTTTATGGCAATTGTTAAAACGTATTTAGTAATTGTATGAGATCCGTAATTTCATTATATGGTTGATAAAATTCTTGTCAATAATTTTATTTATATGCAATTCCTTATATTTGGATTTGTGGTCATAAGGTTTCTAATGTAGCCAATCAAAATTATATTTTGGTTGATCTAAGAGTCTAAAATAAAATAACCGTGATCTATTTGACATGCGTGTGGTTAAGCTATTGATCATTTGGTAGATCCAGACCTTTTAAAAAAACATTATTTCTACGGTTGTTTGAGATACAACATACAATCGTTCTATTTTTCTTATAGTCACTTGAGGCCTTTTATACTTTTACCATGGTCGATGTACTTTTGGAACATTAAATAAGATACTTTATGAGATCTAATTTGTCCAGAGTTCTTAATATGGTTGATAGAATCTTCTTACAGGTGATAGTCTAGATAAACTTTATGGTTGATTAAGGACATAGGAAAATTTCAGTATTTTCCAACAAAACATTTTTCATTAAAAAAACATATATTGGATTAGAAATAACATAAAACTAATTTTTAGTTATTCAATTAAGTAATATATATAGTAATACATAAATATCACCCTTTTTTATCACAAATAACGGCATAAATAAATATATAAATAATTAAGAAAATAGTGAATGATTATAATCTATTGTGACATGCCAATGCCTATAATAAATAATCATTCCTGTTAATTAATATTCCATATTTTACTCCAAAATTTGAGATTATCAAATATAATTTGGAAAGATTAATATTGTAAAAAATTAATTAAAATAAAGGAATGAAAATAAATAGAAATATAGTGAATAAAAAGATATTTCAGTAATGATACAAAATATCACTCAAGTAACAATTAGAATCTCTAAACAAAATCTAAATCCTTAGGGTTTTGAAGGGTAGAAGGAACAAAGGGGTCCTTCCCTTTTCCAACAATAGGAGGAGATGGTGTAGCCTGAGAAATTACAATATGTCCTAAATTGTACCTCTCTTGGAAATAGTTTTGATTTGATGTGGGGAATAAGAATGGGTGAGACTGAATGGTCTTGTGGGAGGTGAAATAGGTGAGGCAGATGTTGGAGTAGAGGGAAATATATAAACAGAGGCTAATTCTACTATATAATCATATGTATGAGACAACGATATGATGTGAACATGTAAAGTAGGAGGAAATAAAATAGAGGAATATTCAACATATATATAAGGCTATAAAATCATGGTAATATTGGTTACAAAACTAGATCCATGTTTCATAATATAATGGTATTCATCCTTTTTTGATATAAACTACTTTAGAAGATGAGTCATGAATAATAGATTCTACATAGTAGCATTTAAATATGTTGTCAGAGGAGGTATTTGAATATCCATTTCTAAAGAATAAATATGATTCTTGAGATTTTTTTTGGTGTAAATAATTCTGATGTAGTATTTGATAATGTCCTTGATTATAACTCTGTCCTTGTCAATTTTGACTGATTTGACTCTAACCATATCATAAAACTTTTCACTACATAAAGCAACATATATTTTCACTTGATTTCAAATTTCCTTTACATTGTAAATAATATTATAAATTTATGCATGGATCAACACTATAATGAGATACACATCAATATATGTTGAGGTTGGAGGAGCTGAAGCTCAGGGAGAGGGTATAAAAGTACTAGTAATTATTGACAGTTACTTTCTGCCCAATTTAGCCAACATATATTTCAAATAAAATTTTATATCTCTAATTTGAACATTAAAATCCTCCATTTGAGTTCCAAAACACAATATATATTGTTTCATATTATGAATCATAAGAAAAATATTTGGCTGAATATATGAATGTACACTGTCAATAGTGTAGGAAACATCCTCATGTATTTCATAGAAATTTTCCCAACTAATGGTAAAAAAACAACTTTTATCACTTCTAAAAGGTTATTCTTAAAATGAATGAAATTAGAAGAAGTGATTTTAGAGAGAGGTATAGAGGATGGTCTTAATTACATATATGTAGTAGATGGTCCTTGAGTAGGAGTATCTTTTATATGTTCATGAAAATCTTGAGAAGATAAGGAAGAGTTAAATTCACTGAACTCAAAGAATTAATGTCTTCTAGAAGGTTATTTTTTATAAGAGAAATTACCAAGGGTTCTCTAAACTTCTTTAATAAAGGAATCTGATTCTTCATCCTATTATTCCATAAAAAAACATTAATCCTAGGTGAAGAATCATAAACTAGTTTTCCCTCAAAAAATATTTCTAATACAGTTTAAGGGGAGTAAAGACTATCTAAGAGTTTCAATAGATTATAAGGGTATTTCTATTATCTATAACTGTATAATAAATCCATGGAATAATAGGATCTATAAATTTTAAAGTAACTATAATGGAATTACCAAATATTGTAGTTTCATTTACATCATAATCACCATTATCCTTACTATAATCATGGTCATCAGTAGATAAATCCATGTCAAAGAAATAATTATCTGGTGGAGAGTCTTTACTTAGAGGTGAGGAGTTAAAAATTAGAGCTCCCTAATATCTTATGTTGGTGGAAAATCACCTATTAGATTATGTTATTTTTAAATCTGTAAATCAATGTCAATTGGTAAAAACAATATAGGACTGAGAGTTTTCTCCCCCTCAAGAGTTACTAACCATGTTACAAGTTCTACCTCAACAAGAACATCAGATTGAATTTGATATTTATAAATAGAAGATCCACCCAAGCTTACTTGATAAGCTATCTTCGCTTCTTTCACTACATCAATAGTATCCTGAGAACTATATTCACTAGAAGAATAGTTTTCTTTTATAATTTTATATTGATCCAATCTTGGATCAATGGTATCACTCAGTCTAGTTTGTAACTTCACTAGATTGATATTTTTATACATTTTTTCTTCATCACCTATCTGCATTATCTTCAAATGATTACAACTTATCTTTACACACATGCAATAAGTTTGATTTAAGTAGATAACACCAAAAATATCTTAACATATATACTTCCTTATGAATTAATATTTGTGTTTCATCACAATAGAAATGAACTTGGGGTATGTAAGTGTATTGAATCTTGAATAATAATTATTCAACTCTTTATTATTCCTCATTAAAAATCTAGGCATACTAATTTGGATAGCATCAACCATTAAGTAGAGAAATAAATTTATCTTGATACCTGATTGTATATAAATACACTTTTCAAGGGAAAATGAATGGATTTTAGAACTTTAATAACATCCTATAATCTCCAATTAACTCATTTACACTAGTTCATTGATATGTTTAGTCATATGTCAGTTCTTCTAGAACATTCCAAATATCAAAGAGAAGATGGTTCATAGGATATGATCTCTAATAATCTTCATATTCCCCCATATGTTGAACCCTTAAATATTCATCCCAAATTTATGAATATTACTCATAATCATGACCATTTATGAGATTTATAATCACATATTTTTGATCTCTAGATTAAAAGACCATGTTTAGGTAAAACTCTGTCACTAAGTATAGATAAAATTTAATATTCTCATCTTGAAGCCAACTTGTCAAGACCTACTATAGCATGTATCTCCATACAAAAAGAAAAAATGTTTTAAACTATTAGACTACAATTTCCTTTTCTATAATGATTTCAATTGAAAGAATATGGGTTTTTGTAATCTTGTAAGGTCCACTCAGAATATACATTCTTGGTATAAATAAATGATTCCAATTTATCTTCATTAAACGATATCTTCATCTTTACAACTAACACTAATAATACAAATAGAAAGGATAAGGATTTTAAAAATGGGGGTCTGAAGGAGGGTTTGGTTCAAGTTTATAGTAAATAGGAAATTCATATTTTAATGTAACAATTTTAAATCATTTATGTTTTTTATTACATTAATTAATGGGAAAATAAGAATAAGGTTTTTACATATTTAAAATCCCATACGGTGCATATTTTAAAAAAATCAATAAAATAATATTCAATATAATAATTACTTTTATGTATATATGTATAAAATAATCTTAAAAACAATATGAAAACTAAACTAAAAAAATTTTAAACATAGTTTATCATACCTAACTCATTTTTGATATAATTTAATCTCTAAAAATTCATAGGATTTTTAAATTTTTTATCAAGATGATGTTATGAGATAATGAATTCAAGAATAAAACATCCTTTTTGAATATGATCTCTCAAAAAGTGATTTTTTATATCATTATGTTTTATCCATGAATGTGACACATGATGTTTTTAGAAATTTTAATAGCACTTGGGTTATCATAGTTTATAGGGACATGTTTGAATTGATATCAATAGTCTATAAAAGTTGTTTTAAAAAATAATTTGAACTCATGATTTGACTCCAAATATTTATTTAGGTTTAATAATAAAAAATACAACAATGTTATTTTTATTACAACACCATGAAACTAGAGACTTTACTAAAAAATTTCATGTTCTAGATTTTCTTTTTATATCTAATTTTTAACCACCTTAGTTGCCATCAAAACAACTAATTAGATAAAAAAATGTCCTATATAATAATTTAATCATAATTTTTTAGTATTTTAAAGGAATTTAAAACTTATTTTTAAAGTTATTAATTGATATTACATAGGTTATTCTTGAAATAATGAACATACACAAAAAATAAATATAATATTGGGTTAAATAGCTACTAAGGAATGCAATATCCCAATCATACTTATTTAGCTGGTTTGATAAACTAGTTCACTAGTTTCAAAAAGATGTAATTTTATATTGGCACTCATTAAAGTATCACATCCTTTTGTGTTATCTAATGAAAAATAATTTTAAATGATATTTAGTGTATTTTATTTTATTTAACATAATTAATTACTTATTTTGAAAAATTTGAAAATAGAAGAAGAATTTTAACTTTTACATTAAACACACGTCACAATAATTTTTCATAAGTTTTAATAATTTAGTATATAAAGAATTTTTGAAGTACCAAAAATAATAACATAAAAAAAAATAAGTGAAAATAAAACATCTAAAGATATACTTTTATTAAATAATGTAGGAAAAATAACAACTTTTGTAAAATCATTTGATTAATAAAACTGTTAAGCCTATCATACCAAGCTCTTGGAACTTGTTTTAAACCATACAATTATTTTTGAATTTGAAAACATGATTTAAAAAAGGAGGGTTTTTAAATATAGGAGGTTTTAATCAAAAAATCCCCAATAACATAACCATTATGAAAAGTACTCTTGATATCCATTTGATATAATTTAAAATTTAGATGTTCTTTATAAGAAAAAGATATTATAATAGAATTAAGTCATGCTATTGGTGATGTTTTTTCTTTATAATCAATACCTTACTCTTTACTATAACCTTGAGAAACTTATATATCTTTACATATAATTATTTCACCAAAATCATCAACCTTGTTCCTAAACAACCATTTATTCCAATGGTTAGGAAGTTTTCAGTTTTTTTCTACTAGTTACCATAAATTGTTTCCTTAAAAATTATTTAGCTCTTATTTCATATCCATTACCCATAATTCATAATCAATTTCTCATGTGTTTTTTTAGGATCAAGATGTGAAAAAATACTTTATATCCAACATGGATTCTAAGAGAAGATCTATTTTGAGTACCACTATCTAGATCTTCAACTATATCATCAAAAGGATGGTCTCTAGAAGTTCTAATAAAGCTATAAATATAAGTACTTAGTTGTTCAAATTATTCTTCAGGTTCTAGTATGAATATTTCCTTTGGGAAGATGGATTTTTCTACATCATATTTTATAGAAAAATCACTAGGCTAGGTTTAGTAATTTTTATTCATGTTTGAAAGATCATCCTCAACATTTTATAAAGTAGTTTTAGTAACATGTTGATCTATTTCATCACACATATAGATTATTATATAAGTTTAGTTGTTTTATTAAACACCCTATATGATTTACTATAGGATTAAAGACAAAAAATGATCCATTTATAACTTTTGGATAAAAATTTATCTAAAATATCATTATTATTGAGAATAAATAACTTACATCCAAAAATTCTAAATTAATTAATTTATAGTTTTATTATACTCCAAAACTCATATGGAGTATTATTTTAAAGTGCTATAATAATAAACCTATAGATAATATAGAAATCTATAATGATATTTTTTTCCAAAAAATAAATAGGTAGGTCATACTCTTTGATTATTGTATAGACAATCACTAATTGAGTTATATTAATTTTTTCTATAACACCCTTATTTTGGGGAGTCCTAGGATTAGAAAAGTTTTGATTATAGTCATGTTGTGAGAATAAGGTTTCAAAGTATTGATTTTTATATTCATATACCTGATCACTCCTTATAATATTAATTTTGATGCAACTAATTTTTTTTTATAGATTTCAATTATTTTATAAAATAGGAAAAAATTAACTTTTATGAGATATAAAAATAACCAACTGTATAATGAATAGAATTCTATAAGAAAATAAGTGTCACAATATAGATTCCCGAAGCTTGATGTACATGGACATTACATTACTTTTGCGGAATACTTAGTACATAACAAAAACACACACACAAGGATCGTAATAGTTTAGTGTCTTTGGAAACTCGGAACCTAATCTTCTAATCCTGGTGAAAGATCTTCAATATCTCCCATAAAGATATTCCCTTTTTTTTTCTTACCTAAAACCTTTCTTTATATCCTGGGGAAAAGAAAACATAAAAGAGTGATCTCAAATGCTCAGTAAGGGTAAACAAAAGAAAAATCAATCACTTCATATTCATAAGAACCTAACTTTTGGAAATCTTAACCTGCAAAAGAGATCATAATTTCATAACATGGGATAAATCATAGTAGTGAAATGAAATCCCAATAATCATAACTTAAAACATGAAACTTTGTGGCATACACACATAATCATAGAGAATCATTTCTTGTTAGTCAAGACTCATTGCCAAGACTATCTTAGTGGACAAAGTCCCTTTCTGAATCAAATAACCCTTGTTTCAGTCCTGTTTCACTGAACTGGTATAACCTACCATTTCAGCCATGTCTATCTCATGAGATATAAAATCTTTACCCAATGCATTGGAGGGAGATATAGGTCCCACCCATCTCATAATGATACCATTCTTATGTGTGCCACAAAATCATAAATCATACATCATTGCATAACCCATGTAATAAAAATGGGATTCTTAAACAACATGACATCATAAAACCATTCATATAAGATAAAGGAATTCATAAAAATAATTCCATCACAACATATTCAAATCAATGTAAAAATATGGATAGAAACAGAAACCTTTATTATCTTAGATGGAAAATAATTTTGATAAAACACTTGAATTGAATTCTTGAGGAAAATATCCTTTCTTCTTCAAAATAAATTTCTTTTCACAAAACATCATGCAATTTTAAAAAAAAGAGATTTTATTGAAAATATTCATGAAATATTTTGGAGGAAGGTTCATGAAAATAAGGCTTTATAAAACTGTAAAAATCCGTTCGTGTCGTATAAGTTAAAAAAAACATTCTTCTCGTACTTTTGTCGGAAAAGTCAAAAAGTACCTCGTACGAAAAACGACAAAAGATTCCTTTCATATCTTTTACTAAAAACTCACCGAAGGGTAAAATAGGATCTAAACAATTGTAGGTGAATGGAAATAATATTACATATTTAGGGAACATGGATGTGGATGATAAAATACACCCCAGTAAATACCAAAGTAAAAACAATCTCGGATAAAAGTGAGATTGTGATATTTCCCTTACCTTAGGTCTGACTTGCTTTGTAAGTGTCCCAACCTCATGTATAATGATTTAAATCATGTTATTGACTTATTTCAGAATCATATTCATTGTTATTATATCATATATGGTCCACTTATGACTTTATATTACCCGTTCTTTTGTAAATTCATGTTAAAGTAGCGTTTTGGGTAAAATCGTCTCATTTGTCGTTCGTGTTTTTAACTTGTAATTATTCATATGATTACTTAGATCATGATTACTTAATTCCAGAATATAAAACATGATTTATATATATATATTCAGAATATACATATATAATAAATCATTAAATGGAAAGAAATACACCGTTCATGGAGACGGTAGTCCGTACGTACGCATGAACGCTGTTTTCGTTTCCTTATTGAATTGAATGGAATTAAGTAGATTCCATACATATAAATATAAATAATTCCAGTATCATTATTAGGTCATATATTTCATTAGTACTTATTATATATACTTTATAATCATTCATGAATGGTTAATCATTGAGAATGAATCTCATCGCGTCGTGGAGACGGTAGTCCGTACGTACGCACGAGCGATGATATCTTTCCCATGGTCGTGGAATTGTGTTGAAGTGTATACAATTTCAGTATCAATATCACTTTATAATAATCATATATATTTACTCATTACACCATTATATCCATCCTATTAAGGTGGTGGCGGAAAATAGATTACACCACGGCGTGGAGATGGTATTCTGTACGTACGCACGCGCGGTGATTTCCTTTTTCCGTAGGATGGATAGAAGGTTAATTAGAGTTGTTTCATATTTATAATAACATATAAGTATATAATAAATACTGATGTTATTACTTTATCATGAAATAACTAAATAAGAAGAAGTTGAAGAAGAAAGAAATTGAAAAAGATCGGTAATGGATATTACCTCTTCTTTGGAACGCCTCCTTGAATCCTCCACTTAGGGAACTAAGATTGGTCTTTGAAGAAGACCAGGACCTCTAGGATGATACTAGGGAAGTGGAGAAGAGATTTTTTCAGGGGTTGGCCGAGATTGAAGGCTCAAAGTTGTGTGAGGAGGAGGGGGAGGAGGTGCCCTTTTATAAGGGAGGAGAGGGGCACCTTAGGAATATCTCAAAATATTATTTTATATTAAAGTCAAAATCAGTTTATAATGGTTCCAAAGGGTCTTATTTCGAATCTAAAGTGGGGATGGGTCGAAATCCCATCAACCAATATGATTTATACAAGTTTAGGGTATTATTTTAACCTTATCAATTAGATTTAACTCCAAGTTAAATAATTTAACTTTTACCGTGTCTTTTTGTTTTCTTTCACTATATGGTTAAAAGACTTACTATAACATGCCAAACGAACCCAAATTGTTTATTATTAATATATATATCCTTATATAAGTCATTTGGCCGAACCTTAGATTTTTAGGAATAAAATAAAAATTAATAATATAATATTTTATTTAAAAACTATTTTGTGTCAATTTTGACACTATTTGATATATGATTTTTCGTGAAAGTCATAACAGAATTATATGTTCGAACAAATTTGATTAAATCAACACTAATATATCATAGTAACCTAGAAAATTATTTTAATTCATAAAAAGTCTCAAATTACATTTATTTTGGTGTTTATAACATCAATTATGTCAATATTTCATAAATAAGATAATTACTGCATCATCTTTGTGTCATAAATAAATTAAATTATTTGATGTCTAAAAATTACAAATAAAATACCATTATGTAGGAAATATTTTTATCTTTCTAATTAATATTTATAATCTAATTTATCTTATGTACAACCCTATATTAAAAATGTTTTAGTAAATAAACTTTGATTTTAACTCTTTTAACTCTTCTTTGAATTAAATAATAATAAATGTCCTAATCTAATCCAAGTGGGCCTAAATGATAATATTTTACACTTAAGGTTGTTTTTGGTCGAGATACACTTGTTCAATAGGATTAGGACATGTGTTAGGGTAATATTATTATCATTTTTACCCTTAATTACCCTATTTACTTTTAACCGTGGTAAATAAAAGTAAAAAGTTACTATTCACAAAAAATTATTTTCATCTCATTGAACCAAATTTTACTTACTGACATCAACCGTGTCTCTCGGATTTTTGAAATTCCATTCACAGAAGCGGTAAAATTAAGTTTTATGAAAAATTCAGTTTTTTAACTACCACTTAGTAGTTTCACTATTCATCAAAAATTGATGTTTTTTCAGAAAAATGCCAAAATTTCATCCTAATCTATATTTCATATTCCGAATTCAAAAATGAAGTCTATTCTACCAAATTCATAACATAGAAGTTTCATTAATTAATTTTATAATTAAATCCCGCTGTTAAAACAAATAGCGTGTTTTTAAGAAACAATATCTATCAAAAGATTGACACTTGATTATGTCTGGTTTAATTGTGAAATTACAACCAATGACCAACATTGTATTAAATTGTAAAAATATATTCTAAATATACTTTAAAACCACTCAAATTAATAATTTATCACTATTAATTATTTCGATTAAAAAAGTTGTTTTTAATTATAATTTAGTAATTTTCACTATTCATCAGAATATGAAAGTTATCCGAAAAGTACCAAAATTTCACCTTAGGCTAAATTCGATACTCTGAATCCAAAAAGGAAGTCCATTTTGAGAGATAAATTTTCTAAAATTTAAAAAGTGGTTCTTACTATTCATAACGGCTAGTTTTAATAATATTTTAATAGCATATCGTTGTTTAGTGAAACTCGGTATTGCGTACTACACACGCTATCGAGGAAGGTCGTGATTGCGTGTAATGAAAGGCAAGTCAAGGATGCGTGTTGTGAAAGCTTCTTTTGGTGTAGCGTAAAACACAAGACATTAATGAAATTAAAAAGAATATTTTTCATAAAATTTCGGGGTGTTACATTCTACCCCCCTTAAAATGAATTTCACCCTCGAAATTCGTCGGGCTTATAAATGGTTTACTATTAGAAAGTTTCTTTAATAGAAACCCACATCGTAAAAAGGAATACCAAAACCAATCTTTAAAAAGAAAAGTATGAAATGTAACGGTTACCCAAATAAACTAATCACTGGGTTTCCACATAGGTGAAAATATGGATATGGAAGAGAAATCTAACCATCATGTTCTGATGGAGAGTGGTAGAGAACATGGCTATGGAAAATCCAGCAATCACAAAGCCATAAATTTGTGATGATCTAAGGTACCATCTGATTCATTAGATACAAGATCACTAGGACAACATTTTTGGTTTTTAAGATCGTTTCCCTAAAGTTAAAGAATTTGAATTAGAATAAATACTTACTTTATTTTGGTACAATCTCACTATTGTTCGTGCCTTTAACAATTTCCACTTCATCTCTTAAAGAAATGAAGTTGAATTTGTCATTCGTGATGTGTTAGCAGATCATGTGATAGAATGATGGGTCATTCCATCTGTCTCAAACAAAAGGTTAGAAAAGTTATCAAAAAATACATAAGTCCATCTATAGTGAGATTAATCATATATGGTTCCTAAAATGAACTTATACATCACATATCATACTGCTTAATATAATAAAACTAGTTTCTACTAAACAGGGACTTCCTGTAGGTCAGTGGTAGGCGATAAAGGCCAGTCGCACTTCGGTTGTGGGTTCGATTCCCACAGCCTTGTCCGAAGCGATGGGTTGTCGCCCGTCCTGCAGGTTGTCCTTTTTCTAAAACTATATTACTATTACATCCCATCAATAATATCGAAAAAAAACAGTTCTATACTTAAACAATACTAACTTATGGTTAACATAATCCATTACAATCTTTAGGCTTATCTAAAATACTTCGGTCCAAGCTCATAGTATAAAGAAAATGATTACTTGAAATGTCGTCAACCAAGCATGTGAATACCATCATTTATCCCCCATATATCTTGTTGGTCACATTCCAATCATGTGAATACCTTAATGATGTATTCTCTTGAAAAAAATGAATACCCATTAAACCTTAGTGAAAACATGAATGCTGTCAAAAGTTAACTCTTTCCACATACCAAAATCCAAAAATTCTATATACTCAAACCATGATATAACCTTCTCCTTATATCAGTCATGAGCTCATGAATACTATCAAACATTTAATTTTCTCCTTATCCCTTCATTATGCGCATATCATCTACATTCCAAAAATATCTGAATAACCTTTCATGGATACTGGTAACATTAATCATACACTTTCAAAACTCAAGGAAAGACAACAGTGTAACAATCCATAGATGTCTCTTTATTCCATAGTAGCATGAGATTACTTATACAAAATTACAAATGATAAACATGTAATCATTCCACTACATTCTTAAACCATTGACCGAGCTTCAACAATTCTTTCATCTCACATATCATTTGTAGTCTCTTCATCATCATCAACAAAAATACTACCCATACGACCATACCGATTCTCTTCATGAGACATTCCCTTAGGGCATTGGTTTGCATAATGCCCGTACATTCCACATTTAAAACATTTAACCATTGTTGATGTCGTAGAAATACCATTAACCTCATCCATGGTGTTAACTGAAACTTTTCCATTGCACTTACTGGCTTTGTGTCCTTCTTTTCCACACCCAAAGCATCTTCCAGTTCCTTTGAAACATTCTCCTTGATGCCTCTTCCCACATGATTTACATAGGGGAAATTGAACTTTCTTTCCTCTATGATCATCATGAAACTCCATCTTTCTCTTATTAGCCGAGTCAGGAAACTTACCAAATTTTACTTTATTGATCATATTATGAGATTGCTGATTCGGCATAATAATGATGTTTGGACTTCCAAATCCCATTTCATTTGATTGTTTATGAAGAATATCATTCCATTGTCCATCATATCCTCCATTATCGTGAATCATCTTGTTTCCAGCCATTTTCTAAAACCCAAAAAGAATAGTGTGAGATGCAAAAATCATAATAAAGGGGGAGTAACTTCAATATCTAACATCTTAGGTTAAATTCTAAGATCGTTACCGTAGTGCTAGGACTATATCATATATGTATACTTATCCTTAGGGACATCCCTAGACATACCTTAGAAATATCTCTAGGGATCTCACTAACGTTCTCACATCATAGTTCCCAAAGGTTGACTAAACCTTTCCTCTGATACCAACTATAGAGACCCGAAGCTTGACGTACATGGACATTACATTACTTTTGTGGAATACTTAGTACATAACAAAAACACACACACAAGGATCGTAATAGTTTAGTGTCTTTGGAAACTCGGAACCTAATCTTCTAATCCTGGTGAAAGATCTTCAATATCTCCTATAAAGATATTCCCTTTTTTTTTCTTACCTAAAACCTTTCTTTATATCCTGGGGAAAAGAAAACATAAAAGAGTGAGCTCAAATGCTCAGTAAGGGTAAACAAAAGAAAAATCAATCACTTCATATTCATAAGAACCTAACTTTTGGAAATCTTAACCTGCAAAAGAGATCATAATTTCATAACATGGGATAAATCATAGCAGTGAAATGAAATCCCAATAATCATAACTTAAAACATGAAACTTTGTGGAATACACACATAATCATAGAGAATCATTTCTTTTTAGTCAAGACTCATTTCCAAGACTATCTTAGTGGACAAAGTCCCTTTCTGAATCAAGTAACCCTTGTTTCAGTCCTGTTTCACTGAACCGGTATAACCTACCATTTCATCCATGTCTATCTCATGAGATATAAAATCTTTACCCAATGCATTGGAGGGAGATATAGGTCCCACCCATCTCATAATTATACCATTCTTATGTGTGCCACAAAATCATAAATCATACATCATTGCATAACCCATGTAATAAAAATGGGATTCTTAAACAACATGACATCATAAAACCATTCATATAAGATAAAGGAATTCATAAACATAATTCCATCACAACATATTCAAATAAATGTAAAAATATGGATAGAAACAGAAACCTTTATTATCTTAGATGGAAAATAATTTTGATAAAACACTTGAATTGAATTCTTGAGGAAAATATCCTTTCTTCTTCAAAATAAATTTCTTTTCACAAAACATCATGCAATTTAAAAAAAAGAGATTTTATTGAAAATATTCATGAAATATTTTGGAGGAAGGTTCATGAAAATAAGGCTTTATAAAACTGTAAAAATCCGTTCGTGCTGTATAAGTTAAAAAAAACATTCTTCTCGTACTTTTGTCGGAAAAGTCAAAAAGTACCTCGTACGAAAAACGACAAAAGATTCCTTTCATATCTTTTACTAAAAACTCACCGAAGGGTAAAATAGGATCTAAACAATTGTAGGTGATTGTAAATAATATTACATATTGAGGGAACATGGATGTGGATGATAAAATACACCCCAGTAAATACCAAAGTAAAAACAATCTCGGATAAAAGTGAGATTGTGATATTTCCCTTACCTTAGGTCTGACTTGCTTTGTAAGTGTCCCAACCTCATGTATAATGATTTAAATCATGTTATTGACTTATTACAGAATCATATTCATTGTTATTATATCATATATGGTCCACTTATGACTTTATATTACCCGTTCTTTTGTAAATTCATGTTAAAGTAGAGTTTTGGGTAAAATCGTCTCATTTGTCGTTCGTGTTTTTAACTTGTAATTATTCATATGATTACTTAGATCATGATTACTTAATTCCAGAATATAAAAAATGATTTATATATATATATTCAGAATATACATATATAATAAATCATTAAATGGAAAGAAATACACCGTTCATGGAGACGGTAGTCCGTACGTACGCATGAACGCTGTTTTCGTTTCCTTATTGAATTGAATGGAATTAAGTAGATGCCATACATATAAATATAAATAATTCCAGTATCATTATTAGGTCATATATTTCATTAGTACTTATTATATATACTTTATAATCATTCATTAATGGTTAATCATTGAGAATGAATCTCATCGCGTTGTGGAGACGGTAGTCCGTACGTACGCACGAGCGATGATATCTTTCCCATGGTCGTGGAATTGTGTTGAAGTGTATACAATTTCAGTATCAATATCACTTTATAATAATCATATATAGTTACTCATTACATCATTATATCCATCCTATTAAGGTGGTGGCGGAAAATAGATTACACCACGGCGTGGAGACGGTATTCCGTACGTACGCAAGCGCGGTGATTTCCTTTTTCCGTAGGATGGATAGAAGGTTAATTAGAGTTGTTTCATATTTATAATAACATATAAGTATATAAGAAATACTTATGTTATTACTTTATCATGAAATAACTAAATAAGAATAAGTTGAAGAAGAAAGAAATTGAAAAAGATCGGTAATGGATATTACCTCTTCTTTGGAACGCCTCCTTGAATCCTCCACTTAGGGAACTAAGATTGGTCTTTGAAGAAGACCAGGACATCTAGGATGATACTAGGGAAGTGGAGAAGAGATTTTTTCAGGGGTTTGCCGAGCTTGAAGGCTCAAAGTTGTGTGAGGAGGAGGGGGAGGAGGTTCCCTTTTATAAGGGAGGAGAGGGGCACCTTAGGAATATCTCAAAATATTATTTTATATTAAAGTCAAAATCAGTTTATAATGGTTCCAAAGGGTCTTATTTCGAATCTAAAGTGGGGATGGGTATAAATCCCATCAACCAATATGATTTAGACAAGTTTAGGGTATTATTTTAACCTTATCAATTAGATTTAACTCTAAGTTAAATAATTTAACTTTTACCGTGTCTTTTTGTTTTCTTTCACTATATGGTTAAAACACTTACTATAACATGCCAAACGAAACCAAATTGTTTATTATTAATATATATATCCTTATCTAAGTCATTTGGCTGAACCTTATATTTTTAGGAATAAAATAACAATTAGTAATATAATATTTGATTTAAAAACTATTTTGTGTCAATTTTGACACTATTTGATATATGATTTTTTGTGAAAGTCATAACAGAATTATATGTTCGAACAAAGTTGATTAAATAAACACTAATATATAATAGTAACCTAGAAAATTAGTGGAATTCATAAAAAGTCTCAAATTACATTTATTTTGGTGTTTATAACATCAATTATTTCAATATTTCATAAATAAGATAATTAATGCATCATCTTTGTGTCATAAATAAATTAAATTATTTGATGTCTAAAAATTACAAATAAAATACCATTATGTAGGAAATCTTTTTAGCTTTCTAATGAATATTTAAAATCGAATTTATCTTATGTACAACCCTATATTAAAAATGTTTTTGTAAATAAACTTTGATTTTAACTCTTTTAACTCTTCTTTGAATTAAATAATAATAAATGTCCTAATCTAATCCAAGTGGGCCTAAATGATAATATTTTACACTTAAGGTTGTTTTTGGTCGAGATACAATTTTTCAATAGGATTAGGACATGTGTTAGGGTAATATTAATATCATTTTTACCCTTAATTACCCTATTTACTTTTAACCGTGGTAAATAAAAGTAAAAAGTTACTATTCACCAAAAATTATTTTCATCTCATTGAACCACATTTTACTTACTGACATCAACCGTGTCTCTCGGATTTTTGAAATTCCATTCACAGAAGCGGTAAAATTAAGTTTTATGAAAAATTCAGTTTTTTAACTACCACTTAGTAGTTTCACTATTCATCAAAAATTGATGTTTTTCAGAAAAATGCCAAAATTTCATCCTAAGCTATATTTCATATTCCGAATTCAAAAATGAAGTCTATTTTACCAAATTCATAACATAGAAGTTGCATTAATTAATTTTATAATTAAATCCCGCTGTTAAAACAAATAGCGTGTTTTTAAGAAACAATATCTATCAAAAGATTGACACTTGATTATGTCTGGTTTAAATGTGAAATTACAACCAATGACCAACATTGTATTAAATTGTAAAAATATATTCTAAATATACTTTAAAACCACTCAAATTAATAATTTATCACTATTAATTATTTCAATTAAAAAAGTTGTTTTTAATTATAATTTAGTAATTTTCACTATTCATCAGAATATGAAAGTTATCCAAAAAGTACCAAAATTTCACCTTAGGCTAAATTCGATACTCTGAATCCAAAAAGGAAGTCCATTTTGAGAGATAAATTTTCTAAAATTTAAAAAGTGGTTCTTACTATTCATAACGGCTAGTTTTAATAATATTTTAATAGCATATCGTTGTTTAGTGAAACTCGGTATTGCGTACTACACACGCTATCGAGGAAGGTCGCGATTGCGTGTAATGAAAGGCAAGTCAAGGATGCGTGTTGTGAAAGCTTCTTTTGGTGTAGCGTAAAACACAAGACATTAATGAAATTAAAAAGAATATTTTTCATAAAATTTCAGGGTGTTACACACAAACCAAGATAGGATTCCATCCAACCTAACCCATGGGAAGGCCCTAAGGTTCGTCCCGATGCCCATGAGATGGAATCCAATGCCTGGGAATCAATTATCAAATTTGGGAAATATTTCTCCAAAGAAACACAAAAAAAACTCACAAAGATCATGAATCGCATCATAATAAATAATCATAATAAAAAAAAACAATCATAATATTTAAATAGTTTACATTTTTTTATCCAAAATTTAAAATAGAAAAACAAGGAGGGGAACCAAAGATAAAACTAAACCCCCATAAAACAAAAGGGTCCACACCCTCATAACACCACCACCACCACCTTCAATAGAAACAACTAGAAACTAGATCGTACATCACTGCCATAGAACAACTTACCTTTACCTTGTTCAAACACAACAAGGTCTACATATACCAAAGGTAATATGTACTGTGTGATCCAAAGTACCCAGTAGGATATCAAAAAAATTGATTCCATGCTGTAAAGCTATAAGAAAAATCAACATGCTATTTTTTAAATAAAAATAATAAATGAAGAAATTTTTAGAGGAAGCATGCTTTAAAGTAAGTAAAAAAGAAAATAAAGAATGAAAACAAACTAAATGATAAGAATAACATCACAAGATCACCATGGTTAATCCCTAAGGCATTAGGGTTAGTGGGGTCATAAGATCCTCATAGCTTGGTGATAAGAATGAACAAAAATCCACATCATCCTCATGAACATGCCACTATATGGGAACACATACCATGGTCTTGTGGTTTCCAATCATCATCATATGTTTAGTTAGTGTTGTAGAATCAATCCTACTGGGGGAACCGGGCCTCATCCCAACCGTACCCTCTAGAGTACTAGACCAAGTCTACCATACCCATATACCGAGGATTACCTTGTTTTCAGTTTAATCCCTATGTGACATGAATCACCTATCTCTCTCTCTCTCTCACACACACATCTACGACATTATAACACCCATGGAAATAAAAAATTTTCATTTAAAAACTCATCGTTCAACCTTCATGCACACCAAAACCCTTATGAAAACATGGTTTTCACAACCCAAACAATCCATAGAACTCATGTAAAAACCATAAAAGCACACTAAATTCATGAAACAATGTTAAATCCTAATACCACAGACATTTCACTTAGAAAATTTGGTAAACTGGGTGTAAACTACAAATTCAACAAAGAGAGACCCTATAAAGGAAAAGGTACATTATAACCATGAAAATCAAACTAAAAAATTAAGGTTGAACCCAAATTAGGGAAAAAAACCCACAGGATAAGGGAGAACCAAATATGGAAGGAAGATAATACTATGAATAAAGAATAAATTCAAAGAGGAGAGGCTTACTTGAAGAGTTATTGAAGGTCCATTGTGAAATCCACCCAGATAAAGAGGCCAAAGGGAGAAAAAATGGAGTGGGAGGCTTGCCTAAGGCTGTGAATCCAAAATTGGGTGAGTGAGTTTGGATTTTGAGTTAAAAACAGGGGATGGTAGTTTAGTAAATTAAATATTTTTAAAGTACTCACAGGATGCACGGTTTGGATGCATGGTCTGAAAACCATGATCCAACAATGAAACACCTCTATCAAAAGGGGAAATGGTATAATGGTTTCCTTGGGGAGGGCACATGCCTGTGAGTCTCAAACATATCCACCAGTCTAGGTGAATTTTCATCCTCACACCTGTACAATAGGCCGTGCATCCTATATATTTCCACTATTCTGGGTGCACGGTCTCCTTAGGGTTGGTGCCCAGTTACTACTAACTATACACCAACCATGTCTCAACTTCTCCTGGGTCAAAAAACCAATAATACTCTCAAAATAACCACCAAATTTAGGAGAAAAAAGATCAAAATAAAATAAAAAAGTAACACAAAATGAAACAATAGATGTTAAAATTCTCCTAACCATAAAAACATTATACCCCTAGAAAGTCAATTCGAAGTCTTATTAGAGGAAAAAATGGGTACTAATCTTTTACCCAAGACATTCTATAAAATGTATCATGTTCATCCCTCATTTTATACCAATGAATCCAAACAAATAATATGTACTTCCCCCGAACCACTTTCTATTAAGAATCCAAAATCCTCATCGGTCGCTCGATCATTGAGAAATTGGACTCCAACTCCAAATCTTCCCAGTTTAGTATTTGAGACGAGTATGGATTATAATTCTTCAATTGTGAGTCAAGGAACACATCATGGATGAATACCAACTAAGAGGGAAAATCTAACTGGTACATCACCTTACCAATTCTCTAACAAATATCAAAAGTCCCAACATACCTTGGTTTCAGATTCCCCATCTTAACAAGGTGAAAAATGACCAAATCAAGGGGCCATATTCAGAAACACTTGATCATCAAATGAGAATTCCAAGGATTGTCACCACTGATTGACATGATTCTTTTGGTAGAATTTTTCCATCAATAAATTATTTCTAATAAAAAAACTTTGTATGATATCTATTACACAATTCTTAGACTCATCAGAGAAGTCTCTCCAACTTTTGTACATCACATAGGTGACTAACACAACCGACCATAAAGTGCCTTAAGGGGATCCATTGATACTAAGGATTTGTAAATATTGTAATATGAAAATTATAACAGTCCCAAATTGTTATTCAATGAGCCTTAGAAGTCTAAAAAATATACTCTGATCACATCTTCCAAAATTTGAATCGCCCACCCTATATGACCAATCCTATAAGGATGATATTCCATTTTCAAATTTACTTGGGATCAAAATTCCTTTTGAAGTCCTTTCTAAAACAATGTGGTAAAGAGGGGTTACCTATATGAAATGGTGGCCGATGGAACACCATGAAGCCTCACTATCTTCTAAACATACAACCGACCTAACTCATCCACTTCGATTGAGTCCTTGAACAAAATGAAATTGGATGATTTGGTTAAGAAATAAATCACCACCCAAATAGAATTTTCCCAGGGTGTATGCATAATCCAATGAATATTTCCATGAAATCCGCATGCCACTTCCAGGTAGGGAAGGAAATTGTATGAAGAAAACCACATGGCCTCTGGTTCACAACTTTAACCTACTAAGAAATATATCTTCTGGATAAAAATTGAGCTATATCCAATCACATAACTAGCCACTAGAACTGGTGGTTCACATCAAAATGAATATTGGTCATCCTAGGATAAATAAACCACCGATACTGGTAGCTAACTTACATCACCACCTTCCAAAAAGACAACAACACCATGATACAACCTTAGAATCATGAAAATATCTGAGGAGATAATACCCACTCACTAGGAACCTCCCCACTATTTAGAAAATAAATTGGATTTTGAAAAAACTGACGACCATACTGCTCTTTCCGAATCAACACCAGGTGAGAGGGATTTTTCTAAACAATATCCCTGAATGTACCTCCAATTAACTCCTTTGTTTCTATATGCATGTGGAATAAAATAGCCATAAAATTCCTCTCATCATTTAACTCCTTTAAAGATTTCATTGAAATATTCATTATAAAGTAATCTACCACTACTTTACCTTTACCCGAGGCATAGATGATATCAAAATCAAAACCCTAGAGGTACTCAATCCATCGATGATGCCTCATGTTCAGATCCTTATGAGAGAAAATATAGGACAAACAATTATGATCAGATTAAATGAAAAGCTTCTCCCCAAAAAGATAGTGATGCCATGTATTCAAGGTGTGCATTTCTACACCAAATTATATATATTGGCTTATGTTTTTCTTTTCATGTGGTCAGTTTTGGAGAGACCATATACCACCATGTAGTAAAACTGCATCAACACACACCCAAGGCCCATACATGAGTCATCACAGTAAACCACATATCCCATTCCAGATTCTAGTAAGATCAAAATAGTGGTTCTGGTCAACCATCGCTTAAGCTCCTCAAAATAATCTTGACATTCTGGGCTCCATTAAAACTTTACCCATTTCTGGTTGAGCATAGTCAAGGGAAAATAATGCTAAGGGATGTCCATAAAAAACCACCTATAATACCCTAGAAATCTAAAAAATATCATGATTTTGAATACATTCCTCAGTTACTCCCATGAAATCACAACATCGGTCTTCTCAAGGTCCATAAAAAACCCTTATTTACAAATCACCTAGATAAGAATATTCAATTACCTAATCTATAATGTAAACATGGTAATATTATCATATAGACAATGATCTATAAGAGTTCCTAGAGCATCCTTAAAGTGTGGATCATGGTCTTCCTCAGCCCCAAAGTAGACCACGATTTCATCCAAAAACACTATGACAAAGGAATCAAGGTACATATGGAACACCCTATTTATAAGAACCATGAAGACCACATGATAATTTTTTTACCCAAAAGGAATAATCAAATACTATAAGTAGTTTTACAATCTTCAAAAATCTATCTTGGAAACATCCACCCCTCTGATAATGATCTAGTGATACTTGGAACATATGTTTATCTTGGTGAAGCACCTTTCATCCATATGCTGATCAATTTTTTTATAAATATGGGGAAATAGGTACGTTTTATTGATAATTACCTTATTTAGCTTCCAGTAATTTATATACAACCATAGAGATCCATTATCCTTCTTTAAAAATAGAACTGGGGTGGCCCAATTTGAGACTCTCGAGAGAATGAATCCTTTGGATTCCAAATAATTTTGGTATATCCTTAATTCATTCTACTTGGTGGGGTTCATAAGATATAAGGGAACATATATTAGATATATCCCCAGTGCTAAATCAATGGTGAACTCGACATCTCAATCAGGAGGTAAACCAGATAAATCATATATAAATTACTCTGGAATCTCATCCACCACAGGAGGAAATACAACCTAAAAACCTATTTCATTATCCTCCAACATGAGTAATGTGACATGGAAAATGAGATTGAAAAATTCTATAAGTGTAGGCCCAACATGTCTTGACTGAAGATACCGTTCACCTTGGAATACCTCAGTACCCCCATCGGGTGACTCAAAAAATAGTATCTATTGAAAAATATCAATTTGCTTCTTGAAACACACCATCCAATCCATACCAAGGATCATGTCAAAGATGTACATTTCCACAATTAAGAAATCCCATTCTAACTTGACCCCTTGACAGAAATAGAGAATACAATGGACATATGAATCCATTCTCTCTTTTCTTACTAGGAGGAATCACCAAATCCATCTCATAATGCATGATATTGGTAATTTTTTTTTAGGAAATCTACAATATGGATAAAGATAAAGGAATTAGAAGAACCAATATCAAACAAGTAAATATCAAAAGAAAATTCAATAAAAATAATACCTCAAACAATAATAGGTCTTATATCCGATTCTATTGGAACATGATCCATAGTGTGAAGGTACCTCATCTATGTCTAGGCATGATGATGACTATTGATCTATGGATCAGCCTTGATGTGAGTCTGTACATTAGTAGATCCATCCCTACCCCAATGAACACCAAACCAAGAACCCACTATCTTGGATGACTATGACTGGGTTGACATTCCCATGGAGGCTATCAAACCTACACCACCCTGAAAAGGGTGTGTCACTTTTCAAAACTGTTGAAAATTACCCATGATTCCACACCAATAGAAAGGTATACGTGGGGCTGAACACACTGAATTCATATGACACAACCTTCCACACTGATGGCACAAGACATATCCAATTCTTGAGGATACATATAAACATTATCATAAAGGATGGCCTGAGTTTCCACCTCCCATATTTTCATGCTATTCATGTTTCCTCTTCTATTTAGATGAACAACACCACCCTAGTCCATTGTGGAAGACACTCCATAAAAACTAGACTTTCCAGAATGGTCAATCTCCAGCATTAGGGATTAGTCAACCACTTAAGCATATGTGTTCAACTTAAACAAGAAGACTTAGGATCATATATTCAGTAGGAATCCCATCTCAAATCATTGGGGATTTAGCTGATCATTGAAAAATACATTATGTGAGACCTTAACCAACTATGAAAAGTAGTTGGAATACTCTAACATGGCCTGATCACCCAAATGGAGATCCAAAAAACATAGAGGTCTTTGAAAATCCCAAGGTATTAGGGAGATATTTCTTGTTTAATACAACCTTAAAGTCCTTCCAACCCATATTCTCATGCATACTAGACTTCACCACTAAGTCCCACCACCTTCAACTAGGAGCATCCAACAATAATGAAGCACATTTCACCTTAACTACCTTAGTAGTGTCATGAAACCCAAACATTGTTTCGATATTTTCAATCTGATCCTTTTCTTCATGGGTATCTATGCTACCCTAAAAGGAATGAGGATTTTTTTAAGGAATTTCTAGGACTTTAACTTTCATTGACCTAGTTCAGCCTCCCTAACTTGAGTAGGATGAGATCCCACCCACATATCCAATGGAAAAACAACTTGAACCACTACTTCTACCAATCATTGATCAACTAGTGAGGGAGAACTCTCTCCACCCTCTTCCCACAGTTTCATAGGAAGTCTCTAGGGATGTATGATTCTACAACCATGAATGAACACTATGAAATAATCCATACATATCCCAAAATATTTCAACAAAAAGAATAAATTCCAAACCCATCCATAAATCAAAATAAACTAAAGATAAGAAAAATAAAATGTCAAACCACCCCACCCCAACTTGGTGACCCTACATAGTCTATATCCAATACATCTCACCTGAAGGAGAAGTTATGGAAAATACAAAAATCCCAAGTTGACCCAATTCATGTCATGTGGTGTGTTCGCTGGACACCCCACTTAGAACCAAAATCTCAAGCCCCAAAATTCATAGCCTCGATTTATTTATAATCTCCCAATATCATGATCCAAAGAAAAGAAAAAACCTTCCCTCATAACTTTTTTTTCACAAACCAAGCTAGCATGCCATCCAACCAGACACCCATCCTGAAATGTGGCAAGTCTTGAAGGGAATTATCATTCCAATTGTGTTTGAAACCATCAAAACTCACAATTTGGAATGATTTATCCTAATAAAAACACAAAATAAACTAGAAGGATCATGAATCACATCATAAGAAATAATCATTATCAAAATAAAGTCATCTATCAAAAGATTTAAATAGTTTAAATTTTTAACCAAAAACCAAAAACAAAAAAAATATGAGGGTAACCAACAACACAACTAGACCTCCATGTGACTAAAGGGTCAACACCCCCATGCCATGTAACACCCTGAGTTTTTACAGACCTGTTTTTTTCAAATAAATTTTAATTTTAATTTTTATCATGAAATTATCTATGTAAAATATTACTTTAACATGAAACACCAACATGGTGAATGTTAAATGCAACACCGACTTGGAATTTGATGCACACAACACTGAGTTAGCGTATGATACACACAGTAATGAGTTTATATGAAACATATCTTTGTACTATTTTAATTATTTAAATAAGATAATTATAACATTGTGGTTATAATTTTTAATATGAACAACAATAAATATTTTTTAAATATTTTTTAATTTTTTATATAAATAAAATACATTGATAATAAAATATATGATTTTTTGGTAAAGTCCTTTGTTTAAAAACATCATTTCTCGAATGAACTGGTTATAACAATGAAAGTAATTTTATAGAATATTTGAAATTGGATTTTATAAAATAATCTTCATTTTTAAATTCATAACGTTGAAATTATATTTGGGTGATTTTTTTGGATTTTTCTGAGAGACTTCATTTTTGGGTGAATAGTTAAAAGTACTGCTGTTTTGGTAAAAACTTCATATTTTGTCCAGTTAATTATTAATGATAAATGTTATTATAAAAATGTTTTAGGGTTACATTAACTAAATATTAAATTTATTAATAAAATTTATTTTTTTATAATCAATTTCACTTGGTAACCGAATATAAAATCTTAACAAACTTTTGAACATTTTCTAACATTAAAACGCCGTTATTTCGTCATGTCTACGAGATTAGTTATAATTTTAATTTTTCTGCTACTATGAATTGAATTTCAAAAATCCAAAATACACTATAATATTCAGTCTAATATTTATATTCTAATAACACCATGTTAATTTTTTTAAAAAATAATTAGTAAAAGTGATTAAAATTAATTATAGAAGTTAAGGCCAAATTAAGCTTAATTAGGAACTAAACCTTAAAATTATGGGCCTGAATGACCTAAAAACCAATCCAACAACCATTTAATATGTATAGTTCATCTATAAACCTTAAATTATTGAGTTTTGTTGGGTTTTTATGAATTTTTTAGGTAATAACATGTGCACACTTAACTTGTTTATAGAAATTCCAAACGAGTCATTTTCTTTCCCTATAAAAGGCCACAACCTCTACCAATTCATCTCACCTCTCAAAACTTTTGTGTTCCTCAAAGATATTCCCAAGTATCCTCCAAAACCCCCCTTAAATATTGATTTCTTTCTTTGTTCAGAAAGCTTTTCATGGTAGCCTTTTGGCATATACCAAAAGGAGTTACCCGATTAAGAGGTAACATCTTCTCTCAAACTCCATTCATATATTTTATTTCTCCACCACTATAATATCTTTATTTAATTATTGTGTGAAAAAAATATTCTCTATAAACCAGTATGTTTCTTTGAAAATTATCTGACCTATACTTACACACACACCTTCTTCTAATGGATATTGAACATTCTGTTTTTTGTGTATGTTGAACTACTGCCTCACGAAATGACGATGGTTTATTTATCCTTTACCACCAATCATGGTGGCCATTATGTTGGAAAATATGTTTATATATTTAATATATTATATTTAATATGTATTTAATATATGGTATTCATTTTACAACACACATCTTTTTACCATCTATTTGGTGTTAATGTGATTATCACATTAGAGGAAATGTGGACTACCGCCCCCTCAAAGCGATGTGACTCGTTCACACACCACATGGAATATATGAAGGATGGGTTCATTAGAATTATATTAAATATATATATATATATATATATATATATATTTCATTTACATACTTTCTTTCAATATGACAATAAAATGGGAAACATCATTCATGCGTACATACAACTTACCGTCTCAATGAATGGTGTATTCCATTACGTACTTCATTATGATATTGATTATTTTAATATGTTTATCAAGAATATAACTGATATTTATATCTTGTTCTAAAATCTACAATCATGATTTATGTATAAGTATCAAAAATATAACAAATTGAGGTACACGTGAAGAACCAAGGAAATATTACCCGAAGTGAAATCTTAATATAGGATTGTTAACAATAGGGTAATATAAATTCATAATCATAGAATATATGGTACTATATAAATGAATATTCTTATTTAAAATATTTATAATAAACATATATTTATTGTACGATAAGATTGTATGATTATGGAGAGAGTCAAGAAACAAGGTAAGGGGATTTTATTCTCACTATTAATTTCTATGAGATACAAGTTATATTCACCAATTTTTCATTTTGTGTGGTTAATGTAATGAAAATGATTGTATTATATTTATATTTTTATTAAATATATGGGTATTCACATATCAATTATATCATCCTTCTTTCATGGGGTGTACCTTTCAAAAGTCACAAAATCGGTAAAACAATTTTGGCTCAATTTTCCTTCTTTGAGACTCCTATTTTGTTATGCACCTAAGCACATTTTAGAGGTGTGTATACATCCATTTTATATGTTATATCATGAATATAATTATTTTCATGATATTCTACGATTAATTTAATTGAATTTTCTTAAATGTAGAGTATGATCCCAAGTCCCCAGGTTATAAGAGTTTATTGAGAAAATCTCATTGCTTTCCGAGATTGTTTAGGTTTATGAATCCTTTGATGAAATATTATGATTTATCTCTAAATAATATTACTTAGTTTCCTTATTCTCTATTTATTCAACATATCCTCATTTTTAGTACCAATTTCCCATTTATGGTAGTTATGATAATGTTTTAAGTAATATATGATAACCTCTCTCTTTGGTCGAAAATCAATTGTATTCCAAAACCATGTTTTGAAAAATGTTTTCAAAAGATCCTTGAAGATAAATTTCCAGTAAAAATGGATTTTAAATGTTTATTATTGTTTTAAAATATTCATTTATAAGTTTTCAAATCTATTTTCAAAGAATAAGGTTTTGAAAAGTTTTTATGTAATAAAAGTATTTTTTAAAAGAAGAAAAGATATTTTCCTCAAGAAATGTTTAAAAATATCTTTCAAATTTATTTCCCATATAAGATAACATCCATTGTTTTAGCCATGAATTTATGGGGAAATTAGTAAATTTTTCCATTTATACTCTTTCCTTGAATGTATTACGTTTTGATGGCATGATGTTATGAAACTTGTTTCTCTTTACAGGGTTATATTATTTTGAAACTCGCTTCTTTTCATGGGTTATGTTTATGATGAAATTGTTGTGAAACATGTATATTTCCACAGGTTATGATATATATACATGTTTATGATACCCATTTAATTTCATGGGTTATGAATTTTCGATTTATGATCTTTTGGAACATGTATGTAGGATTTCATTATGTGATGGGTGGGAACAATATCTCCCTCCAATGCATTGGGTAATGTTTTATATCTCATGAGATTGACTATGATGGTATAAAGTGTGAACTCATGCTACTAAAATGGTCTTGAGATTTAAACTTGACTATAAATATGGACATTGGCCAGAACAATGACTACTATTATGGTATGAGGAGTGAAATCATACTACTATTATGGCCATATAAATAAACCATGAAAAATAAGATTGTCTTGGTAGAAATTCCTTGGCAACTATGGAAATCATTATATGCTTATGTGTTTTCCATAATTCTGTGTTTTATTACTATGTTATTATTTAATGGATTATTCTATTTATTTCATTATTATTCAGGGATTATGAACTATGTATATTTATTCCATGATCTATGTTACGTTCTTTGATATGAAATGTATGATCTTCTGTCTTTATGATCATGTTCTCATACCCTTATACTCATGATCACTCTTACTTATCTCCCATGTTTACCCTTACTGAGCATTTGATATCACCCTTTTTTATGTTTCATTCCATAGGTTGTGAAGATATATATTATGTTTGTAGTTTATAAGAAGGGTGATAGTAAAGAAGAACCTAGTGGGAGATAATATATCCCACTTATGTATCAATGTTTATGTATTCCATGTTTCCAAAGGCACTAGACTACTATGGTCTTCTTGAATATGTTTGTATATTGTTTAAGTATTCTAAAAAAGTTATTTAACATTAATGTTTATAAATATAGGTTCGCTATATGCCACCACCATTAACACCTACAAGAGAAAAACCTAGCAACTGGATCTTCTATAACTGCCACATAACAACTTTCTTTTACCTAGGTCAAACATAATTAGGTCTACATACTTCTGAGGGTATATGTAGGGTTTGATCCAAATTACCCAGTTTCATATCATGAAAATAGATCCCATTATATAACATTATATGAAAATCAACAAGCTAGTTATTAAATAAAAATAGGAAAAGATTTTTTTAAAAGGGAATATGATTTGAAATAAGGAAATAGGGAAGAAAGCACAATAACAAGACATATGATAATTGTAACATCACATGAAGACCACATGTAATCTATAAGGTACTAGGGTTATTGGGGTCCTAGGATCCTTATACCTCGATGATAAGAACAAACAAAAACCCATAAAATCCTCATGAATGATCCACTAGATGGGAACAAATCCTAAGTCTAGTGGTCTCCAACCATCATCATATATTTAGTTAGTGCTGTAACATCAATCCTGATAGGGGAAATAGGCCTTGGTCCTATCAAACCCTCTAGAGTACTAGACCCAGTATTCTCTAACAAGATAGGAATGATTGTATTTTTCCCAGTTCCATCCCTATATGACATGAACCACCTCTCACGCACATGAACATGTACAACATTAGAAAAATAATGGAAATCAACCATTCTTTTTTAGAAAATCATCATTTAACCATTATTTACATCAAAAATATTCTGAAAACATGATTCAAACCAACTACATAATCCATAGAGCTCGTTTATAAACCATAGAAATCACATTAAAGCCAGCAAACAATTTCAAATCCTGGAAGAAACTACATTTCACTTGGAAACTTCTTAAAACTGAGTGGAGAAAACAAATGCACTAAAGAGATACCCTATAAAGTTAATGAAACAACATGACCATCAATATCAAACTCAACAAATCAAGGTTTACCCCACTTTAGGGAATCAAACCTACTAATGAATGGAGAATCCAAGAAGGAAGGAAGAGAAGACTTAGAAGAAGGTAGACAGAAAGAGAGGGGATTCTCCCTTAAGAAGGTCTTGATGATCCAAGGCCAAATACACCAATAGAAAGAGGTTTAAGGTAGGAAAGATGGATATGGAGATGTTCCTATGGTTGTGAATCCCGAATGGGGTGAGTGTGGGGGGATTTGGGGTTAAAATCTAGGGAGGGATGTTTTGTAAATTCAATATTTTTATTTTTTTTGGAAGGCCACACAGTTTGGATGCATTTTCTTCAAGAATGTGTTCTAACTATGAAGTGCCTCTATCCAAATGTGGAAAATTACACACTATTTTATGTGGGGACACTCATTTTGTCGACCATACACGTTAAACAGATCCACTGGTTTGGGTGCACGATTAGCCACAAGCCTCTGTAGTAGGCCATGTGTCATAGAAAATGCCACTTTATGGGATACATGATCTTGTATGGGATGGAACATGGTCCCCACTAATCATTATCCAATAATGAACTGCCTTCGTCAAAGTGAAAAAACTCCATTTTTCTTAAAAACACCTTGGAAATCTCAGAGAAAAAAAGAACAAAAAAAAGAGAAAAAATACCTAAAAATGAAACCAAGGATGTAGCAATGTGAATACTACTTCCCATTTAAGGAATAAATTCTAGATGTTATAAAAGAATCTAGGTGAACCAACTATAGGGGTTGGGATGTTTAAACTTATTTTGTTTTCTTGAAATTTTTCACATGCTGTTTCTGATTTTTACATGGGTTATCAACATTTTATTTTTGAAATTATAGTTTATGATGATCCTTAACTAAAACATTACAATGTATCTTAATATTTGTGTGATGGTTGAAGTGTCCTATTGTCCCATTCCATATCTAAAATTATTTGTGAAAGGAACATGAGAAATAAATATTTTGAGAGAATAAATAACCTCAATCAACTACTTAAACAATTTCATAACATAATGTATCAAAAATTAAAATAGGTTTAAAATAATATATTTTTCATAAAATATCATTAAATAATTGCGAGTTACAGAATATATTATAATTTAATCTGTTAATAAATAAAACATTATAAATTAAAACTATGTTAGAGTAACCTATTTGACTAAGTCCTGTTATTTTTACTTTGGAATCATCACAAAAAGTGACTTGTACACCATACACCCTTATATGACATTTAAAGCTATTGTATTCTCCATTAATGTATCTAGAAATCTTACATATAGATACTATAAGTGTTTAATGGTACTCTTTAATCAGGTTTATATTGAAAAAATCAACCAAGAAATGATTTTGGTGCCCATACTTTCTTGGGTCTAAAAAAATTTCATTACAAAATATTTAAGAATCCAATGATATTATATAGGTTCACCATATGAAGATTCATTAATTTCAGAAATAAAAACATTATTAGGTCCACAAGAATAAGAACTATTTACAAAATTAGAGGAACTTATTCTTGGAGTAAATTTATTCTTATAAATTCTCCTCTAATTGGTTTTGTAACAAATCCCAATTGTGTATGTGGGTGTCTTCTGTTTACCAATAATTAGGGTTAAGGTTTCTCTACAATTTATAAACATTTCAAAATCATTTTTATATTGTTCATTTGAAATTTTATGTTCATTATTATATTTGAATAAATTAAAATTAATCAATTTTTATATAATAGACCAGATTTTACATGTATATATAGAGAATGTATATTCATCAAATTTTTATATTTATCTTTTAATTCATTTAATTTTTCTTCCATAAAATTTTAATTCTAAAATAACTCTTGAATAGTCACATTTTCATCATTTTTTTATTCTTAGAAAGAATATAAATAAAGGAATGAGATGTTCAAACAATAAATAGTACCTCACATGTGATAGTTATAAAAACTTGTTTTCTCTATCTACCTTGTATTATATTCTCAAGTCAGTATCACTAGAACATTCCTCAGAGGATATCTAGGAAATTTCCTAGATTTATTAGTCGTTTTCCTCTGTCCACATATTTTTTGTTATATTTTAATTTTGGATATTATACTTTGTTATTCCTTTTTCTATTGTATTCATAATAGGTCACTTATTCTATTTTATTTTTCTTTTTACAATTTCATTTAATTTGATATATTATTTAATAATTTGATGTCTTCAAGAATTAATTATTTTAATATAACTTTTAAAATAACTTGGAAAGGTGATCCATCTCCTCATCACTATCCAAGGATGATACGTCCTCACATGAACTTTATTCTTTGATTTTATACTCATCCTTTCACTTAGATGTTTTGAAATAAACTATTTTTATCTTTGGTTCGTTATCTTCATTATTCAATTTTGATTCTTCCTCATACATCATGATTCTTCTAATAAAATCATTTACTAATAGTTTATTTTTAATGAATTATTCTCTAATAAAAACAAAGGTTCCTCTGTATCAATTAGGTTAGAATCATAAGAGTCACATCAGTTATTCCTAATCATAAATTTACATCCCATGTGAATGAATTTTAATTAAAATTTCATTGAAATGGAGATAAATATCAAAATATTTATTCAACAAGTTTCATATTAAAATTATTGAATTTAATAGTATAGGTATCCAGGTGAATTATTTTATCATTATACATTCATTCATGAGAAAAAACCAGTGTATCCAAAATTTCATAAGTAGTAAAACATATATAAATCATATTAAACTCATATTCTATTAAGAAAAAATATATTTATTTTATAACTTTTCAAATATAGTCATAAGAAACCTTAGTGTAATCACCCTAATTCACTCTAGCAACTTCTGTTTTTTAATATTTTCCCTTTAATATAAACCAAATATCAAATTCCATTCTTTATATATATATATATATTCATTTTAATCTTCCAAAGATAATTTTTTTTTCTATTAAAATAATTATTACCATTATTATAGTTCCCCTTAATCTTATTGTTATATATGAAGATATGAATTTAGAAATAAAATAAATTTTGAACTTTTTGGTACAACTAGATCATAGTAAAAAAGATAAATATAGAGATATAATATTCCATTAATAACAAATGTTTTTCAAAGTTGAAAAATCAATAGGGGTTTAATTTAGTTTCATATTAATGTTTCTTTTAAAAATATTTAAAACCATATCACCAAATTTTAAAAAATGACTAATTTTAATAAAATAGTAGAAGCATATAATTCAGTTTTTTCAAAATATTACTTAAAATCTCAATCACATCTTAGTAAAAATAATTTAAAGATTTAATTTTAATTTTAAATAGGTCTAATAACATTAACACAATATATAAAACACTTATTAAATATGACTATCAATGTAATGTTTTCTATCTAGTTTTAAAATCCAATACTGGGTTGTTTTAAAAAAAATAAAACAAAATAGAAAAACACACAATGGAATAAATAAAAGAGGTTTAATCTCAATAAAAGATATAGTCCTCTCTACTTGAAAATGAAATGCTTCCATTTTATTAAAGAATAAATCGATCCACATAATGGAGTGAGATTTTACACACAACTATATACATATACTCTAGGCTATATAGACTCTTCCATAGTTCTTCATGGGAGTAAATATAATAATAAATAATGTTATAGAGTATCTCATACACTATAGTATATCACATGAGTGAGTGATTAAAAGATATACAGTGTAAAGAAAGAAAATTAAAAGGGTAAAATAAATAGAGAAAGAGTAGAGAAAATATTTCAATGTATAGAATGAGTTATGATGTTTTTTAGATGATTATTCTCTTCTGAAAGTTTTCCTATTTATTTGGAAATGAGTGGAAAGCCAAAATATTTTATATGATTTAGCAATGATGCTCAGAGAAGAAGTATATTATCATACATTCTTAATAATATCATTGTCACTTGTATGTATTGATCTTATTTATATCTTGCCCCTCTTATTTTCTCAATCTTTAATCATATTTAAAACAAATTATTTCTCTAAAAAGATGTATGAAAAACTCATCATGATAAATCCTCATACATGGAATTAAATCCATATAATTAAATTATTCTGACCAATATTTAATTATATATAGAAAAACAATATCTAAAATTATAAGTAATAAATATAATGCACAATATTTGATATGGTCACTTTAGAATATGTAATTTTAGCATCAGTGGTTTCTTCGAAACATTGTAAGAATTATGACCAGATAAATTGATTTGTTGTATGGTTGATCACCTAAACATATGGTTAATCACTTGAACTTATGGTCTATCACAAATATTTATAAATTATATATTCTTATCATGATCAATTCATCAGGTGACATGATCATTTAATCATTTTCCTAGAAGTAAAACTTTATCATATAATCTATTTCTTTCAAATTATAGTTGAATAGAATCTTATATAAGCTCTTGTTGTATCATTATAAATGAAATATACAGATAAGGAAAAAAATAATGAATTCTAGATGGACTAATTACAAGGGAGTGGGGGGGGGGTGCACTGTAGTTTTAAAAAACATTAGTTCAAAAAAATTTAAACTAAACCAATTTAAAAAACCTATTTATATAAAATGATCAGTTTGATACTTGAGTAAGTATAACTGTGTTTGAATATCGTAATCAGTTTTATTATGATAATATCAGATTATGAAAAGTGATATCACAATAGATTCAATTAAAAATATAGTAAAAATTTATATTTAAAATAGATACGATTAAATTAATGTTTCTAGGATTCACATCAGATCGAATCAAGTAATACATATTGTATTTATTGTAATGAGATTCATTATGATAAACCTATTACATATATACATAGTGAAAATATAATGACTTGTAAGAAACAAGTAATAGAATAATAACAATGTAATAATAACTTACAATTATTTTGAAAAATAAATAGATTTATTTAAACCATAAGAGTATGGTATCCATAAAAATCGAATAAAGGTATCCCATGTTTTATACTTACCAAAGAGTATATCATTCATCAACAAGGAATAACCTCTATAGGATGATCGGTGTCTCTATATTCCCATCCATATAAGCCCTCGATATGATATATTATGTCTATCTTGCTATCCCCGCAATCCCTCGATCAATATAATGATCAGTTCCTCTATCTTGCTATCCTCATAATCCCTTGATTGTATTCAAACATTCAGATACAATGATTACAACCAAAATAAACTAAAATTTTATAATAAATAAGATCAAGATTTTTACACTTGCAATCTTTAGAGGCTTCTCATAAGGAAAATTTTCAAATGAATCACACACGACCCAAAATGTATGTCTTAAAACTATTTGAATGACAAGGAATTGATAAGAAACCTTTCGAAAGCCAACATGATCCTCCAAATGTCATATTTTCTCTGAGTTTGTCATAAGTAATTGGAAAAATAACATTTGATAGTTGATATATTTCTAGTATAACATAATTTCCATTGTCATTTTTACCCAATTACAATGTAAAAAAGGATCTATTATGATAAAAATATTTTTTTCATATTCAGAATTTATTCATTAGTAAATCCAAATGGATTAACATACATATATTTTTATGATGATATTTATGAAATATGGATTCTATTTTTATTAGTTCTGATATCTTCTAGATTATATAGATTCTGTTAGTATGAATGATTTTTCAAAATGTATTATAACTGATATGAGATGGTGAATTTGTTTATTATTTGTTCTATAATCATTACGATAATTATAATGAAGAAATTTAATATAAATTCATGAATACATATAACCAATTTTAAGTATGGTAAAAACCTATGTTTTCTATAAAAACATTCTAAAATTTATTAAGAGAAAAAAAATTAGTAATCAAGTATTTAAGAAAGTGTTTATTATTTTCAAAAAAAGGAACAAAAAAGTCAGAAAAAAACTTTTTTAGACCCTTTCTGAAATAGTTGTTTTCATAATCACAAATCATACCAATTTACAAATCCAATTAATTCATATACTATGTTATAAATAATGTTAATCATGTCAATGAATATTTATAAAAGAATACATTATTTCACATAGTATGATACATTTCAATAAGTCAATAACTTATGGATATTTATGCTTCAATATATTTACAAATATATACTTACATGTAATTATTAATTTCAATTAATTTGGTATTATTCTGTATAAGACAGACACTTTTGTGAGTTTATTAGAGTCATTGAAACTATTAGTTCAAATGAGTCACCAATCAAATAAGACACTAATGCTGGACTCACCGATAGAACAAAAGACACACCGATAGACAAGTCATAAATTATCAGTCACACCGATAGTTCAAGATTCTTACCGATAGACGACTCACTGATGAGCGATGCATCATTAGTTCAAAGGACTTACCGATGGACAAGTCACTGATGGGAGACACACCAATAGTCAAAATGAGTCACTGATGATGACTCACCGATGCTCGGATTGACCGATAGTACAAATGACTTACTGATACTCAGAGTCATTAATACTGATGGGAAGGACTCACCGATACAAAGTGTCCCTGATGCTGATAGACTGATGCTGAAAAACCAATGCCAATGACTCACCGATACTTATGACTGACTGACAGTCATAAAAAATGTTTTTAATTTATTAATTTGAATTTATATCTAACATTCATATTCAGATAAATTAATATTTATATCATTATTTAATGTTGTCTATAGGATATTTAGGAGACAATATGAGGTACATGCATATAGGGAGATCTTCGTGTCTACTGTACCTCAAATTAAAAAATAATTACAAGCTGGATCATTCGAGGTGTGTTGAAAAGTAGCTTGAAACGAAAAACCTACGAACTTATGGAACTCTCTAGCATACTTCCAAAAACCCAAGAACTCAAAGGAAGATCATAAAAGTAGATTAAAAGGTCAAAAAAATGATGTTGATATGACCTTAACATCTTACCAAAAAGAAGATGAACATTTCATCCTCAAAGCAGCCTGACCACGCTGACTACGATACTCTATTTTGGATTCAACATCTAGAAGAGGACTCAAACTTCCTTTCCACTACATAAAATGAGTCCAGAGTTTCACTGCATAACACTCAGATCCTTTTAAACCTTTACTTATATATTTAGATATATTGTGTTCATTTATTTACATTTCTGAGCAGTGTGTGTATCTATATATTACACCTAAACAAACTCTTATTCATAACTAGAGGATACTTGATATCCTCAAAATCACACTCTATTATCCTTTTTGTATCCCACATAGATGTGTGGAAGAGGCCAAGTGTGACCTATTTTCTATTTCCCACGAAGAACTGTGGTAGAGGTCAAGTGTGACCAAGATAGCCATGTGTGATTTTGAAAAACCCCGTTCCAAGGTGTGGATCAAACTATTTATTAATTTAAACTATATGGTGAAAGGTGATCACCATATGAAGAGGACTAAGTCTCAGCTAGGGACTGAATGTTTTGTTTTAATTTCTACTGTGTTTTTTTCTTTTACTATTTTATATCATATATTCTTCAAACAAAGTGAAACTCTGATAGTTTTTTTAGAAAGTGTTTATAAATGTTTTTAACCAATTAGTTAGTTTCAAAAGTTTTATTAATCATTAAATTAGTATAGCTGAGAACTAATAAATCCTTTGATAAATTGATTGAACATTCCGGACTCTTATAAATTCACTAAAAACTAACAAAGATTATATTTTTTAATTGGGTGAAATTTTTAAAGAACCAATTTTAACAGAAATTTTTAAAGATACCCAATTCAACACACTCTTGAGTACTCTACTCCAACCAACATTTGGTATCATAGGTGTTAGTAATTTTTTTTTTCAGTTTTCAAATCTTTTTCAAACTTTTCAATTTTTATTTTAGTTTTATTTCAAAGATTATAAAATTTCTGTTATTTATAAATTTTTATTTCTTTGAAATCTTTTAAAATTTATATTATGGACAATATATTAGAAGGATTTGCTACTAATATACAACCTTTTTTTCAATGAAACAAATTATTCTCAGTGGAATCTTAAAATAAAAATACATCTAAAAAGCTTGGGATTTAAAATCTAGACTACTATTGGAAGTTAATATGAAAACCTTGAAACTTCTAGAAAAACTTGGGATAAAGCTAACAAGACTGCCTATAGTAGTAAATATAAAGCTATGAATTCTATATAATGTGCATTAAGAGATGAATATTTTAATCACATTTGTACTTGTAAAACAGGTCATGAGATTTGGGACAATTTATCTGTTTTCCATGAGGGAACAACTAACGTGAAAGAGATAAGATTAAATATGACAATTTTTGAATGAATCTTGATGAATCTATTTATGATATTTATCTCAGGTTCAATGAAATTGTGACCACAATGATTTCTTTAGGAAGATTTGTCACAAAAAAGTAGGTGCTCATGAGGATTCTGTGATGCTTACCAGATAGACGGTGAGGGACATCAGTATCCATAAGAGAATTATGTTACATTGATAAAATGTCAGTGAAGGAACTAAATGGAAAATTAATGACATATGAAGATGATCTAAAGGTGAATACAAAGGATGAGGATCCAAAGATAAAATCAGTATCCTTCAAGACTACCACTTCCAAAAGCAAAGAAAAAGAGAAAGTTAAAGCTGCTCTCGAGAGCACAAGTAGTGAAGAATAAACTTCATACAATGATGAAGATATGGCATAGATGGCTAGAAGATTCAAATTTTTTTACAGAAATAAAAGTATCTTGAAGAAACCAAACCTTAAAGGAAAATATGACAATAAAGGAAATTAAAAAAAATGATTGGAAGAAGTCTAAAGAATCATAAGAAATAATTTTTTATGAATGAAAAAGGAGAGGGCATGTAAAATATGACAGTCCTACGTTAAAGTATAAAAGTATGTATGAGTTTAAAGATTAGAGATATAAGAAATAAATGAAGGCCACATGGAGTGCTTCCGAGGACAGATCCAGTTAATATGATTCTTCTCAAAATGAGAAGGAATTCACAGAAAACATGTGATTTATGAAAAATACCTCATAGGTACTCTTAAAATCTATTATACCTAATGACTATTATGCTAGAGACGAATCTATAGTTGAAAATATGACAAATTATGATCTGTTTGAATATTGTAACATGATGGAAGAAACCTAGAATAAACTAAAGGATAAGTATAAATCATTAAAGAAAAATCATGCACTCTCTACAAATATTAAATCTGAAAATACTTTTTAGAAAGAGAAAAATTCACAATTTCTAAAGGAAAATAATAACCTAAAGTTATCTAATGATCAATTGAAGAAGGATCTAGAAATGATTACCAATAAGAAAAACACACTTACTCAATTACTTGGTAAACAGATATATCCTAGGTACACTATAGAAATAAGATATCAGTTAGGAAAAAGAAACCCATCTAAAAGACATTTTATAACTAAATATGGAAAATCAATTTCTCTGTAACATTCCCAAATGATAAAGGGTTAGATGACTAAATGATATGACTTATGTCAATAAGGTGCACCTTCCTTTTCGGGAGCCTACCTGATTAGAACTCCACAATTAAGCATGCTTGGCCTAGAGTAGTGATCAGGATGGGTGACCTTTTGGGAAGTTTCCCAGGGTGTGTGTGAGTGAGTAAAAAGCACACTGGAAAGGACATGTGTTGGCCTGTGGGAACAGTCATCAGTCAGATGACCCGTTCGGGCACGTGGGTGACCCCTAGGGTTGGGACCATGTGTCTGCGGGGCAACAGGTGGTACCTGGTGGGCCAGGACTTGACGACCATGTTATGGCGGGGTGGTTCTACTGTCACTGGGACCCTGTTGTCACATTTGGTATCAGAGGTGGTACCCAGTCTTGCTGCACTGCCTGGGTTGATATGTAGGGCCTACAATTAGGGCAGGGGGATTGTAACATCCCCAAATGATAAAGGGTTAAATGACTAAATGATATGAATCATGTCAATAAGGTGCAACTTCCTTTTCGGGAGCCTACCTGATTAGAACTCCACTGTTAAGCGTGCTTGGACTAGAGTAATGATCACCTGTGTGTGTGAGTGAGCACAAAGCACACTGGAAATTACATGTGTTGGCCTCTGGGGACAGTCATTAGTTAGATGACCCATTAAGGAACATGGGTGGCCCCTAGGGTGGGGACCACATGTTTGCGGGGCAACTGGTGGTACATGGTGGGCCAGGACCCGACGACCATGTTATGGTGGGGTGGTTCTGCTGTCACCAGGACCATGTTGTCACATTCTCTATCCAAAAATATGTATTTTACTGAAAGTTCTAGTTCTAGAGGTGGTACCATAGGTGGGGTGGTTCTACTGTCACTGGGACCCTGTTGTCAAATTTGGTATCAGAGGTGGTACCCAGCCTTGGTGCACTGCCTAGGTTGATATGTAGGGCCCACAGTGAGGGCGTTGTGCTCTAAATGGGGGGGGGGGGGGTGATTGTAACATCCCCAAATGATAAAGGGTTAAATGACTAAACGATACGACTCATGTCAACAAGGTGCACCTTCCTTTTCGGGAGCCTAACTGATTAGAACTCCACTGTTAAGAGTGCTTGGAATAGAGTAATGATCAGGATGGGTGACCTTCTAGGAAGTTTCCAAGGGTGTGTGTGAGTGAGGAAAAAGCACACTGGAAAGGAAATGTGTTGGAATGTGAGGACATTCATTAGTCAGATGACCCGTTCAGGCACGTGGGTGGCCCCTAGGGTGGGGACCACATGTTTGCGGGGAAACTGGTGATACATGGTGGGCCAAGACTCGACGACCATGTTATGGCGTAGTGGTTCTGCTGTCACCGTGACCCTGTTTTCAAATTCTCTATCAAAAAATATGGATTTTACTGAAAGTTCTAGTTCTAGAAAATCTTTTACTACATCATGTTTTTCTAGACCAAATAAAGTTTATTTTTTAAATACTTTAAAATCTACATACAGGAAACCCATAAAACAATTTTGGGTTCCTAAAACTTTTACTACTAATGTTTCTAGACCTAGGAAAATATGGGTACCAAAATCTTTCCTTGGATGAATTATTTTGTAGGTAAACTGCCTAATGATTTCCTATAGAAAACTTTAGTATTTATACAGTGGTTGTTCAATACACTAGACAAGATACTACTCAAGCATCAAGAATATCCTAAAAATTGATAGAGGACATGTCACATTTGGTGATAATGGTAAAGGAAAAATCATTGGTTTAGGCTAGATTGGTAACCCTAAATCTATTTCAATTTCCAAAGTATTTTACATTGATGGATTAAAATAAAAATTTCCCATCATATCTCAACCATGTGATCATGGATATAATGTCAAATTCAAAAATGATTCATGAAATGTTTTTTATGCCAAGAATAACTTATTATTTACTGATCTTAGAAATGATAATGTATATACTGTAAAAATAGACACACTAACATTACAAAATTTTTCTTGTCTAAGTTCCATTAAAAAAGTGTCTTGGATCTTGCACAAAAGAATATGACATTGTAATGTACAGTCCCTTAATAAATTGAACAGAAAAGTTTTAGTTAAAGACTTTTCCAAACTAATGTTTCCATAAAAAAGAGTGTGCAATCCTTATCAAAAATGAAATAAACACAAAAACTATTTCAAACCAAAGAAAGAAGTTTCAACTTCTTAACCTCTTGATTTGGTTCACATGGACTTTTTTGGAACATATAGAGTTTCAATTCTCAGTGGGAATCACTACGTATATGTTATTTTAGATTATTTCTCTAGTTATACTTTGATATTTTGCTTAGCTCACATAATTGAGGCTTATTCTCATTTTACCAAGTATGCTAGGACTGTATAAAATCATAGTGGACTTAATATTAAATACTTAAGAAACGATCATGGCTATGATTTTGAAAATCAATAAATCTAATATTTTTTCTCACAAAATGGCTATAGGCATTGTTTTTCCCCCAGGACACATTAGTATAATGGTGTAGTAGAAAGAATAAATAGAACCCCACATGAAATTTCCCAAACTATGCTCAATGAATATGAACTACCAATTTATTTTGGGGCTGAAGCTGTAAATACAACTTGTTATTTAATAAATAGAGTCTTAATCATACATATCCTTAAAGAAAAATCCTTCTGATTTGTAGAATAACTAGAAACCCAAGGTAAATTATTTTAAGGTGTTTGGATGTAATGTTTTTATTTATAACACTAAAGATAATGTAGATAAACAGTCCTTGAAAATTGATGAAGGAATATTCCTTGGATATTCAAAATTAAGTAAATATTAGAGAGTCTTTAATAAAATAACCAAATGTGTTGATGAATATGTACATGTAAAGTTTGATGAAACATATCCACATGAACCTAATACCTCACTAGGGAATCTTAAAGTGGATATGTCTAATATGTACATTAATTCTATACATTATGACCATCCTACAAAATAATGTGTCAAAACATCATGTTCTGTAATTTCTCTAGAATCTTGCCATAGTGAACCAGAACCAAGTGATGAACCTAAAATAACTAGCCCTACTTTTTCTAGACCAACTATAACTCTTAAAAACCATAACTTAGAGGTTGTAGTTGGATATTTAGATAGAGTAACACAAACTAGATATTTTTTGAGAAATCTGGTTGAACATCAAGCATTCCTGTCACAACAAAAACCTAAAAATATCAATGATGTAATCAATGATGAATTTTGGGTGATGTCTATGTAAGAAGAGATCAATTAGTTTAAGAGAAATAAAGTCTAGAAGCTTGTTGATTAACCAAAAGATACCTAGACCATAGGAACTAAATGAGCATTTAAGAATAAAGTAGATGAAGCAAGAAATATAACTAGAAATAAATATAGGTTGGTTTCTCAAGGCTATAATCAATAAGAATTAATTGATTATGAAGCGACCTTTGCACCAGTATCTTGGCTTAAAGCTATTATAATTCTACTCACCTATGCAGCAAACATGGATTTAAAACATTATCAAATGGATGTAAAAAGTGCATTTATTAATATTTATATAATTTAGGATGTTTTTATTGAACAACCCCACGTTTTAAAAATCCACATTTTCCAAATCATGTATTCAAATTTTGTAAATATTTTTATGGTTTCAAACAAGCTCTAAGATCATGGTATCATAGGTTAAGTAACATTCTTATTTCTAAAAGTTTTACAAAAGAAATTATAGATCCTACCTTATTTATTAAAATAATTTATAAATAATTTTTAATATATCAAATATATTTATATGATATTATTTTTAGATCTTCTAAAAATTCTTTATGCAATTATTTTTCAAAAATTATGAAATGTGAGTTTGAATGGAGTTTTATGGGTGAACATAAATATTTTCTTGGATTTCAAATATTTAAAAACAATGAAGGTATTATTATAAATCAAAGTAAATATAGTAAAGATCATTTGAAAAGATATGGCTTTGATATCATTAAGAGTAGTGAAACACCTATGAGTTCTACATGTAAGTTAGATCTTGATGAAAGTTGGAAATATGTTGATCAAAATACTTATAGAGGAATTATTGAGAGTTTACCTTACTTAACTGATAGTAGGCCAGATATCATGTTTAGTGTGTGTATGTGTGAAATATTTCAAGAAAATCCCAAAGAGTCACAACTAAATGTTTTTAAAAGAGTTTTCAAATACCTCAAATATATAACTAATTTAGTATTATTCAACTCAAGATGACAACCTTTTGATATGATTAATAATTATGATGCTGAATTTGGTGGATATAAGTTAAATAGAAAGGCCCCCTTTGAAACATGTCACTTTTTGGGAAAGTCTCTAATTTCATGGTGTAGTAAACAGAAAAATTCTGTTGCATTATCTACGGCTGAAGAAGAGTACATTTTTGATGGTAGTTGCTATGAAATAATTTTGTGGATGAAACACACTTTATTAGAATATGGATTTTATTTCTAACATATCCCCATAAATTTTGAAAAATAAAAGTGCTATTAATATTTCTGGAAATCCAATTTATTATTCCAGAACAAAACATATTGATTTAATACACCACTTTTTGAGAGACCATTCTCAAAATGGTGATATAACTCTTGTGTTTATTGGTACTGAGCATCAACTTGCTGAAATTTTTACCAAAACCTTAAACTCCGAGAGAATGAGCTATATCAGACATGAACTATGAATAATAAATCTATAAAGACTATCCGAACTTATCCCCTTAGAAAAATTTATTTTTCTATGACACTGGTCCATGTCAAACTGATCAGTGAAACCGATCAGTGAAACCAACTTGGTGAAACTGATCAGTGAAACCAATGAGTGAAACTGACTAGTGAAACCATTCTGTAAAACCGATGAGGGAAACTGATCATGCGATACCGATCTAGTGAGATTGATACATTTAGAATGAAACCAATACTGATAGGGTATTTTTATTAAATATTTCCATCTGTTTTATTTTATATAAACTAACACAATTTAGATCTTTCTTATTTTACCATTATTTTATATTCTATTTTACAAATTAAAACACCTAAATGATAAAATTAATTCGATCCACACTTCAACCTTTCACTACCCTCACTATACCTTTCAAAACATTGACCTTTCGAATCCCTCCTTCGAAACCAAACCATCAGAGTAGAGAGAATGAAGCATACAATGGAAGGAACGAGTGAATCATCAATGGAAAAGCATCATAAAAAAGAATCTAGTGGTGAAAAAAGTTATGTTAATATTAGATTGGGAAGCTGTGTGGTAACTACGGAGAAGGAATTGTCTGTCGAGTGACTGTTGTCAAGGAAATATCTACTGTAGAAAGTGTTGGAATCTCAAGGGTGGATTAGATGGTTTGAAAATAATTAGAGAGCCTTATATCTGCAGCTGGTTCACCAATTCAATCTCAACTTGCAGGTGTATTTGGAAGGAGTTAAGGAGGATTGGATAGAGTCTGTGGTTAAGGGAAGTGAAATTTCTTTTTTTCAAAGGAGTGGGATGAATACCTGGAGATGCCATAGGAGGGCATATATGTTGATTACTAGGGTAAAATTACTCCAACCTCAGATTTATTTTCATATAAAAATGCTTTGAAATAATTGACTAGAAATGAGGTGTCATGGAGATACGCAACCACATAATTAGATAGAGAGGCCAGTCTGCATTTCAAGTTCATTCAACACCAAATCTATCCAAGGAAGGGTGGATTTTCTACTTTGACGTATTAGAATGTTTTACTAATTTATTTTTTTAATAATGGGGTGAAAGTGAACTTATGTAGGTACCTAATTGTACATGTTTCTGAGAAGATCATACCCTTTAAAAAGGAAACATGTTTATACTATCCAAGGATGATTTCTGCAATGCTGAAGATATTAGGATGTGTAGTGGATGAATATGAAGTGATCACTTCATGTAGTAGATTTTTTCTACCCAAATATATATTCAAGAGGATGAAGATATTTTAGAACCCGTGGAAGAGATGTTGGGTAGAATATGAAGAAAAATTATTTGAGGATTAAAATCCATTGACCATCCTATGAGACAAAGGGATCAAGCTGATTCATGTCTTAAACCTGATGGCCAGGTTGTGTATTCTGATGAGGAAGCTGAGCATGAGCTGACAAGAGAATATGGGCCTCCTATACATGATAAGAGTGACCCGGATATACCTAAAATCCATAAAGATATGTCTTATGGACCTACCAATCCACCTCTAGAACTACCTTCTCGAGAACCGTTGTTGGATGATGAAGATGAGGAATAGACTAAAGTATCTGGAGATGATGGATATTTGAGTAAGTATGATGATGATGAGGATGCTGATGATGATGATTAGGATGATTAAGGTGATCATGTGAGTGGATCACTAAATGTGGGCCAAGAAGATGTTAATTCTGGTAAGGATCCTGTGCATGGAGAAGATGATGAGGCTGATAGGCAGGATAATGTTGATCCTGTTGAAAAGGATGCTGCTGATCATGATGGTCATGCTCATAGTGATTCTGAAAATGAGAACAAAGATGACCAATCTGATGATGATGCTCAAGGTATCATTCATGAGCTTAATGAAATTATGGATGGAGGTCAAGAGGAAGAGGAAAAAGATCAAATTTCTCCTATGAATCAGAACGAGGAAGAACCTTAAGTAGCTGGAGTGGCTGGAGTTCAAGTACAACCTAATGTTCAGTTAGTACCAGTGCCTTGGAATGTCTTTTTAGATGTAGTATAGAAATAAGAAGAAGATGAGGATGAGGATGTGGGAGAGCCTCAAGGTATGAGAGTAAGAATTGATACTGTGGAGCATAGAGATTGGACTTGTTATAGGGAGTAGAATATAAATCTATGTTATATATTGTTTGGGCATTATTATGAATCAAATGAGGAGATGGTATCTCCTCTTCCTCCTACTACACATGCTGAAGTGGAACTGATTGCTCCTGCTCCACCTGTTTGGCCTACCATTGATGATCCTATTGTGCCAATAGTGCCTAGTGAATATGTCACCAAGGCTGATATTGAGAAATTCAAAGTAGATATATGTGAATCTGTGAGATCCTATATTGGAGTTAGAAATGAATCTGCTACTTTTATGAGTATTTTAGAGGCAGATTCTACTAGGATTTCAAGGATAGTAATTCAAAAGATTCAGCCTAACCTAATCACTACACCTAATACCATTAATAGAAACAATACGGTGGTGAGATAAGGAGTGAAGAGAATGGGTAATGGGTTGGAATATCTATCCAAGGATTGCAGAACCACACTTGGTGGTGTTATGGAGGTTCTTAGGATTCTTACTACAGATCTGCTGAGTGTAGATTTGAAGAAGTTTAAGGAGGATATTTGGAAGATGATTTCTGGTGCATCCAGTTCTAAAAGTACCAGGCTTGCAGCTAATATGGAGTCTATAAGGACTATAGTAAGAGAAGAGTGAAAGGATATGAAAACGATAAAGCAACTCCTTCCAAAGTTCATATGAACACTGATATTGTTTATAATATGGTAAGATAGTGTACAAATGAAGAATCTGCTACTCATAAGGAGATAAAATAAAATGTAGACAAGTATTTCTCAAAAATCTATACCAAGCATGATCTAAATAAAAATATTAAGTACTTGGATGAGAATTGGAAGATCTCCCAAGTGACAAAGGCATTCAAGAGACAAGTGAGCCAGTTGAAATATTTTACACACACATTGGAAAAGTTCATAGAGTGTAAGGAGGATTTTTAAAAGGATACTCAGTATGGGTATAAAATAATCAATGATTTCATCATGTGTTTGAAGACTTACTTGCATGTATTGGTTAAAGCAATAATGGTCCCAGAAGATGATTTTACCTCATATGGTTCCATACCTCCTTCTCAAATGATAGAGTCTCAAGTCTTATCTCAGATTAGGCTAGTGATCAATGATCAACCTCATAGTTGTGTTCTGTCAGATAGGAGACCACACCATGCAACTAATGTTCCTACATGTGTTTCTTTACTTAATGTTTTCATCCAATGATCCCTTACTACATCTAAAATACCACCTCCTGCACCTTCTGTTGACCCTTAAGTCAAAGGTAAATCCCCTCAAATTCCAAATCCATAGCTATGGATAATTTTTGATAATGATTTGTACTTTTATTTTTATGGTTGTACTATTTTCTCTTTAATGAATATCAATTTGACTTCCATATGTTTCAAATTTTCTTTCTGTTCTTTTTCTTTATCCTTTATGTTTCTTTTCACCTTTTTTCTAATTTTAAAAGGGGGAGAAATATATGAATGTAATCTAATCTTAATCAAAAGTTAAGAAATATATGGATGGAAAACACTCTTAACCTAAGGGGGAGAATATCTAGTATAGGAAAGATGGAATTTAATCAATAGAATATATATACATATATCCCACCACTGATACAAATCAATCAAACTTTACTAAGGGGGAGCATGAAAATACTCTGATATAACTCTATTAAAAGGGACCTTCAATATATATCATCTGATACAATAATTGATGGGGAGGTTAAAAGGAAAGACCTTATAGTATATTGATATTTCACATTCATTGTTGGTATGCTATGTGAAGAATTTTTTTTATTCCTCAACATCTTGTATAACTCATTAATGCCATAATTTTTGATTATCAAAAAGGGGGAGATTGTTGGACCCTTTGTGAAATAGTTGTTTTCATAATCACAAATCATGTTAATTTACAAATCCTATTAATTAATATATTATGTTATATCTAATCTTATTCAAGTCAATGAATATTTATAAAAGAATACATTTTGTCACATAGAATGATACATTTAAATAAGTAAATAACTTTTGGATATTTATGTTTTAATATATTTAAAAATGTATACTTACATGTAATTATGAGTTTCACTTAATATGATATTATTCTGCATAATAAAGACACTTTGTGAGTTTCTCAGAGTCTCTAACACCATTAGTTCCAAGGGGTCACTGATGGATGACTTACTGATAAAGTATTGACTGATCACTGGCTCACTAATGAAGAATTCACTGATCAAATAAGACACCGATGCTAGACTCACCGATAGTACAAATGAAACAACAATGGATAAGTCACCAATGATCGGTCACACTGATAGTTCTGGTGAATTATCGATGGACGACCTGCCAATGGATGAGTCACTGATGGGAAACACACCGATATTTCAAAATGAGTCACCAATGATGACTCAACAATTTCCAAACAGACCAATAGTACAAATGACTCACCGATGATCAATTTCACTAATACAAATGGGAATGACTCACTGATATAGAGATTCAATGATGCTAACAGGCCAATGAAAATGAATCACCGATACATCTGACTCACCACTAGTCATAGATTTTTTTTAATTTATTAATTTCAATTTATATATAATGGCCATATTTAGACAAATTAATGTTTATGACATTATTTAATGTTTTATGTAGGATATTAAAGAGATAGTATGAGGTACATGCACATGGGGATATCTTCGTGTCTTCTGGACCTCGACGTACAAAAGAATTACAAGATGGATCATTCGAGGAGTGATGAAAAGTAGTAATAAATGAAAAACCTATGAACTTATGAAACTCTTGAACATAAATCCAAAACCCAATAACTCAAAGGAAGAAAATACAAGGAGATTAACAAGTCAAGAAAATGATGATGACCAAACCTAAACATCTTATCTACAAGAATCTGGAAATTTCACACTCTTGGAAGTCAGACCACATAGACTACGATACTCTATTTTTGAGTCAACTTCCATAAGGGGAATCTAACTTCATTTCCACAACATAAAACTAGTATAGATCTACACTTCATAGCACTCAAAGCCTTTTAAACCTTTCTTTACATCTTTAAATCTGTTGTGTTATTTTATTTATATTTATAAGAAGCGTGTGAATCTTTCTATTACACACACACACTGACTCCTGTTCATAACTAGAGGATAATTGATATCCTCAAAATCACACTCTATTTATCTTTTTGTATCCCACATAGAATTATGGAAGAGGTCAAGTGTGAGCTGTTTGGTTTTTACCATGAAGAACTGTGGTAGAGGTCATGTGTGACCTGAACAACATTGTGTGCTATTGAAAACCCCGATCCAGTGTAACACCCCGACCCCAATTACCAGAGTTAGTGAATTATTACATAACATTGTTGTGATCACAAGAGATCATGTCTTGAAAGACCGATTAGATTAGTATCCTTGGAAATACTAGATATATACATAAGTTTTAAATTACATTATGAAATGAAAAACCAAAACATTGTGCCCTCTTTGAACACACTCATATTCCTCAGCCTATCCATGAGGATCAATAATAATATACATCTTCACATCTTGGAAAAAATAAAACATAGAAATGGGTGAGCTTAGGTGCTCAATAAGGATAACAATATAGTGTAAACTTTCATAAATAAACAAAAACATTTATGGCAATGTATAAGACAAAAACCCTAGCCTTTTAAAATTAAAATTCAGCGTAATATGAAAAATATAAATCAATTAATTACATTTAATTATTCACATGGAATTATAATAGTCTAATAATCACATGTAATATCAATAGATAATTTCATAATGAAAAAATGCATAATTCCAGACATAATAACCACACAGTCAAGGCCTCATGCCGAGACTACAAATAAGATGTTGTCAAGGCCTTGTGCCAAGACAGTAGTTTGTCTCATGAGACCAACCGATGAGTCAAGGAGCTGTAGTGGGCTCCACCCATCACTTACAAGGTCCAATGAATTCCTCATATTAAAAGGTTAAAACATAACATAAACATTCATATTAAAACTAGCATATGAAACATTAATACTTTAACCACAAACCATGAATGGTATAAAAATTGCATGTCCACAGTCAAACATAACTTATTCTATAAAATATGGACAATTTTATTATAATAAATCAACCTCAATGAAGAATAAAATAAAATGAAGGATATTTATATTCATGAAAAAAATCAGTAAAACTATTTGAAAGAAATATCCCCTTTTTCTTGAAAACATTTAAAAGTCACACTATTTATCAAAGAAGTTGTTTAAAAAAGATTTTTAATTCAAAGTGTCCCGTACCACTTTGAAAATTTTGAAGGAAATTTTAATTTCAAAACATTAATGTGCATATAAATAAATCCTTAAAATCACTATTAAAACATGGACATTAATGAGAAAGATTTAGAAGAATACATATTTAAAACATTTAAAATGATATTTTAGTTCGTGTTCCTAACCAAATGAGATATGCTTGAATACAAATAATTGAGGTAATAAAAACATGATAATATCATGAGAATAATGGGATTCATGATATAATTTTTCAAAGTACAGTATATACACCATTTAAAGAAGAAGTTTATTCATGATATAATATGTCAAAGTATAGTATATAATATATCAAAGTACAGAAAATTTATCCAAACTAAATTTTTATTTCCTTTCTCTAAATAAGAAGTTTATTTCCTAAAATTTAATATATAAAAGTGTCAAATATTGTATTTAAAAATGGTTCTCCATTTAAAGGTGGTAAAATTTCATTTTTGGAAAAATACTTCTTTTATATAAAAAAATTGAATTTGTTATTATATTAGTATAAGAAACACATAATATGGACGCTAAAATTATATGGAGTATATAAAATTCAAAATGCAGTTAATACTATTCATAATCTCTTTTTGAACAGCTAGTTTGGTAATTCGTGGTGCCCTCGAACTTGGTGTTGGTTGTAGCGCAAGATATTGACTTACTTTAAAGAAAATAACTTACTATGAAATCTTGGGGTGTTACATTTTCCCACCTTTTGGAAATTGTGTGCTTGCAATTTCAAAATTGGGATTGGGAACTTCATTGAAAATTCCACATCTGAAAAAGAGTCAATAAAACTATCAATTTAAAAGAAAGAAAGAGAAGTACAAAGGTTACCTGAGATAACCCATACTAGGATTCGATGTAGGAAAACATGGAAATGGAAGATAAACTATGTGTCAAGTTCTGATGGAGAGTGATAGAAACATTATCATGAGAAATTTAACAACAAGAAAACCACAAACTTGTGATGGGTTAAATGGTCAATAGTTTCCTAGTAGGAAATGTAAACGAACATTTTTTGTTTTAAGTTCCATTTCATAAAGCTCAGGAATATATTTATGTGGTTGACTAATAACATAAAGAGATATAATTACTTTTTAAGTAGAGTTTTATCCTTTAATAAATTTCTACCATTAACTCATCTTTTATCTAAACAATGAGTATTAAATATGACTTGGTCACACTTGAAGCGCTAGAATCAACTTCTAGAGAATCACATAATCCAAAAAGAATAAACTATATATTTCCTTTGTATTTAGAGACTAACCAAAACCAATTGGTTAGTACAAGATTAGATGATTCCCAAAATGGATAGTCCTTTATTGAAATAAATACTAATCTTAATTTTCAAAATTGAACAAACAATACCCAAAGTTCAATAAAGACCATTCAATAAACAATTGTCCTTAAAATCATTCAATATAATCCAAACTAAAATTGAAACCCAAAACACAGAAGAATTTAACCACATAGACTTTCATAGTAAATGTAAACATTTTTCTCCAAATAACATCAACTACTCTTAATGTCTCATATAGAAGTGTAATTAAACAAATCACATATTCTCAATGATAGTTTAATCATTTCCATTAATAACCCGAATCTCTATAAAAAACATAGATTATTAAAAAATAAAAAACCCCCTCATTAATCGTCAAATGAAATTCCATATTATTATATTTTCTGTTGGCATATAGTGTTCCCAAAAAAACATACGTCTTCCAAAATAACATTTATCACATAATCATCCAATCATTTTACTATACTAAGGATATCCATTTGATAAAACATAAGATCCAAAATCCACTTATTATTGATCAATAAAACAATTTAACTAAAAATAATTAGTCACACTAATCAGGGACTTCTCATAGTCCAGTGGTAGGTGATAAATCTCAATCACACTCTTGTTGTGGGCTCGATTCCAGCAGCTTTGTCCGACATGATTAGTTGTCACACGATCTGCGTGTTGTACTTTTTCAAAAACTATATTTTATAAAATTCCCAAAATGAGATAAATTTCTCAAAATAACCATAACATAATTTAACCATAAATGTTATCTCATACCTCTCATTTTCATCCCAAAAAGTAATAACCTATAATTTACTCAAATTCAAGGATCATATAAACCCAAATCATTCTTTATAGCTATATCCACAAAAGAAAAGCTAATTATTCCTCAAATAGTATTTTCATATAACAAGATTCATGGTTACACATACAGGAGAATAGTATTCCAAAGTAATCCCATAAACAATGATCATTAATACTTTTAGGAATATCACAATACATTTATTTCCACTTAGGTTATTCCTTGAAAAATAGGTTATTATATATAATAGGGCATTCACTCAGGTAATGCTTAGGTCCCCTACATTAATGAAAAATGACTGTAAATTATTTTTGAGATCATTTTTATTTTCTTCCATAGTACTCTTCATTTTTCTTCAGCAATTCTTTACTTTATGTCCTTCTTTCCCACACATAAATCATTTCTTTGTTCCATTGAGACACTTTCCTTTGTGTCTCCTTCCACATTTCCTACATGATGGAAATTGACCTTTATTTTCTCCATGGTCTCCATTGTTGGAGATCTTATCATTCAACACCTTTCTCTTCTATGTTGTGTATGAGAGATGGTTAATATATATGTTGTTGATCATATTTTTGGAAAAATGATTCGACATGAACACGACCTATTTTATGCCTATAAAAATTTCATTTCATTGCTCATTTCCACCACTGTTCCCACCTTGTACATCATGTTCAATGTTACTATGACTTCCTTGGAATCCATCCATTGACAAAAACCAGAAAGCATTAAGTGAGTAACAATAGTCATAAAATCATTTAGAGAATATCATGACACCTTATTTTCAATCTAAAACACCTTAGTATTAACCAAGGTTATTTATTCTCATCTTATATTAAAATCCTTCAAATTTGTTTGTAAATAAAAGTGAATTATCCTAAGCATATCCCCAAGAAGTGTTGTAACCAAAAGTGCAGTAAGGCCCATTGTCATTCACCAATTCCCTTTCGAGTATAGCTTAAAGCGGTCATTTTTTGTTTTACCTCTAGGTACATCTGTGCCAGAGCCGCCTCTACCTACTCGTATCTATACAAGGATGTATTTATTGGAAAACCCATATAATAATTACGTTATAATTTTTTTGGATATTCTTCTTTACTAATCACCAAAGTCTATCTTAGGGTAATGTTCTCTAATTAGAGTTTTCCTAAATCTAGTTTCTAAGGTTGGTACTAAACTTTTTCTGATACCTACTATAACACCCATACCCTAGTTACCCAGAGTCAGTTCATTATTACATAACATTGTAATGATCACAAAAGATCAAGTCTCAAAAGTACGATTAGTTTAGTAGCTTTGAAAATACTAGATACATACATAAGTTTTACATGACATTATGAAATGAAAAACAACAAAATTGTACCCCCTTGGGAAAAAATCATATAATTTAGCCTATCCCGATAGGTCAATCATAATATATTTCTTCACATCCTCGAAAAAATAAAACATAGAAAGGGGTGAGCTCAAATGCTCAGTAAGGATAACAAAATAAGGGAAAATTTTATAAATAACCATAAACTTTTAAGGCAATGTATAAGACTAATACACAAGCCTTTTAAACATAATCTTCAGTGTAATATGGAAAATATAAATCAAATAATGCCATTTAATTTTTCACATGGATATTATACTAGACTAATAATCACATGTAATATCAATAGATAATTTCATAATGATGGAATGCATAATGCTAGACATCATAATCACATAGCCAAGGCCTCGTGCCAAGACTAGAAATAAGATTTTGCCAAGGACTTGTGCCAAGACACTAGTCTGTCTCATGAGACTTACCGATACATCGAGGAGTTATAGAACACTCCACCCATCACTTACTAGGTCCAATTCATTCCTCATATTAAAAGGTTGAAACATAACATAAACATTCATATTAAAACTAGCATACGAAACAATAATACTTTAACCATAAACCATGAATTGTATAAAAATAGCACATCCACAGTCAAACATAACATATTCAATACAATATGGATGCTTATATTATAATAAATAAACCTTAATAAAGAATAAAATACAATGAATGATATTGAAATTGATGAAAATAATCAGTAAAACTATTTGAAAGAAATACCCCCTTTTTCTTTAAAACATTTAAATGTCGCACTATTTATCAAAGAAGTAATTTAAAAGAGATTTTTGAATCAAAGTGTCCCATACCACTTTGAAACTCTTGAATGGAATTTTAATTTCAAAACATTCATGTTCATATAAATAAATCCTTAAAATCATTTATAAAACATGGACATTAATGACAATTATTTAGAAGAATAAATCTTTAAAACATTTAAAATGATATTTTAGTTATAGTTCCTATGAAAATGAGAGATGATTGAATAAAAATAATTGTGGTAATAAAAAAATTTATAATATCATGAGAATAAAGGTATTAATGATATAATATGTCAAAGTGCAGTATATACACTATATAAAAGTGAATTCATGTATAACAACAAATAAGTCTCAATAGAATGTAAATTGAGATGAAATATTTTATAAAAACCACATCCTTAGGTTAAGGATATGTCAATGACATAATTATGTGTGAAAAATTTAAATACACTCAATATTAATGGATATTTAGTGTAAATCAATCAGAGGACATTGACATATATTCTTGTAACAACAACACCAATGATATGGATGTTTAACTCAATGAATGGAAAATGAGTTAAGATTACTCTTATCAAGTTCATATCAATGACTTGAGAACTTATAAATGGAGTGATTATGTGTACAAAAAGTATATCCACACAAAGGGGAGCGGATATTACTAAATAAATAAATAAATAGTTATTTCACACATAATCATAGAGTAAAATAATCAATAAAGTTTGTGTGAAACCCAATGAGTGGAAATCAAAATTAGAAATTCCCTTAAAGATTTGGTAATTTATGAAACATACACCCCATGAATGAAGGATCATACAATGAATTTTTAAGTACCCATAAAATAAATTATATTACACAAGGAATACAATCATGGGAAGTACATACACCACACAAAAGGAAATAGTGGCAATATAGCATGAATCTCATGAGAATAAGAAGTGAGATGAAAACCCCTTACCTTGTAATTTTCCTTAGTAGAGGGTATGTTAAACTCATGTATATAGTTAAATAATAATTATTAAATTATAAAAGAACCAAATACATTAATATGATATTGTATATGATCTTCTAATATTTCATTGTTAATAATATTTTAGTAGTATCATTGTTTCATGTGTTTATTGATTCATTTTCCTTTATATATTTTGTTATGTAAGTCATGTTTGTTATGGATAGGATATATTTTATTCTTATATAGAATTATATTAAGTTTTTAAACATTATTTGTAATCATAAAATGAAAATTATTCATGAATGGTTACGATGGGGAATGAATCCTATCGTGTTTTTGGAGACGGTAATCCATAGGTATGCACGAGCGACAATATCATTCAATTGAAGGTAAAATACTATGTAATTGGACGTTATATCACATATAAAGAATAATTAACATGTCATATTTATTATTTATATCAATTATACATCATTATTATACCCATCAAAAAAATTATGTATGGAATAACAACTACACCATGACGTGGAGACGGTAAGTCGTACGTATGCACGTATGGTGACTTTTTCATTACTAGGATAAAAAGAATAATGAATATGGTGGTAGAATATTTATAATAACATCATTTTATGTAAAAGTCACTGGAGTTTTTATTTTGGTATGTAAACAACCAACAAAGAGTTTGTGGAAGAAGAAGATAACTTTGAAAGAGGTGATGAAATTAATACATCTTCTTCGGGTTCTTCCTTTTGATTTGATAAAAAAGGATCTTTAGGATGGATTTATGATCAAAAGAAGGACTCTAGGATGTAGTGATAGTAGTTTTGAGGATATTTGGGTTGGGTTTGGCAGATCCAAATGGCTTTGGAGGTGTGAAATTAAGAGAAGGGGAAGTTCCCTTTTACAAGAGAGGTGAGGGTCACTTTATGAAAAGCTTGAAATATTAATTTATTATAAATTCATTTTCAATTTATAATGGATCCAAATGGATTTATTCTGAGGATAAGGTGGGTATGGTTCAAAAACCCCACAACCAATTGGCTTTAGAGAGGTTTATGTTAGCATATTAACCTTAACTTTTATATTTAACTGTTAGTTAAATAGTTTGACATTTACCATGTCTCCTTGTATTTCTATGTTATAATGTTAATAAAAATAGTATAAACTACCAATAGAATCCCATGTGGTTCATTAATAGTATATATATCATTAAATAAGTACTTTGGACAAACCTTATAATTTTAAGACTATTATATGATTTTAACAAATATTATTTGTTTTAAAAACTCAATTATTTCAATTTTGATACTATTTAGTATTTGGTTTTTTTAAAGTCACATTAACATGATTACTTACACGAAAATTAATTATATCAACCCTAACATGTCATATTAACCAATAAAATTCGTGTAATGCATCAGAAGTAACAATTTACATTTATTTTGATATTTATAATATCAATTATTTTAACATTAAATTAATAAGGCAATTACTGTATCATCATTGTGTCATAAATAAATTTAATTATATAATGTCTAAAAATTATAAATAAAATACCATGAGTAGGAAATTTATTTATATTTTAAATGAATATTTATAGTAAAATTTATATTATGTATAACCCAATATTAAAAATGTTTTAGTTATGGAAATTTGAAATTAACACTTTTAACTCTTCTTTAATTAAATTAAAAATAAATATCCTAATCTAATCCAAGTGGACCAAAAAATATCATATTTTATTCCTAAGGTTTATTTTGGTCGAAAACTACTTATCCAATTGAATTAGGACATGTGTTAGGGTAATTATAATATCATTTTTACCTTTAATTACCCAATTTACTTTTAACCGTGGTAAATGAAAGTCAAAAGTTACTATTCACCAAAAATTATTTTCATCTTATTGAACCGCATTTTACTTACTGATGTCAATTGTGTGTCTCAGATTTTTTAAATTCAATCCACAGAAGTTGTAAAATTATGTTTAATGCAAATTTGCAAATGTGTCTAGAAGGTGGGTAAAAGACAGTAAAAAGTTCAATAAAATTGTATACATGTAATATTTTATAAAATGACTCTAATAAATTACGTTGAATTTATATAGGTATTATGTATATATTATGACATAAAATATTTTTAAATAAAATAAATAGTTGTTTAAATAAAAATTTGGTTTTAAACAATAACGCAGTGTTTTCACTATTCGTCAAAAATCAAAAGTTTTTAGAAAAATACCAAAAATTTACTCTAAGATAATTTTGATATTTAAAATTCAAAAATGATGTCTATTTCGAAGAATTATAAACATATAAGTTGTATTAATTTAAAAAAATATTCCTACTGTCAAAACCAGAAAGAGGGTTTTTGAGAAGTGAAAACTATCAAAAGATTGATATATGTTTATGTCCAATTTAGGTGTAAAATTACTTCCAATGACAAAAATTAGATTAAATGATAAAAATATTGTTGAATTATACCTCAAAACCATTCAAATAAATAATTTAACACTATAAATTATTTTGATTAAATTATTATTTTTAATTAAAATTTAGTACCTTTCACTATTCATCAAAATATGAAAGTTATTAGAAAAGCAAAAAAAAATTATCCAAACTAAATTTTTATTTTTTTCTACTAAATAAGAAGTTTATTTAGTCAAATTGAATATATAAAAGTGTCAAATATTGGATTTAAAAATGGTTCTCCATTTAAAGGTTGTAAAATTGCATTTTTTGAAAAATAATTCTTTTATATACAAAATTGAATGAGTTCTTATATTATGTCTAAGAAACACATAATATGGATCTTAAAATTATATGTAGTTTATAAAATTCAAAATGTAGTTAATAATATTCATAACATCTTTTTGAATGGCTTGTTTGGTAAGTCGTGGTGCGCTCGAACTCGGTATTGTGTGTAGCGCAAGATATTGAATTATTTTAAAGAAAATAACTTACTATGAAATCTCGGGGTGTAACATCCAGGGTGTGGATTAAGATGTTTATTAATTTAAACTGATTGGTGGCAGATGATCACTAAGTGGAGAGGACTAGGTCTCAGCCTGATACTAAACCTATTGTTTTAATTTTGGTTGTGTTTATTGTTATTTTCTTTTACTGTTTTTTAAAAAATTCCATTCAAACAAAGTGAAAATATAGTAGTTAGTTTAGCATGGGTTTATAATATATTTGAACCAGTAGGTTATTTTCTATAGTTTTATTAATCTTTATATTCGTATAGCTAAGAACTAATCAATATTTTTAGAAATTATCTGAACATTTAAGTCTCTTAAAAATTCACTACAAACAGACATAGATTATATTTTTTTAATTTGGTGAAATTTTTAAAAAACCAATTTTAATAGAAATATTATAGATACTCAATTCACCCCATCTTGAGTACTCTACTCCGACTAACACTTTTGACTCAACAATATCACCCTTTTTAGAAATAAAAAATGATAATACTTAAATAATAAATAACTTTGAAGAATATAACTCCATTAACTTCTAGGTACATCATATTCATAATTAAACAATAAAATTTTATATCCCCATGAGTTTTAAAACTCTTATAAAAATAAAAATAAATATGACTAACTACCCCTTGGGATAGAAACCTCCCCTAAGGTTTGTATTATCTTATTTAACGACACTTATCTATCCCTTACAAAATCATACCCTCTTTCTAAAAAAATCACCCCTTTGTGATTTTCAAATAGGAATGGGGAAAAATATAGTAATACCTGAAAAGGGTTAGAAAAACAAGTATAAAAAACAAAATGAATGAACTATCTAATAATTAATAATATTTTTTAAATAATATTAAACTAATTATAATTGGGAAAACATTCAGACAAATGTATTTAGATGAGAAGAATAGATTGTTAAACTATTTAGGGAAAACAACTTAAAAAATGATAGAACTATTTAGAAAAAAATTATTCCTTCTACATAAAGTTCCTCACAATGGATTTTATTTTCTTGAAATCATTTCATTCTTGGCCTAACTTTTCATGATTTTTATCCTGGATCTGAATATTCTCATCTTAAATCCAAATTCTAACATCTTGTATTAAAATATTTTCTTCTAAAATTTGAAATCATTGAGAAACTCATTGTTTAGGGAAATTATTTTCTTGTTGATAATTTTTATTCTTTTTATATAAACATAATAAAACGTTATCATTTCATTAATTTCATTGACTACATAATTACAATTTTTTTTTGATATTTGAATGTTTTTTCAAAATTTACCCTCACTATCACATATTTTGTTAACTGGAGGAAATTGTCTACAAATTCCATCCTAGAATTATTTATATCCTCCAAATTATAAACAAAATGTTTGATATATGTATTGGATTTATGAAACTAGTTAGTAATTTTCCTACATGATGTTTTATAAATCTGATAAAAATCTTGATTGAATTTGAAATCTGATTCTAGTTTAATAACATTCTCTATCAACATGTTTGCCGTGTATGATTTTTTTTAAAACATTCCTGAAGTATATAGCACTGAGACTCAAGATTTTATAAATAAGTAATTATTACTTCAATCATTTTTAATTTCTAAATATTAAAATCTATTCTTTTGAAAGAAGTTGTTCTAGATAAATCTGATTGATTTCCTCCTTGATCCTCAGGAGGTATGATGCGACTGGTTCTGATTTCATCTTGACCTCTTTTCCCTTTGTCTCTCTTTGTGACTGACTTTTCAATATGTTTTGAACATTTATCTTATGTATTATTATCATTAGAAATTTTATAAACATTATAAAACTCATTATACTTTCTTTTTTAATTCTAATATTCTTCATCCTTATTTGATGCTAATTGAGTATCCTTAGTTTCTATTTATTGGGCACTATCGTATATGAAAATCTGATCAACATCATATGGTATTTTTGATGATAATGTTTTCTTCACAGAAATATTTTCTACAATTTCATCTTGTTTGAACTCATTTTATTCTTTTTCATCTTCATTATTTTGATTTTATTTACTTTCTCCTTCATTATCATCATTCATAGCATTGTCGTATTCAATTCCTTTATCTTTCTCTTCTTGATTGGATTCTTCTACCTGATTATTTTTTTCTACCTATTCTTGAAGATTTTATAAAATAAATATTTGTGTCAAATAATACTTATATAACACCCAGTATACATGTACCAAGTATTATTTTTTTGGATATTTCTTTGTTTTATAAAAAACAAAACAATTTGGCTTTCGAATCCCAAACCTTTATGGGTTTGGAAATTTCAGAAAATAAAATTTTTAGAATCCATATCTTTCTTGAGAAATAGACTTTTTGGAAGCCTAAATATTGATCTTTATTATGGGAATAATTATTTTTCTAATATCCTCTAATTTTACACTTTGTGAAAATGGGTCATTTTTCAGAACAATGTATTTATTATTGAAAACTAGTTTTTTTATAAGTATAACCCATTTTAGAACTATTTCCTTGAGGATGAAGTGGTATATAAAATTTATCAAAACTTTATTTTCCATTAGTAATTTTTGAAAAACATTTTCTTAAAGAATAAATTTCCTATTTTAGTTTAAAAACTAAATCATTATCCTCCAGAATAATGGTGTCAGAATTGAGTTTTTGAAATCTAGTTTTTAATAAATCTTTTTTTTAAATTACATTTTCAAGAACTTTAGAAACTATATCTTTCTCAAAAATATCCTTATCAATATATATGGATAGATTTGATACTTCTTTAATTAAAACAATAATCCTTGGACTTTGCTTATCACGTTTCTTGAAATCTTTTCAATTTTTAATTTTCATTTTCAAGGAGTTTTGAAAAAGAAGATATGTCATTATATAAAGGTAAATTATTTTTATCACAGGCATTTGATGATTATTCATCAGATGGTGTATAATCCTAATCATTAGGATAATTTTCACTTAGTGAAATAGTAGTTAAAAATTAGGTTATGTGTACCTTTTCCATGAATCATTTATATTTAGAGGGAAGTTTTACAAAAGAACAATATTCTTTTGTTCATAATTTTCATTCTATAAATAATTATTGATAGATTCTCCTCCACTTTCACTCCAAGAATCATTTTCTTTAATAAATTAATTTTTATTGGAATTATAATAAGTTTTATAAATCCTATTAGTATGTATTTATTTTATATATATTTCTTTGGGAAGGGACAATTAGGACTGATGTGTTTATCTTTTTTAAATTCATAAAAGTAACTTTATCTTCATTATCAATTCTATTCCTATTACTTTTCTTATATTAGTACTAAAAATTATTTTTAAAATCTATCTTGTTTATCCTTTGAGAAATATTAGCTAATTAGTTTTTAGAATGCTCAGAATAACTTGAATCCAATTATATAACAACATTTTTTTTGAAGATTAAACAATCTTTTCTAGTATCTGAACCTTAGTAGGAATTATAGTGTTTTTGAAAGAAAAACCTCCATTTTTTTCTTATATTTCTTAGAATCTCCATTCAATATTCCCTCATACTACATAAGAGTACCCATTAATTAATCAAGAGTAATATTTTTTAATGTCCTTGTATGAATAACTTGAATCATTTTACACTCCCATTCATTAGGACTACTTTCAATAATTTTCTCCACAATAATTTCATCATCTGAACCTTTTTCTCCAAGTGATTGAGTTCTGTTTAGGATATTCATAAACCTTTGATTCATTTTAGCCACTTGTTCTCTAGGTAACAATTAAAAATCCTGATATTCAGCTCTTAAATTATATCTCCTCGTTTCAATAAAATTTGAAGTTCCAAAATGAGTAATAAATTACTTTTTCTAGATACTATTTGTTACTTAATAGAAAGAAATTTGACTGTAGATACTTCTAGTCATTGAGAAAAGTAAGGTATTTATTACTCTTTAGTTAAGTGGATAATCTTTATTTTCATGTTTTTTAATGGAAAAAACTTCTTTATTTGGTATATTGTAATTCCCGATAAGAATTACAATTTTTTTAACTATAGTATTGATTATAAAAGTCTTCATCCTTTCCCTCTAGTACTCATAGTCATTACTATCAAAAATTGGTGGTCTTTTGGGAAATAGGTTTTTTATGGATCCAATATCCATTCCTTCTATCTATAAGAAAAAACATTGTTTTCCAAAAACATGATAGTTTTGTAAAATTTAATAGACTTGAAAAGGTAAAGAATATAAAAATATTAGAATGTATTTAAGTAGTGGAAACACAGCTTTGATACTAATTATTGTATCTGTATATTTATAAATTTCTATTTAAGATATAAATGATGTATTCCAAATGGACTAATTACAATAGGAGGGGGGTGGTGAAATGTATATTTAAAAAACATTAGTTACAGAAATTAAACTAATCCAATTAACAAAACCTATCTATATAGATTTATAAGTTTTATAATTGAGTAATTAAAATTTTATTAGAATATAAAATCAGTTTGATTATGATAATATTAGAGTATAAAAAATGTAATAGCAATAGATTCAATTAAAAACAGAGTAAAAAAAATCATATTTAAGATAGATATGATTAACTGAATGTGTATTAGATTTACATAAAATCCTATTAAGTGATATAGATTTTATTTATCATAATTAGATATGTTATGATAAATCTATTACATATATTCACAGTGTAAATTTAATGATATGTAAGAAAAAAGTAATAGAATAATAGAAATAAAATGATGAATTATAATTATTTTAAAAAATGAATAGATCTATTTTAATCTTATGAGTAAGGTAACTACAACCCATGGATAAATCTATACCTTGTTTTATACCTACAAGAAAGTATGTCTTTTCTCAATAAGGAATGACCTCAATATGATGATTAGTGTAGTGGTCTGCCTATCCCTAGTAGCCCTCGATCCAATGGAATGGAACTGTCTTGCTATCCCCATAGAACGTTGGTCAATACAGTAAAAATCACCTCTATCTTAATATCCCTGAAAGGTATAAATCATATTCAAAATTTCAGATACAATTATTACCAATAGACTAATCTAAACGATTATAAAAACTAAGAACAAGATGTTCACACTTGAAATATTCAGATATCTCGCACAAGGAAAATTTTAAAATGAGTTAGACACAACATGAAATCATCATATTAAAACTCTTTGAACAAATTGGTATTTAAAGGAAATATTTAAATGATCATATTTATCCTACAAATATTATATTTTCTCTGAGTTTTCATTAGGACTTGGACAAATAGAATTTGAAAGTTCCTAACTGTTTTGAATAAGCGAATGTTCGATGTTATCTTTTTTACACAATTATAGTGTAAAAAAGAATCCATTATGATAGAAATAGCTTTCCATATTCATAATTTATTATTCAGACAATGCTAATAGATTTACTTACATGTAAATATGATGATATTTATGAAATATGGATCTGATTTCTATCTGTTCTTATATTAGTCCAATTATAAGGATTTAATCAGTATGAAAGATAGGTTATAATTTATTATAACTAATCTGATAAAGTGATTCTAACTGTTATCCATTCCATTATTATTATGATAATAGTAATGAATAAAGTTATTATAAATTCATGAATATATTATTTCTATTTCTATGTATGGTAAAACACATTTGTTTTCTACAAAAACATTCAAAAAAGGCTTCAGTCATAAAAATTTACCAATAAAGTATTTAATAAAGAGTTTCATATTTTCAAAACAAAAGGAATGAGAAATTCATAATGAGTATTTTGAAAAAATATCTCTAATTATCTTGTGTTTTCAATAAAATAATTTGTATTAATTTAACATATACACAATCAATTTAGTTTGGATTTTTAGTAAGAAGGTTTTTTATAAAGTTGATAAAACTTTTCTTGTGGTTGATCTAAGAGTTTCTGATAAATCATTCATGATTGATGTGAAATGTGTGCATATAATCCACTTATTTTTTAGTCTACCCATGAAATTGATAAAATCTTGATCACTACCGTCTCTTAGAATTCAACATACAATGACATTTTTTATCTTATAGTCTCTTGAGTCTTTTGAGATGTCTTCCATGGAAGATGAACTTCTTGCATGGTCTATATGATAATTTATAAAATATATATTTTCTAGGGTTATTTATACAAACAATGGAATATTCATAGAGTTAATAGTATATCAAAACATTAAGGTTGAATCATGAGTTAGGAAAAAATTATTATATTCAAGAAAAATATTTACCTTTCATAAAACATAACATGGACATAAAAATGATTTGTGATTATTTAAATAAAGAACTACTAGACAAAGCTAAAAATTATATTTTTCTTTGAATCATAGAAATTGAAATATAAAATAATATCATATCACATGTCACACATAATATTCATTATAATCTATATATTCAAAAAAATTTGTGAATATCTTCTCCATATTTTTTTCACTTCAATTATCTTATATTGTTTTTCAAAAATATCATTTAGAAATATCACTAATACTACCCTTTAATTATTATTAACAAAATATCATTTATCTTCTTATGATAATACAATTATCATGGAATTATCTATCTAAAATATCTCACATTGTTTTATTCATTTTTTATGTATTCATGAATAAGTATTCATGGTTTAATGAAAATCAACATGAATTTCATCATGTAATATTCTCTTGTATCTTGAAAAAATATTATGATCACTCTTATAAACATTAAACTAATTCCACCATGGCCTAAATATCTTCTTCAGAATAAAAGATACAATTCACTTCAAAGAGTATATGTTGTATGATAATCCATTTTGGTGTGGATCTGTCCTCATGGTGTGGAATCATCTTAAATGACAGATACACATTCCATAGAAATTCCATTCCTAGAATGAATTATATCATGGAAACCATCATCATGAAATGATTATTTCATATACAATAATTTACCTCAAATCATAGATTGATTAATCATGTAAACATATTCCAATGTTGTTTTTAACTTGATAGAACAACACAATGTCGTTATAATTTATTAATATCCTAAATTATTATTTTAGACGTATATCTTTCTGGTCACTAGGTCAACTTCTATAAATATTCATATTTTCTCTTTTCTCATAACCATTATATGATATATAATAAATATAAGATTGTATGTATCATAATGAAGTCTCTTCCCTTTGAATCATTTTACTCAAACCGATGACTCATACATAATATTTGGTTACTCTTAAAAAGTTCATTTGGTTTTTACTATTAGAATATTTCTACACGATCATTGAACAAAAAACATATAAAACATAAATAATTTTAGACATAACTATGAGAAATGGACCTTTAATGCGTTTCATTCAATTTTTAGAATATTATATATCATCATAAAAACATATGCATTCTCTAAAAAACCAATACATGTATTGACATAGTTAATTTACACTTCTCCATAATTATAAAAACATACATAAGATATTAAATATATTACAAATCAGATTAGTCTCCAGATACATTTACAAGTTTTCCATACTAAGAATACTCAACATATCATAGGATGGTTTGGTCCTTTTTTAATTTTTAGAAAATATAAAAACACACCTATTCATTTTACAGAATAATACAAACCACAAGGATAAGACGGTAAAGGGATTTTTCAAATTCATTATCCTAAGAATATATTATGTATATTTAGGTGGTTCTATCCTTTATAGATGTTTAGGAACCCAAGAATTTTATGCATATAGATAATATCATAAATGAAATTAAAAAAATTCAAAGACTATAAAATTTATAACATATCATACATTTAGAAAAATTTCAACATCCAATGATACCAAAATTCCTTGAAATGCTCTATATTTAGATACTCAAATCAAGTTTTTTAAATTCAATTTATAATAACATCAATTCAAAATTAATCATTATAAAATAATTCTAATGTTTATAATTCATATATATACTATTTAGAGTATATCGATGGAATTCCACAACCTCAACAACATAAATTATTCCTAAAATTTCATACATATATAATATAGACAAAAAATATATTTTTATTTGACATTCTTAGGTTATAAATTCATAACTGTATTTTTGAAGTTCTTTATAGAATTATATTATACAAAAATATTCACAATCTATGTAACTAATATCAAATTATAATATTTACAATATCATTAAATGAAATAATCTTATATATTTTTTCTTTATACTATGTATGATGAATAAATTTATGATCTAATTGGTATCCACACCATCTTTAAACAACTTTTCTAAATTATTATTCTTCCGGATAAATTATTTTTGACCAAAATTCAATTTTATCAAATATTCATAAACTAATTACCCACATATTATTCCAAGAATACTAACATTAAACCAATTTATTTTCCATATGATTGGATATCTAATAATATAAATATTAAATTTTATATTTTTATATGAATAATGATAACATATTTCATCAAAACAAAAAGTTATTACTTCAATTAAAACTAATTTATTCCTGATAACAGATCATAAAACCTTTATTATGAAACAATATTCAATGTTATAAAAAAAATTGTTAGGAAGTATAAATTCTATGTTATTTTTTATTTATATATATAGCTTCCATAAAATATTTTACACTTCACCATATATTGGTATCAGACATATTTTCATCATCTTCATTAATAAAAAATATAATAAAAAAAGTGGTATTATTAATATCCACATTTACTATGGTTTTTAATAAATCAATCACTTAAATTTAAATAATAAAAAACTAAAAGAAAATATAGATAGATTAATCTAGAATTAAACCCAAAATCATCAAACCTCTAATCCCTAAATTTAATAATTCTCAAAAAATACCATTAGATTATTTTTTGGGATGTTTTTATTGAAAATACTGTTGATGTTATTTTAAAGAATCTTATAAGGTCACGAGTAAGGATATAGTTGTTTTGAAAGGTTAATTGAAGAGTTATAATAGTTTTCTCTATAAGATAGAAGTGACATCATGAATGATTTTTTCTTTACATTGGAGAAGTTCCTAAAACATTTTTATATTATTGGATTTACTTATATGAATAAGGGTTTTTGAGATTATCTTTAAGGATTTACATTTTTCATGTGGGTTTGTACTCTATTTCTAGTTGAATAAAATTATCCATTCCATTTAATCCTTAGTCATATTATGATCTAACTATTTCAAAGTACAATGTTCTAAATTTTAGTATCATAAGAACGAATCACATTGTGATGGGGGAATTGTGAGTGTTAGGATTTTAGATGTTTTGGAGTAGGTCAATGTTCATTTTTTCGAACTCTTAGTATTTAGAGGAAATAATTTTAGAAGATGATGAAGGTATGTACTAAACTGTATATGTAAAATTCATTATGGTAATACATAAGAGTATATGAGTAATGAATGAGAGTTTATGATTTTTTGTTTTGATGGAGAGTTGGTCACATTTTTTTGTTGGTGAAAATGAATCTAATAATAAAAATACAAAAGATAGATTTCATGATATCTATTTGATCATTTTACTATTGTTATAGTTATTTCATGGTGTTATAAAGTTGGAAATGAGATTTATCACACAAAAATGATTTGAAGATATGATACATGAAATTCAAAGATTAATATTTATATTCCATAATAAAGAGTTTCATATCATGGAAGTGTTTATGGAGGAAGTTAAATTTTAATTTTTTTAGAAGATAATGTTTATATAATAATGGTGACTTTCACAATGTGAAAAATCCCTATTAGTAAGTCTGCCTATTCATATTTCCAATTTTCATGAGGGGACTAAGGTAAAACAATGGGTGATATTTAATCAATTTTAAAGAAGCTTATTTTAATTTTTTACACTTATCCACGGTAAATATAATATATACTAAAAGGTAAACATAGAGATTATATGAGATAATAGTGATACATGTTTCACTTAATTAGTGAATAATAATGATCATAGATCAGTAGCTTTAGAGAAAAGTGAGTATAGAAAAATTACAAGGATTATTTTGGAATGTTAGAAAGTATATACAAGAGGTCATATAATTGGTGTTTTAGGGATAATATAATTTTAATGAAGGTGATGAAGAATTTATAAAAACACATTGGTGTAAACTCACACTTTATTTGTAAATATCAAGGAAATGACACATGAATGAGTACTGAGCTATCTTGTTATTTCAGAGCAGTGAGTTAATTTTTTGTAATATTTTTAACCATGAGGTTCATTTAAAACACTATAAATTTTTCAAATAAGAAATTCAGTAAGTGTTTTAGGTGTGTTGAAACATGATGTCTTCATGATCATTGGATTAGCCCAGTTTGGGTAAACTAAGTAAAATTATTATGACCCTCTATTATTTACTATATCTGTCCACAATGTTTGTGAGGGAGATAATTGTTTTCTAGGATTTTAAATTATATGATTTGTTAGGTTAATTTTAAAAATAACAAAATATATTAATTCACTACCCCTTCTCTTGGTATTTTCTTGTCTTGAGACCAAGAAGAAATATCAGAGAAAAAGTTTTTGAATTGTGTATTTTCTCTATAAAGCAATTAAATCCTTCATTATCTATAATGGGATTTTGATATTTTATGGAAATAATTTTCAATTATAGAATAATAATATAACACACTATTTTTTATCCAAAGAAATAAATGTATAGCTAATTGCAGTATATGGAATTTCCTCCAACATCAATAGTGGATCATAATATGATATTTTCTTATAGTATCTTCATGTCAATGCCAAGGGATTCAATTTATTTAGAGAAACATTATCCAACACTATATACAAAAATTTTATGTCATGTAAGTCTACACATTCTATATTTGAGAAATGTATATATTTCTATAAAGGCAATTGAAAGGTAGAAAATGATATATTTTACATGCTTCTAAGAAAGTATGAAGATCTAATGATTCATCATAATTATTTTATCAGTGTGTTATTTTATTTGGTTAATATCTTTATAGAGGTAATTTATGGACTTTTAGAAATCCTTATTATATATAATTATAAAGAGTATGTTGATTATAATTCCAATCCATTTCAATATGAATGGATTATTGGTCAAAAATATGGAGAAAAATAGGTAATGTTGTGTAGTCTTCAAATTCCTCCCATTATATATGAGATTGGGAAAATTTTAAATGGTTCATTCTAAAAAATAATTTTAATGAATCATAATTCATGTAAATGATTAAAATCATAGTGGATTATGATCTTAAATAATGGTAAATTGATGATATAATTTCATTAAATTCATTAAACCATAAATAGGGTGTAATAAGACTCAATGTAAGGGTTCCAATTATTAGATGTAGAAGTGTAATGGTTGTAAATCCCACAAAAATATATCTAATGATGTTATGTTATGATGACAAAAATAATGTGACCATAATGTAATCATTTATGTATGAAAAAGGAAGGAGGTTTTTACCATATAATTTTCATAAATATATGTCTTTATTCTATCAGATGATGTCATCTTAGATGAAGAAAAAAATTTAGGATGTAATTATCTCCATGAGGCAGTTCTTATGGTTATCATAGAAAAACCATGATATGAGGACAATAATGATAAATGTATTTAATTTGAGGTTAGAGTATACCTAAATATTTATATACAAGTCACTCTTAAGTAAATCTAAGTTTAATGGGATAAAAAAAGAAATATAAAGGATTGGTATGTTATTTTAAAGATTATATGAAAAAATAATGCAATTAAAATATGAGTTTAAGGAATATACTGAAATACACAGTTATGAAAATACCAGAAACTCAAAGATTTAAACTGATTTTAGGCTCAATATTGAAGAACATGGTTATGATTTTGAGGACATGTCTAATTTTTTAAATTATCATGTAAATATGATTAATAATCAGGAAGTTAATTTTTTGTATATGTGATTAATAATTGATAAGAGATAATGAATTCTATCACCCATCATAACATCAGAATGTTGGAGTGCGCTGGATATGAAAAAATATTTGGTGGATCATAGAGAGTTAAAAGTGAAGATAATAATATACACACAAATGCAATAATTCTATGTTAAATAAAAATATATTTAGGTTATTGATTATGAGTAAACAATTAGTGGTTTTTGATGTGAAACAACAATCACCCACACACTAGAAGAAGGTTTAGTTGTAATATTCAATAAAGGCTCAAAAGGGAAAAATATGACTAGTGAAGACAAAAATAAAATAAATTGATTCTCACATTATTTTTGTTAAAATATTATGTACACACAATATGTGTGTTCCATAGTGAAAATTCATTTAAAGGGCTAATAAAAAAATATATGAGAAGAAATTTTTATTCCTGATATGTTTTTAAAAGGAATTATTTTTTTGTGAAGATTGCAGACAAAAATTGATGAATTTATCAATAAGGGTACAATGAAATATTATTATTGAGACTCTATAAAAGAGGTTTCAGTAGCTCTAATATTTGACATGTGGGCTCAAAACTCATAACCAATTCAAAAATTTGTTACATGAGGATGACCAAATGGGTACAGAGGTAGAAAAAAATCATTTACCACCAATGAAATGAATAGAGGTAATACATTTGAAGAAAGGAAAATATTATAATGATAATGAAACATATATTACATTAAAAGTAACAAATTGGGATAGAGTATGGATATATGACAGTGGATTTTCTGCACATATGATGAAAAACTAGAATCTAGTTGTACAAATTAAATACATCAAAGAACATGTAAAAGTCATTGTTAATGATAAAGGATTAAAAATAATTATCTCTAAGAATTCAAAAATTATAGGAAAATATTTGAGGCACATGGATGTTTGAGTGGTTGAAGGAATTTTTCATAATATTTTAAGTTGAAGGAAATTCTGTGAAAAGGGGTGTGTTGTTAATTGTAACATAAAGTATTGCATCATAAAAGGAAGATATGGATCAATTGAAATTAAAGTTAAGTGAACAAAGTGGTTTTTATACCACGTTAGTGAAGATGAATAAAGAATATTTATACCTATAGATGGGAAGAAATATCTCTAGAAAAATAGGCTTATCCACATGATCCAAAAGTCATTAGATGACTTGGTAAAGAATGATGGAGCTCATGAAAACCAAAAAATTTCATGTGATTTAGGGGGAAACTATTCAAATAGAAAAAATTTTCAGAAGACTTATAATCAAAATGAAAAAATTAAAAAAATATAGTTTCAGTGGTTCATATAAATGTGTGGTTGAAAATAAAATTTAAGTCTATTGATAGATGTTTCTATCAAGTATTATTTATTAATATTATAGTGGGATTATATAGCTGGTGGTAATCTCTCACAAAACTAAAATGTTCATGTTTATTAAAAGATACCATAGATTGGAAGAGAATATTATTTAGCTAAAAATTTTGATGTTATGTACATATAATGGTAATTAATTTTATTAAAATTATATAGAAAAATATCTTTAGAAACATGGGATAGAACACCATATTTTTGTATTGAGGACTCCTCTGAAAAATAACATTTTAAATAGGAAGTAATATATTCTAAACAAATTGGCTCAGAAAATTCTCATTGATAATGATCTAGTGGATACATATTTTAAAGAAGAAGTTATTATATAATTTTATATTTCAAATATGGATTTCTTTATGTATTAATGATGTAAATATATCATAAAATATCTAATATGTGAAGAAATTGACAGTAATGTACATTCAAATTTTATAACATTAATGATTTATTTTAAAAATAGAGAATAACCCAAGGTTTCAAACATAAGGAGAAGAATACATTTTTCTTGAAGACTCTTCAAAAAAATATTATAAATAAATTAATAAAATTCTAGGGAAAATCATTGAGAGGAAATAAGAAATAGTTATGGAATTTGGGAGAGATCACATGAAGATCTTAACTAAATTGAAAATAATAACTCATGGGAAATTATCCCATAAATTTTATTACCATTTCACAATTAAAAACTATTTTATCATATATATTTGATGAGTATTTCCACTACTATAAAAGTTGTTATATGTGTATAAAATATTCATGAATATATTGAAAAAATAAAAAGTAATAAAATATGGGAAATTATCCGAACGATGGAACAAAAAATTTAATCATATCTAAGTTGGTGTCCCATAATAATATCCATGAATATAGAAAGGTTATTGAGAAAAAAATCACAACCAATGTGTTTGGGATACTCCCAAAATCAGTATTAAGTCATGATGATATAATTTATCGAGTATATTGGTTGATTGTTTTGAGAAATATTAGAAATTTCATTACAAAGTGTATTAATTGTGTATAAAAAATCATAAATCAGTAATCCTACACAATTTCAATGATTTGGAGGTGTATATAGAAGAATTTAATATATTTTGTAATAGATGAAGATGATATAAATATTTTTTAGTTGAATAAGGCATTGCATAGACTAATGAAAATACTAGGAGCCTATAATTCTAAGCATGACCAATATTTCATAAATACAGATTCCTAATAGGTGGAGTTAACCACAATGTCTATTTTAATAAAGATAGTGAAAAGAGGATATTGATGTTCCTATTTTTGAATGAAATAACTTTGGCAGGATTGTATGATAGTCAATGTATGCTGTTTACAAAATATATGAGGTGTGAGTTTGAAATATCAATAATTTGGTAGTTAATGGTTTTCAGAGTCTATAGGTGATTAAAGGATGGTATGAAACATTTATTTCTTAAACAAAATATTTTAAACAATTTATCAGGTGGTTTTAAATAAAGGACTTCAAGTTGATGAAAAAATTAACTTCTTCCTGGATTAGGTTTTTAGAAGATGTTGATGGTATGAGGGTTGATGTAATGGAATTTAGGATTATCAATGTATTCCTATTATACATAATGATGAAATTAAATGAATTTTCTTTTAATTAATTTGAATTCAAATTTTATAAATTTTTTCTCAATTAACGAAACATTTTCTAAATGGAAATAAATTTTTTTATATTAATAACACTATGGATTTTATTTTATTTAATTAGAGAACATAACATCTTTAGTTATTGGAATACATTTGTAGATATAGAGATGGATTAATAGATTATTTTATGTTGAAATTATCTGGTGAATTAATCTTAGATGTTTTTGTATTTCCTTACTATGTAAGGAGAATGATGAAATCAAAACAAACCACTATAGTGGATGGATATATTATAGTTACTCAAGCGTGTACTCAATTTATATGGATGAAGAAATATATTAATGATGTTTTTATTGATTTAAAAAATATTTTTTTTTCAAATGTGATAACTCGAGTGATATTAATATGAGAAAAATCATTTCAATTTTTCAAGAAAAAAATAAAATGAAACAATGTGTAATTTGATGAAGGATAATGTTGATTTTTTTTATTTAGTAAGATAATGTAGAAATAAATAATCAATTTATAGACATCATTTTAAGGACCTACCCATGGTTTAGTTGTATAAGAATTACTTAGCTCTTGGAGTCCAACCATTTCCATAAAAAATGATTTATATAAAAGAACCCATTATTCCATGAGATTTTCTATTTATCTATTTGTATGATAACTCTATTGAAATAATTATTTAGATTTATTACCCTATATATTGAATTTTTAATGAATTTATCTTTTTGTTCATTGAAAATGTAAAAGAGGTTTTCCAATGTTTCATGGGAGCAGTTGTCTAAAAATGGCGATTGAAAGGTAAAAGTGTTCATTCCTATTGAAAAAAGAATAATATTTCTGTAATGGTATTTTCTAAATGTGAATATTACTTGGATGTATATTCATATTTAGAATAATTTATTAGATTTATTAAAGAAAATAAATAACGAAGAAGCATGTTCATGATAAAATTTTGATTTAACTATTATTTATCATGAGGAAATACACTCATATGGACATAGAGTTGATGATTATTGAACCATTGACACACTATCTAAATGTAAGAGTTTTTAGACTCATATATTAGTAGTTTCGAATGTTTTTATTTGAATAAGTAGTGAATTATATTTGAAATACCTTTCAAGAAACCCAATGGGAGAAATTGTTTTCAAAAATATGATTATATTATTTTTGGGTAGTGTTTGTTAACAGTGTTTTTGAAAAAATTATAAAGGATATTTAAAGGTCATGAGATAGAATAGAGGAGTTTTGGAATTCTCTTAAAGGAGTTACAAAAGTTATATCAATAATAAATAAGTCACATTGTGAAATTTTTTTTCATTCCATAAAATTGGATCCAAGAAAAATGGAAGTGTCATCATGTTCCTTGTATGGATAAGGTTATTTGAGATTATATATAAATATATGCATAGTGTGTGAGGTTTTATAATACTTATTCTATAGAATAAATATCTCAAATCATGGAATCCTTGGTCATGTTTTGATCTGACTATTTTTGAGTATCATGTTATGAAGGAGGCTATGATCAGGAATATATATGCTTTGATAAGGACCCTATGATAGTTTGGATCTAGTATATTTTAGAGTATTTCAGGTGTTGATTAACTAGAAATATTAGTCATAAAATAGTGTATTTTTTATATTGAATAATGGATTGACAACCTTTTATATATAATATTTATTGAAATAATATATTAGAGTCTCGAAGTTATGCATGAGGTTTATTCTCTTACAATTTTGAAGGGAAGGTGGTTACACCATAGTGTTGATGGTCTTGCGATGAAGAATATTTATACAGATGTTAGAATTACTATAGTCTAATTGGTCATAAAATAGTGGTGAGAGTTACTCTATTGTATGTTAGTAAAAGCTAAATCCTATATTTATTTGTACGACATGATTTTCGAAAAAAGAACTAAAATTCAAAGATTTATATTTACATTCTAGAGTAATGAATGTAACACCACAGAGGTTTCTTTATAAATGGTAGTTCATGGTTTTATTTTCAATAGGAATCAATGTTCTCTCTATTATAGTGGTTATCACATTATGGATAAGTTTAGTGTGTGGACCTATATATTCATATATACTATCATCCAGGATTAAACTAATTGAAATATGTTGGTTATTTTACTCGATTTTAAAATAGGTTATTCGAAGAAATTTACACAATTATCTAACTTTAATATAAGATATGGGAAACATGTAGATTATCTATAGATATAAGATATATATATTTAACTTCATTAGAGAATAATAAAGAACATTTATTAGAAAATTCATAGAGAATAAAACTAAGAGTAAGTTCAGGTGTAACAACCCCAACCCTAGTAGCCCAGATCTAGTTGTTACTTTATAACATTAAAATAAGATAAAAGTGACACATCCCAAGGGATAAATTTTTTTATTAGTATTAGAAAACTAAATTCATACTTTAATATCTCATTACATTTGAAAACATAAAATACGACATTGTATTTTCTTAAGAACATTTTTATCCCCTCCAGTATACCCTTCCATATCAATCACAACACACTTCCTGGATGCCAATGTGAATGGAACAAACTAAATTTTTATCTCATATGATCAACAAGGAAGTGTGTATAGTGTATGTTATAATATAATGAATAATTAATGATTAACATGCTAATCCTGAATAATATGCTAAGAATAAATGACACACAAATAATGAAATATAAATAGTCACATGATCTTAAAAAATACCCAAGGAGAACATATATTTATGATTAATTACATGGATATCAATAAATAATTTCATAATTATATAATTCATAATTTCATACATCTTAAACATACCATCAATGACCTATACCAAGATATCATACATAAATGGGTAATGTATATGCCAAATACCCAACATGTTTTGTCTAATGAGACCTACCAATGCATATTGGGACTCTATAATTCTAGGTGATAGCCATCACTTAATAATTCAAATGAATTAATAATATGAATAAATATTATAACTTAGTCAATTATCCTTTAAAATCAATAACTATATTTACTAGATGAAGTGGTATACAAAATGTCAATATTTTCCCTTGTGAAAATGATCATAATCCATCCATAGAAATATATTCAATGGTATTATTATATTATATCCTTATTAAATAATAAAATTCATAAAATTTTGTGCACATGAATGAAAATACTTTTAAATTAACATTGTAACATTTCTTGAAGAAAATAGACTTTTAATTCAAAATAACTCCTTCAAAATATAATTTTTTCCAAAATATTGTGGAAATCTTTTTATTTTGGAATGAATAATGGAAAATTTTAAATTAAGCATCAAATTAAACAGTATTAATTATGGTAGGAAATTATATTCATCTGGTGTTTGTTAAAAAATCATTATTTTTACATGTTTGGTAAAAATTGAGTTGTTCCTTAAATTATAAGAGTATTCATTTTAAAAAAATTATTGAATATAAATGTAATAACCCTGATATTTATTTAAAAGTAATACATGATTTAATACATAATATTACACTAAATAAATATCAAAATAATGATAAATCTAGTTTATTTTGGAATTTGGTACATAGCATAACATCCTAAACATGAGAAACAATAACATTACTAAAAAATTATTTAACACACTTTTAAAATTCAATGTTTTTTAAAACTACATGGGATAACCTGAGAAAAAACATAATAAATGGGTGAGCTATAAAGTCTATTAAGGGAATAAACAATGAGTACCATGAATAAAATAATACATTTAATACTTTAGGCATGTATATGGGGAATAACAAGAGAAGGTTTCTTAAAAATGACAATGAGGCATGTTATATAATGATAATAATAACATGGGAAGCATGAAAAAAATGTAAAATAATGAATCATAAACTTAGGTCAAGTATAATACCACAACGAAATAATGGTGGAAAAATACCATAAAGGAATCAAGAACACTCCCTATCCCAATGCAACATATCATGATACTAAACTTTACCCAATGCATTGAAGCACTATCTTGGTGCACCAGTCATATTCGTTTCATTCCAATGATTAAGTGTGCCACATAGATCTTAAAAATTTGATTCATTCATCATAATAATTTATTTCATGATGAAGGAGTGTGGAAAAAATATATGTAAGTCACCAATCAAAGGTATATGTGCATAAATGTGAACACCCTTGATAGGAAATAGGTATGATATTCACTACACAATTGTTTTGGAATTGAAGATCATGGTAAAATTTTGGCAGCAAAACGACATCACTTAAGGGTTCATAAAAATGATTTGATTTGTGGTAAATTTTTCTATCGTCACATAGAAATAAAATAGGAATTAATAGGGGAATTAAAATTCTTATCCCACCATTATAATTTTTTAAATAGATAGTATAAAGTAATGAAGGAACTTGAATATAGAAAAGAATGAAATCTCTATTTCCCCATGGTAATGAGTGCACAAAAAGAGTCATGGAAGGATTAATGATAGGGAAATGGGTTATAATAATTTTTAAATTATATGTAATGTAATGTGTATTTGTTGTAAGATATTACAACATAATCAAATAGGAAATTTAGAGACATAACAAAATGAAGTGCTTGAAAAAAAAGAGAAGAGTAGAAATTACCTTACAGAATTTCGACATAGTAATAGATTAAGTAAGGGTACAAATGAGAGGGGATTAAGGATATATAATTCATATAAAATTGATTTTATATTAATTTAATGATTTTAAATTAATGACAATAAAACAAATTTAAATTAAGAAGACTAATTTTTTAAAATGTGCTTGAATTGAAAGGAGGAGAGGATGGCGAGGATCCCTTACTTGAGTGTGTGACTCCAAAAGATTAGGAAAGGCATATTGAGAGCTTAGAGGAGACATGGGAAGACTATAGAGAGTTTAAGGTAGTGTATTAACTTTATCCACGTATTTTTAGTGAAGATAAATGGGAGCTTGGGTGGGTTTATATAGGAAAGGTGGGGGATATTATTATAATTTAAGTTTTGGACTCTACATAATAAAATATCCAAAACCAAAAACTATCCCATGGTTTTTTACGTTGTATATTCTGAATGGAAGAGGTTTATATTATTTCATAAGTCCAAGATCCAAAATTAATAAAATAATTCCCTTACTTATGTGGAGGCCAGTCACACTATTAAAGAAATGATTTTAACACCATAAAATATATTATAGGTTTTGGAGGAGTCATAATGGATTTAAAAAATAAATAAAATAATATTAAAATTAAAATATTTTTAAGGGAATACATTTATTTGGTAGTTGATCCCATTTATAGTAATTATTACATCACGTTTTGTTCATTATGATGTCATAAAACACTAAGTATATTTCTAAAATATTTAATTTTCAACCAAAAATTTGAATGTCTTAGAAAATTATGAAAGTTTCACATTTGGATAATTTCAATGTTCTAATTCCAAAAATAATAATAATTTTATATTAATTATTTTATAATTATTTGAATTTTCAATTTTAAAATAATAGATGACATTTATTGAAAATGATGTGTTTTTTTTTGACAATAATAGTTTTCGAACCCTTATAAAAATAAAATTTGAATTCATAAAAATTATATGATCATTTATATTTAACAAAAGTTTATTAATAATAATATTTTATTAAAATATTAGTTATTTTAAAAATCCATTATTTCGTCAATATAAATTCTTCAATTGAATTTACCCAAAAAAATATTAGTGTTTTATTGAATCAAGATAAAAATAATTTACAAGGTAATAATAATTGGATGAAAATATATTAATTTTTATATAAAAAATAAATATCAAATTACTATTTATAGGTTATTCATATGTATCCATTTAATATAGTAAAAATCACCATAAGAGTAAGGTGTGCGATGGTGGGACTTTTATGGAGTGGTTCAAGGAACATGGTTTGGTCTGTGATCTCAATGAGCTTGAACATCAACTGTAAATGGTTTCAAACATACTTAAGTGGTGGGAAATCAACTTAGTATTGGTTAAGGGAAAATCCCATAAATGATATCTCCCTAATAAGCTATGATAAATGGGCTTCATTGGGTATGATCTTACTGGTTGGGGCCATCACTTCCTTTGTTTGTATCGATTTGATTTATTAAAAACCGATATCTATACTAATCATGTGATCACTGTTCAAAAAATATTTTATTAATGGTAAATATATTTATAGGTATTTTAAATCCAATGGGATATAATAAGACAAAATAAGTTAATGTGTTTTCTATATAAATATTATATAATAAGAAATTTAATTAAATCAAAAGTGGAAAAGTAAATACCCTTAAAATTCAAGGGAAATTTTTTCTTAATTTTCTTTGGGATTTTACAAGAACGCAGTTTTTGACGGAACCTGATTCTGAGGCCCGGTGTGCCCGGAATCATGTTCCGAAGCTTAGCTCGGGTACGTTCAGTAAACGAACGAGCGAGTTTTCTTAACTTTTGAACCAGTGCTCGGAATCGAAATCCGAGGGCACCGATGGAACCACAGCGTCGGTAATTGCTTAAGAAGACCTTTTCTGAAGGTGCATTTTCTCGGGAGGAGTTGTTTAAAATTTGAGGTTTAAGTGAAGAATAAAATAAAATTGTATTCCAATTTTATTTTTCTTCTAAGTAGTTTTATCCTTTGTGTGGAAGTTGGGTTGCTAACTTCCCTTGGGAGAATAAAGGATAGGTGGGGCCCACATGAGCCCCCACCTTTTCACATTCCCCATAACCCCTTGAAACTCATCTTAATATCTTCCTTGTAATTAATGTTGTGACTTTCCCTCTCCTCTCTTTTAATTAAGCCGACTCCTTAATTCAATTAATTGAATCGAGTTTTTAAATTTTAAACTCTTGGAAAGACTTAGTAAAATAAGTGGAGCTTATCTTATTTTTGGGTAAGATTTGTGGTGTTAAGGATTGGGATAGAATACTCAAAATCTAGAGGAATCTTCATCTTCTTCGTTGGAGAACGTGAAGAACATCAATACCCCAATGAAGAACGCCGTCACCGCAAGGAGTGATCATCGTGCTTTTCTTCCCCTCTCCGTCGCCGGTGTGAGATGCCGCTCCACCTAAGACGATCTCCGTCAAGTGCATACGGTGCTTTACCTCGCGATGCCGTTTCCGCGATGCTCTTCGATCGTCAACTCGTTATTGTGGTAGGGGTTTGATTTTGGTTCATGAATATTCGTTGCCGCCCAAACGTCTAATTCCTATGTCGCTTGTTATCGGATTAACGGGAGGAGGTCGGACCGCACGAACATGGCCGACCCTCCTCCTCCTTTGATGTTGTGTTTGTCGCGGCACGATTAAAGGTAGCGTGATGCAACAGCACTGCACGGAAACAAATAAGAATGGGCGAAGAAGTGCGGCGCCGTCGCGCCGCGCCGTTGAGGCCGAACAAAGCCGCAGTGCCGTCATGCCATGCCGTTGAGGCATAACAAAGCCGCAGCGCCGTCGTGCCGCGCCGGAGAACCACGAAGAGACCGCGGTCAGAGCGGGGCCGTGGCGGAGGGGCACAACGCCATCGCGCCGCGCCGGTCGGAAAAGGCCGCGGCCTATCGCCGCGGTGGTGCGGGGAGCGGCGACCAGAACCGCCGGCCGTCGGAGCAATGAGGGCGGGACCCGCGGCGGGTCCCGCGGTGACACACCGGACGGCCAAGCCGGACGGTTCCAAGAAGCCCGGGGGTCGTAACCCCTGGTTGGAAAAGGACGGGCCCCCCATGTGGGGGGGGGGGTTCATTCAATCAAAGGGGGCAGTCGCCCCCCCTTCCCGCAAGGGTCGGCCAGCACCGAGCTAGCCGTGCGGGGTGCGCCTCGCCGGCAGGGCCGGGCCGCGTCGGATGGGCCGGGCCACGCCGGATGGGCTGGGCCGTGCCGTAATGGGCCAGAACCAGACCCAGTGCGGGGCGACCCGGTTCGGGCCGACCCAGGGGGTCTCGGGTTGGGTCGGTCCGGGCCCAAAACCCCCTAAAACGAGACAAGTTCGTTCTTTTGCCCATATCTTGTGCTACGGACCTCCGATCGATGCACCGTCAGTTGAGATGCGAACATTGGATCGAGATGGTCGTTTCGGTACATTACACTCAAGGTTTCAGAGAACTTTGTATATGGCCGGGTTGGTTCGAGCACAAAACCAACCGAGCCCTCAGAGCAGAAACGCTTATAACTTGAGCTCCGGACGTCCGATTGACGTGCCGTCGACTTTGTTGGATTACTATTAGTGATAAGGACCTTTTGGTTTACTCCGATCGAGGTTTGGACGAAGTTGGAGTGTAGTCGGGTTGGTTTTGACTTAAAAACCAACCGGGCCCCTGGAACGAAAAAGCCAATAACTCTCAGACCGGGCGTCCGATTGACGCATCGTCTGTCACATTGAGTTCCTTTTGTCGAGACGAAACTTTGAGAAACATCAAATCTGGACTACGTGTCAGTTGATGTATCGACCCCTTGGATCGTGGAACGGATCCTACTGGAATCGAGCATGCTGTGTGCGGGAACCCTAGAGCTGGCTGCGACTGCGACGACGATGATGAATGCACTAAAATCCTCCAGGGGTTCAGCAGTGATGACGACTGCACTGAAATCCTCCGTGAGTTCGGCAGCGATGAAGACTGCACTGAAATCCTCCGTGGGTTCGGTAGTGATGAAGACCGTATGGAAATCCTCCGTGGGTTCGACGATGATGAAGACTGCACTAAAATCCTCCGTGGGTTTGGCAGTGATGAAGACCGTACTAAAATCCTCTGTGGTTTCGACGACGATGAAAACTGCACTGAAATCCTCTGTGGGTTCGGCAGCAATGAAGAATGTACTGAAATCCTCCGTGGGTTCGACGACGATAACTACTGTTCTTGTATCCTACGTGGGTCTGGCAGTGTTTGACTCTGTTCTTGCTATCCTACGTGGGTCTGGCAGAGTAGCTGGTTTGTATCCTATGTGGGTCCAACAGCTTATCTGGTTTAGTATCCTATATGGGTCCAACTTAGATTAATCAGTGGTTACATCTAATCATCTCTATCACCTTACAAAGAAGTATATCTGTGTGAGCTGAGTCTTGACTTCCAATCATTATCTTCGATATGGTTGACTTGATTTCCTCTGAGGATTGGGTTGTGCTTTCCTATGTGGATTGGTTTGTGTTTTCTTGTGTGGACGTGATCGAACATGGGCTCGGACGTTGGAGCCAAACTGAAATTGATGACTTAGGTATATGTATGGTCATATACCTAAGTAGTGTTGGATGTTACTTCGTGATTGTATCTTTCCTTTGTGGATTATCCTTTATGGATTCTGGGAGACCTTCGGGTGTCTCGGGGTCCCTACTGAGTAGCGTATACTCACCCTTGCACGGGCTATGCCCGCAATACATTGTGTTGGATGCAGATGACGGACAACGTTGATCGTGGTTGAGGCTTGTGGAGCAAGTCGGTACCTCGAGGTGGACCACTGGGCGGGACATACACGGAGCGAGCGGCTGGACCCGAGGAGGATATCTGTACCCACCCATCAGGTGGGACTTTGAGTGGATGGCTCGATGTTGCAACTTTACTTTCTGTTGCTGTAACTTCTTTCCAATTGTACTTTACTTTCAGTTTAGGCTTGTATTCTGGCCCATTTACTTTCCGCACTATTATTGTATCCAGTTTTACTTAGTGTATACATCTTCTTGCTTACTCTATGGTGTTTGTTTACTTTATAGAGGCAATGAATTCCCCTTTTTGTAGGGATTTACGCCTTGGTGCTAGTCGCCAGCCCCTGGCCTATGGGAGGCGGGCTTGGGGTAGTCACGGCACGAGTCCTGAGGATGGGTCGTGACAAATTGGTATCAGAGGAGTTCGGTTCTACCACAGAACTCAGTACTCTGATCTTTCTTCTATGTGAAGCAATAGTGTTAAGGGTATTGAGTGTGGTTATCAGTCCAGGGAGTCCAGTGTTGGTGTGGTGGCTGACATATCAGTACACCAGGACCCTGACTTCTGATTTCCGACTTAATGCATGAAAACATTGATTGAATGTGTGTTTAAAAAGTTTTCTTTGTGATTACTTTGTGTCAGTTCACCAGGTATACTGTTTGACCGTGGTGAACCTGTTTCTTTTCAGGATGGCCTTACGACGACATCCATCTAGGGTTCTGAGTTTTGTGCAATTCGATAGCCCACTGAGTGATGAGGCCTCGGTGCATGGCCCTTTTTCAGTGGAGGCACCAGTGGTACCTCTACTCGCCGAGCCATCGATACTACCAGCCCCAACCACTGAGAGTGCACATCACCTTAGTGCACATCACGAGTTTTAGTGTCATAGACCGCCCAGGTTCCGCGGGGAGACAATCCCTCAGGCAGCCGAGGATTGGTTGGGGGTGGTTGTACGAGTTTTCAAGTTAGTGGGGATACCAGCTGACCTCATGGTGATCCTCGCAGCGAGCCTCCTGCACGCGGCAACAGACAGATGGTGGAGCTTGATGCTCCAGGTGCACGACGAGGCATCACTCCTCTGGACATTCTTTGAGAGCCTCTTCCGCTCGGAGTTCATCCCAGCCACCCTCCGTGCGATGCACATCTACGAGCTTCTACAACTGCGGCAAGGCAGCATGACGGTCACCCAGTACTTGGTGAGATTTACCGACCTCTTGCGCTATTCTACAGACATGGTACGGGACCCATTCTTCCAGGCTCGGACCTTCGAGCAGGGACTGAGACATGAGATCAGGGCATTGATGATCTCCCTCAGCATTTAGATGCAGGTAGGAGTACTGGAGTGAGCCCTTCTTTTGGAGAGATTTCTTGCTGAGCCTATGTCAGCAGCGAGGCCAATTGCAGGGCGACACGTAGCAGAGTCTTCTGCAGCCGACAATAGACAGATGGCGTAGAGGTCTAAGTGGACCAGACCATCAGGAAGATGACCACAGGATACTGGCTCGGAGGTGCGGGGTACACGCAACATAATCAGTCTTACGAGTGGCAGACAGTGCTATGCATGCGGCGGGCAGGGCCATATGGCTTGTGACTGCCTAACCCGCCATGCAGAGGGGCAGCAGACAGTTGAGGGACCACCCAGGAAGAGGAAGAGGTTCAGCCATAGTGTTCCTCAGGGAGCAGGCGGATGAGGCCGAGGAGCTGGTTGAGCGGCAGGTGGTGGATGACGTTTTGAGGCTATACCACCACCACCACCAGGAGGTCCACCCCGACCACAGGGGAGAGCACAGCTTTAGGCAGCTAAAGCTTACGACCATGGAGCTCCGGAAGCAGGTGGACAAGTGCGGGACTAGCTCCATGCATGGAGGCCTTTTCCCATAATGCCTCTAGCTTCATTGTTTGTGTTGCTTTCTGTCCTTGTACTTTGAGTTGCAATAATAAAAGACACTTGAAATAGTGACATTTTCTTTCTTGTCTTTTGTATGTTAATACTAAGAGGTTCCGGTTAAAAACTATTGACTTGACCCTCACATACGAGATTCCTACTGGAGGAGACCCAATGACCACACAATGATGCCGATAGTGTGACTCAAACCTTAGAGTCGACAGTAATGGTTGGATCTCTTGGTAGCAGCGTCAAGGCCTTACGACGTCATCCATGGAATGAATTAACTGATCATGATGAGATTGACTGTATTAGGCAAGGAACGTGGTTCATCTAGGGGATGATACCAGATTTCTCTTTTCGGTAAAGGAGAAATCTATGCAGCTTTGCAGAACGTTAAGGAAGAAGGGGCAACCCTTTGTGTGGTCAGACAGATGTCAGTAGAGCTTCCAGGAGCTGAGACAGAGATTGAACAGCACACCTATCTTGAGGCTACTGGAGGAGGGAGTAGGGTATGTAGTCTACTGCGATGCATCAGGGACCAGACTTGGATGTGTCTTGATGCAGGAGCGGGAAGTGATCGCCTATGGATCACGTCATTTGAGGCAGCATGAGAAGAACTACGCTACCCATGACCTGGAGTTAGCAGCAGTGGTCTTTTCTATGAAGATGTGGCGACACTACCTAATGGGAGAGAACTTTACAGTCTACTCTGACCACCAGAGTCTCAGGTACATCTTCTCGCAGAAGGACCTGAATCCGAGACAGCGGCGATGGATCGAGTTCCTCCAGGACTATGAATTTGAGATAGTCTATACTCCTGGAAAGGGGAACGTAGTAGCTGATGCCCTCAGCAAGTGGATGGGTATTCAGCTACTCAGGGAGGCAACGGAGCTTCTAGCCGCTTTGCAGATATCCTTCATGGATAGAGATGGAGCAGCCTTTCTTCAGTCACTCACAGTCACTCCTCCACTTCTTCAGCGGGTCAGATAGGCACAACGTGGGGACATTGACTGTGAGATGCGGCGTGCACAGATATCCTCAGGACAGGCACCTGATGGATTCTCTGTGTGGGGAGAGTACTTCGTCCTTTTAATAGGATGTACCATGGTACCGGCTGCTTTACAGGAGGAGGTGCTGAGGGAGTTTCACACTTCCCCTTTAGCGGTACATCTAGGAGTGGCGAAGATGTACCAGGATCTCAGACGTCAGCACTGGTGGCCGGGTATGAAGAAGGCTGTAGATGAGTTCTTTTCTTGATGCCTCACCTGTCATTAGGTGAAGGCAGAGCACCAGGTACTAGTAGGCTTGGTGCAGCCCTTGGAGGTCCGGGAGTGGAAGTGGGACGGGATATCTATGGATTTCATGACTGTACTTCCACATACTTCCATAGGTCATGACTCCATTTGGGTGATTGTTGAACGACTCACCAAGTCAGCTCACTTCTTACCCATCAGAGAGCAGGGCTCAGTGGAGAGCTTGGGATGCCTCTATGTTCAGGAGATACGTGTATGACCCGACGCATATCATCGACCATGGAGAGTTGGACATTGACGATGGGGCGACTTTTTCATAGGTCCCGGTGGAGATCGAGGATCGACAGGAGTGGGTCCTACGTGGATGATCGATAACTCTAGTGCGCATCATATGGTAGTACGAGAACCTCCAGGAGAGCACTTGGGAGTGGGAGGCTCAGATGTGTGCACAGTACCCACATTTGTTCCCCTAGTTTATGATGTATCTTTACGGGGACATCAAAACCTGAGGTGGGAGTAATGTAAAGACCCATAAAATTCAAGGGAAATTTTTTCTTAATTTTCTTTGGGATTTTACAAGAATTCAGTTTCTGACGGAACCTGATTCCAAGTCCCAGTTTTCCCGAAATCATGTTCCGGAGTTTAGCTCGGGTACGTTCAGTAAACGAACGAGCGTGTTTTCCTAACTTTTGAACCAGTGCTTGGAATCGAAATATGAGGGCACCGATGGAACCGCATCACCGGTAATTGCTTAAGAAGACCTTTTCCGAAGGTGCATTTTCCCAGGAGGAGTTGTTTAAAATTTGAGGTTTAAGTGAAGAATAAAATAAAATTGTATTCCAATTTTATTTTTCTTCTAAGTAGTTTTATCCTTTGTGTGGAAGTTGGGTTGCTAACTTCCCTTGGGAGAATAAAGGAGAGGTGGGGCCCACACGAGCCCCCACCTTTTCACATTCCCCATAACCCCTTGAAACTCCTCTTAATATCTTCCTTGTAATTTATGTTGTGACTTTCCCTCTCCTCTCTTTTAATTATGCCAACTCCTTAATTCAATTAGTTGAATTGAGTTTTTAAATTTTAAACTCTTGGCATGACTTAATAAAATAAGTAGAGCTTATTTTAATTTTGGTTTTGATTTATGGTGTTATGGATTGGGAGAGAATACTCAAAATCTATAGAAATCTTCATCTTCTTCATTGGAGAATGCGAAGAACATCAAGACCCCAACGAAGAACGCCGTCACCTCAAGGAATGATCATCATGCCTTTCTTCCCCTCTCCGCAGCTGGTGTGAGATGCCACTCCACCTCGGACGATCTCCGTCAAGAGCATATGGAGCTTTACCTCGTGGCGCCGTTTATGCGACGCTCTTTGATCGTCAACTCCTTATTGAGGTAGGGGTTTGATTTTGGTTCATAAATATTTGTTGCCACCCAAACGTCTAATTCCTAATCCGCCTGTTATCGGATTAAAGGGAGGAGGTCGGACCGCACGAACACGGCCGACCCTCCTCCCCATTTGATGTTGTGTTTGTCACGACACAATTAAAGATAGCACGGTGTAACGAAACCGCACGGAAACAAAGAAGAATGGGTGAAGAAGCGCGGAGCCGTCGCGCCGCGCCGTTGAGGCCGAACAAAACCGCGGCGCCGTCGCGCCGCGCCGGAGATCCACGAAGAGACCACGACCGGAGTGGGGCCGTGGTAGAGGGGTGCGGCACCGTCGCACCGCACCGGTCGGACAAGGCTACAGACTATGGCCACGGTGGTGCGGGGAGCGGCGACCGAAACCACCGGCCACTGGATCAAGGAGGGCGGGACTCGCGGGGGGTCCCGCAGTGACACACCGGCCGACCGGTTCCGAGAATCCCGGGGGTCGTAACCACCAGCTGTAAAAGGAAGGGCCCCCCATGCGGGGGGGGGGGGGGGGGTGGGGTTCATTCAATCAAGGGGGGCAGTCTCCCCCACTTCCCATAATGGTCGGCCAATACCGAGCTGGCTGTGCGGGGCGCACCGCGCCAGGCCGGGCCACGCCGCTCCGGCTCGGCCGGGATGTGCCGGATGAGCCGGGCCATGCCAGATGGGCCGCGCCGTGCCACGGACTAATGGCCTAGACCCGGACCCAGTTTGGGTCGACCTGGTACGGGCCGACCCAGGGGGTCTCGGGCTGGGCCCAAAACCCCCTAAAACCGGACATGTTTGTTCTTTAGCCCATATCTTGGGCTACGGACCTCCGATCGACACACCGTCAGTTGAGATGCGATCCTTTAATCGAGACGGTTGTTTCGGTATATTACACTCAAGGTTTACAAGAACTTTGGGTACAGACGGGTTGGTTCGAGCATGAAACCAACCGGGCCCTCGGAGCAGAAACACTTATAACTTGAGCTCCAGACGTCCGATTGATGTGCCGTCGACTTTGTTGGATTCCTCTTAGTGAGACGGAACTTTTGGCTTACTCCAGTATAGGTTTGGATGCTGTTGGAGTGTGGTCAGGTTGGTTTTGACTTAAAAACCAACCGGTCCCCTAGAACGAAAAATCCAATAACTCTCAGACTGGGCGTCCGATTGACGCGCCATCACGTTGAGTTCCTCTTGTCGAGACGGAATTTTGAGATACATCAACTCCGAAATACATGTCAGTTGATGTATCCACCCCTTGGCTCATGGAGCAGACCCTCCCGGAATCGAGCATGCTGTGTGCGGGAACCCTAGAGCTGGCTGCGACTGCGATGACGATGATGACTGCACTGAAATCCTCCGTGGGTTCGGCAGTGATGAAGACCGTATTGAAATACTCCGTGGGTTCGACGGTGATGAAGACTGCACTGAAATCCCCTGTGGGTTCAGAAACGATGAAGACCATACTAAAATCCTCTGTGGGTTTGACGAAGATGAATACTGCACTGAAATCCTCTGTGGGTTCGGCAGTAATGAAGACCGTACTGAAATCCTCCGTGGGTTCGACGACGATGACTACTGTTCTTGTATCCTATGTGGGTCTAGAAATGTTTGACTCTGTTCTTGCTATCCTACATGGGTCTGGCAGAGTAGCTGGTCTGTATCCTATGTGGGTCCGACAGCTTAGCTGGTTTAGTATCCTATGTGGGTCCCAGCTTAGATGAATCAGTGGTTACATCTGATCATCTCTATCACCTTACGAAGAAGTATACCTGTGTGAGATGAGTCTTGACTTCGAATCGTTATCTTCGATATGATTGACTTGCTTTCCTATGTGGATTGGGTTGTGCTTTCCTATGTGGATTGGTTTGTGTTTTCCTGTGTGGAAGTGATCAAAATTGGGCTCGGACGTTGGAGCCAAACTGAAATTGATGAATTAGGTATATGTATGGGCATATACCTAAGTAGTGTTGGATGTTACTTCGTGATTGTATCTTTCCTTTGTGGATTATCCTTTGTGGATTCTGGGAGACCTTTTGGGGTCTCGGGGTCCCTACTGAGCAACATATACTCACCCATGCACGGGTTATGCCTGCACTACGTTGTGTTGGATGCAGACGACGGACAACGCTGATCGTGGTTGAGGCTTGTGGAGCAAGTCGGTACCTAGAGGTGGACCACTGGGCGGGACATACACGGAGCGGGCGACTAGATCCAAGGAGCTGAGGAGGCTATCTGTACCCACCCTTCAGGTGGGACTTCTAGTGGACGGCTCGACATTGCTGCTTTACTTTCAGTTGTTGCACCTTCTTTCCAGTTGTACTTTAATTTCAGTTTGGGCTTGTATTCTGGACCATTTACTTTCCACACTACTATTTTATCCAGTTTTACTTAGTGTATACTTCTGCTTGCTTACTCTGTGGTGTTTGTTTACTTTATAAAGGCAATGCCTTCCCCTTTTTTTTCAGAATTTACGCCTTGGTGCTAGTCGCCAGCCCTTGGTTTATGTGAGGCGGGCTTGGGGTAGTCACGACACGGGTCCCGAGGATGGGTCGTGACAGGAAATTTTTTTATAATTGTTCGAGTCATTACAATATTCCCCCTTAATATATTTTTCAATCAAAATTTTAATTTTACACACTAAAAAATATGAGGGTAACTCTATGTCATAACCTCCTTCAGTTCCCACATTGTTTCTTCAAACATTTGGTTTCTCCATAATACTTTGACAAGGTGCATTGCCTTATTTCACAGAATTTTTTCTCAATTATCTAAGATCATCATTGGTTTCTCTTCATAAAATATATAATTCTCCAATGGTTCCACCTGTGGATTGAGTGCATTTCAGGGGTCTAGTATGTACTTCCTCAATAGGGATACATAGAACACATCATGTACATGAGATAGGTTTGGTGTGAGTTATAGTCGATAGGCCATCCCTCCAATGTGATAAGGGATATCAATGGGGTAGATGTATCACTTAATAAGATTTAACTTATTCCCAAATATCGTCACTTTATTCCATAAAGATGTGAGGAGTAATACTGTATCTCCAACATCAGACTCTAGGTTTCATCAATGATTTTTGGCATTGTCCACTATGATTAGCCTTGATGTGGTGCTGAGTAATATTAACCCTTTCCACCATTTTAAGGCCTATAAGTATTTATTCCCCATATTCACCCTAACATGTAGGTGTTATGCACCTCTTTTTATAAAGGGATTCATAGGGATCCATTTATATTCACGAGTGGAAAATGTTATTGAAAGAGAACTATACCAAAGGAAGATATTGGTTCCATCCTCCATTGAAGTCCACAGAACATGATTGCAACATGTATTCTAGTGTTTGAATAGTCCAATAAGATTGGACCTTATTCTGAGGATGATTAGACTTAATAAAGTTCATCTCAGTGTTTAGAGTATATGAAAAACTTTTATAGAACACAGAGGTGAATCTTGGATATTTATCAGATACAATCGATAGTGGTACTCATTCAATCCTTACCACTTATCTAATGTATATTCATGTAAGTTGATCTAGTGAGAAGTCATTTTGAATATAAAAACCCAAATTTTTATCAATGGAAATCCCCTTCTTATAATAATTTCTTATAGTATAATCACATAAGATTACATTTAGAACACAATACAAACTTTATAAGTTAATAATAAATGAAATAAAAGGTACCTTTAGGAGTTAAGGAACATATTGCGATAGTAACTTAACCTTTGGAGTAGTAATGTGACCCTTATTTATGGAAAACCAACCAATGTAATAGTAACTTCTCCAATGAAAGTATAAATAAAATTTATCTTTCAATAAGTGACAATATGGAATAATTATATCATAGTATAAATAAACACATATTTTAAAAACTATTAATATGTTTTTGTTATTTTTATAAGTTAGGAATATTTGAATACAATTTTATGATTAATTTAAGAGTTTAAATGAAAATTTATTTTCAAAAAATATATTCATAAATTTATATTTTGATTCTTTGATAATTGTATGTGACCTTAAGTAAATTTTCAATGTTCTGGAAAAGCAGTATTAAATTTTAAATTTGGGGTTTTCAAGTAAATTGTGATTTTAATTAAATATTAAATTAATCATATTAAGGAAATTATTTTTGAAAAATTGATTTCATTTTTGGATTCTACACATTGATAAATGGTTAGGGTGATTTTTTGGCAATTTTCTAAAATACATCAACTTTCAGGTGAACAGTAAAAATATAGTTTTTCACATAACTAGTATATCTTAAATTGCATAATTCATGATGTAATGATGAAATAAACATTATAGAACATTATATTCTGAAATTTTATTTTTAATTTCATAAATGGTTCCTGAAAATACAATAAACACATTTTCCAAACCTATAAAACAACATTCCAAAACCTAAAGTCAAAAAGCAATTCGTTAAAATATCATTTTCTCTTTCTTTTCACTTTCCTTTTAATAAATTAAGAAATTTGAATTTTAAATATGATTCAAACTATAAATATAATTATATTTTCTTAATATATGATTTATGTTTTCAAAAAACTACTATTACAAGTGTAACATTTGATATATATTTTTTAATATTTTATTCTCAAACACCCCCTCCTCAAGTATAAATAACCCATCTCCCTCCCCTTGGAAAACCATTACTCTCATCCATTACTAAGCCTAATATCTGCCCAAATTATCCACCTAAATCCTCTTACTATACATAGGGTCATTCTATAACCCTGTAACTGTAATCACCAAGGGAGTTATAGTTTCATGCAAGAGAAGCTATAAAGAAGAGAGAGTAAGACTCTATTAAATCTTCTCTATTTTCATCTTATTTTTTCTCTTTTACCATTTCCCTTTCAAAAATATATGCTACAAAATTTATTATACAGTAATTTAAAAATATATTAATGATTTTAACCAACTATAAATATCATATTAATGAAAAATATAAATTTCATGCTTCCCTATCCAGTACCATCGACAACATCCCGTTAAAGGTCGGTTAACCATCCACAAAGACATTGTGAAGATAATTATTATAAACAACTTCATGTGTGGAAAATAAAAATTATAAACAATATATTAATATCAAATTAAATGTATTCTATTATTTTAAAACTAATTATATTAATTTATAAATTACATTTAATAAAAAGTGAAATCGTCGCAAGATAGAATTTATTTAAGTAAAATATGATATCAAAACACTGCATTTACATAAACAAAAATTATGAAATAAAATCCAATTAATATAATTGATTAATATTTTTTTAAATGACTATAATAAAATATTATATAATTGTTTTAGTATATATATAAATTTATTATTTAGGTGGCACAAAATAGAATAAATTAAGTGGATATTAAGGAAGGGATCTTCTCCATGTCACATTTATTCAAGATTGTCTTCTATGTTATGCCATTTTATGTGTAATTACTAGTGATGGGGTATGATTACATGCCTCCCCCATACTGTCCTCATGATGTATAAAAGTTTAGAAATCACTTTCTCTCTTCTTAATCCCTCTTAATTACACCAAATACCATGCTGATATTTCGTAATGGATTCTACCCATCCATCCTTTATTCATTTAGGTTACTCTACCATTCTCTTTTCCCAAATTAAAATCGATATTCTATTTATTTACATTTTCTAATATATTTTTATATGTACAAACTCTTGTACTAATATCCATTAATCATTTTATTTTGGGGGATATTCGTTCTTTTAAGTGACCCCCTTCTCAAAACTTCCTGATAAGAGAAACTATTTTAAAAGAAATTCCCGGATTCATACCCAATTTCATGATAACTATATCTTTTGTTTTAATCCAAAATTGTATTTATAAAATTAGTATTTTTATTAGGAAAACCTTTTGGAATCACTTCTGGTTTTGTATAACATATTTTTCCCTTTTCTATTTTAAAAACCCTGTAGTATTTTTCTTAAAACCTCACAAGAACAATTTTATGGAAATTTGATTGAATATTTATCATACACATTGTAACTTATACTTAACATCACTCATCGTGATAAATATATATATTTTTCTATTATGAATTTCCATGTATACTATAGTTCCCTTCTTTCCTGGACACTGTAACATCCTAGATCCGAGTGCAGCCCAAAGGTGCCCCGTACCCAGTTGGTCACATGGACTGAAGCACATTTCCCTGAATAGGAGAGGCTGCCGACTAGCATCAAAGGCCTTCTATATTATTGTGGGGAAACAATTCCCTTATATTCATAGTAACACAATGAAAACAAATAGTAAATAATAGGGGAAGCAATAATAACATACAATAGAAGTAAACAGTGGAAGAATGATAGAATAAAAAACTATAGCATATATAAATAAATAATTCATGTCACATGTATCTAGGAAATAATCCAAACAAGTCAAAATGTTGTAAATACAATAGTAAAAGAAAGTACAGAAACAGTAAACTCCAACAACATCACAAACCTTAGCTTGGTCCCATACTCTCCATCTCCATAGCAATAAAGAAAATAATGAAGAAGGGCAGTTTCCCTTATCTCTACCTACAACCATATAATCTGTTTGGGTCCAAAAACATGACCCAAATAGGGTGTGAGACGAATCATAGTAGGAAAACCCCAAAAGATATGTTCCCAACTGTCATTGAATATTTATAGCATGCTATATGAAAAATGATGAAATAAACTAGGAAGTAATCAGAAGTAAACAGTCCTACTATTTCCAATTACATTAATTTACATTTATTAATTATTTAATCCCTTGAATAATGGGATCTTAAGATCTAGACTAAGCTATGTATCCCCTTATACAAAAGTAACAAAATATGTCTTATAAGACCTTCTAAACCAACAAATTAATACCTAGTCCAAGATTGTGCTTTGGATTGGTAGACTCATCACAATCAATTAAAACTTCAAAAGCAACCATATGGTAATTTTCTCACAGTCCGAACCCTCTGGTTTAATCATCTCATCAAGTCAATAAATAATAAAAACTCTCTGGGATTTCTCACACAGTCTAACCACTTTGGTCCCACATAGCACTAATCAATTACAAATGACCACCTGGGTAGCTCTCACAGTCAATACCCCTTTGGATGCATAGAAAAAATAATTATAATTACCCCATGGAATCTCTCACTATCAAGTACCTATGTTCAATAATTCATTTAATAATGATCCTATGAAAATATCTCATGGTCTAACCCCTCTTTTCTATGACCTCTGGGCATATCTCATAGTCAATACCTCTGGGACAACATAAACAACAATTATACATAGATGACCCTACCTTGGGAAGCTCTCATAGTCAATTCCCCTTGGTCATACTTTCACAATTAGAATCACATGCATTTCATATAATCTATATCACCATCCTAACAATGCGAGGCATGGAAAACAATGCATGCCAAACATGCTTCCTATTCCCAATGACCATAATCAATCAAACATGGGAAAACACATCAATAATCAAGGTATTAAACCTTATATATAATCGAAAAACCCTTTCTCATCAAACACACCTTAACAGGTCTTAATCAAGGCTATATTCTAAAGAAATGCAATACTCAAAACATGGGTTTTCAACAATTTTAGTATATATAATTCAATGAAAAACAAGGAAAGGAAAAAAACACCTATCTAAATTTTGTATGATGATAAATATTGAACTTTGGACCTTGAATCATACTATAATGATGTAGATCTATTAAAGGTAAAAAATAATCAACCCTCGATATCTCATGAGAGAGGAAAAATCTGGAAGAGGGGCTCTAGGGAAAGAGAGAACTCACCAGGGGGAATCTAACACCCTACAACATCTTAATCAGAGTACGTAGTTGGGAATGGGAGAATCTCAAAGATATTTAGTCATCTGTTTCTCTCCTGTATAAAACTTGGGAAGAAGAAGATCTTTTTGGAGATGAGATGCGACCTCACTCCGATTTATCTAATAAATAAGAAAAGTACATAGTGTGTTTATTTAATGTACATTCCCTGTACCATCCTCAACTGGACCCTACATTAGGTAGTCTTCCAGGTCACCTACACTTATCTGTACTTGGAAATTACACAGCCAATACACGGTTATGCACCGAAATAGGGTACATGACGTGTACTCCTAAGTACCCGGCATGTACTTAAAAAATTTCCCAAATATTCCTTTTTCATAAAAAACAACCCAAAATTAATATCCATATATGAAATTATGATCCAGATTCTTACAAACTTCCCCCATTAGAGGAATCCATCCCTAAATGGACCTTCCATGGTTCGTGAAGAAGAAGCTTCAAACAACTCTAGGAACTGTGATTGTACATCATCACCCATTTCCCAAGTCTCATCCTATACATGCTCATGATGTCATTTCACCAATACTAGAGGAACATACCAGCAATGGAGAACCTTCATTCTAAAATCCAAAATTCTAATAGGGTGTTCCTTGAAGTATGAATCCACCTCCAACACAACCTCCTTGGGTTAAAAAACATGAAACTGGTCTGAAAAGTATCACCATAATTGAGAAACATGGAAGACGCCATGCATGGCCAGTACCTCTAAGGTAACTACAACTGATAGGAAACCAAATCGACTCTCTCCAAAACCTAAAACAGCCCAACGTATCTTGGTGAAAGATTACCCTATATCCTAATCCTCTTGTGTCCCAACCATGGTGTTACATGTAAGAAAACTTGATCTATGACCTCAAACTCCAAAGGTCATCTCTTTCAATCAACATAAGATTTCTAGAGAGACTATGCAGTATCCATCCACTTCGGAATCAACTCCACTGGCTTATTGGTCTCCTAGACAAGACGAGGTCCGAGTATAAATGCCTCTCATACCACTAGCCAACATAGGGGTGATCTGTATGGCCTAACATACAAATCCTCATAAGGTTCTATATGAATCATCATAGAAAAACTTTTATTGTAGGAAAAATCTACTAAGGGTATGTGTCTCCCCCAACACCCCCGAAATCCAGGACGTATGCCCGAAGAATTTACTCTAAAAACTAAATTGTGCACTCAGACTAGCCGTCTTTCTGGGGATGGTAAGGAGTACTCAGAAGTACCTATGTACCCAAAGCCCTCTATAGAACCTTCCAGACACGAGAAGTAAACTGTGCATCCTTGTCTAAAACAATAGAATTCAGAACCCCATGAAAACATACAATATCTTAGATGTACAACCTTCCAAGCTTATCAAAACTGAAGGTTTAATTAATTGGAAATAAATGAGCAACCATCGTGAGTCTGTCAACAACAACCCAAACTGCATCATTTCCTTGGGGCGACCTCAGTAAACCTATCACAAAATCCATCGTGAAATCATTACACTTCCACTTGGGAATGGTTACCTATTTTAAAATCCATGATGTTTTCTGATTCTACACCTTCACATGATGACATGTGAAATATCTTATTACCAAATAATGTAAAACCTTCTTTATACATAGCCACCAATACTAACAGTATACATCTCAATACATCTTGGTGAAACCACAATAAACTTCCCATGACGAGCAATGAAAATCCCGCATCAAATCCTCACATATATCTACTGAAACCCATACACTTCCATGAAAAAACAAGACTTCATCCTTGCATATGGTCCATCCAGGAGTAGGGTCCTCATCTAGCACACTCTTTCGTAGGACTAGGCCTTCAGAATATGATGGCTTCCTCATTCACACTCAATCATGTTGAGTAGAGGTAATAGCTATAGATGAAAAAAACATCTTCCACTATCTATTTTTCACCTGCAAATGCATTATAGAGAATAGAGCCATAATCCTCCTCTCACTGCTAGCCTCATTAACTACCTATATCTGATTCCTCCTGCTCAATGCATCAACCACTGCATTACATTTCCTAGGCATGTAGTCGAGCTCAAAGTCAAAAGACCTAAGATACTCAACCCACCTTCGCTGTCTTAAATTAAGATCAAGCTGAGTAAATATATACTTCCGTTTTTTTTGGTTAGTGAACACGACAAAATTCTCATCCAAAAGATAATGTCTCTAACAACTTAAAGCATTCAAAATTGTAGCTAACTCGAGATCGTGCGTCAGATAATTACTCTCATGTGTCCTTAATTCCCATGACCCAAATGAAATGACTCCTTCCCCATGCAAAAGAACAACTTCTTGCTCGATACCTGATGCCTCATAGTAAATGGTGTAATTGTTTCCCAGCTCTATAAAAATCAGTATTTGTGCTGAAGTAAATCTCCCTTTTAGCTTCTAAAAGTTTGAATCGCATGTATCTGTCCACAAGTACTCCACACCCATCTTAGTTAGGCCTTTTCTGTGGCACTGCTAAGCATGAAAGGTTCTGTATAAAGTTCCTTTAGTAACCATCCATCCCTAAAAAACTCTGTACCTCAAAGACATTCTTTGGATACTTCCACTAAACTACTACTTTAACTTTTATGGGTCTACTGATACTCCTGTATCAGAGATTAACTGACCCTTGAATTGAATCTGGACCATAAAAAAGTAGAATTTTGAGAGATTAGCATACAACTGATGCTCTCTCAGTGTACTCAATACGATCTCAAGATGGGTGACATGGTCCTGTCGAGTATGAGAGTACACCAAGATATCGTCCATGATGACTACTAAAAAATAATCCAAGGAAGGATGGAACAATCGACTCATCAGTACCATGAAAACTACTAGTGAATTTGTGAGACCGAATGGAATAACCACATAATCATATAGACCATGCCTACTCTGAAAGGCTGTAAAAGGTATATCTGATGGTCTAATGCACAAATGATGATAACCGGATCTCAATTCAATATTCAAGAACACTTGGGATCATTTAAGATGATCAAATAGATCATAAATCCTTCGTAATGGATAGCTATTATTATCCATCAACTAGATCAACTTCCAATAATCTACACAAAGTCTGAAGGTACTTTCTGCCTTCATCACAAAAAAGGACAAGAGAACCTCAAAGAGAAGTATTGGGTCAAATGGAACCATTTTACTATTACTCCTATAATTGATTCTTGAGCTTCTATAACTCTGGTGTAGCCATCCTATAAGGATGAATGGAAATCGGTTCCTCACTTGGAATAAGTTCAATAGGGAAATATAACTCACGCTCTAGAGGTAAACCTTAAAATATGTCCGGAAATACATCCACAAAATGATCCTCCATTGGAGGAATGTCAGTCGGTGAAGTCCCATAGTCATCTAGATATAAAATAGCAATCTGGACTACAATTCCTCCCAACCCATGATGATCGGGTCTAGCTCTACATGCCTGGGCATCCCATTTACTCTTCTGTAGAAAATACCCACCCTCCGGTGATGTGAAACTCACCCTGAAGAAATAGAATTCAAAAAAGGACTGGAAGGATAACAATTTGTCCATTCCAATAATGAAATACTAACCTATCATCTCTAATACATAGAGGTCCCATAACAAGTGGCACCCACCAAACTCAAGAGGGAACTTGTTACAATGATATATACTAGCCTTACTAATCCCTAATGGAGTGTCTATGTCATTACATCCTTGAATTAAATGATACAGATCCCATGTTTCTCCACAATGGAAACAGATATGAAAATATTAGAAGCCCCTGTATCAAAGAGTGCAGAAGCTAAAACTGAGGCAACTAGAATCTTACTTCTAACAATAGAGGGTCCGAGATACTTCTTCTACTGGGTCTACTCCACTGCAAAAGTCTGACCTGTAACGTGGCCTGGTGACCCTTCCTAACTACCCTAATCTGATCAACACTAATACCATTGAAAACCTACCGTATATATACCACATCCACGACCACCTCCTCAGAATGAATGGCCTGACAAACTCTAGTTCCCTGACTGATGAGAAAATGGTGGTCTTGCTCCTGAATGTGGAGTCGTAACAGAACCCCCATCACTCACTGCTAGTTAGAACACCCAACAAAAACATTGAATATGACACATATTTTCGTAAGACCAGCACCCAACTAGGTATTTCAAGGAATGTGGTCTCATATTACCACTCTTCCCTCATTAGTATCATTCCACCTGGATACCAAAAGAAACATCACATGAAAGATCTATGTGTTGCTTCCTGCTATCTGATGAAGGAATACCAATCTTGGATGTTGAACCTCCCTGGCTTATAGCTCCCAAACTCCCTCAAAATTCACATAGTACTCAGTGCTTGGTTCACTACCGTAGTCACTAAAGTCAGCCTGATGACATTCACCAATGATCAGATGTCATACCTGAGACCATCCTCAAATTGTCTAGCCAAAGATAACTCGTCACCTCCCAGAACAGATGTGAAGTGATGAAGCTCTGTAAAATGGGATGAGAAATCCATCACTTAAAGAGAAACCTACTCCAAATGTGTACACTATTGGGATCGACCGACCCTCAATGTCTCAGGATAGAAGTAGTCATAGACGGTCCTCTGAAACTCCCCCCAGGCTATATCCTGATGACATCCTGTCTATGAGATAACATACCAGCATTTATTGGTGGAATCACATAACATGTATGTAGAAATCTTCAACGTCCTCTCCTAAGGCATCTCCATATTCTGAAAGATAGAAAGCATGGACTCTAAGCATAACTCTGCAGATTTTGATCCTCCATTCCCAGAAAAAGTTGGAGGATGATGCTGATAGAACACCTGCGTCTGCTCTACCATAGATAGGAAAAGATTTTGTGATCCCTAATTAGTCTTTAAAATCCCTAAAGAGCCTTTACAAGAATTTACATCAGAACCTGCATCTGGTATAACAGCTGGTACCAAGATGGGAACGGCGGTATGATCTTCTCATAGTCCCTGATCAACAATTTCCAGTGTCTGATTGTTGCCCTGAATCTGGCGTACAATCAGAGGACATCTTGGTGGCATGAATCTTCAAGTCCAAGCACACACCTAAATTAATGATTATCTTGTATAGAAACTTAGAAGTGAAATAATGTAATGGTAGAATAAAACATTCATGTTTTTCAAAATGTGGCTACAGGGTGTGTATAAAATCCACATGGCATGTTATCTTAATCTTTTAGAATGTCATGTATCTTTTCCGAACCTGGTCATGTAACAACCATACACATAGCGTGTTTCTCCTGAGATATGATGTGTTCTTGAATTTTTTCTTCTACCAAAGTTCTTTTACACGGCTAGAACTACATGGTTCTCTCTTGGGAAACACTACACAGTGTGTTCACCCAAGAAACAGTGTGTACTACTTATGTTCCCACAACCTGTGTCTTTAGTTACATGACTGAATAGATGGTCAATAACCACACTACATGTACAATCTAGACATAGTGTGTACCATCCAAATTTCATCAACCTATGCCATTAGTCACATGGACGGATACACGGTATTTACAACACGAGGTTTACAATCTAGACACAACATGTTCTACCAACATTTCCCAACTTTGACTATGCTCACATAGTCAGTCACACGATTATAAACTATATGGCGTGTATATACAGTACATAATGTATAATGAAGAATTTTTTTCTCATAATCACAAGAGCACATGGCATGTGTTCATAACATCACATGTCATGTTGTCTGGGTTTTCGAGATTGTAAGCCTCTAAATATACTCTGTAACCCCTAAAAACCTAGAATTTTATACAAGGAATGTCAAATTCAAACCCGTGGGAGACAATAATCCCCACAAATCAATGTTTGGCATCATTATTCATATCATTACAAGAAAAAATTCAATTAAAGTTCAAACATGATCTACCAAATTCCAATCCAATAGGGACCATAACACCCCAAAGACCAATTTTTGGTGTCTATACAAATGAAACTTTACTTATATCAATACCCTATAAAAAATAGCTGGTATTATTTCATAACATCTATAAAAACAACATGAAATCAGTAATGCACCAAAATAAAATAACAAGAATGCATGACATGCGATCTCTAGAAAGTTATTACATGATGCATGAGATGGAATACCATTATATCATCAAGTTGTAGCATAAATAGAACCAAAATGATATAAATAATAATAGCACAAAACAAGTGTGTCACCCAATGGTGAAATCAAATCAACCGTAATAATTGCAAAACCGGAAAAATTGAAATAATCGAGGTAAATTGGATTTTCCATGTACATGGGTTAGACAATCCCAGAAATATCTTATTACCAACTACATATTCATTCCTATTCATCTCTATAGGCTTTAAATAGTAATAAAAGCAGAAAAGAACTCCTTTGATACCATTTCGTAACGTTTTGAATCTAGGTGCCACCCAAAGGTTCCCCGTACCTGATTGGTCACATGGCCTCAAGCGCATTTCCCTAAAATCTAGAGGTTTCTGACTATAAGAGAGGGCATTAGGTATCATTGTGGAGAAACTATTCCTTCATAGGAAGAGTTACACAACTGAAACAAATAGTAAATAGTAGCGGAAAAAGTAATACTATACAATAGAATTAAATATCCGAAGACTGATAGTATAAACAACTGCAACATATATAAATAAATTATGAATGTCACAAGTACATAGGAAATAAGATAAACATGTCACAATGCTGGAAATAAAATACCGAAACAAAGTACAAAAACAATAAACTCCAACAACATCACAAGCCTCAGCTTGGTCTCATGCTCTCAAGATTTGCATTAATCAAGTACCTGATGAAGAAGGGCTCTTTACCTTATCTATACCTACAACCATATAATCTGTTTGGGTCCAATAACATGACCCAAAAAGTGTATAAAACAAATCCAACTAGAAACCATAAAAAAATCTATGCCTAAATGTCTGTGAATATATATAGCAGGCCATATGAAAAAAAAGCAATAAACATGGAAGTAATCATGAGTAAACAATCTTATTGTTTCTAATTACATCCATTTAATTTTTTTAATTATTCCATTCATTGAATAATGGAATCTTATGATCTAGACTAATATCTATATAACCTATAAAAAAGTAACAACAAATTTCTCAGAAGACCATCTAAACCAACCAAGTAATTTCATATCCAAGCTTGTTATTTTTCATGTCGGACTTTTCACTATTAATGAAAAATTTAAAATAAAACCTTTGGGAAAGTTTTAAAAGTATGACCCCTATATTTTAGTCATCTCATAAATTACATAAATAATAAATACCCTCTAGGAAATATCACACAGTATAATCCATTTAGTCCCACATAGCACTAATCAATTACAAATTATGACCTAGGTAGCTCTCACGATCAATACCCATTAGTCTGCATAGGAATAAAAAATATACTGACCCTGGTTAGCTCTCATAGTCAAGTTCCCATGGTCCAACATTCATTTAATAATGACCCTCTGGGTAGCTCTCACTGTCTAACCCCTCTGGTCTATGACCACAAAACATATCTCACAATCAATAAATTTAGGTCAACATAACAACAATGATTTATAAATGAACCTACCTTGGGATTCTCTAACAGTAAATTCCCCTTGGTCATACTTTCACAATGAAAATCACATGTATTTAATATAATCTATATCTCCATCCTAATAATATGAGGCATGGAAAACCACGCAAGACTATCATGATTCCTAGGCCCAACAACCATAATCTATCAAACATTCAAAAATACATCCATAATCAAGGTAATAAACCTTATACAAAATCAAACAACCCTTTCTCCTCAAACACACCAGAACAGTTCTTTAAAAAGATTATGTTCCAAAGAAATGAAATACCCTAAACATGGGTATTTGGCACTTTTAGCATATATAATTCAATTAAAAACAAGGAAAGGCACAAACCTCCAACCTTGATGTTGTACGATGAAAACTCTTGAATGTAGGATCCTAAATCATCCTAGAATGATATATATATATATATATATATATGAAAATATTATAAATGTTCAACCCTCGATATCTCATGAGAGAGGAGAAATTAGGAAGAGAGGCTCTACGGGAAGAGAGAACTCACCGGTGGGAATCCAACGCCCCTGACATCATCTCAATCAGAGCTCAGACAAAGGAATGGGAAGATCTCAAAGATCATCAACCATACATCGCTCTCTTATACAAAACACGAGAAGAATAATTTTGATTTAGAGATGAGACATGACACCGATTATATTTATCAAATAAAAATAAAAGTACATAGAGTGTTAATTTAATGTACACGTCATGTACTAGCCTCAACCGACCCCCGATTTAGGTGGTCTTCCAGGTCACCCACACAATGAGTACACAGTTATGAACAGAAACCAGGCACATGTCATGTACATACAAAATTTCCCGACACTTACTTTTTCCCAAAAAAACAACCTTAAATAATGATCCATACCTGAAATGAAGATCTGGGTTCTTACAGACTCGTTTATGTTACATACATCTGTTATGATTTGTTTCATGATTGTGGTACCCAGTTTCCATGGGTAATCATTATGTTTATATAAGATTTAATATGTATGATTCTTTTTTTGGAAATCATATTCAATAAAACTTAAGATGTGTGGGACTAGACAATGCTCCATTGCATTGGGTAATGTTAATTATACTGAGATTTTATGTGCGACGGTCTTGGTGGTTTGTCTTGGATTGTTCTAATATGTGAAATAATCTTGGAAGTTAGCCTTTAATTGTACTAAGTTCATGTTTTTTGTTGCTTCCAAATTTCTATGACTCCATTTTTATATGATTCCATGCTTATATTTTATGATTCCATATGATCCATGCTTTTGTTATCATTATGTCAGGACTTCTTACCCATGTACTAGAGAAGTATTCTTATGTATACTCCCTTACCAATAAATTTATCTCATCCCTTTGTTCATGTGTTCCCCAGGGTACCCAATGAAGATATATGGGAACAATGGAAGTTATGGGCTCTTTTTGAATATTAAATAAAGAAGTGTTTTTTGGTCCCATGATTTATGTTCTATGTAACTAGTATTCTTAAACACTAGACTTCACGATCCATTTCTTGTACTATGATGTATAATTATGCTTAAAATAATTTAATTATATGTATAAAATTATAGGGTCACAATAGTTAGAATCACATGATGTTGTAGTTATTTTTAGAGATTATGAATAAAGGAACATAGTGAGAACCTTAAAGATGAGACTAATTATAATAAAACAACCCTAAATTTTGGTTTGTATTGAGTAAGTGTTTTATCAAGAAAATAAATTTCTGTTTGGATAATAATAGGTAGTGGTGGGTCTGGAACATATGTACCTTGGAGTGAAAAATCTAACAAGGAGTTTCAGGCCTGACGCGGGGAATCCTGGTACACGACAACATGCCTTGGTACATTCTTGGTTTGACACTCCCAATGGATATGATTTGGTAAATTAATAATCTTCATAAAAACCTTTATTAAGGGAACAAAAATGATCCCATGAGAATATACATTAGGAGATAGATCATGAATAATGTAAATTTAGTCCTAGAAACACATAAGTTAAAGTGATATGTTTAATTTGTATGTTATCTCTTTAAGGTCATTGGTTTCCCCCTTATGTCGTACTCATCCTCAAATTTTCTTTTTATTATAGCCATTGGATGGTAATTGTATGAATCAGGTTAACAACTAATGTAAAGGACAATGTGATGGATACCAAAATGAGATCCCTAATCAGATGGGAGCATAAGAAGTAAATATTGTGATTATGCCAAACTAGATATCAAAAATCACGATTAACAATTGTTACTTGGATGAATTCCCAAATGTGTCAAGGAAGAGGAAGATTAAATCTCATGAAGGTCCATATGATAATGGTTATAATGGATAGAAGGCCCAATTTCTATTGTGCGACAACAGTGGAAAGATGCACTAAGGGAAATGCCACAAAGGGACTGGGGGATGTTTTATGTATGGAAATATTGTGAACAAAGTATCCAATGACCATGAAAAAAGAATAATGTGATAAATGGAAATAGAGTTCTAGATAGGGTATCATATATAGTTCAATGTCATAAATGTGGAGAAGTTGGACATTATTCAACATGGTGCTATATTGCAAGGGCTGAGAAGCACAATGAGTATAAAAAATCACCAGGATGAAGGGAGTGCTGGAGGTCCTATGCTAAGGTGGATAATGATGAATAAATTACATGTGACCACTAATTCAAAGTATTTTATTTCATAATTTATTTTAATTCATGTCCTATTAGTATATCATTCATGTTTTCTAAGAATATTGAGTTCCCTCTTGAAATGATATTAAATCATTAGGGAAAACATTTATGAGTATTGTATAAAATGTTGATGTTTGTGGTAATTCTCTTCATAAAAATATTATAAGTTGGACTTTGGTGGAATCTAAGGTAAAATGGAAATTTCATTGCCTCCTTTTCAATATAGCTAAAAATCCAGGAAGAAAACTATCAAACACATGATCATGAGTTGGTGGCTGTGATCTTTGAATTAAAAATTCTATTCTATTATCTCTTTGGGGAGAAGTTTGAGACATATACTTATCAAAAGAGTCTCAAATATATATTCACACAAAAAGATCTTATAAAATATGGATATATCTCATCAAGGATTATGAATACCCAATCCACTACCATCTCGGTATAGTGAATAAGGTGGAAGATGCTATAAGTTGAAAGGATCATGCATCTTTATCAATGATGAGAATTGAAAAGGATATGATCTTATTTTACTTTCAGACAATTTACATGGAAATCATTAAGGTAGAAACATCATCAATCATTTCTCAAATGAATTCTCAACCATCCCTCATAGAGAAAATAAAGGATGATCAATGAAAATATTTGGAAATTTCGAAAAGGGTGGAATCTATTAGAAATGGGAAATCCTAATATTTCATGATTGATTAGGAAGGAGTTGTAATATTTGGGTTATTATTATGTGTACCATCCGATCCAGAGATAAAGAAGGAGCTTCTGAATGACACACAAATCTCAACCTTATCTATCCACCCATTGATCAAAAATAAGTATCGATATATCAGAGAAAAATTTTGGTGGGACAATATGAAAAGTGAGATTGCTGAATATACATCAAAGTGCTAGTTATGTATACAAGTGAATACTGAGAGGAAAATGTCTAAGGGGATGATGCAACAACTACCCATACCAATATGGATGTGGGAGAACATCACCATGGATATTGTCACTGGACTTCCAAGGACATCTATAGGAAAATATTTACTATTAGTCCTTGTAGATCTTCTCAAGAAGATTGCCCAATTTATCAAAATTTGATAGGACTTATCAAGGGATCAACTTGCACAAATATATATCAAAGAAGTTTTAAGGTTGTATGGAGTACCACTATCTATAATATTTGATCAAGATATGAGATTCACCTCGAAGTTCTATAAAAGTCTCCAACATGATATTAGCACTGAACTAAACTTTAATTTGACCTATCATCCTCAAACTAAAGAAGAATTTGAGAGGACTATTCATAAACTGGAAGATATGTTGAAAGCATATTCTATGGACTTCAAAAGAGGATGAGACCAACATCTTTCGTTGGTCAAATTATCCTACAATAGTAGTTTCCACTCGAGCATCCTAATGGTACCATATGAAGCCCTTTATGTGAAAATGTTTCGAACCCTGACGTGTTGGGATAAATTTGGTGAGAAAAAGATATTAGGACCTGAAATGGTAGAAGAAATGGTGAAGAATTTGAAAACCATTCAACAACACATCAAGGTAGACCAATTTTGGAAAAGGAGTTTGTCTTACAATCATTGACGAGACCATGAGTTCAAAGTTGGATACACAGTATTTCTACGCATATCTCTGTGGAAAAAGGTTATAAGGTTTAGAATGAAATGGAAGTTATGTCCTATGTACATCGGCCACCTCTAAATTCTTAATCATGTCTGGGATGTGGCCTATCGACTAGCACTTCCACCTATAATTTCCAATGTACATGATTTCTTTCTTATATCCCTCTTAAAGAAGTACATACTAGACCCTTCACATGTACTATCTTTATAGGTGGTATAGCTGGAGGATGATCTTTCTTTTAAGGAGCAGCTAGTGATGATCTTGGATCAAAGAGATAAAGTTCTATGTAGCAAGTCAACTAATCTGGTCAAGGTACTATGGTAGAACCATAATTATGAAGAGGTCACATAGGATTTGGAAGATAGAATGAAGGAAATGTACCCACAAATATTTATGCCCTAGAATGTAAAATGGAATTTCAAGGAAGAAATTTTTTAAGGGGGGAGAATGTAATGACCCAAAGTTTTATCAATGGAAATTCACTTCTTATAATTATGTGTTATAGTATAATCAAATAAGATTACTTTTATAAAACAATATAAACTTTATAAGTGAAGAATATGTGAAATAAAAGGTATATTTAGAAGTTAAGAAACATATAGAAATAGTAACATTAACATTTGAATTTTAATGTCACCCTTATTAACAGTAAACTAAACAATGTAATATTAACCTTTATAATTAATGTATAAATAAAATCTATCCTTTTATAAGTGACAATATGGTATAATTATATCATATTATAAGTAAATAAATATTTTAAAAACTATTGAAAAGGTCTGGGTATTTTTGTAAGTCATGAATATTTAATTACAATTTTATGATTAATATAATAATTTAAATGAAAATTTAGTTTCTTGAAATGTACTCATAAAATAATATTTTTGATCTAATATAATATTATGGGACCTTGAGTAATTTTTCAAAGAGTTATACAAATTGTTTTAAATTTAAAATTTGTGTTTTTCAAATAAATTTTGATATTAATTAAATATTAAATTAATCATATTTATAAAATGATTTTTTAAAAATGGAGTTTATTTTTGGATTCTACACATTGAAAAATGGTTAGGGTGATTTTTTGGTAATTTTCTAATATACATCAATTTTTGGGTGAATAGTAAAAAATACAATTTTTCACATAACTTATATATCTTAAATTGCATCATTTATGATGTAATGATGAATTAAAATTTCTAGAACTTTAGATTCAAAAATTTTCTATTTAATTTCATAAATGGTTCATTAAAATACAATAAACTCAACATCCAAACCTAAAAAGTAATTTAAAAAATCTAAAGTCAAAAAGTTATTCCTTAAAATATCATTTTCTCTTTATTTTCAGTTTTATTTTAATAAATTAATTAATTAGAATTATAAATATGATTTAAAGTGTAAAAATATTTATATTATATTAATATATTATTTATGTTGTCAAAAAACTATTATTACAAGTCTAACATTTGATATATTATTTTATTCCAAAACACCCCTCCTCAAGTATATCCCCTCTCCCTCCCATTGGAAAACCGTTCCTCTTATCCACTATGAAGAATAATTTCTCCCCAAATTTCCCCCCTCAATACTCTAAGAATAAATAGGGAGTTTTTGGATCCCTCTAACTCCAATCTAAAAGGGACTTATAATTTTGTGAAAGAGAAGCTACACTGAGGAGAGAGTAATACTCAATTAAATCTTCTCTCTTTCCTTCCTCTTTTTTTTTTATTTTAACCTATCCATTTCAAAAAATAATTCTAAAATATAGATTATATGGTAATTTAACATTATATTAATGATGTTAAAATAATGTAATTATCATATTAATGAAAAATATGAATTTTATACTCCTCTTTCCCACACGATCGACAACGTCCCGTTAAAGGTCAGTTAACCATCTATAGAGACCTTTACATGATAATTATTATAAAAAAAACATGTATGGACAATATAATTTATATATAATATATAAATATTTTGTTACATGTATTCTATTCTAAGGAATGTAATTATACTAATTTATAAATTACATTTAAAAAAAACTGAAATCGTCGCAAGATGGGTAATTTTTTTTAAGTAAAATATGATATAAAAATGCTAAAATTTCATCAAATAAAATAATGAAATAAAATACGATGAATATAATTGCGAAATATTTTTATAAAATTAATATAATTAACTTTTATATCATTGTTTTAATAAACATAAATTTCTTATTCCGGAGGTGTATAAGAGAAAAAATTAAGAAAAAATTAGGGAAATGGATCCTCTCTATTTCACTTTTATTCAAGATTTTCCTCTTTGTTATGACTTTATATGTGTAATTACTAGGGATGGGGTATGATTAATAACCTCCCCCATAATTTCCTAATGATTTATAAATGATTAGAAATCCCTTTCTCCCCCATTGAGCCTGCTTATGTACACATGATACCTTGCCGATATTTCATAAGGGATTCTACCCGAACATCCTTTATCCATTCAAATTACTCTATCATTATCTTTACCCAAATTAAATCCTATATTATTTTTAGTTAAATATTATAATTTAACTTTATATTTTTAAACTCATGTACCTATATCCATTAACCATTCTCTTTTGGGCATATACATGCTTTTATGTGATTCTATTCTCAATACTTCCCAATAAGAAAACCTGTTTTAAGGGAACTTCTTGGATTGTTAACTAATATCAAGAGAACTGTATATTATATTTTAAGACACCATTGTCTTTATAAAATCCATAGTTTTTATTATAAAAATCTTCTAGGTTCAATTCTGATTTTGTATAAGTTATTGTTCCCTTTTCTATTTTAAAGGCCCTATAATATTTTCATTAAAACCTCTCAAAAATGTTTTTATACAACATTTATTTAACATTTTAATTAAATATTATCACTTATAATTGAAATCACTCACCATGATACATATATATATATATATATTTACCTTATGAATGTCCATGTATACTTTAGTTCCCTTCTTTTATGGACACTTTTTTGTTACACCCATATGTTTTCTTTGTGCTACGATTGTGGTACCTAGTTCATTCAATGGGTAATTATTATGTTTATGTAAGAATGATTATGTATGATTAATTATCTATAAAACATATTCATGAAATTTTAATATGGGTGCACTAATATAGTTTTCAAATTCATTGGGTAAAGTTATGTCTCATGAGATGTTATGTGCGACGGTCTGGGCGGTTAGCCTTGGCCTGTGCTACTATGTGAAACGACCATAGAGGATAGACTTGACTCATACTAAAGTCATTTTTTGTGTTTATTCCACATTTATATGACTCCATGATTATATGATCCCTTGTTTATATATTATGTTTCAACATGTTCCATGAATTTTTTATCATTATTTCATGCCTTTTAACCCAAGTGCTAAAGCCTTATTCTTATGTATACTCCCTTACTGGTCTATTTAGCTCATCCTTTTGTTCATGTGTTCTCCATGGTACCCTATGAATAAGTACGAGAACAATGGAAGTTAGGGTATTTTATGAAGATTAAATAAAGAAGTGTTTTTCTAGTGCCATGTTTTATATTTTATGTACGTAGTCTTCAAAGTCACCAGACTTCATGATCCAAGGTTTGTAATCTGATGTGTAATTATGCCTAAAATCATGTAATGTTGTGTGTAAATGGATAGGGTTTCTATAGTTGGTATAAGAGGATGGAATAGTTATTTTTGGAGATTAGGAATAGAGCAGCTTAGTGAGAACCTTAAGGATGAGGCTATGTATAATAAAACAACCCTATATTTGGGTAAGTATAGGTCAAGTGGTTTATCAAACAAATACATCCTTATCTAGATAAAAATAACTAGAGGAGGCTCTGTCATATATGGACCTAGGAGTGAAAACTCCGACAAGGAGTTTTGAGCCTGAACTGGGTATCCCGCTACACAACAATGGGACTTCCTGCACTCTTTTTTTGAAACACCCGAAGGATTTGCATTGGTAAATTAATAATATTAGTATAAACTATTATTATTGGAACAAAAAGGATACCATAAGAATATACGTTAGGAGATAGATCTTGAATAACAATTATTAAGGCCTAAAAACACATAAGTTGAGGAGATAAGTGTAATTTGTAAGTTATCTCTTTAGTTTTATTGGTTTCCGGCTTATGTCATACTCATCAAGAAATTAAATTTTTATTCTATCCAATGGGTGGTAATAGGATTAATCATGTTATAAACCAATGTGAAGGAAAATGTGGTGACTGCCAAAATGAGATCCCTGATCGGATAGGAGCTCAAGAAGGATATATCGTGATTATGCCAAACCAGCTATCAAAAATCATGATTAATAATTGGTAATTTGTTGAATACCCAAAGGATTCAAGGAAGAAGAAGATGAAACCTCATGAAGGTCCATCTAATAAAGGATAAAAGGGAAAGAAGACCCAATTTCCTTTGTTCAACAACTGTGGAAAGAGGAACCAAGGGAAATATCAAAAAGGGACTTGAAGATGTTTTATGTTTGGAATGATTGGGAAAAAATTATCCAATATCCATAACAAAATGAATAATTTTATGGATGGAAACAATATTCCAGAAAAGTAATCATACATAGTTCTATGCCATAAATATGGAGAAGTTATACATTATCCAACACGATGATCTATTGCATGGGATGAGAATCATGATGAGCATCAAAAATCTCCATGATCAAGGGAGCACTGAAGGTCCTAAGCTGCGGTGGATAATGATGAATAAATTACATGTAACCCCTAATTCAAAGTAGTGTATGTCATAATTTATTTGAATTCATGTCCCATTACTATATATTTTATTTTTTATAAAAACATTGAGTTCCCACTGGAAATGATATTAAATCATTAGGGAAAGATTTTATGAGTATTGCATCAAATGCTGAAGTTTGTGGGAATTTTCTTATTGAAAATATTATATGTATCCATTTGGTGTAATATAAGGTAAGATGAAAATTTCATTGCCTATAAATCAATATAGCTGAAAATCCCTGAGCAATACTATCCTACGCATGATCTAGAGTTGGCGACAATGATCTATGCGTTAAAAATCCTATGACCTTATATTTATGGGGAGAAGTGTGAGATATATACTGATCACAAGAGTATCAAATATATATTCAAAAAAAAGATCTTAATATGTTCTAGAGAAAATAGATAAATCTCATCAATTATTATGATTTCCCAATTTACTACCATCTCGGTAAGGCGAATAAGGTGGCAGAAGCTCTAAGTATAATGGATCCTACATCATTATCAATGATGAGAATTGAAAAAGACGCGATCTTATTAGATTTTTAGAGGATGGTCATGGGAATAATTAAGGGAGGAACATCATCAATCCTTTATCAAATGATTGCTCAACCATCCCTCACGAATAAAATACAGGATGCTCAAAGAAAAGATGTGGAAATTCTGAAAAGGGTGGAAGCTATCAGAAATGGAAAATCCTCAGAGTTCAAGATTGAGGAGGAAGGAATAGTAAGATTTGAGTCATGATTATGTGTACCATCTGATCTAGAGATAATGAAAAAGTTTCTGAATGACTCACATAGCTCAATCTTCTCTATCCACCCATAGAGAAAAAATATGTATCAAGATCTCTGAGAAAACCTTTGGTGGGACAATATGAAAAGAGATACTGCTGAATATACATCAATGTTCCTAGTATGTCAACAAGTGAAGACTGAGAGGTAAAAGTCTAATGGAATGATTAAACCACTACCAATAACAACATGGAAGTGGGAGAACATCACCATGGAATTTGTCATTGGAATTCCAAATAAAATCTAGCGAAAACAATGCTATATGGGTAATTGTGGATAGTCTTACAAATACATATCACTTTATTGAAAATTAATAGGATTTCTCATTGGATCAAATTGCATGGGTATATATGAAAGAAGTGGTAAGGTGTCATGGAGTAACACTATCTATAGTATCCGATAAATATCCTAGTTTAACCTCAATGTTCAGGAAAAGTCTTTAACATTCTCTAAGCACAGAACTGAACTTTAGTACAACCTATCATCGTCAAACTGACGGACAGTCTGAGCAGAATATTCATAACCATGAATATATGTGGAGATAATTTTCTATGTACTTCAAAGTATTAAGGGACCAACCTATTCCACTGGTCAAATTCTCATATAACAACATTTTCCACTCAAGCATCCGAATGGCACCATGTGAAACCCTTTATGGGAAAAGGTGCAGATCACCAGTGTGTTGGGATGAAGTCAGTGACTGTAAGCTTCTAGGACCTAAAATGGTCCAATAAATGTTGTAGAAGGAGAAAAAAATTCATAAGAACATAAAGGAATCCCAATTTCAACAAAAGAGTTATGAAGATAATCGTCGACGAGACCTTGATTTTAAAGTTAGAGACATGGTATTTCTACAGATATATCCATGGAAGAATGTCACGAGGTTTGAAAAGAAAGGGATGTTAAGTCCCAAGTACATTAGACCCTTCGATATTCTTCATCGTGTCAGGGATTCAGCCCAACGACTAGCACTACCACCTACCATGACCAAAGTACATTATGTCTTTCATGTATCCCTCTTAATGAAGTACATACTAGACACTTGACATGTACTCTCTTTAGAGGTGGTACAATTAGAGGATGATCCTTCTTATGGGTAACAACAAATGAAGATCTAGGATCCTTGAAATAAATTTCTATGTTACAATACTACTCACCTAGTCAAGGTACTATAGAGGAACCATAAGTATGAGGAGAAAACATAGGAACTAGAGGAGACAATGAAGGAAAAGTACCAACACCTATTTACATACTAGAATGTAAAACTAAATTTTGAGGGAGAAATTTCTTAAGGGGAAGAATGTAATGAACCAATGATTTATCAATGTAAATTAAATTCTTATAATTATTTATTAAATTATAATCACAAAAGATTACTTTTAGAACACAATAGAACTTTATAAGTGAATAATAAGTGAAATAAAAGGTATCTTTAGATGTTAAGGATCATACAAAAAGAGTAACTTGAACTTTGGAATAGTATTGTGACCCTTATAAATATTTAACTAGCCAATGTAATAGTAACCTGATAAATGAATGTATAAATAAAATTTATCTTCTTATAAGTGACAATATTGTATAATTATATCATAGTATAGGCATATAAATATTTTAAAAACTATTAATAAGATTTTGGTATTTTTATAAGTCAGGAATATTTATTTACAATTTTATGATTAATTTAATAATTTAAATGAAAATTTGATTCATTTAAATCATTCATATATTAATATTTTTATTATATGATATTCTTGTGTGACCTTAAGTAATTTTTCAAAGTGTTAGAAAATAAGTTTTAAATTTTAAATTTGTATTTTTCATGTAAGTTGTGATTTAAATAAAATATTAAATAAATCATATTTGTAAAATTATTTTTGAAAATGTGATTTAATTTTGGGATTCTATACATTGAAAAATGGTCAGGGTGATTTTTTTGGTAATTTTCTGACATACATCAAATTTCAGGTGAATAGTAAAATAAAAGTTTTTCACATAACCTCTATATCTTAAATTGCATCATTCATGATGTAATGATGACATAAACTTTATAGAACTTTATATTCTGAAATTTTATGTTTAATTTCATAAATGGTTCATTAAAATACAATAAATTAAATTTATAAACCTAAATGAACATTCCAAAACCTAGTCAAAAAGTGATTCCTTAAAATATCATTTTCTCTTTAATTTCACTTTCCTTTAAATAAATTAATAAATTCGAATTATAATGATGGTTTAAAGTATAAAATTAAATATATTATATAAATATATGATTTATACTTTCAAAAAAGGATTATTAGATGTCTAACAATTGATATATTATTATTTAATATTTTATTCTAAACACAGTCCCTCCTCAAGTATTAATGACCCCTCTCCCTCCCCTTGGAAAAACATTACTCTCATACATTACTAAGCCTAATATCTACCCAAATTCTATATATAAATCCTCTTATAATATGTAGGGATGTTCTAGAGCCCTCAAACTCCAATCACCAAGGGAGTTATAGGTTCGGTCAAGAGAAGCTACACCAAGGATAGAGTAGGACTATTAAATATTCTATCTTTTCTACCTCTTTTTTTATTTTACCCTATCTGTTTCACAAATTGTGCTAAAAAATTGATTATAAAGTAGGTTAACATTATATTAATGATTTTAACCTATTGTAATTATCATATTAATTAAAAATATAAATTTCATACTTCCCTTTCCCACACTATCGACAACACCCTGTTAAAGGTCGGTTAACCATCTATGGAGATGTTGCCAAGTTAAATATTATAAACACCTTCATATATAGAAAATATAAATTATATATAATCTATTAATATCAATTTACATTTATTATATTCTTATAAAACTAATTATACTAATTTATAAATTATATTTAATAAAAATTGAAATCGTTGCAAGACCAGAATTTTTTTAAGTAAAATATGATATCAAAACACTTAAATTTCATAAAAAAATATATAAAATAAAATGAAGTGAATATAACTAATAAATATTTTTATAAAATTAATATAATTAACTTATAGATCATTTTTTTAATAAACATAATTTTTTTATTCAGGAAGTGCATAAGACACCAAATTAAGTGGAAATTAAGGTAAGGGATCCTCTCTATTACAATTGTATTCAAGATTGTACTCTATGTTATGCCCTTTTATGTGTAATTCCATGTTATGGGGTAATATTACACACCTCCCCCATACTTTCTTAATGAAGTATAAAATATGGTAAATCCCTTTCTCTATCATTAAGCCATCTTAAGTACACTTGATACCATGTCGATATTCCGTAAGGGATTCTACCCAAACCACCTTTATTCCTTCAGGTTACTCTATCATTCTATTTTACCAAATTAAATCCTATATTATATTTATTTACATATTATAATTTATATATATATGTTCAAACTCATGTACCAATATCCATTCATCATTTTGTTTTGGGGATATACATTCTTTTAAGTGATTCCCTTCTTAATACTTCCTGATAAGAAAACTTGTTTTAAGGGAACTTCCCGAATTATTACCCGACAGAAAGCGAAATATATCTTCAATTTTAAAAAACCATTGTCTATATAAAATCAGTCCTTTTTTTATTATGAATACCTTTTGGGTTCACTTCTGGTTTTATGTTAGGTATTGTTTCATTTTCTATTTTAAAGTCCCTATAGTATTTTCCATTAAACCTCTCAAAAATGGTTTGATGCCAAATTTCATGAATATTTTTCTTAAATATTTTCAAATCTACATGAAATAAGTCACCATGATACATATATTTTTCCATTATTAATGTCTACGTATACTTTATTTTCCTACTTTAATGGAAACTTTTGTGTTACGCCCATCTGTTATGCCTTATTTCATGATTATGGTACCCAATTCATTCCATGGTAAATCCTTATGTTTTTGTAAGATTGATTATATATGATAATTTTTGTGGAAAAAATATTCCTGAAATGTTAAGATGGGAGTGCTCAGATAGCACTCCAATTCATTGGGTAAAGTTAAATCTCATGAGATATTTTATGCGACGGTCTTGGCAGTTAGCCTTGGCTTGTGCTACTATGTGAAATGATCTTGGAAGTTATCCTTGACTTATAATAAAGTTTTTTTATGTTTCTGGCACATTTATATGACTCCATGTGTATGTAATCCCATGTTTATATGTTATGATTCCATATTTTCCATGTTTTTGTTATCATTGTGTCATTCCTTCTTACCCATGTGTTAAAGCCTTATTCATATGTATACTCACTTATTAGGATATTTAGCTCATCCCTTTGTTCATGTGTTCCCTAGGGTACCCTATGATGATATATGAGCACAATTGAAGTTAGGGGCTCTTTTTTAATATTAAATAAATAATTGTTTTTTATCCCATGTTTTATGTTTTATGTACCTATTATTAAAAGACACAATACTTCATGATCCTTTTATTGTAATATGATGCATAATTATGCTTAAAATCATGTAATGTTATGTGTAGAATTCAAGGGTTTCTATATCTAATTGCAATAGGGTGATCCGTAATTTTAAGATGATCCGAAAAACCAATATATCATTGTTTCCAATGAATTTTTTTCTGATGTTCATGACAATGTCCATGGTGATATTCTCCCATATCCATGTTGATATCAGTAGTGGATGCATCATTCCCTTAGTCCTTTTCCATTCATCCTTCACTTTCTAGAATACTAGAAAATTTTATGTATATTCAACAATCTCAATATTCATATTTTCCCAAAATTAGTTCTTTCGGAGAGCTTGATACATATTTTTTATTCTTGGATGAATGAAGAAATTCAAGCTATAAGAATCATCAAATAATTCCTTCTTAAACTTTGGACTTGATGGAACACATATTCCTGACTCAAATATCACAATTCCCTCTTTATTAACATTGAACATTGAGGAAGTCCCTTTTCTTATAGTTTTCTATTTCTTCTGAATTCTCACATCATTTCTTTGAGAATCCATTAACCTATATAAATGAGATGGTTTAGAAATTATTTATGAAAGGATTTATGATTTTTCTTTCTTTATGATTCCCATGTCCATCCTTTTCAAATCTAAGAAGATCAAATCCCTCTCAATTATCATTAATGATAAAATTATTGGATCCTTTCTACTTGGAGTGTCTAATACATTATTCACTTTATAAGGATGGTAGTGTATTGATAATTCCTAGTCCTTGATCATATGTAACCATCTTCATTGGCACATATTGAGCTCTTCTAATTTGAATATATAATTGGGTCCTCTTTGATAATTATATATTTCACAATTCTCGCCAAATAGATTATATCACCATTTTTTCATGGTTATGATCACTTCTCCCAACATAATATCATGCCTTGGTAGTTATTTTTGTGAACATTCAGATGAATTGAATAATAGGATATGAAATTTTCATTCATAATTAACACATATCTTTATCCCTTAATCAAAGCATTGATAAATACTATGAAAGGCTCTCCAGTTGTAGGTATTATGAGCACATATGCAGTGATAATCCAACTTTTAAATTTCTTAAAGCTCTCTTTACACCCATCATCCCAAAAAACATGACTCCCTTCCCTGTTATCTTGTCTAGAGGTATTTACATTCAAGAAAATTTTTTCCCAAATTGAGGATAGTACCCAGCTAATCCATGAAAACTATGGATATTTATCAGATATGTTGATCTCATCCATCATTATATTTTGTCTATATTTGATAAATCTATAGATATCCCATTGACTGTGATGATATTACCAAATAATGAGACTTCCATAATCTAGAACTCATATTATCCATACTTGGTAAAAATATTCTTCTTTTGCAGGGTCTTTAGAACAATGATCAGATTCCCCTAATTCCCCTCCATGGTTTTGGAATATATTAGAATATCATCAATAAATATTACTAAAAATTTGTCAAGGTAATCTACAAAGAATCTATTCTCCATGTACATGAATATTTCTAGATAATTAGTGACCCAAAAAGGCATCACTATGAACTCATTATGCATGTACCTTCTATGAAAAGCTATCTTGGGGATATCTTCCTTCTTCAACATGACTTGGTAATACCCTGACCACAGATCCACCTTGGAGTAGTATTGTGCTCCACATAACTTATCAAATAAGAAATCAATTTAAGGAAGAGGATACTTATTATTTATTTTGATCTTGTTGATCTCGTGATAATTAATACATAGGGTCATTGAACTATCCTTATTCTCGATGAAGAGGACTGGTACACCCCATGGTGAAGTACTTGGGTGTATGAACCCTTTCTATAGATTCCCTTGTAGTTGTTTCCTCAGATCCTCTTGTTTTACAAAAACCATTTTATATAGATTCTAGGATATTTTTAATCCTCTAGGTATATGATCGATTAAAAATTCAACCTATGTACTAGTAGGAAGACCACACAATTCCTCGGGAAACACATCAGTATATTTCCTCATAATGGGTATGTCTTCCTGGATGATTATTTCCATAAACTCAATAATTTGAGATAGATATGATTTCTCATAGGGAAATAATATACTTTTTTTATATTTTGGTGATAAAGTAGATTCATATTCCTCCTTGAACTGGTATAGAATTGGGGGTCCATTCACAACATGGAGAGTGATTTTTTATGACAGTAATTTATGTTGGCTCTATATTGGTAAATCCAATTCATCCCCATAATTTCATTAAATTCCACCAAAGGAAGTCCAGAAAGATCTATTGAGAAGTTCATCTCACAAATTGTGGCATGAGAGTAGTTATATAGATATGGGATATAATAATTTACCCATTTTCCATTTTCACCAACATCTCTACCTCTATGCATTATGGTGGTGTTTGAATAGTTCTACTAGACATTCAAGATATGAAGGAATGCATAGAACCAGAATCATATACTACATTTTCTATTCTTGAATTAATAACTAGCCTACCTATCACCAATTAATTTTTTGGATCCACTTCAGTGGTAGTGATGGGAAAAAATTTCCCTTGATACCTTGGAGGTTGTTGGTGGTCTCTGAAAACCATTTGATTAGGGTGTTGGTTTCCACAATGCCCTGGTTATTTATAGTTAAAGAAATGAAAAATGTTTGAGGGATTCCTGGAGAATCCATTTCCTCTATCACATTATCGGGTTTCTCTTTTTAGAAAATCTTATCTAGGAACCCTTCCTTACCTTACCTAAATAATTTCTTTGTCCCCTATATAAAAATTCTAGGGTGATTCTTTCTGCACCTTTGATAGGTGGTATGATGAAATTTCTTTTCACTATTATATTTCTCCAATAGATTTCCAGAATTAAACTCCACTTTCATATTCTTATTCCCATGATACCCTTGAGATTATCTAATCTATATTTTGTCTTTGAGGTCACATTATACAATTTCATTATATCTATCAAAGTCTTGGATCACCAGGGATCTTCATAGACTAGTTTTTATCCAACTAAAGAAGTAGTCAAAATTTTATTTTGGGGTAACAAGAAATATTGAGGCATATCATGCAAGTATTTCTCAGTTTTCCTCATACAATATAATAGATTTGTTTTCTTTTTTCATGAGGGTGAGGAAATCCTTTTTCATTTCAAGTCAGAGAGTGAAAGGAAAATATTTATCAAAAAACATTTTATGTCATTCCTTTCACTACATTGATTTGATCTCTTCCTAGGATTCATACCTTTTTATCAATTTTCACAAATAATCATCATTTATATCCATATAATAAACATATAGAAGAACCATAATGTTTTTGGTACATTGATGGATGTAAAATATCTTCTCAGTGGAGTTGATCCATTGTTCCGCGATTTAGGGATCCGATTATCCTTTGAAGGTAAAAGGCCTTTATCATATAAATCTCTCAATAAAATCTTGTTCTCTCTTAGGGTAGTTTTTGATGCTCCTCTGGATCTATTGTTTTATTAAAAAATTGAGTCATCTAAGAGTGTATAATAATAATGTTTGTGATTCCCACTCCCATCGATTTTGGAATCTCATTAGGACAATCATCACATTGCCCATATCATTGATTGTTTACCTGATTAATCCTATTACCATCCATGAGATAGAATAAATGGAAAATTTGGGATGATTATTTTAAACTATTAAAAAAATATTGGGGAATAAAATGACATTAAAGGTAGAGAATATAAATTACATCTATTTCCCTAACTTATAAATTTTTAGGATTCAATCTATGTTATCCTTGATCTATTTCCTAACATGTATTATTATGGTATTTTATTATTCCGTTAATAATGTTTGTTAATGATATTGTGAATTTACCAAAGAATATCCCTAGGGAGTGTCAAACTAGGTTTGCAGTAAAGCCCCTATTTATGTACCAGGATACCCTAAGTTAGGCCCAGGACACCTTATCGGATTTTTTACCCCCAGGTACATCTTTTCCAGATCACATGCACTATTAATATACAGAGAGGGATGTATTTTATTGAAAAAAATACCCTATACTTAAAAAAAATTTAGGTAATTTGTTTTATACTTAGTAATTTCCCTAATACATTCACTAGAGTTTTCTAATCCAAATCCCAAAAATAACTATACTTATTATCTAATTCCAACTATGACAACCCTGTTATTTATTTCACATTAATACATGAATAATAAAATAACATTACACTTAATACAACCTAAAATAAATATAAGTCTACTGTATTTGGGAATTAGGTATATATCATAACATTTTGAACATGGGATACAACAACATTATTAAAAACTTCCTTACATGCTTCAAAAATTACAAGGATTTGAAAATAGTACATGATGACTTATGGAAAATCCTACAAAAGGGGTGATCTATAAAGACCTGTATGGGAATAAAAATTGAATAAAATGATTAATATAATACATGTTATAATATAGTTATATCAATGGGGAATAATAAGAGTAGGTATCATAATCCTCACAATAAGACATGATATAACCAGATAATCTTAAAATGGGAAATGTGGAAATAACTAAAAACACCAAATCATTAACATAGATCAAGGATAAATATGATAAGAAATCATGGTGGAAAAAGTACCATGAAAGAATCGGGTTAACTATCTATCCCAACATGACATATCATGCTACTAAACATTACCCAATTCATTAGAGTGCTATCTTGGTTAACCCATCATATTCATCCCATTCTCATGCATAAGTGTCCCACATAGATCATAAAAAATGGATTGATTCCTTATCATAATTTATTACACAATTAAGTAGTTTAGAATACCTATATGTAACCCGCACCGGAAAAATTATATGTGCATAAATGTAAACACCCTTTATAGGAAGTGTGTTTGGTGTTCACTACATCATTATTTTTGAATAGAGAATCATGTTGAAATTTTGGCAGCATAACAATGTCACTTAATGATGAATAAAAATGGGTTGATGAGAGAAAAAGATAGATCTTATCACATAGAAATTAATTGGGAAGTAATAGGGGAATGGAAAATAATATCCCAATATTATAAATTGGGAAATAGAAGATATATGGTAATAAAAAACATGAGTATAGAAAAGAATTCTAACTATAATTATGAATTGTAATAGGTATACATAAATCATCACAAGATTATTATTGATAGAGATAGGGGATGTAATAATTTATACATTAAATTTACTATAAGGATGATATGTAATAACATATTACAACATAATAAAAAATGTAATTTAGAGACATAACAAAAAAATTTATTGATAAAAAGTGGAGAGTGGAATTTACCTTATCGAATTTTAGTATAGTAACATCATAGGTAAGTGTGAAAATGAGAGAGGATAAATGATATCCAATTAATATAAAATCAATTTTAAAGTAAGGTAACGATTATAATTGAATGAAAATATAAAAAACTAAAATTAATAGTAATAATTTTTAAGAATTAACTTGAATTAAAAGGATGAGAGTATGGTGATGATCCCGTACTTCAGTGTGTGAGTCCAAAGTCTTTGGTGGGGATTCCTAAGATCTTTGTGGAATTGACCATGCTCGTAAGACCCGATCTCGTACTTGATCCCTGATCTCCACCGGGACCTCCATAAATGTCGCCCATCATCGATGTCCAGCTCCCTGTGATCGATGATGTGGGTCGGGTCGCGCACATATTTCCTCAACTGAGATACACAGAAGATGTTATGCACCTGGTGCAATTGAGGTGGAAGGGCCAGGTGGTAAGCCACCTTGCCTACTCTGCTGATGACCTGGAAAGGTCCGATGAAACATGGAGATAACTTGCCGCCCCAACCAAATCTCCGTAGACCTCGTCAAGGTAAGACCCGTAGGAAAATGTGGTCTCCATCCTCGAACTCATGTGGTATCTATCTATTATCAGCATATGACTTCTGTCTGCTCTGTGCAGTCTTCATCTACTCCTGGATGATATGCTTCTTCTCTGGTATCCTCAAGATGGGCACACTGGTCAACCTCTGCCTTAGATTCTAAAAAGCTCTGCTGGCATCACTCTGACCACATGAAGGGTTTCCCCTTCTTCGTTAAAGCAAAAACAGGTGCAACAACTCTAAAGAAGTCTGGCACAAATCTAGGTCTGGTCGACTCATGAGTGATAGACTACACCCACTTATGCATGATTCCATCCCGTGCTGCCTGGGGTTTCCTTTTCACCGACCAAGGAAAAACCCATCCCAACATTGTAGGTAAACCACAACCTTTTTTCATAATACATTCAATCCGTGTATGAACTGTGGTTGCCCAGTCCATACCCAAACTAATGTTGTAAGGCCTCGACGATGCCACCAAGAGGTTCCAACAGAAACTCTCGCCTCAAGGGTCAGATCACACCGTCGACGTAAGCGTGATTATCGAGTCTCCTCCCAAAGGTAACTCTAGACATGAGGGTCAAGTAAATGGATTAACCGGAAACTCTAGGTCTGGGAAAAGATTCATGGAAGGAAGGAATGATTGGTACCGATGTCTGCTGATACGAAAGCTAGTAGTAGACACAGAGTGTACCTCAAAACATTCCTAGAGCCCTTGGGTAACACTCCTTGACCACATGCAGCTACTCTCTTCCCCTTCCTTCCTGCTCCCTGAGCCTAGCTGGGACTACGAAGACTGGTGGTTATGACATGTCGAAATGTTTACCACCTCATGCCGCTCTCCAAGCTCTACTTCTACGTCTGCTGCCCTGCAGATTCATCTGTCCCTGTCACATCTTCTTCTTGGAACTTCTTTCACGCCAAAGTCTCTGAGAATGGCTCTTGTTTCCTGCTTTCCTATTGCTAACATTCACTGGCTATATCCACTCATCCATAGAACATTCAACCACAAAGGTTCTCTCTATCACCCTAACATAAGTAGGAATGCATAGAGGAATAGTGTTGGATCAGATGTCCTTAAACACACCTTGCTTGGAAGTCCAAGCCCTAAGGCTCTGATCATAACATATTCATCGAGTACCCTAAATTCGGTAAGCCTCGACGAATAATCAGCTACTGAAATGTCATCCTGACGAAGCTGTATAAGCTCAAGAGAACTCTCAGCCACCTCCTCGGGCCAGTCCTCCGCCGCCTGTGAGTCGGGCACGACTCAGAACCTGAGGGGTATCTGATGTTTCAACACGTGTAAGGCACTAATCCTACATGTGTCATCTACCGGTACTGCCAGTTGAAACAACCGACCAATGGGCAGTGGTATAGCTGTCGCACTACCCGAAGGTACTATATCGGAAACGGTCCACATACCAGAGTACCATCACTATGCGGACCAACCTCATGGTCACTCACCTAAAAGACTAGTAGCTAAGATCACTATCTACTCTACTAGTGTATCAACTAGGTGGAAAACTCTAGAAATCTCCTCCATCCAGTATTCTACTGCTTGGGAATCTGTCTCGCCTCGAAACCTCAGAGGCCTCGGCCGCTGGGACTCATGCAACATGCTCAGTCAGCATGAATCATCTGCCAGTACGGCTGGTGGTATCTGCTGCCTAACGGGTGGTGGTACTTCTGGTACACCACCCGAATGTGCCATCATAGTAAGATGGCCCTACACCGGAGCCTCATCGCTCGGTGGGCCATCATCGGGTACTCTCTCAGAACTCAAACTGACTGTCTGCGTGGAGGAATCCTGAACAGATGCGACACGGTCAAAAGACTATACCTGGTGAGCTGACCTAGTTTGAGATGACTTAAAGAAAACTTTTTAAAACCCACACGCAATCAGTGTTTTCATGCACTGAGTCGGAAATCAGAATTCAGGGACTTGGTGTATGGATATGTCGGCCGCTGCACCAAAACTGGACTCCCTGAACTGAAAACCACACTCTATACACTTAACACTATTTCTTCACAGAAAGGAAACATTAGATTCATAAGTTCTGCAGTAGAACTGACTCCTCTGATACCAATTTGTCATGACCTATCCCCCAGGGCCCGCATCGTGACTACCCAAAGCCCGCCTTCCATAGGCTAGGGGCTGGCGACTATCACAAAAGGCGTAATTCCCTAGAACTGGGAAGACATTGCCTTTATAAAACGTAAACACACACAACTAGAGAAAAAGAGGAAGAAAACACTAAGTAAAGCAGTATAAAAAGTGTACTTAAAATAAAAAGGGTCTGGAAATACAAGCCCAACAGAAAAGTACAACTACAACTGAAATAAAGTACAACTGAAAAGACAAACAGCTGGAAGATAGAAGCAGATCCTAGATCATCCTCTGAGTTCCTACCGGAAGGGTAGGTAAATATTTCCTCCTCACCACTCCACTTCTTTTGGTCCACTCCGTGTGCCGTCACGCCGAGTGTCCACCTCCGGATACTGTTTAGTCCTCGTACACTCTTCCTCGGTCAGCGCTGTCTGTCATCTACATCCAACACAACGAGGTGCGGGCATAACCCGTGCATGGATGAGTATAACAATATTCAGTAGGGACCCAAAGACCCTAAAGGTCTCACAAAATCCAACAAGAATAAACCACAAAGAAAGATCTCAACAGATAACCTTTACTTAGGTATATGCTCATACATATACCTAAGTTATCAAGTATCCCATCTCAATCATGAGGAAAACACAAAGGTCATTGACTCAGCTCAAACTAGCATTTTAATTATCGAAAACAAAACTGCTAGAGAACTCTTCCTCTATCGTGTAAAGTGGCCCTGTCACGACTCCGAGGTGCTACTCACTAACCTGATACTGCTGAGGTACTCCTCCCGTCGAGTACCGCGGGTCTGCTTCCAAACCGGGCACTCCTCTGCTGTGGTTCTGCCGCCCCAACACAGTAGCGCTCCCCCTAATTGCCTACAGAGGTACTCCTCTTATTGAGTACTGTAGGTATGCTTCCAAACAAGGAGCTCCATCCGCCATGGGTCTGCCGCCAAACCAGGAGCTCCGTCCACTGGGCTAATCGAATCACTCCGAGTTGAATCGGTCAAGCAGTCGTTAGGTCTATAACTATTAGGTCTCCGCACTCTATACTATCATCTCTGGGAGGGTCTGCTCCATGAGATACAGGTCAATACTTTAGAGTTTCATGTAATCTCACATGGAAGTATCTCAAAGGACCACCTCGTTATAGGGGTCACAACGCAACAGACGACGCATCAATCGGACGCCCGGTCTGTGGGTTAATAGCATTTCCGTTCTAAGGGCCTAGTTGGATTTCGGGTACAATCCAACATGGCCATGCTCAAACCACATCTGAATCCTATATAGAGTATTACAAAAGAAATATCTCATCAAGTGGAATCCATGATAGTCGACAGCACATCAATCGGATGTCCGGTCCTTAAGTTATAAGTGTTTCCGCTCTGAGGGCCCGGTTGGAATTACTTTCGTTCCAAACCCTGCTGTTTTCCAAAGTCATCCAAAAATCACTTAGAGTATCGTAAAAGGACCGCCTCGTCACAAGGGTCCTAGTGCCGTAGATGGTGCATTGATCAAACGCACGGTCTTCATGTTATTCACGTTTAAGTGAAAACAGGCCCGACCAGTTAAGCCCAGTGGGATGACGGGTCGGGTCAAACCAGAGTTGGTGTGTCCAACCTAGTAGGGGGTCTTTCCAGCCCGATGAAACACCCGGCTCGGCCCGATGGGCATGGCCCGGTCGCGGATCATCCTGAGGGGGCAGAGCGGTCCGAGACGGGCTACCCAAACCGGCTGCACCAAGGGGCGCCACCCTCCCTAACCGGCCTACTGAAGCCAGCCGGCCTTCACGGCACAAGCAGCCCACTCTTGTGGGCCATATTTCATCTAGCGCAGCACCCTGGTGCTGTGGCCTACCTCCGCCCAGTCGGCCGGCGAGCCGGCCGGTTCTTCCGCCGAGGAGGCCCACCCTGGACGGGCCGTGGTTCTTCATAGCGCGGCGCCGTGGGGCGCCGCAGTTCCTCCCTTTGGCCTGGCCGGCTATAGCCAGCCAGTTCTTTCTCGGTCGAGCGGCCCGTGGTTGCGGGACGCGGTTCTTTCACATGCGGTCGGCACACGACCGCCTCTTCTCCCGTCGCCGCCTCTTCCATTCGCGAATTAAAAGAACATGCAACGTCGAAGGGTCGTCAGGTCATGTGCGTTTTTCCCGCACCCTCCGCATTAGGAGGTAACAGTTGGCCAAAGACAAACCAATTTTTACAATGTAGAAGAAGAAATATTTTAATCCATTAAAATTTTAACATAATCCCCCTACCTCAAAAAGATGTCGTACGTCGTCGAACCGTGGAAGATGAACGTCGTGGTGGTCGGACGTCGCGGAAGAACGATGTCGATTCTATTGATGTCATAGGAAGAGTCATCTTCGTTGGCGACGTTCCCTGTGGTGGTGTCTCATCCCTTGACACAGAGGAAGAAGAAGAGAAGGCACATCATCGGTGACTTCGCATTCTTCATCGGAGACATTCTTCGTTGAAGGTTGGTGTTCTTCTTCAGAGAAGAACACTTCCTTCTAAATCCTCTCAAGATCTCTTCCACCAATATTGCCAACCCAAAATAATAATATGTCCCTCCCATAATATAACATGCCATGTATTTTCAAATTAAATCAAACTCTTTAATTAATTACTTGAAGTGTTGTTTAATTAATTGAGATGGGTTGGCAATGAATTAAATGGAGTGAGGGAGGTAGAATGTGGAGAGGCTCCACCCAATTAAATGGGGGAGTTGTCAAGAATTAATAAAGGGAAGTTCAAGGGAGTTGGAAGGAGTTATGGGGGAGATGAAAAGTTGGGAAATCGTGTGGGCCCCAACTCACCAATATCCTCCCATGGGAGGTTATGTGGGTGTGGGCACCACCACTAACTCCCCTTAGGAGAAAATAACCACCCAACTTAAATAAACTTGTGTTCCATAATTTTATTCATTTTATTTTAAAACCCCAAAAATTAACTCTCAACCCGCAAAAAACGCAACTGTGGAAAAGGTCCCCTTAAGAGAATACTAGCGCTGCAAGTTAATCGGTGCCCTCATATTTCAATTCCGAGCACCAGTTCAAAAGATAGAAAAACCCGCACGTACGTTTACTGAACGTACCCGAACAAAACTTCAGAAATTGATTCCGGGCACACCGGGCCTCGAAATTAGGCGCCGTCAAAATATGTAGACTCTTAAAATTTCAAAGAAATTAAGAAAAAATTTTCCTTGAAATTTCTGGGTCTTTACATTAAAGTATTTTCAGTGAAGGTAAGTTGGAGATTTGGTGGGTTTATATGGGAAAAGAGTGATATTTCTATATTATTTAGGTTTTAGAATCTACACAATAAAATATCCAAAACCAAAAACCATAACATGGTTTTTACCTATGGTTTGTGCCAAATGGGAGTGGCTTTTATTATTTTATAATTCCAAGGGCCTAACATAACAAAATAATTCCCTTTCCTCTCTGGGTGTGAGTGACACTCTTAAAGAAATGATATTAAAACCCTAAAATATATTATAGGTTTTGAAATATTCATAATGGATTTTCAAAAAATATTATAAACTTAAAATAACATTATTTTAAATTTAAAACTTTAATTTTTTCATGTATCCTATTTATAGTAATTATTACTTCACTTTTGACTCATTATGATGTCATCAAATGTAAAGTATAATTACAGGATATTTAATTTTCACCCAAATATCCGACTACATCAAGAAATTATAAAAATTTATCTATTGGATAATTTAGATGTTTTTTATCTAGAATTAATATTTATTTTATCTATTTTTTTTAATATGTCAATTTTTACTTTTAAAATAATTACCACCATTTATTGAGAATGATGTGTTTTTTGACAATAACAGTTTTTGAACCATTATTAAACTACACATGACTTCATAAAAAGTATATTATCATTAATATTTAATAAAAAATATTTTATGATTATATTTTATTAAAATATTTTTTTATTTCTAAAATCCAATAATTCATCAAAAATAAATTTCTTACATGAATTTAACAAAAAATACTATTTGTGTTATATTGAATCAAAATAATACTCATTAATAAAGTAATAGTAATGTAATGAAAATAATATTCATTATTATATAAAAAATAATTTACATATAAATATTTCTCAGAGATTGATACATATAACTTTAATACACTAGAAAGCACTCTAAGAAAAAGGTACATGAGGGTGGGACTTTCATGGGAATGTTTGGAAAACATGGTTGGGCCCAGATATCGATGAGCTTGAATTTATCCTGTAAATAGTTTCAATCATTCTTAAGTTGTTAAATCTAGAATTGGGATTGTTAAAGGAAAAATACCATTAATTCAATCTCCCCTAAAATCTCTGATAAATAGGTTTCATAGGGTACGATCCTACCAAATGAGGTTATAAGTTTATCTATATCAATGGGATATGTCAAAACCCTATTTTTATAATAATCACGTGACCACTGTTCTATGACTATATTATCAACTTTAAAGATACATAATGGAATTTTAAATCCAATTGGATATAATAAAACAAAATAAAAGCATGTGTTTCTATAATCATGTTACTTAATAAGACATTTAATTAAATGAAAAGTGGAATTTTATTTATAACAGTTTCGGTCATTATTGTAATGAAAAAGTGAAAATTACTTTAATAAATAATTGTAGAATTTGAAAAATATTCTTTAGTTTTTTAAAATTAAATAGATACCTGTAATAAACATATTCCTAACCAAATATAAAAAAAATTGGGTTTCTATAAAATCATTCATTCATAAATTTGTGTACATAGAGATATAAAAATGAATGGAAAAAAAGTATTTTAAATAAGTAACCTGGGGATAATAATATTTATAGGGTTAAATATATAAGGATAATTAAATTACCCTCATATAGAGTTAATCATAAACAATACTGAATAAGAATAAGATTTTAAAATAACCCCTTACCTCAGGTATAACTCACATCACTTGTGATTTTAACATCATTTATAATAGATTTAAAATTATTATAATTCTATAAAATAACCATAAAAACAATTTTAATATAATATATTATTCACTTAAAATTTTTTAACTCCATTTTGATAACAATTATTTACTAAAATCATATTCTCTGAGTGTAAAATGTTTTGTTTTTCATGTAAATTTCGGTGTGGTTGTTTCGGTCCATGCATATTATACAAGGTTACATTATATACAGAATGTTAAAAATGATATAAATACAATATATATATATATATATATTAATTATAAACACATTTATAATTATCTTTTGAATGCATACATGAAAATTGAAACACATTGTCTTGTGGAAGTGGTAGTGTACACGTACACACGAGAAACATAATAATTGTAATGGGTGGAAAGGTAAGAAGGTAATTGATATATTATATTTAAATAATCATATTTATTTCCTTAATTTCATATTTAAATATTTTATACATCATAATAATCATCAATTAATGCTGGTGATGAAAAAAATACAACATTTAGCGAGTCTGTTGTCTGCAATTACACATCACCAATGCTTTTGTTTCCCATTTGATGGAGAATGAGATGAATAAAGCTCAAAACATTAATATAATAACATATATTTATATTGGACATATTTATTTTATAATATAACAATAGTTATTATTTAATAATTAATGATAATAAAAATAATGAATACACTTGGTTAAGAGATATACCTCTTCATGGGACAAACACATTTGGATTACATATTAAGTCTTTGAAAGATGGTATTTTTATCACACCATGACATGTAGATCACGGTTATAGATGTTATAAAGGTATTTGGGAAACTATTGGTAAATATAAAAGGCTTATGAAGTGTGACGAAGAGAGGATGGGTGATTTCATTTTTTAAGGGAGGGAGATGACACACATGAAATATTTCAAAAGATTAGAATATATTACTGTATTAATCAAGAAAATTGGATCCAAAATGACTCATTTTAAAGTATTATATGATATATGGTCCAAATTTGAAATAAAATAGGATTTATATAATATTATGTGGCATTATTACACTTATATCTTACTCAGACAGCTTGATAAACCAGTTTTAACCCTAACTATGGAAACATTTTTTTTATTTTTATTTTTCATTATAAAAAAAGTAATTTGAATATTTTACCTAATATTCATTATTATGACTAGAAATATGGAATCCAAATTAAAAATTTAAATTTTTATAAGTGAAAAAAATTAATTATAATAATAATTATATAAAATCAATGAAAATAGTCTTTAGAAAAATGTTTGTTTTATGTTTAAAAATGGTTTTATAAAAAAATAAAGTTTAATTATGATTCAAATGAAATTAATTAGACTATGTTAAATAAAATGAGACTTATTTTTCTTTCATAAATTACTAAAACTAAATTTAAACATTTATATACTTGATTAATATAAAAGAATAAAAACCAATATTTATTTTGATAAAAAAATACATAGATTTTTATAATTTTAAGTATATATTTATATGTTAAACATTATATTTTAATATGAATTACATTAATTTTTAGATATATAATTTTTAAATAATATATTTTTTCATGATATTTCATGTTATTCCTATATTATTATTAGTCATAAAAGTGGTAGTTTTTGTAAAATTGGTATTTTTACTATTCAACTAAAAATCAACTATTTATGAAAAATATAAAAAATTATCTCTACGATAATTTTGATATTTTAAATTCTAAAATGAATTAAATTTCTAAAATATATTTTTTGAAAATAGAATAAATTAATAATAATATTTGTGTAAAAAATTCTATGAAATCCATTTTTGAGGAATTTTTTTTGAAACATAAAATGACTTTACTTTAAATTGAGTAATTATATATTATGAATTAATAAATAAATTTTCATTTTATAAATCGTTTATACAGATTTTTTGTAATTCCTTATTCCTATTCATAATTCCAATTTAACAACTAGGTAATAATGGACACACTTATATTTTTTAATCATTTTATTAATGATCTATATTTCATATTAAAAAATCTATTAGGATTATTATTTGTTTAAAATAAAATTATATGGTATTACATTCTACCCTATTAAAAAAATTAAAAGCCCCCAATAAAATTTTTATCTCATTAATCAAGGGTTCAATATTTTAAAATACTATAGTTGAAAACTCATCGAGTGCAAAAGAGTAAGAAAACATAATTTGAAAAGAAAAATTGGAAAATGTAAAGGTTATTTGAAATAATAAATAGTTGGGTTCCCATATAAGAAGAATATTAACAAGAAATTAAAATATGGATATGAAGGAGAAGGGATAGTGTTCAAAGAATAATGGAGAGTGATATGGAATCTGATCTTGATAAATCTAATGATCACAAAACCAAAAATCAGTAAGGGATAAATAAGACCATTAATTCATTAGAAGTAAAGTTAAAAGGTTAATATTTTTATTTCAAGATCCCTTTTTTGAGTGTAAGATTATTTAAATATCAATATGAAGTAAAAGAAGAATATACAATATTAATTTTTTTCAATTTTTTTGGATTTAATATTTTAATAATTTTCTACATTTTATTTTAATTTTTTTTTTGACCAGTATAGTTTTCATGATTGAAACACAAAAATAAACAATTAATAGACTAAAATATCTATAAAAGAAAGAAACAAACATTTCACTATTCTGAAATGAATTGAAAAAGTTATGATAATACTTTTTATGAATAAAATCACTTATGAAGCAGCAATAAATTAATTCTTAAAACATATAATATAACCCAAATAAAAAATTCTACAATAATTTATAAATTAAATTATAATACTAGTAGGTCAAAATCAATTATTTTATAGTTAATCAACTAATTCATATGTCCTCAAAACTAGTAAAACCCAAAAAATGTTATTTTCAATTTTAAACATCATTTTCACAACCACTTTTGTAAATATAGTATATCTATAAATCTTATTAGACACCACCCATTAAATTATCATTACAACTAGATTCCCATTAGGTGTTTTTATTAGAAACTTCATTCTCTGAATCTTAGTTTATGAATCAATGTTATTATAGGATACGAAAAACATCATAGATACAAAATTAAATAAAGCATTATCTAACTTTGAGTTTTTGATCGAAACACCTTCCTTCACAACTTAAAGAATTTTAACTTCATACAAAGTAATTTCATATGATTTATCTTACTTATCAGTTATTGAGTTAAATTCCCTTGACCGTTGGGGTTTTTTTATCGTTCCATATATTATTACAGTTGAAATTTTTTACTTTTATTGTTTCTTTCATCCCCTTAGACTCACATTCCTGAAGGCCATTTTATCCTCATATTGTAACAACCCAAGATTTCATAGTATGTTATTTCTTCAAAGTAATTCAATAACTTTCACTACACATAACACCGAGTTCTAGCGCACCACAACTTACCAAACTTGCCATTCAAAAGAGGTTATGAATAGTATTAACTGAATTTTGAAATTTATATATTCCTTATAATTTTAGAATCCATATTATGAATTTCTTAGACATAATGTAAGAACAAATCCATTTTTTCAGATAAAAGAAGTATTTTTTTTAAAATGCAATTTTACTGCCTTTTAATGGTGAACCCTTTTTTAAATCCAATATTTGAAACTTTTTTATATTCAATTTGACAAAATAAACTTCTTTTTTAGAATCAAGACATAATATTTTGGTTTCAATAAATTTTTGGTGTTTTTCTGATAACTTTCATATTTGGGTGAATATTGAAAAATACTATAATTTAACTGAAAACAAATTTTTTAATCAAAATAATTTATAGTATTAAATTATACATTTTAATGGTTTATAAGTATAAATAGATTATATTTTTACCATTTAATCCAATTCTGGTCGCTTTAAGTAACTTCACTTTGAAATTTGACATAAACAAGTGACAATCTTTTGATAGTTATTATTTCTTAAAAATACAATTTTTTGGCTTTGACAATAAGAATTAATTTTAAATTAATAAATAAAATTTATATGTTTATAATTTGGTAAAATATACTTCATTTTTGAATTCATAATATCAAAATTATCTTAGGGTTATTTTTTTATATGTTTCTGAAAAATTTCAATTTTTGATGAATAGTGAAAAAACTACGTTATTGGTTTAAACCGACTTTTCATTTAAATAATTATTTATTTCATTTAAATTTATTTTAGGTCAAAATAGATACATAATACCTATATAAGTTCAATGTAATTCATTGGGGTCATTTTATAATAAGTTTTGATATATAAAAATTTTATTGAAACTTTACCGTCTTTTACCCACCTCCAAGGAGCATTTGAAAATTTGCATAAAACTTAATTTTATTGCTTATGTGAATTGAATTTCAAAATTCTGAGAGACATGGTTGATATCAGTAAGTAAAATTTGGTTCAATAAGATAAAAATAATTTTTGGTGAATAGTAACTTTTGACTTTTATTTACCACGGTTAAAAGTAAATAGAGTAATTAAAGGTAAAAATGATATTATTATTTCCCTAAAACATGTAATAATTCTATTGTATATGTGTAATTCGACAAAAAACAAACTTAGGAATAAAATATGATCCTTTAGGTCCACTTGGATTAGATTAGGACATTTATTAGTATTTAATTCATAGAAGAGTTAAAAGTGTTAAATTCAAAGTTTAATAACTAAACCATTTTTAATATAAGGTTACACATTAGATAAATTAAACTATAAATATTCATTAGAAATATAAAAATATTTCATACATAATGTTATTTTATTAATAATTTTTACACATTAAATAATTTAGTTTATTTATGACACAATGATGATGTAGTAATTACCTTATTAATGAAATATTAAAATAATTGATATTATAAATACCCAAATAAATATAATTTGAGACTTTTAATGAATTAAACTAATTTTATAGGTTAATATGACATATTAGGGTTAATGAAATGAATTTTTTCGAAGTAATAATGCCGTTATAAATTTAGCAAAACAAAATACCAAATAGTGTCAAAATTGACATAAAAATGTTTTTAAAACAAATATTATATTATTAATTGTTATTCAATCCTGAAAATACAAGGTTCGGACAAAGGGATTAAATAATAATATATGTGTCATTAATTAATCACTTTTGGTTCTCTTGGAAGTTTATTGTAAGTTTATCAACCATATAATATAAAAATACAAAGAGACATGGTAAATGTCAAACTATTTAACTAAGAGTTAAATCTAAAAGGTAAGGTTAATATTGTGACCAAAACCTGTCTAAAACCTATTGGTTTAGTGTATTTCAACTAATCCCTACCATATCCTTTAAATAATTTATTTTGGAGCCATTATAAAATGAAAATTAATTTATTATAAAAAAATATTTTATGTTTTTCCTAAGGTGCCCCTCACCCCTCTTATAAAAGGGCACTTCCCCTTCTCTCAAATTCACACCTCCAAATCCATTTGTCTCAGCCAAACCCTGCCCAAATATTCTCCCAACTATACCAAATTCATCCTAGATTCCTTCCTTTGGTCAGAAAGCCAACCTAAGGATCCCTTTTGATCAAATCAAAAGAAAGAACCCGAAGTAAAGGTAATGATTTCACCATCCTCTTTCAAATTCTTGTATTCTTCCACTTACTCTTTATTTGTTAATAAGATAAAAAAATAATAACTCCAGTACCTTATATACACTATTATGTTATTAAAAATATGTCACAACCATATTCATTATTCTATCCATCCTATGAATGATAATGTCACCATGCGTGCGTACGTATGGCCTACCGTCTCCACGACATGGTGTAATTTATTATTCAACACTATGTTTTTGGATAGATATAATGATGAGTAATATGTAAATAAATAATGAAAAAAACATGTTAATTTATCTGTAAAATTAATATACTATCCAATTCCACACCTTTAAGGAAATGATATTGTCGCTCGTGCATACGTATGGATTACCGTCTCCACAACACGATGAGATTCATTTCCACGTTCACCATTCATCAACGATTATAAAAATATATATTACTAACAAGTATGTAATATATGACATAATAATGATACTGAATATATATATATATGTACTTACATATATCTTATTCACTTACTTCCGTTCAATACGATATGAAAACAGAAACAATGTTTATGCGTATGTAAGGCCTACCGTCTCCATAAACAGTGTTTTCCATTTCATATATCTATCGATTATAAATATTTATATTATAAATATATATGATATATTAATCAAGGTTTATATTCGGGAGTTATTTAAATGATGATCTAAATGATACGGTCAAGAATAACAAGTTAAAATACGTACGATAAAGAAAGCGATTATTACCTAAAATGTTAATTTAACATGAAAATATTTATTAAATGGGTAGTATAAATTCATAAATGGATCATGTATGATATAATAAATATGAATATGGTTCTAGTATAATATAATAACATTCAATGTTTATTATACAGGAGGTTAAATGTACCCTCAACCAAAGGAAAGTGCAAGGCAAGGGGTTTTCATCTCACTCCTTATTCTCGTGAGATTCATGCTATATTGCCACTATTTCATTTTGTGTGGTTTATGTGCTTACAATAAGTGTATTATTTGTGTAATAAACTTTAATTTATGTGCATTTACATCTTCATTGTATGTTACTTCTTTCATGGGGTGTATGTTTCATAAGTTACCAAATTGGTAAGGGTTAATTCCTCAAAACTCATTATTATTCGAGATTGTTTATGTGTAAGTTTTTACTGGGACATATTTATTATAAATGTCCATGTTTCATAAAATAATTTTCAAAGGGATTATTTTTAAGGGACTCTTTTACTAAAACATCATTTTAAATGTTTTAAAAGATTTATTCTTCTAGACCTTTCTCATTAATGTCCATGTTTTTAAAATGGTTGTAAGGATTTATTTATATGGACATGAATGTTTTGAAATGATAATTATTTTAAAAAGTTTCAAAGTGTTATGGGACAATTTGATACAAAAATGCCTTTTAAATGACTACCTTTATAAATTGTGAGAATTTTAAACGATTTCATGAAAAAGGGGTATTTCTCTCAAAGCATTTTACTAATCATTTTCATCTATGTCAACATCCTTTAATGAATTTTAAACTTTTTTGAAGTTGATTTACTATGATACAAATATTCCATATTGTATTGACTGTTTTGTGATAAATTTGACTGTGTATGTGTTATTTTTATACCATTCACAGTTTATGAATAAAGTATTGACATTTCGTATGCTAGTTTTAATATGAATGTTTATGTTATATTTCAACCTTTTCTTATGATGAATGTATTGGACTAGTATGTTCCAGGTTGGGGACCGGTAAAATCAAGCCTTCTGTGTTGGGGTCCTGTTACAGCAGACCCTCCGGGTTGGAGTCCGGTTACAGAGGCCCTTCGGGTTAGAGTCCGGTTACAGAGGCTCTCCGGGTTGGAGTCCGGTTACATAGGCTCTCCGGGTTGGGGTCCGGTTACAGTTATCCCCTAGGTCCTGGCATGAGTCCTTGACACAAAAATTAATGTCCGGTACTATACATTCCCTCATTATGAAATTAGTTATTAAATGTGATTATTAGACTAGTAGAATATTCATGTGCATGTTTATATGGCAATGTTTGATTTATTTTTGTCATATTATGTTCAAGTTTATGTTTCAAAGGCTGTTGTTTTTATTAAACATCTTTCCTTAAATGTTTATAGATTCTGATAAATTATTTACCCTTACTAAGCATCTGATCTCACCCCTTTCTTATGTTTTATTTTCCCCGAATATGAATAAGTTAGTTATGAGTGACTTGCATGCATAATCTTGGAGGCTTGGACATTTCTAATAGAATAAATTACAATTGTTTTTCTTTTAAAGTTTTAATATTAAACTTAATGTATGTAATCTATTTTCCAAGACTAATAAAATGATCGGTCCTTCGAGACTTGATTCCTTGTAATCATGCCAATGTATTAAAATAACGTACCGACTCTGGGTAACTGGGGTCAGGGCGTTAGAGTTGGTATCAGAGGAAGTTTAGTACAAACCTCAGAATATATATTTAGATAAACTCTGATTAGATCACATTACACTAAGATAGACTTTGAGGATTAGTATATAAGAACTTTCTAGAATTTTGGTAATGTAGAGATTTTTTTTATTTTCCAAGGAATACATCCCTATCTGGATACGGGCAGGTAGATGCGGATCTAGAACAGATGTACCTAGGGGTAAAACTTGAAAACACTGCTTTGAGCTAGGCTCAAACGGGAACTGGTGCACGACAACGGGCCTTGCTGCACTCTTGGTTACGACACTCCCGAGGGATATTCTTTGAAAAATTCTCATTTTCTTTACAAACCATTAGGAAGAGTTTATGAGTATATACATCTTAAAGAAAACATTTTTATGATTATGGATTATATAAATAAACTATTGAATTTATGTTAACTGTTTTACAAGTTTGGAATTATGAATTGCGATTCATAAACTGACCTAGTGTATGCAATTGGTTTGAAATGGTGCCTGGTAAAAAGAATGACAACTCCAAAAATAGGTATGATCCAAAGAGTAAGATGGATAATATATTTCATAGTATTAAGACAACATTTAGAAGGGAAATAGTATCCCACGTATTCTCAGCAAATGAAGAAACAATATCATGTGTTAATAAGATAAGTAAAGAATTCTCTGAGTCCTATGTCTTTGAAGGGAAGCCAGAGAAGAAAAGGATGGTAGGGAGAAAGATGGATAAAAGAAATAAGGGAAAGAAATATTTTCCCATATGTGATAAATGTGGAAAGAATCACCTTGGTAAATTCTTGAAGGAAATGAGAGTTTGTTATGAGTGTGTATAAAAAGGACACCAAGTACGTGATTACAAGTATAAGAAAAAGGTTTCATGTGTACAATGCTTCATTTTTAAGGAGTTGGGTCACTATGTGAATCAATGTCCAAATAATCTGAGTATACCCCAAATGATGCTATTGGATAATAACAAAGTTATGATACTACCACAGATTAAGAGGAATAACTAATGTTCTTATGTTAAGTCATTTCAGTGTTTTATCGATTATATACCAATTATATGAATTATGGAAATAAATAAGGATTGTATTACAATAATATTTCATTGAGGATTTGAGATTATATGGTTTTATGAAGAGTGACTCAACAAAAAGTTAATTTTTTTTGGAAAATAGATGGTTGGAGGAAAGATAAACCTTAATATGATATTGATACTGAGGTAGTAATTTTGTTATAAGAGATGGTTTATTTGGATAAATTATATTGGATATTCTTGACTATCTTGGAACTGATTAATGTTTTGTTTATTTCATCATTGTTGGAATATTAAAAATTTTTGGATATAAGGAAAATATCCAATATTATATAAAGGATAAGGGAAGATGAATGTAATCAATAAGGTTTTGTAGTAATTCAGGGTGTTACCATGTTTTAAAATAATACATGATGAAGGTGTTCACATGTCATTACATGGAAAAAAGTATCTTCATTGTGTTTAAATTCCTTATAAATTTTGGACTGTGAGTTTAGATAGAATTAGTTTAGATAAGTCTAAAGGTTGGAATAGATTAAGTTTGAAATTGGATATTATTGTTAAGGTTATTTTTGGATTGTTATAAAAAGGACAACACGCAGACCATGTGAAAATCCGTCCCATCAGACAAAGCTGCGGGAATCGAACCCACAACCATAGTGCGATTGGGATTTATCGCCTACCACTGGACTACATGAAGTCCCTATATTGTATAATATAATTTTTTTAAAGGGTATGATTGGTGAATTATAAATTCATTATTTTTGGTACCCTATACGATTAGGATAAATAGAATATTTTTTTGAAATCTTTTGGAGTGAAAGATGAGTGTGTGGCATGAATTAGTTGAAGGATGAAACTTTACTTGTCAAGTATATATATATATATATAAATTTTTTTTCCATCTTATTCTATGGGTAAATTAATTCTTAAACATTCGGGAAGGGATCTTAAATCCAAAAATGTGTTATCCTAATACCTTCTGTTTTGTTGAACCAATGGAATTTCTAATCATCATAGATTGATGGATTTGAGGCCCTCAATTTTACACTTGTTTGTGATTGATGACCCAATCACTACCTATAAATATTTATGTTTTTCCTACAATTATGTGTCTCTAATTTACACCAATTTTCTCCTAATAGAGATCATAATTTGGTGGTGACCCTTCTATTTCCCTTTTCCTCTTATTAAGACTAAATTTTCTTAACCCAACTTCCGATGTGGGTTTTCCCCCAATGGTATTTTCTACTTTCATCCTTTTATTTTCAATTTGTTTTTTCAAATTATGAGGAAGAAATTTATTGATGGAGGGAATAATGTAACACCCCATGATTTCATAGTTCGTTATTTCTTCAAAGTAATCCAATAACTTGCACTACAAGAAACACCAAGTTCTAGTGCTCCATGACTTACGAAAATTGCCGTTCAAAACCGTTTATGAATAGTATTAACTGAATTTTGAACTTTATATAATCCTTATAATTTTAGAATCCATATTATGAGTTTCTTAGACATAATGTAAGAACAAATCCATTTTTTTCAGATAAAAGAAGTTTTTTTCAAAAAATGAAATTTTACCGCCTTTTAATGGAGAAGCCTTTTTAAATCCAATATTTGAAACTTTTATATATTCAATTTGACAAAATAAACTTCTTCTTTAGAATCGGGAGATAAGATTTTAGTTTTAATAAATTTTTTGTGTTTTTCTGATAACTTTCATATTTGGGTGAATAGTGAAAAATACTATATTTTAACTGAAAACAACTTTTTTAATAAAAATAATTTATAGTATTAAAATATACATTTTAATGGTTTATAAGAATAAATAGATTAAATTTTTACCATTTAATCCAATTATGGTCATTGTAAGTAATTTCACTTTGAAATTGGACATAAACAAGTGTCAATCTTTTGATAGTTATTATTTCTTAAAAATATGTTTTTTGGTTTTGAAAAAGGGAATTAATTTTAAATTAATAAATGAAATTTCTATGTTTAGAATTCGGTAAAATAGAATTCATTTTTGAATTCATAATATCAAAATTATCTTAGGGTGAATTTTTGGTATGTTTCTGAAAACCTTCAATTTTTGATGAATAATGAAAACACGACGTTATTGGTTCAAACCGAATTTTCATTTAAATAATTATTTATTTAATTTAAATTTATTTTAGGTCAAAATAGATACATAATACTTATATAAGTTCAATGTAATTCATTGTATTCATTTTATAATAAGTTTAGATATATAAAAATTTTATTGAAATTTTACCTTCTTTTACCCACCTCCTAGGAGCATTTGCAAATTTGCATAAAACATAATTTTACCTCTTCCGTGAATTAAATTTCAAAAATCAGAGAGTCACTATTGATATTATTAATTAAAATGTGGTTCAATAAGATAAAAATAATTTTTGATGAATAGTAACTTTTGACTTTTATTTACCACGGTTAAAAGTAAATAGGGTAATTAAAGGTAAAAATGATATTATTATTACCCTAACACATGTTCTAATTATATTGGATAATTTTAATTAGGCCAAAAACAACCTTAGTAATAAAATATGATCCTTTAGGTCCAATTGGATTAGATTAGGACATTTATTAGTATTTAATTCAAAGAAGAGTTAAAAGTGTTAAATTCAAAGTTTAATAACTGAACCATTATTAATATAGGGGTACACAGAAGATAAATTCAACTATAAAAATTAATTATAAATATAAAATTATTTCCTACATAATGGTATTTTATTTATAATTTTTAGACCTAAAATGATGTAATTTATTTATGACACAGTGACAATGCAGTAATTACCTGTTTAATGAAATATTAAAATAATTGATATTATAAATACCCAAATAAATGTAATTTGAGACTTTTTATGAATTACACTAATTTTATAGGTTAATATGACATATTAAGGTTTATTAAATGAATTTTTTTCGAAGTAATAATGCTGTTATAAATTTAGAAAAAACAAAATACCAAATAGTGCAAAATTGATATAAAAGAGTTTTTAGAACAAATATTATATTACTAATTGGTATTCTATTTCTAAAAATCCAATGTTCGATCAAAGGACTTAAATACTAATATATTTGTCATTAATTAACCACTTTTGGTTCTCTTGGAAGTTTATAGTCAGTTTATCAACCATATAATATAAAAATACAAAGAGACATGGTAAATGTAAAACTATTTAACTAAGAGTTAAATCTAAAATAGAAGGTTAATATAGTGTCCCAAACCTATCTAAAACCTTTTTTTGAGTGGTTTTAAACCAATCCACACATTATCCTTTAAATAATTTATTTTGTATCCATTATAAACATAAAATGAATTTATTATAAAATAATATTTTTAGTTTTTCCTAAGGTTCCCCTCACCCCTCTTATAAAAGGGCACTTCTCCTTCTCTCAAATTCACACCTCCAAAGCCATTTGGATCAGACAAAACCTGCCCAAATATCCTCCAAACTATCCTAAATTCATCCTAGAGTCCTTTGTTTGGTTAGAAATTCAACCTAAGGAGCCCTTTTGATCAAATCAAATGGAAGAACCCGAAGAAGAGGTAATGATTTCACCACCCTCTTTCAAATTATTTTATTTTTCCACTTACTCTTTCTTTTTTATTACCATAACAAAATAATAACTCCTGTACCTTATATAATCTATAATGTTATTAAAAATGTGTCAAAACCATTTTCATTATTCTATCCATCCTACAAATGATAATGTCACCATGCGTGCGTGCGTACGGCTTACCGTCTCCACACCGTGGTGTACTTTGTTATTCAACACTGTTATTTGGATGGATATAATGATGAGTAATATTTATATAAATAATGAAAAAAAACAAGCTAATGTATTTGTAAAATTAATATACCATCAAATTCCACACTTTTAAGGAAATGATATTGTCGCTTGTGCGTATATGCGGATTACCGTCTCCACGACGCTATGAGATTCATTTCCACATTCACCATTCATCAAAGATTATAAAAATATATATTACGAATAAGTATGCAATATATGACATAATAATTATACTGGAGATATATATATATATATATATATATGTATTTATTTATTTATGTACTTACATATATCTTATTCATTTAATTCTGTTCAATATGATATGAAAACAGAAACAACGTTTATGCGTATGTACGGCCTACCGTCTCCATAAACGGTGTTTTCCATTTCATATATCTATAAATTATAAATATTAATATTCTAAATATATATGATATATTAATAAATGTTTTTATTCTGGACGTATTTAAATCATGATCTAAATGATATGGTCAAGAATAACAAGTTAAAATACGTACGATAAAGAAAGCGATTATTTCCCAAAATGTTAATTTAACATGAAAATAATTATTAAATGGGTAGTATAAAGTCATAAATGAATCATGTATGATATAATAAATATAAATATGGTTTTAGTATAATCTAATAACATTCAATTTTAATTATACAGGAGGTTAAACATACCCTCGACTAAAGGAATGTGCAAGGTAAGGGGTTTTCATCTCACTCCTTATTCCTATGAGATTCATGCTATATTGCCACTATTTCCTTTTGTGTGGTTTATGTGCTTCCCATAAGTATATTTTCTGTGTAATGCACTTTAATTTATGTGTATTTTCATCTTCATTTTATGATACTTCTTTCATGGGGTGTATGTTTCATAAGTTACCAAATTGGTAAGGGTTAAATCCTCAAATCTCATTATTATTCGAGATAGTTTATGTGTAAGTTTTTTACTGGGAAATATTTATTATACATGTCCATGTTTCATAAAATAATTTTCTAATGTATTATTTTTAAGGGACTCTTTTAATAAATAATCATTTTAAATGTTTTAAAATATCTATTCTTCTAAACCTTTCTCATTAATGCCCATGTTTTTAAAATGGTTTTAAGGATTTATTTATATGGATATGAATGTTTTGAAATGATAATTCTTTTAACAAGTTTCAAAGTGGTATGGGACACTTTGATTCAAAACTCCATGTTAAATGACTACCATTATAAATTGTGAGAATTTTAAACTATTTCATGAAAAGGTGTATTTCTCTCAAATCATTTTACTGATCATTTTCATCTATGTAAACATCATTTAATGGATTTTAAACTTGTTTGAAGTTGATTTATTATGATATAAATATTCCATATTGTATTGAATGTTTTGTGATATGTTTGATTGTTTATGTGTTATTTTTATACCATTCAAAGTTTATGGATAAAGTATTGACATTTCAAATGCTATTTTTAAAACGAATGTTTATATTATATTTCAGCCATTTCTTATGATGAATGTATTGGACTAATATGTTCTGGGTTGGGGACTGGTAAAATTAAGCCCTCTGGGTTGGGGTCCAGTTATAGCAGACCCTCTGGGTTGGAGTCCGGTTACAGAGGCTCTCCAGGTTGGAGTCCGGTTATAGAGGCTCTATGGGTTGGAGTCCGGTTACAGAGGCTCTCCAGGTTGGGGTCCAGTTACATCCCCTAGGTCCTGGCATGAGGAATTAACACAAAAATTAAAGTTCGGTACTATACATTCCCTCATTATGAAATTATTTATTACATGTGATTATTTGACTAGTAGAATATCCATGTGCATGTTTATATGGTAATGTTTGATTTATTTTTTCCGTATTATGTTCAAGTTTATGTTTCAAAGGTTGTTGTTTTGATTATACATCTTGCATTTAAAGTTTATAGCTTCCACTAAATTATTTACCCTTACTGAGCATCTGATATCACCCCTTTCTTATGTTTTATTTTCCCAAGATATGAATAAGTTAGTTATGATTGACTTTCAAGCATAATCTTGGAGGCTTGGACATTTATAATGGAATAAATTACTATTGTTTTTCTTTTCAAGTTGTAATGTAGAACTTCATATATGTAATCTATTTTCCAAGAATACTAAACTTATCGGTCCTTTGGGACTTGATTCCTTGTAATCATGCAAATGTATTAAAATAATGCACCAACTCTGGGTAACTGGGGTCGGGGAGTTACACAAATGAAGAAAACACCCTTGTATTTAATAAAGTACTATGGTGTTTAAATCAAAAAATTATTAAATGTTTTAAATTCCACTATTCACTTTTTCTTTTTTTTCCACATATTAATTTAAAGAGAAATAAATCAATATATTTTTCAATTTATTTCATTTGAAAATATAAGACTTTTGGAATTAATTATTTATCGTGAGGGAACTTAACACCATATAATCATGTGATGAAACAATTTGAGAAAGTAACACCATTTGATGGCTCAGATTTATCCCACAAAAAACAGTCCTATACTTTGGATTATGTATATGTTTCAAATAATAACTCTCTAATATTATAAATATTGATTAAAATTTGAAAAATCATTCTTATTCCCTTTATCTAAGATTTTAAAAAATAACTTAACAAAAAAATTATTTTCTCATTAGAAATGATTATTTTATATAACAACTCCTGAAAACTCTCTCATTCCATACCATATATTTCATTAACCTTATTAGTATTTTGAATCAACATCTACCAATGATTACCATATCTCTTTAAAAAAACTTCTAATGTAATATTTTACATTTAATTACATTCCAAAACACAAAAATATCTTTTCATGGGACTAGATATTTTGTTAAACCAGAAATATATTTGTATTTCCATTGAATGTTGGAGGCTTATTCTATATGAAGTAGTCAGAAATTATAGCATCAACTAGTAAAGAAATAGGTTTCTCTATATATCCAAGGTTACTAGTACCAAATTTCCTTGATATTTTTATTATCATTTTACTTACATCTATACTTTAATAGAATATTTTCTATGGTGAATCTTCACATAGATTATGGGTGTTGATACATTTTCTATTCCATTAATTAGGAGTCTTTTATATATGATATAATATAATATATTAGATTATCAAATTATGAATCATATTGGATAATTCATAAAATGGTTCCATAGAAAACATAAATTGAAAAACTATGCATATAAAATCTCAGAATAATAATCTTATTATCATTCAAAATATCATTAAATCATGAAAATATTTTTAAATATTTTTTTATAGTTTGTAAATATCTTGTTAATCAAGAAAACTATCCCCCCTAAAGACTATCATGCTATGTGTGAAGTCTTAGGCCCACCCATCATTCACCATTGATGATAAATTTAATACCCAATCCAACCCTTTTTGAGTAATTACCCTATGGATCATCTATTCTATATCCATATCCATATTCTTTTATCCATTAACATATGTATTCATAGGTAAAACCACACAATATTTAACAAAAATTCATGATATTGTCAAATACATAGAGTTATCCCTAGAATCTATCAAATGGTTTTGTTATCTAATATATGTTTTCTTAAATATAATTCCCAAGGGCCCACTAAACTATTTTAGACATGAACTATAACAACCCCAACATTTGTAACATTGATAATATGGATACCTTATTACATTTTCATAATATAAAAGTTATCACATCTCAAGGCATTCAATAGTTTATTTGTCTTGGAAAACTAGACACATGATTGAATCACACATTAAATTTGAAAACATAAAATGAATCATAATAATTTCTTTTAGAACCTTATTATTTGATATAAAATATTATTTCATATCAATAATATCACACATGTTGGCATCATGGGGAAAACAAAATAAAAGGGTCAAATTATATTCTTAGTAGCAGAATGCATATATGGGAAGATATCATAAAATAAATAAGGCATGAATAATATAAAATAAATAAATTATGAATAAATAATTCCATATAAATAATCACAAGATATTGATACTTTTCTATGCACAACATAACTATTTGAATAATATCTTGGACATCAATAACTGATTCCATATTGATGGAATGTATAATATTGGGCATCAACAACTTACTATCAAGGCCTCATCCAATGATATCATACATAAATGGGTATGGGATATACCAAATAACAAAATTATTTTTTCTCTTAAGAACCACAAATACCTCATGTGGATATGAAATTATTGTCCCCACCATTATAAGTAAAACAAATCCATCATATGAATTAACAATACAACTTAATCAAAATGGTATAGTAATCTGTAACTATCCGTACTTATAGAACTAGAAAATATAATGTAAATAATTTTACCAATAAAAATGTTTGTTATACATAAAGATAAATATACATGATCATATCATTAGAGTAAATACTTATAAGATAATATTATTTATTAAATGATTTTGATATAGATTAAAATACTTTAAAAAAATAATTGGTACATTTACTGAGGAAATTATACTTTTCATATTTCAATTACTTATATGAAAACTAAAAAAATAAAAAAAATAGAATATAAATTTCATTGAAAATAAAAATAGAAAATTATAAATAAATCATGAATGAAAATATTACTTATAAAGGTGGGAAGATTTGTTCATGTGGTGTATGTAAAACCAAAGATTCGGTTCTTAACATTGATAAAAAGTTCCATATTTTAAAAATTGAAAAAAAATTAATTTTAAAACATTTTATAGAATTTAAAAATGGATTAAAATAAAATTAATCAATAATTATATAATATTAAAATACATCTAATAACATTTTAATGAAAATATGGATAAAGAAGAAAAATATTCCTAACTTAATAGAAAAACAATGTCCATTTTCCTTAAAAAATCTTTCAGACTTTTGAGTACATAAGAGAGTAAATGAAAGGAAAAAATTTACTTTGAAGAAATAACCACTAGATAAAAATGTTTATGAGGATTTAAATATATGGTTTATATAATTCCCCTAATGGAAGCATAAATATAAACACTCATGAATAAGGATGAGACTGTGAAATAAACCCATTCCTTAGGCTCAACATTTTTCATAAGTTCTTTTAACCAACTTCACAAAAAATTTAAATTTATTAAATTCATATAATAGAACCGTATTCATACATATAATATAATATATGATCCAACTATAACATTTCAACACCTGTGTATTAACATTACCTTATTAAAATCATCTTTACAGATTGTTAATTATTATTTTTTAATTTAATTTTTGGTTTGGTGGTTACAATATTTTCATATTTATCACAATTTCATTATCTATAGATTTTTAATCATAATATAAATATTATTTATATTAATTATATACATAATTTGAATCATTCTTGAAAGGTATAGATGAAAAATGAATCACATTATCTTATGAAGGTTATAGTCCGCGTGTTTTCATGAGAAACATTATCATTTTCTAACGGGTAGAAGGGTAAGAGTGTAAATGAAATATTATATTTAAAACATAATTATTATTTCATAAAAATTATCTATAAAAATTAAAAACAAAATACATAAGTTCATGGGGTAGTAGTCTACACATATGCACAAAATAGGCATTCGTTTCACATTATTTAAATAAGGAGATTAAAAAATCCTTCACCATGAAGATAATAACACATTATTATATGGTATATACTTATTTTGTTATATAATCATGGTTATCATATAATTTAAATCGGTACATGGAGAAATAAAAGTAAAAAAAAATGTTAAGATCAATACATATTCTTTGGATGACCTTATTTGGATAAAACTTTGAGCCTTATAAGGTTGATATTTTGTCCCAATAAGAACTTTAGATCATGGGGAGAGGTTTTAGAAAGGGATTGGGGTTTGTATTCTTGAAGATATAAGGCTAATTAAGTGTGATGATGAGATCTTATTTGGAAGCCTTTTATAAGGGTGGGATATGACACACATATAATTTTTTTATATTGTCGAAATATGACCATAAAATAGGCTTTATACTAGTTTTGTGGAATTTTACCCTTATCTCTTAATTGAACAGCCCTGGTAAACTAGCTTTAACCAGAACCACAATAAATAATTTTATTGTGTTTACTATTAATTATGATAAAAAATTAAGTTTAAATTATTACCTAAAATTAATTATTATAATTAGATAAACGAAATCCATTTTACTATATTAAATATGTATAGGTGTTATAAATTAATTTTAATATAAGTGAGAAAAACGCAACAATAATCATTTTTAGAATGATATATATTTTTAGAATAAATTTAAATTTAGTGAAAAATAATGTATAATGTTTATTATAATGAAATTAATTGGATTATTTTATAAAAAATTTAATTATTTTTCTTTAAAATAAAATTTCAATAAATAAGTAAGTTGTTTATACTATATTAATGGAAAATAATAAAAAAATATTTTTATTTAGAAGAAAAAAATATAATTATAAAATGTTTAGATATATATTTATAAGTTTAAAATTATATAATAATATGAATTATTTTTCTTTATAAATATAAATTTTTAATAATATAACGGTTTTTTGGTCATTCATGTCATTCTAAAATTTTTATAATGCCCTAAAAATGATAATTTGTTTTGTAAAATCGGGGTCTTCAATATTCCATAAAAAAAATAAATTATTTTTGAAAAATATAAAAAATTCAATCTAATATGATTTTGACATGCTTAATTAAAAAAATATTCATTTAATCGAATAACATTTAAAAAACTAGTAGAAGTTTAATAATTTTTTGTGCAAAAAATGTATTAAAAATTATTTTGATGAAAATATATTTTTAAAACATAAAATGACTATCGAAAATTGATTAATTATTTATTATGAATTAATAAATAAAATTGAATTAAGTAAATCCTTTTATTTTATTTTTGATAATGTGGTTATTCCTAATCAAACCACCAATTTAACTACTATGTTTTAATTTTTAAATTTATGTTATATCACAGTTTTCTTAAAGTTTAATATTACATGTTGAGAAAGATATCAAGATTATAGTTCCTTTTTAACTAAAATGTTGTGGTGTTATGTGAAAAATAGTGATCAAAATTTTGAAATGATATCCCAGAGTATATATCATAGGTGATTCACGGTATTAAAATATTTTTATGAATTTTATGAAAAATCGATATAGCCCTACTTCTGTAAACTCATTATATCTTTATGAATATTGTGAAAAATAATGTGGTAAACCAGTGTGTTATCTATGAGGTTGATAGTAGAGATTCTACTATTTTATGAGGGTGTTAAACATGGAGAGTCATTGAAATCTCTATAAATATGAATAATAGATGCACTTATTGTTTTAGGAGCATTAAAAAATTTCATTTCCCTCCTCTATGTATTATACAAGTTGGGGTGAACTAATTAAATTTCTTATGCATCATTTTTATTTTCATTATCACTTCAGAATATTTTTTGGGAGGATATTATTCCAATTAGCATTGGAAAAATATCATTGGTGAGTGATGTATAAAAAATATCAATATACTCGGTTCACTCCTCCCCTCGCTTATGGTATTTACCTTTTTTTAGCATAAAATATATCTTATGAAACTTTTAAATTTATACATAAAATAAAAAACACTACTATAAATGAATACTTAAATGAATTAATAAAAAAGAGTGACACATGGTAGGAAAATAACTCAAAGAGGATCTCTTTAAAAAACAGAGAATATGCCTCATAAATTCAGATGAATTATCCTATGGTCTTATAGAATTCGTAATATAATATCTAGATAATGAATGGTAGAAAGATGAGGGTGGAGGACTAGAAAAGAAATGATAGGGAGAGATCACACCATGAATTAGTGGAATAAGTACCATTGAATCATGCTTTATCGAGGGCCAAGAGGGAGGTTTTAATGAAATTCACCAAGGTATCTCCATGGTGTGTGTATGAGAGGGGGTAAATAATTCTGGGAGGATCCCCTTTTGTAGTCTTTAAATATTGTGTGTAAAAATTTCCATTTTTCCAACTTTTTTGAAAAACATGGTCTAGAACTGAATAGAACTCTATTGGGATCCAATAGAACTCTAGTTGAAGCATTATTTTGCATAATATAGTACATCAGTCATTAGACTTGATTCACCATAACTCAAATAGCATATGACCACCACAACCATTTTGAATTTTCTACTACAGATACACCAAAAATCCATCCCAACCTCCTAAACATCTTATAAAACCTAAGGACACACATAAAATTCCAAATAATTCCTCTATTATAAATAAATTCCCAATCTAAATCCCTAATTAAAAAAAACCACTCAACTAAAATCAAATAAATCAAAATGGATCAAGTTTTCATAACATTAAACTCCCATAAAAACATTCCCTTTACATCAGATCTTCAAAGACGTGGATATAATAGTTAATCTGTGAAGCTCATGAATAATAATGAAAAATATCCAAAAAATACATCTTCAAATTTTTCTATAAAAATTTAATTATAATAATTTATTTCATCAAATCAAAAATTTATATTCTTCAATTTATAAAACATTAGCATAATCAATTCTCACCCATAATATTATTCAAAATAATCACAAGAGTCTTATGTAGTAATAATAATTTAGTAATTAAATACCAATTCAAAAAATACATTTAGAAAATAAATAATTAATATTTTAATTATTTACATTTTTTATTTTTTTTAATAAATAATTTTTATCTATTTTATTATATTGAATCAGTACTTATGAAGATTAGTTCAAAAAATTACAAGTATACTTTACCATTGAAAATATTTCATCAATTATTTGTACAAGGAAAATTAAACACCAAATCCAAATTATTTATATGACAAAACAAGAAATTTAATTGAATCCAATGGATTTAAAAACAACATTATCAAATTCAATGTTAAGTAAATGAGTAAAATGGAATATTTATTTTTTCCATAGACATATATTAGATAAAAATTATGAAAGTAATCAATACATGAATATAAATGTCATTTTGTAGGAATGAGGCCAATGAAAGGGCTCAAAAATACAAATAGTAGATTTTTATTAAAGTAGTTATTTTTATTTGATGATTAAAAAGAAAAAAAACATATGTTGATTATCAAGGAATATCATAAAGTTATTAACATATCCTGATAAAATAATAATAATAATAATAATAATAATGTATTATTAATAAAATAATTTCATAACTTAATATATTAAAAATATATATCATATGTTGTAGGTGGGGGTGAGGCATTTGTATCACCTTGATATTTTAGTATGTATTAATTTATGAAAATATATTATTGAATAAGGTGTGATATATGAAAAACATAACTATAATTTATAAAACTTTTTTACAATTCAAGGTATTCATTATTACATTATGATTATATAATGAGAAAATAAAAATTTGTGCACTTTTCCATAAAATATATGAATAAAAGGATAAGAATACTAAATGTTAAAAGAGAGAATTTTTTTATAAAAGAAGAATATATATATATACATATATTATATTTTCATTTAAAATAAAAATTTATGATTTTATGAATTTACAAAATTGAATTTGTTGAAACAAAATTCATTTATGAAATTATAATTTAAAAATTATCTTAGAATAAAGTCTTTGTTTCTTTTGGAAATGATTTATATTTAGGTGAATAGTGAAAAATACTGATTTTACAAATACCATAAATTATATGTAATCATTATGATATAAACATGAATAAAAATTATATAAAATCTCTCTATTGATAAAATATGTTTTTAAGGAGTAAAATAAATCAATTTAAAGTCATATGTTGAATTTTGAATCCAATGTTTAATTTAATGGAACAAAGGTTATTTCTTAATGTAATATGATTTTTTTGGGTAAATACATATTCTCTAATATAATAAATTGTATTTAAGATGAAACACTTACCCCTAGTCCTGATATTTTTAGTAAATTCTATAAACCAATATATAATTATTTTATAATCATCATACATCTATACTAAAATTATTTTTATACTTATATTAATATATATCATTCACTCATATTTAAAAATTACCCATTGATTATCAATTATTACTTTAAATAAATATTTTGGTGTCAACAATTCTATTTTCCCCTCTTGTTTTCATTCGGATATTATATTCCTTTCACATTGGTCAGGGTGTAATCATCCCAAGATTTTTCATGACCTTACCCAATGGGGATCGATTCCGAACTCCCCAAGCCTTCCTCCATAGGCCAGGGGATGGCATCCAACACGGAGTATGCTATCACACACAAGAAGGCCTTATCCTAAAGTACATGTACACACGCACCCACATACACCTCCATGTTATAGTGTAGGGATATATACAATAATTGAAAACTAAAATTCATGCATTCATGTATCCCAAACCAGATTACATAAGATGTACAAAAAGGGGGAAAACTGTGCCAACCAAAAGAAAACTACTAAAGTGTCCAAACTTCACTGAATGGGGGGATCACTGTTAAAAACCCATTGGTAATCTCAATTTACAAACTTTGGTGAAAACCCTATTCAGTCCAGCTACCATGCTCTACCTGCTATGGGTCCAATTGGGACTCTGTCTAAGGACCCGTGGTTTGCATAAGATAGATAACATGTGTAGGAAAAGCCTGTGCATGAGTGAGTATAAGAATACAAAGTAAGAACTCCAAAATCCCAAACTAGAAGGGGAGCGACTGATAGGAATTAATTAGCTCGACCCAGCCTATGGGAACACATATGAGAGAGAAGTTATATCCTGATACCATCCTCGGAAATACCTGACTAGTCACATAGACATCCAAGGCATGTCAATGAAATGACACATACCGCAAGACTCCCAGAAAAAACCTAGATATACTAATCACAATCACAAATCTCATGGTTCTGATAATAGAATGACCATGGTGAACAACATGAGGTTCCAATGAAACATTCACACCAGTCTCATGAGGTACTAGCCTCATAGACAAAAAAGTGATCCCACTCGAGGTGAAGGTATAAACCTACCTCAGAGAACACATAACGAGAGAATAACAATACTTGATGGCACGAATAATGAGAGGTGACAAACATTGATATGAAAAAGTTGATGAGATAACCCCACCAACCTAGATGGAAATAAACTGGAAGATTCCACACGATCAGTAAAACATAAAAATGGCTCAACCCATCCAACCCTCATGATAACTATCTGCGAGAGCATGCTCGATAGAAAATGTCATGGAAGAATTCACCTAGTGAATAAACTACCTTCAACTCAGGTAGAGGATCCCACCTAGGGTCCACTGGGGGATACTAAAACACTAGATGTCACACTGAAAAGAGAAAGTGGTTTTGCACAACAACCCAAATCTGGAACAACTCACCTAGAATAGGATTATAACCCATGTAGTGTTAGTCTTGTTTATTCTTGAATATGCTGAGGAAACATTACTAACCAGATTCAACCCCACAAAGATCATATTGATCCGGTATGGGATCATCTCCTGTGTACTGACAGTCAAAGAAATTCCACAATCCCCACATGATAACTCATTGAAACGTTCCAAAAAAATTCGAACGAACAGATATTGATAAACAATTTTAGGGTTGGCTCCCAAGACTCACCATGGCTCCATCCTCCAATGGAACAACCTAGGTATAGGATCAATGCCCACGTAAATATTGATCATACTTATTTTGGGAACTCCACTTGAGAAACAAGAAGGGATGTGAGGATCATGATGGGCCTCTCAGGGTGATTCGTTTTCCAGGTCCATTGAGTCTAATGTCGAAGTAGACTAAGGAATCTCAGTCCTAAACGAGGAAATATGAGCTCGTTTTCTAGTATAGTAGGGGAGCACCACTCCATGAAACTTGAAACCGCTCCCCAAAATGGTAGGGGAGTACTACTATGATGCACATATGAAAAGAAGCTAAATATGGGTTACAGTTTGGAGAAGTGGACATGGTACTAAAACCCTCGTAGTGAAAGGATATGGCGTACAGACTCTACCTAGCTTGCCATAAAACCACCATATGAGACTAGGTGGATCCAATCAGTCAATTTATTCATAAAATTTTCAAATAGACTAGGGGTCTAACTAAACCATTCTAGGTAGCATCGCTTACCCAAGTGACCCACTTGACATCACCTACACACCACATCTCCTAGGCCAAAAACTATGGCCACCATCGTGTTCTACATGAAAAAACACACATGACATGCTATTTACTCAACCAAATTAGACAACCGGTGAAAAGTGTACTATTAACCACAATTAGGCCTCATGGGGTCCATGCCTCGATCCCATAACACATCGAATGGATCACTCCATTGCAATATTCTTGGAAAAAGATAAGGGGTTGACTTCTGATTTTTCAATATTGGACATCCACTGAAAAAGTCACATTTCACCGAAAATGTCCAAACCGGGCCTAGTAGGGCCCACAACATGATTTTGGTTTTACTACCCGAAATCATTCATGAAACACTAGAATTATATTTAGGGTTATATTTCATGTTCTGGTGCATCAATTAGACATGGGATGTAGAAGATACATTTGATTCAAAGAGCTATAAACAATAATCATTATATTATTATTACTATTATTAATGGTTGTTCCATACCACCAAATATAAATCATAGAATAAAAGTCCTAAAATAGACATTAAAAGGTTCCCCTCAATGAAAGGGTCACATTTCTATATACGACATGCAAAGAGGACCCCCGATTTTCATGATAAGTGGTTTTAAATAAAATCTCGGCCCACCAACCCTCTGCCGTCTACCCTACCAAAGCCACCACACCGCCCTATTGAAGCTACCACACTGCCATGTTGAAACCAAAACCTTTCAAAAAACCACTACCCTACACCATAATCTGCTGTCGGCCCTTTCACGGACCACCAGGAGCAATCTGGTGGTCCAATAATGGATCTGATACCTGTTTCTGAAACCTCGGGACCCGATCTACATTGCTTTGATAAACAATTGAAGAAAAACTATTCACAAATATGGGGTACGTGATCAAATCTCAAACCTTTTTCTCAAAAGAAAATAAAGACACTTTATGTCCAGATCCATGATCTGGAGCTACTGCTGCACGATTCGGGAGTTTCTACCATCAAGATCCGAGACCGACAACGCTTTGTTTTTTCAATTTGGGCTCCGACTGGTTTGTTAGTGAAGGGGGAAGGAGGAGGGGAGCACCTTATACATAAAAGGGGAGAAGGGAGGGTAAGGATGAATTCTTTTTTTATTAAATCACTTCCTCCACATAACTCCCCATCCACACACCTTCGTCCAAAGCACCCGACGTTGGTAACATTGTGTCATCCCTCGGGTAAACTAGACCTTCTAAACTCTACCACAGTATAATAAATTTGACCCATGTCTCCATTCATAATTTATTCAAGAAGATGCCTAAAATAAATAAATTTACTTAATTTATGGTAATATATTCACAAACTTTTTCTACAGTTGGCCTGCGTCGACAAAACATATACCTCGTATAGGGTAAACCGCATGCTCCAGACGCAACCATTCCCTACAATTTTTTATCTGAGATACTGTATGAGAGATAACACATTTTTTCCATGTGAATAGTATAAAAATACTGAATATTTTTATAAAATTTATTCTGGGCACACCGGGCCTTGGAATCGCACGCCGTCTCCGCGACTAGCTTTAGAATTATTTGTAGAAATATTTCTATGTATGACATGAAAAAAATGAGTCTCTAAAAAATTATTATTCATATTATAAAGATTGTTTTTGTTAATTTTTTGAACTTTTAGATCCAACAATGTAAGGCATTGATGTTAAATGAATTACAACACATTGTGGGGGTGGTAGTCTGAATGATGGCATATGTAATGTTTTTATTTTACAATTGGTGAAAAAAGGAAGGTAAATAATAATTTACCTTTCTAGAATCACAATTATGTTACAATTATTACACATAATCATTAAATAAATAATTATGAGTTCAATAGAAAGGATATAACATTCTTAAATTTATATGATATTCTATATTAATAGTTTTAGATAATTTCCAAAAATATTACATAACAATGTGGGGATTTCTATTTATCACAATTTTTCCACAAAATTGGTTCTTATGATTACAATTATATTTCATTCATGAAAATTTATCTTTCTTTTATGATTTTTCACTATTGAACTTCCAATAATTCTTCTACACCCTTAGGCCCTAATATAATGTTGGAAAATATGGATTAAGATAAAAAAATATCTGTATGAAATATAAAAAAAGTAAAACCATTAATCCCTATTAAAAATAAAAAAAACTATTAGTAGGTTTTCATTTTAAGAAAATAATATTTTATCTCAAATAATCATTTACTTAAAAAAATTTATTTTTTTTAAAAAATATTACCAAAAAAGTTTTATTGAAATAATAATAAAAATCATAATTTTGATTGTTTCTTGAGAAAACATATGTAATCATGGAACAAATTCTATTTAAAAATAAACCATTCACCTTTAAAAGATAAAATCATTCAAAAAACATTAAAAAACTAATGAAATTAAATTTATTTTATTGAAAATCATAAAAATCATTGAAAAACCATATAGGAACAATGGGTTATCATTCATTATTATTTGAATCACCTAATAATATAATTCCAATATTCTTTTTAGAGTAACATATATTTGTTATCTTAGACCATTTATATGACTAACTTATCACATGTAAACTTTGTAAACCTCAATAGAATAACTAAATAGTTAACGAAATCCCCATTATATTAGTATATTATTAGTTAACTCTATCAAATTAATAGGAGCAACCTACTAGTTAATTTAATCCACATTACACAATTTATTGGAGGGCTTTATTGGACCCACCAATCACATAATGGTCAATGGCCCTCAAGGGATTGGGTTCAATTCTAACCTTTTATTTCATAAATAATACCAAATAATCATGTATTAATATATGAACATTTATTATCCCGCACAGGTGATCATATATCTAATAAAAAACATATTTCAACCCTTAATGAAAATCATATTCATTTATATCAAAAAAATGTGAAGAAATATATTTTTATTTTGAAAAAATTTTAAAACTAAAATTTACAATATCAAAGCGAATGATTATTCTTTGAAAATACCTAGAAACATAAAAATTAAATTTTAGAATAAATAATGTATATCAAGGTTATAAATTGAAATCATATGTAAGATGTTAAAATATAAATTCGGTTTAACTTTTATACATACAGTGAAAATATCCTGTATAGGAAACATTAAAAAGAATAATTTTTAAAACTTTGTAAATAAAGTCTTCATATTTGAAAATTTACTCAATAATTACCATTAATTATAATTAATAACATTTCAAAAACATTTAATAGAACATGGTCATTAAATAAAAAAATAAAATATTTAAAAGAATGCATTAATGAAATATATATTACCGCAAGACCATCATAATCAAATATGTATTTTATATTCAAAAATAATAAATATATATTTATTATTTAGTTGATTAATAATATTTTCATCTTTTTTTAATTTAATTATTACATTTATTTCATTTATTATTATGTTATATTTAGTTACTAAATTAGTATAGTTCACATTAGACATTTTGGGTTTATTCATCCCGAAACAGCTACGGTGTGTTTACTATGGTCAAAGGATTGATGAGTAATTATTATATCTAATATTAATGAAGTTATAATTTTCATTTTTATATTTTAAATTTACATTTACAACCATCCTCATAATATATTCATGAATAATTAAACACATCATTTCATAGAGGTCGTAGTCTACATGTACACATGAGCGCGATTTTAATTTTTCTATTTGATGAAAATAAAATAGATTATATAAAGTATGAAATTTAAAAAATCATATTCATAATATAACTATTATATTTATTCAATAAATCTATATTTATGGTTGTCCATGTGATAAAGTAAGGAAAAAGGAAATGAATTGTTCATGGAGGTGGTAGTCCATACATATGCATGAGCAACATTTACATGTTTAAATAGATGAGAGCGTAAGAAGTTAGATAATATATAATAATTAAATAATCATAATTTTTTCTTAAAAAATATTTATATTTTTAAAATCCATCATTATAACCATCCATAACTGGTGGTGATGAAAAATAAAATATATTGCTTCATGGAGATGGTAGTATATACATACACATAAGCAATGATTTCATTTCCCATTAGATATAAAGGTGGTAGAAAAAAGTTTTCCCATAAACATACCGAAATTTTAGTATAGTGAAGATAATTATGTCATTAATTTATGATGGTTATAAAATATATGAATGATGTAGAAGAATAGAAAAACTTGAAAGAAGTCACTTGAGAGTTTACCTCTTCCTTGGAAATCAATATTTTGAATGAACTTTGGGTATTTTGTAGAAAGGTTTATGGTCAAACCAATGGTTTCAGAACATGGTATGGGACCTTAATATAGATATTTGGGGATAATTTTGAGAGAAATGAAACTCATATGCACCTTTTGATTGGTTAGATTAAGTCCCCTTTTAGAGGAAAAATCAATGGTGTTATAAAGGATATTAAATATTTAAGGTTCTTAAAATTAATTTAAAATATAATTACCTAAAAATGGAACCCAAATTATATTTTCACCGATTACACATTATAATTTTCATTTATTTTTTTAAATTTTTAAATAAATTAATACAATATTATTTTACATTAAATATTATTACCTCTATTTTCATTATTATTCACATAATTTTATTTTTAAAAAATCATGATAATAATGGAGTTATAATATAAACTATTAATTCATAAAAAATCCTTAATAATTATATATAAAATTCATCGAATTATATATTTCATCTAAGCCTTATAAAATTTAGTGTTTTTTCATCATTTAATTGATTTTTCAACTCCCAGAACTAGTACTCTGTCGATGCTACAAAATAATTTTAAATAAATATATTATCATTTAAAATTTAAAAATATTTACCACCATAATATGAATTTACTCATTTTAGATATTATGATCTTAAAAATTTATAAACTATTTTTCCTTATATTATCATTAGAAATTATTAATGTAACAACCCTTGTTTTTATAAATTATTTATTTTCAAATATAATAAATGTATTTGATAGATTGTTCTACATGAAACTCCATGGTAACATTTCACTACAAAAACAACCATGATAATATTGTTCTAAATGAAAAACTAGGTTAGCTTGTTTTACACACAAAAATGTATTTTAATAAAACCATGATATATTAATAATAATATTCAAATGTGACTATTATAACATAACCATTAAATTTAATAGTGGTAATAATGATAAATAATTTTATGTTATTATTTATAATTGTTTTATATAAATAATAAATAATGAAAAAATACATAATTTTCAGTAAACTCTTTATATCTTTCAAAAATAGAATTTTCTCAAAAAAATGTTATTTATTTTTTTTGTGAAAAATAATAAAAATTATTTTTTATAAATATTAGAATATGTATTTGATAAAATGAACATAATTTTTGAAATCATAATTTCAAAATTATATTATGTTTAATATTTTGGATTTTCTCAAACGTTTCATTTTTTAATGAATAGTAAAAAATACTGAATTTTAATTAGAAATATACTTTTCATTTAACATATTTATAAATATTAATTAAATTTTAAATTTTTTAAAATTAATATTATATAAATTATATATCCATTAATGATTTCTATAACATCTTAATCAATTTTGTGTTGAATTTGGATATAAAATCTTCGTAAACATTTGAATACTTCGTCATTGAAAGTCCGTTCTTTCACTGTGTTTACGTGATTAATTTTAAATTATAATATACCAATTATGTGAATGGAATTTGAAAAAAAGGACTATATATTAGAAATATTCATAATTTATATTATATAATAAATTTAATTCATTTTTACCATAATTACTAGTGAAAATAGATAAAATTAATTACTTCAATTAATGTTAATACAAGGTTTTTCACTTTACATGCATTTCTATTAAAATTAGTTTTACATTCACAAATGAGTGTTAATTAATGATCCTGAATTCATATTAAGAATAATTTGTTAAAAATTATCTAATAAAGATAATATAAATTTTATTCTTAAAGGATAAATTACCATGGTAATTCAAAAAACACAAGTTACTGTGAAAAAAATAAAAAGGGAAAATTGAGTAAATATAAAGACTATGGATTAACATGATAAAAATGTGATTATTTTGTCTAGAGAAAAATTTAATCAACCAAATAATCCCTCGACTCCTTTATTCATATATTATGGTGAACCATGAAGTTACAATGACCACCCAATAGTGAATATTTTTGGGTGTTTATAAAAATGCCCCCCTCCATAATTTAAAAAAGGTACTAACTCTCACAATCAATTAAACCTTTAATGACATTTTTATCAACTAAAAATTACGCATATAAGTTCCCAAATTCACTAATATCATATTAGAATGTTTATTTTTGGTATAAAGGCATCCTTGGAAGTCTTTTGGTGCGAACGTAAGGACGATACATGAAGAAGAATTATTGTTCATCAATGAGTGTTTTTATTTTATTTCTCCCTAAACATCATTAAATTATAATTATAGAATTATAATATAATAAAACATATATCTTAAAAATACAAATATTTTTTTATATAAAAGTAATTACCTAAAACCATATCAAATTCCATCAAATGATTTATAAAATCATTTTTGTGTGTAGGGAAGACTGTTGCCTAGCGAACCGATTTCATTCATTTTTCCAAAAAATATCTCAAGACTAGTTATAATGATGGATTAAAATTTGATATAATAAATTTATGATATTATTATTCTTTTTGAATTTTTATATCACACATACATTTATAATTTCTATTTTTTTTGAAATTTAATAATGTCGCTCATGTGTGTGGAAGACTACAGCCTACTGAAGCGATGTGATTATTCACACTTCACATAAAATGTATTAATGACATGTTTAATAAAAAAATATGATATTTATTAAATAAAAATTATTCATTAATGATTAAATATCATTTAATTTTATATCTTTTAATCTGTTAATAAAAAATAAACAATGTTCATGCGTACTTACGACCCACTATCTTTATAAATACTGCATTTTATTTTCTATCTCTAAATTTATGGATTAATCTAAAAAATTATATACTAAATATTTATGATATTGATATAATGTTTTGAATTTCTATTATGATGAGACTTTTCTCTATATATGAGGAAAAAAATAACATATCAAAACATATTTGGAAAAAGTGGTTAATACCCAAAACATAAATTTAACAAGGAATTGTTAACAAATGTTTTATAAAAGTCACAATAAAATAATATATGGTATGATATATATAAATATGTTACAATAATATATTTATAATAAACTTATATTAATTATATATGAATATTTTATGAGTACGATAAAAGTCAAGACTTATGGTAAGAGATTTTCATCTCAGTTTTATTTTTTGTAAGTAAAATGCCATATTCATTATAAGTTTCTATTATGTGGTGTATATAATTCCAATGAATATATTTTATGATTTTTATCCTGAAAATTATTTTTATTTGTACATCTATTTGATTATATCTCTTTCATTGGGTTCCTGGTTTTAATGTTATCAATGTGATAAATGATTTTCTTCTTAATTTGCATTGTTTGAGGCATATTTTATGTTATCTGCCTATATTATGTTTAATATGGGTATATAAAAAACCTTTTACATGTAATATCATGAATTTATTTATCCTCATGATATTTTAAAATTTAAGTTTATGTATTAAACAGTCAATTATGGTTAATATTTTTAAGCATATTTCATGGGTTTTATATGGATTTTTGATCTAATTGGCCATGAATTATAATTTTTTACTCAGATGTGGGAAATTATGAATGTGGAATTAAAATTATGTAATGTGGATAAATTTTTTAGGTGTTTTATGTTTTTTATAGAATTATATTAAGTAAAATTTAATTGGATGAGAATAATTAGGTGTATACACTTATGTATAACCACAAGACGCACCTAAAGATGCATTACCATGGGAGGGCCAATACAATATAGATGATCCACATAGGGTAATTATCATGAAGGTGAAAGAGTGATAAAATATGTGGGAATTAATAGATAGGCCATGACTTGAGCATGCGTATGTGTGGTGGTCCATCCCACAAAGAGACGTGAGAATAGCTTTATCGGTATAGGATGATACAAAATGACATTGAGGGTCCTTCAAACCCTAATATAAAATAATTACCACATAGATTATACACCTTGAATTGTAATGGAAAACAGTCATAATTTTTTGTTTTAGTGTGGGACACATTTTGCATGTCACCGTTCCATTTTATATGGAAATGATGTCGGGCATCTCAGTTCTGCTCGCCTGCACTCAAACAGATGAACACCACTATCTCTACCACCTACTATCTTTGAAACTCACATCCTTCTACTACATTCACAAATAAACTCCATGTATGTGACCAATATAGATTATTATTATGTCGATCTCCACTTCTAAGACCTGAAATCACCATTGTTCACTCTCAAGAACACATACGACCACCCTGATTCCATTTTGAAGAAGTATGATGCCTTTTATGAAGATGAGTGTTACCTCTAGACACTATATATTGAGTGGAATAGAATCATACACTGGGGATGGTATCCCATCTTCAATCGCACACACAAATATAGTCCATGAAACACACATATCGTAGAGTCCTTGAGGTTTAGTTTTCACTTGTGGGGCTTGACCACCCATGGGCTTCGCATGATAATTCATCACCCATGTGATTGTGGGGCTCAAGTTGGATCTACTGGGATTTCTTTGATAGTCACCCCCTGTGGGATGACTATGTGTTGGGATGGTCCGATTAAATGATTTATAGGGCCATAGTCTATTTTTTGGGAAGAAATTATAAAAGTGTTAGATAAGAAAATCATAACTGTTTAAAGTTAAATAAATATCATAAATCAAGTTTAAAATTTTAAAATATTTCAATATTAAGTTTAAATAAACCCACTTTTATTCTACAAACACAATTGAAAAAAAATTTAATAAATATTACAACACATGGGTTTTAACATTGAAAAATACATAGAAATCCAGGAAAATTGATTATAAATATGAAAATAATGTTAGTATTTAAAATACCCCCACACATAAAAATTTCTTTCCCGCAAGTATAAAATACCAAGAAGGAGTTCAATAGGTCACCGATGTTATCTACATTCAATTTTTATGGTAGTAAAATCAAAAAATTATCAATGTTAAACCAAAATTTCAAACTCCTCATTAAACATTAATTTAATTTCCCAATTTTCAAATAAATAATCAATTAATGAAATTTACTTTTTTCTCATTTGAAAATAATAAAATATCTCTTCTCATTAATTCATGTTCCTTAATTCAAAATTATTAAAAATTCCAATTCATGATTTACCTCACTTGAATATTATCACTCATCTCTTATGATAAAATTCAAATATATTTATGTTCATATCATGAGAAAAATATCCTTGTCCATATTTTTGTAAATAAAATATTTTATCTACTTTTTAAATTCAAAAAACACATAAAATCATGAGGGATTGTAATTAATGTTCAATTATATGTGAGGATAGAGTTTGGTAGGAATTGATGTAAAAAAATTAAGATTAAGGAGGTGGTTTGTCTCTTTAAAACAAAAGGCATGATATCAAAATTAAATGTGTCATGAAATTATCCTCTTTAAATTATAACAAATCCCAACTTAATAAATATTTTTATTTAAATATGATGACTAGATTTATTATAAATGAAATGTTAGTGCACCCACTTGAAATTTACATTATTTTTTATATTTATTACTTTTTTAAATAACCTTTTCATTTTTTTCGAAAGTTATTCTTAGAATAACCACACACTAAACAATTAACTACATATGATAAAAATCATAGGTCTAGTAATGGTGATATTTGTTTTCCGTAATCATGACCCATTTTCTCATTTTTGGTTCTTTTTATCATTTTCATTTTTTTATAATTAGGTAGAAAATAATTAAGTATAATGAATGAATCAGAAACCTTTTTAAGAACCCAAAAATATTACCCCACACTTATTTTTTAAAATGTATTTCATACCTACCACTATGACCCCATTAACCACCATAATTTAACTTTAAAATGTAACGAAATTACTAAGATAAGGGTAGGAATGGATACAAATAGCTTAGAACATGGCTCATTCTTAACAAGGTCATTCATGGTTTCTATGGGATTAAGAATGTTAGATGTTAAGGTGGTATTTTTAAGGATAATTCATTTATCAAAAAACACCTCATTAATTTTAAATGTTTTTGTATATATTCATATCTTCAAAAAGATCAAATTTAAGTTATAGCAAGTGGAATGTACAAAGATTAATCAAGAAACATTCTCAAGATAAAATAAGAAGTACTTGTTCTAGTTATATTATCACTAATGGAAAATATTATTTGGGAAAATCACTCAAGACATGATTTGTAATAAAAAAATTCACATGGGTTTTATAACATAAAATCATGAATCTTGTTTTAAAAATTTCATCTATATAAATCAATCAATTTCTTTAAATTATGAGTCCTCATTTTAATATCAATTATTTACATTAATAATTCAATTATTCATTTAAATTATTCAATCTCATTAAGATTTAAATCTAAAACATGGAATCACTATATTCCTAAGAAACTCATGTCTCCTAGAGAAGTAATGTAATAAATAAATTTAATCATGGGAATGAAAATTTAACATAAAAGAACAAAACATGTTTTTTTAAAAACGTAAGGAGTTTAAAAGTTAAACATAAAAAGTTAACTACCATTCCCATGATTATTATTCCTCTTTTTCCACTGGTTTAGTATGATTTATTCCATTTAAGAATCTATAAAGATAAATACCCAATTAAGTATAAGGATAATTTCATTTAAGCTAAAAAGATAAGGGAGATTGGGATTTATACTATATTACATCCTAATAAATGAAATTGAAAAATAAATTCCTAGGAAGAATGTAGAAAGGTATAAGTTTTGGTATAATCCCCCAAGTTGGCCTTAAATTTTTACTATCTCCAGAGGTATGTACCAGCTATTATCCAAGGTCTGATAGTGGATGAAGCTTCTTTTATTTGAGACCCCACTTGTGAATTTTCCCAGTGTGCGCTTCATCCTTATTCATGAGGAGTGGTCCATTGATAAATTATACTGATTCCTTCCCCTTCACAATTAGGTGTAACATGCATGGAGGGGGTAGGATGAAGTATGAACCATCCTTCTTCTTGTTTGTAACATGTGTAACCTTCTCTTGCTCTACCAATGTTAGTTGAATTGGGGATTTATGACTTGATTGTTCAAAGGAGAAGTAAAAAATAATTTATATTTGAATAAAATTTTAATTTTTAATAATAAATTTATCCCCTTTATTATGATAAGACTATTTTCTAGTTTTCTCAATGTCCGATACTTGGATCTCTAGATATGTCTCCTCAAATGTTTGTTCATTAACATTAGGTTTCACCATGTGTTCCATAATAGGTTCATTTCCAGTTTCATCATCCTCCTCTGAGCCATAACATTGATTTTATAGATCTATAAAATAAAAATAGTATAGAATGATGCAAAATTTAGTTTTAGAAAAATATGACGAAATAGGGTTTGAGAAAAATCAACTACCTTAGATGGTTTAGATTCAATATCTACCACCATGATGGATTCCATACATGGTATATTCTAAGAGGATTAAGGTAGGAATTTAGGATCCCCCATATTTACTTCAAATTACACCACCTTAGTGATGTATTCCTTTAATGTTTCTATCTATTCCTCTTTCTGAGGTATGAGGAGATCAATTAGTTAATCACATTTATTCCATAATTCATCAAGTTTATGTTGATCTTCCACATGTATGTAATCAATTTTTTTGTCCTTGGTCTACTCAGGTGAATCCTAGAAGACTATTTTCTCGTAAACTATTTCAAATTCAGGTTTCTATAATTATTCATGGAAATATGTAGTTACCCAATCCATTTGGCATGGATATATTTCAGTATCTCTTCAAGTTCTTGAAGTTCATACTTGATTTTTTGTTTTCCCACTTTCTTTTAAAAATATTTAATGGAAAATTATTCAAATGTATCTTGAGGAAATGAGGAGCATTGTTTCTATGTCTAGGACTCTTCTTGATAAAATTCTAGGAAGTACACCATGAATTTAGTGAGTTCTCTAACCAATTCTTCAACCACATGTTTCTTGAAGGTCTCTTTGAGCTACTGGATGAGGAACCTGAATATCACATATTTGAAAATTTGTTTTTGGTCTCCCGTAATCTATTCAATATAGAAACAAAATCTTCTGGAGACAAGGATTATTTGGCCACTAGTTCCTACACCTATGAGTAATTAATCTATGCAAGATAATAATCATCTTAATTCATCACAGGAAAATCGTTTTTTATTTTGTGATTTTTGATTTCTAAATCAATTAAAACCCATCTAAAATGTGATAATAAAAAAGATGAATGATACATTGATTGGATCCTATATAAATAATTCTACTTTTTAATGAATTGAAATATGATAATTCTAAATTTATACTACCATGAAATTCTACACATAATTGATTAATGTAGAAAAGAAGTGGTATTGGGTTTGGTTTTGGATTCAATTATTATTTTCCATTAAATGTTTTATTTTGGTTTGATAATAAAAACATAAAAGCTCACGGTTGAATTAATATTATTTATTTAGAAATTATGGAAACATTGAGAGTCTAATCAATATTAATTCTACCATCTCATATAATCAAGGTTGATGACACACCTTGGTCTTAGTGTGAAACCTTATAGGACCCAACACTATTAATGATTTTTCACCCATTGATTTGTTAAAATCCATTATATGAATAGTTAACCATTAAATATAGGTAAATTATATTTAAATAAAACAATAGAAATAAATTGAATTGTATTTCATTGACAGATAGTCACCAAATCAGGGATATTCACCTCACCAAGCATGTCACTCAATTCTATAACAAACTTAAAATAACATTTATGGAAAACTCAAGAACGCCATGACCACCACCCGAGACTAGCCTCGGGTTCAATTTATTAGAGTAAGATATCACTTTGTGGAGTGGATGAAAGAGAAGAAGGATAAATTAAATAAAATTAAAGAGAGAATAAATTTAAAAATAATGGGATGAGAAAATAAAATAATAAAATAAAAATGATGAAAGAAAAATAAGACATGAAATGAAATATAATAAAATAAAGGAAAATTATATTATTTATAAATAATAATATAATAATTAATTATTATTATTATTTTTTAAAGTATAATATAATAAGAAAACAATATAAAAAATGATAAATAATAATAATAATAGTAATAATAAAAATAAAAATAATTATATTGAACATAACAATATTTAAATTAACAAAAAATAAAAAATAAATGAGAAGAAATTATATGAGTGGAAGAAAAACATAAAACAACACACAAAATAATTTCATTAAAACTATAATTCCTATAAAAATTTAAATGAAAACTAAAATAAAACAAATATAAAAAAACAAAAATTAAAATAGAAGAAGAGAGGGGAAGAGCATGCAGTAGATGAAATCCACGATGAAGGTCTTCTCATTGGCATTGAGAACTCTCTATGGAATGGAGGCACTAGCCTCCTTATTTAGGATAGGTTAGAAGGGGGTCTAGGTCTCCATGTCTTTAAATCTCCCTATGAATGGGGGTTCTTCTCTCAAAAGAGATCACATGTACGAGACCCATGTATATGAAATACTATGTTGAATAGAATCCATGCGGTGTAGGGATGTGTGGTGGGGGATACACATGGAATGTGGTAGTGGAGAGTAGGATTTTAGAGAGTTCTAGTGGCAAAAATAGTGGTGATATTTAGTGAAAACATTCATGCATCCATGAGACAAAGGTGGTGATAGCTCGCGACTCCCAATGAATGGAAGTGGCAGATACCTCCTCATATGGCCTTCAAAGTGGACATAGGAGGATCGAATAGTGATAAGGGGGGTTGGGTGGTTGGATGATGCTTATCAAGTGATTTATGGTGGACCTGGATGATGGACATTGTAGGCGATGACATGCAGAAGTAGTCGTGGATTCAGATCGAGAGCGATAGGTGCTTCTTAGTTATCTTGTGTAAGCGAGAGGTAGTAGGAAGGCAGTATGATTCTAGGTGGAAGAGACATAGTGGTACGAGGTAGAGGTGTGTTGGTTGGAGGCCTTGGGTGATAGCAGTAGTGGAGCATCCAAGAGGAAGGAACATACATGGCGGGGGCACTAAAATGTAGGTATAGTTGAGCGGGGTGAAGGAATGATAGAAAAGTGGTGGGAGGAGGTGGAGCATGGTGGAGTGTGGCGGTGATGTGATCCCACATCAAAACAAGTGGATTTTGGGTGAGGCTTTATAAGCCCCAATGCTGATTGATTATCTTAGAATCCTACACCAGGTAAGATATCATGGCTCCACTCGCACACAAGAAACTGGGCCATAACAAATGAAGACCATACATGCTTTCGAGCCTACCCTTCACCTGTGGGATTCACATGGGGCTGCATCACCTGTGTGAAACTGGGGATCTAGTGGTCTCTTCTAATATATCTTGGCTGGATGCCCCTTGTGGGTTGGCTATGTGGTGGGCTATTCCAGTTGAACTCTTGCTAAATCGTCACCCTTGTTTTAGATAAAAATTAGAAAATGGGTTAAAAAATAAAATAAGAACTCCATAAAATTCAACAAAGATCACAAATAAAATTTATAATGTACAAATATTCATTATAATGTTTAAATAAACCCACTTTCATTCAACATTCATAATTACACAATAAATTACTAAAACATCACAAAAAATTGGTTTTAACATTGAAAAAAACTTCAAAATCATTGAAAATTGAATAACAATATGCACATAATTTTGTTCTGTCAATATATTTAGAAACACATATGATGTTTTTTAGGGACAACATGATTACTAAAGATATAACCATTTTGTCTCATATGTAATTCCTTATGAAGAATATTTTGGAATAATTTTAGTATATTTTTTGGGATAAAATATGTAAGGTAATGATAATATTTAGGCTTAATGTGATATTTTATGTTATGGTTTATTTGGATAACATGTTATTATATTTCTAGGAATATATATTTAATCATGTAGATACCCATTATAATGAAAGTGATTTTTTTAATTTTGTTGAAAATGTAATTTTACATGAAGATCAATATATTTTTTAGGAACATTACCTCAAAGAAGGATAATGGGAAATTAATGGATATAATGGGATTTCATATCACAGTGGTTCATTTTATATTTTGAATAAATATTATTCTATGTTTTGGAATAATATATAATTTTATTATGAAATTACGGTGATTCAGGTTATTTATGTAAAATATTTTTACATTTTGTAGATTGTATGATTATGGTATATAAATTTTTGGTATGTGACTATATGGGTAATTGATGTTGTTTATATATAAATTTTATGATTATTTTGGAATAATATGTGATCAAATCATTCTAATATTTTGGTTTCAAATATAGAATGTCATATTTTGAAGATTTTTAGGGTAATATATTTTTTAGAAATATTTAAGATGAAGAATATGTGTTTCTATTGAGGATTTAGACATTAATATATTATTTCCTCATATGATTTTTTATTCATATAGGATATTATCTCAACATTCTATAACCTTTTTGGTCTTGGTTAATGAATTGAAAAAGGTGAAATAACATGTAATTATTTTTTGGATATTATAATCTATTAATGGTTAATTTTATTGATTTAGGGCTGAAAAATTCCTCCTGGAAATATATCTTTTATAATATGAGATAAAATAGAGGTTTAAAGCTCTATAAGACGCAACTCAAGGATGACATTGGAATTGTACAATGGAATGAAATCAGGTAAGCATGTTTTATCATTCTATTTCATGATGGTAACCTAATTCTCCAACTCTAGAAAGGGTCATTATATTTACAGATTGTTACTTGTAAAATATCACCTAGGTATCATGGTATATTTTTCTCAAAATTAAATCACAAGTATGAGTTTTATAATTGTACATACTTAGTTTAAGAAATATTTATTTAAGAATAAATGTGGTTCCTAGAAGTAGTTAATAAATTGTTTTTCATTAATAAACATATATATGAGATTATAAATTTATTTAGAAACATTAAATTTAAAAATAAAAAATTAAATTTCAAAGGATGAAATTTATTTAAGGTGGGAAATGGTACACCCTGAGATTTTAGTATGTATTATTTTAATTAAATATCTAGTTTAATATAGCCTATTATATGAAAATTTGGACTAAATATTACAAAAAATTATTAAAATACAAGTTATAAATCATTAAATTTTGACTATACAATGTGTAAAAAAATTAAATAACACTCTTTGGTGAATGACATAAAATAAGGTTTACAACACTTATCATTTTACATGATCAATTTTCAATAAAAGTAGTTTTTATATATATTTTTTCATTTAAGGGAAAAATTGATTTTTTTCAAATTCAATTTTTTTAAATTAACTTCATTTAATAGTTTTTCACGTCACAATTAGATTTTGGATATTTTTTTTGTATTTCTCTAAAAAGGATCATTGTTGGATGAATAATGAAAAAATAACCATTTTAAAAACACAAAATATTTATGACATTATTATTATATAATCAGGAATTAAAAATATATACAACCTCCAAATAAAAAAAATATGTATTAATTGATAAAAATAAATCATTTAAATGTATTATGTTTTATTTTTAAAGCCATGATTGACTTTTTGGAACATAAGTTATATATTTATCTAATAAAAAAATTATTTTTTGGTTCATTACATTTAATTGAGTTGTTGAAATGTTCCCTTCATTTTTGGATATATAAATGTTTAATAAAATTATATTTATTAATAAATAAATTAAATTCCTTAGTATCTATTTTGTAGTAGAGTATTTCTTAAAATCATTTTTATGCGAAAAAAGGAATTATTCAAAAAACTATTTTTAATTGCGTTAGGCATAATTATATTAAAAATTATTTTTACAAATAATAGTAATTTAGTCAAAAAACGTAGTATATATTTGTAATAATCTATTTCATATTATTTAATATGGACAATTTTATTAGTCATAATAAATAGTTACCATGAAAATGACTTATTACCATGATAATTTGTCAAATGACTAATAAAAAAGATAGATAATGTGATAATGGTTCAAATATCTCTACATCATAACTAAATATTATTATATTGTGGAATTTTGAATTATTTTATCTTATATTTGAAACATTGGTCATTTGGTACCGTATTCTTTGATTATGTCATTGCATTTATATTATAGAATTCATATAGAAAAAATGTCACTCTCTCCCACTTATGACATTTTACTGATAATGATAAGGATAAAAATAAATATTTAATTCTAGAATAACAAAATATTTATTTTCAATAAATTAAAATTAGTTTTTATTTATTTTTAATGTCATATGATAATAAAATTATTTATACTTGTTACACAACCAAATCAAAGTGCGTGTTCAAGTGTTAGAAAAATCAAGTAGATGATAATGTGATATGTTTTGGATGAATTATGGTGTTTCAAAAATTTTTAGAAACATTTTACAGATAGGTGACAATTTAAGTGTTTATATTCGAACCACAATGTTATATTGATGTTTCAAAAGTTATATTATGTGAATTTTTATGAAAATGACAATAAGGAAATTTAATTTAAAAAAATTATTTATTTATTGATTTAAAAATCATTAAAATTTTAGAAGAGACCATGTAAAAATTTTCATTGTCTAAAATATCTTCTATTTCCTACTTTGAGCCATTTTTTATTTTTAAAATTACATTAAATCCCAATAATGAATTAATATTTTCCAAAACACCATTGTTTTTTTCCTGTATAAGGGAACTTAATCTAGACATTCAAAAGGCACATATAAGTTATATTTTCACTAAAAAATATTACCAAATCCATATAAAATCATTCCATACAATGTTTTAAATCCACATTATTGACCATAAACCTCACTTATAAAGGATTTAATGTCAATCCAAAGGGGTATTTCCAAGTGAGAGGTAATGTCTTAACCGAATTCTTTCAAGTATATTTCTTATTATATCACATTAAAATATAATCTAAACATACTAATATAATGGAATAGATATATTTAATAAATCTAAATATCATTATATTGATATTAAAATAGTTTTAAATTTTCTTTCCATCTTTCATGAAATGAAAATGGTTCATCTACATACGTATAGACTATGACCTTGACAAAGTGATATATTTCATTTTTCATCACCACCCCACACGGACTGATAAAAGTAAGTATAAAATAACTAAATAAGATAAATATGACATATTTTTTATTTTTCCAATTTAATATATTATCTACATTCTCACTCTAGAATTAGTTAGAAAATTGAAAGGGTTTACTTGTGTAAGTTTAGATGACAACCTCCATGAAGTGGCGCTTTAAATTTTTCATTATCATATCAAATGTACGAATATTTGGATGTATTGTTTTATAATTTATTTATAATACTATTTATTTTTTTTAAATTTAAAAATTTATATATTTTGTTTTCTTCTATACCAATATAAAAAATAAAATATCTCTCATGGGTGTGTGTGGTCTACCACCTCTATGAAGTGATGAAAATCAATGTTTATCAAAATAATAAATGGATTATTTTATAAGTTTATATAATGAATAAATATTTAAATTTAATACTTATTAAATGTTATTTATATTATGAAACCTTGAAAAAATGTGCAAGGAATGAAATATCCATAAAAAAAAAGTGTAAAATGAAAAAGTTGACACCTAAATATTGAATTTGATGTAGAATTATTAGTAAATGTATAATTGGAAAATATAATGGATTGAATATAGAAATATATGTGTGAATATTTATCTATTTTATATTTAAAAATATTAAATTAATTATATTGGTGTTCATAGTGCCTAAAGAGAAAATCAGGACATAAGGTAGGTATTTCGCCTCAAATTCTCTTCTTTGAGATATGTTTTTTTGTTATGAATTTATTTTTTTTATATGAATTATATGATTACTATTTTTTGTATTATATCATTATTAATTTTTTATTCATGTTTTTAATGGTTGGTTTCTTTTTTTCTCTTTTAATGTAGTTTTAAATCAAATAATAAAAAAGTGGTAAAGGGATTCTTAAATCAATTTCCTATCATTGGGTTATATCACTTCTCTGTTGGCTACATTATATAATGTTTAATATTTTTAAGTAGAATAAATGTTTTGTAATTTATTTCTAAAATTTTATTGTGGATTTAAATTTTTTTCAAAAAATCTCTTTATTGATTGAATACTACTTCAAATATTATGATAATTGTAAATGTTCTTGTTCTAAATTTCAATTCCGTGAGATATATTTCTTGTTGTTACCCATGATTTGTTGTATGGTGTACTTAAAACCCTATTAATGAAAATTTTAATATTTATCCATGGATCTCATGAGGCTAATAAAATAAGGTCTTTTTCCCTTTAATGGATTTTTGTTAAAGAATTATCAATAATATAAGGGTTTCTTGAGTCAAACATTTTTCTTTGAGACTTGTTTTGATTAAATAACTTATATTCATATATAGAGTGTATTTACTACCTATTTGACATATTATGTCATGAGAATATTTCTTCTCATGATATTAAATGTTCCTCTCTACGTTATTTCATTGAAAATGGTTTTTAATTTTAAAATCCATAAGGGTTTTAAAAAAACATTTTTTGGATTTAAACTATTTCACTTCTATACTGATGTTATTAAAAAAATTATTTAATTTTTTATATATAAATAAATATTTTTTAATATAATTTTATAATATATTTTTATTTATTTTAAAATGATTAAAAGTATTTTTTTAAATTTTTTCTATTTGACCAATTTTTTTACATTTTTTATAAACGTGTCAAAAGAACATTTTTTCAAATGTTTATACATCAAATTGATTTTTTTCCATCATGTCATTTCATATTTATGAAGAATCATTTACAAGTATAAATGGAATTAAAATGATATTCCTATTATAAATTTTCTCGGATTTTTTTAATGTTATATAAAAAATTATTTCTCTTTTTGTTTTTTAAAGCCATTACCTAATGTTTTTATCAAATTATTTTTCAGCTTAGTAAATACCTTTTAAGGAATATTAGGATTCACTGGGGTTATAATTTGATGATTTAATCCACATTATTTTCCAATATGGATTATAAATGATGATGTTTTAATGTTGTGTTCATGAAATTCATTTATTTCCTATGTGTTAATTAAGCTATAAAGGAAAAATGAATGTTGTTTTATTTTCGAATACATATATATAGTTTAAGAATTTTTGATTAGTGGATTCCTTATTGACAAAAAATGAATTTGGAAAATTTTTAAATGTCATTTGATAATAACATTTTATTATTGTCAAGATTATAGGTTTTTATGTTAGCATGTTTCTGCATGGACATGATTGTAGTTAGCTATGTCCATAAGCTAGCAGGTGGACATGATACATGATATCTAAATTCACATGTTTGTTGATATACATGAATATAATTATATATGTTAAAAATTTCATGATTTTTATGTTTATATTTATTCCAAAAACACATGAAATATGATTATGATATGCTCTAATGGATCAAGATTTATTATTGATGATTCTACACAGTTAAGTCACTAATATTTTTATGAAAAACCCTTATTACATGACACATGATTTGTGGTATATAACATTATGGGTATGTTTTTTATGTTATTATAATAATATGATGCCCTTTTATTGCCTAATTCTCACTCATTATTATCAATTGATATCACCTATGATTACCCTTATTAAGCATATGAGATTCCCTTTATTATGCTTCCATTTCCCAAAGTTACAATGGAACATATTATGTATGATATGGGTAAAAAGGTAATTACATGTTTTAAATTTTTTGGGAGATGTTAAAGACTTATATGAAATATTATGTTTTAGGTATAATTTTAAATATTCAAATTTTATTATAAATACAATGGTTTTGTTATGTAAATGGGTTTTCAAAATTTATTGAAGCTTTAAACAAAAAATGATTTTGGGTCTGATAGTTAATCATTAGTTTTTTAAATTTTAAATATGTAATTATATGCTTATAATTCTTATGTTAATACCAAATTAGGTTTGTAAATATTATTTTTAGTACAAGATCTAGGTGAATCAGTTTGGGGCTCTGTATCATGTCCCCTTACAAGAAATCCCATACCAATTCTTAATTGTTATAAATAAAAAAAAATTAATTTTTCCATCTCAATACACAAAAACACACACAAAGATATATAATTTCATATTAAAAAAATATTATATTAATGGGATTCAATAGTATGATATAAATAAAAAACCTAAAATGTTTTATTCAACTAATATTGTTTAAATTTATTTAATTAGCAAGTATAAAATAGAATATCATTGAAAATTAAAAATTTTATTGGGTAAAAATTATTTTAAAATTATTTATAGTTTTATTTATTTTAATATGTCTAAATATCTATTATCTTAAAATATAATCGTAGTAAAAATTAATTATTTTATACAATTTTTCTACATTTCCAAGAAAATTTGTCTGCTCTGTCGACACAAACCATACAATATCTAATTAATCTCACCATGAGGATCATAAAAATACATTTTCCAAATTATAAATCAACATATTGAAACAGAAAAATATATATGTATTTTAAAAATTAATTAATCATTACTTTGAGATATTATTAATCCATAAATCAAATCATCTCTTTTTTAAGTGTTGTCTTCAAACTCCACAAAAATAAAAAGTATGAACATTATATCTATTAATGTGTATGACATGAAACACCAATCCTATAAGGGAATATAATATCCAATGAATTTATAATATATTTAACATTTTAAATAAATTTAATATATTTTATAGCTTGAAATTCACATGATACTGAGTTAACGTGCAACATATGCAACAATGAGTTTCTCTAATGGCTTGTGATACATGGAAGACCGAGTTTTAGAGAACAATAATATATTATTAAAATATTATTTTTTAATATGAAAATAAATAAAGTATCCATTTTGAATACTATTCAATAACTTATGAATATATATGGTTTACACAAATAAAAGATAAATTTATTAGTAAGAAATTAATTAGAGATGAATATAAGAACCAATTGAATAAAAAAAGAATATTTATATAGAAATTTTTTTTATGTTTAAAAATTATTTTTATCCTCATAAAATAAATAAATTAAAATAAGTGAGTGATATTCATGTAATATATATAATATATATAATATATATTAAATATATTATTTTTATATTCATCCAATATATTTTATAGTCATAATATAAGATCTAACCCAATTTTACAAATAAAAACACATATTTTTTATTAAGGAATATTACAACCTTTTATTATAGAGATGATTTTAAATTAAATTATGTAACTTTTATAGATTTTATATTTCAAAATAAACTTCATCCTTGAAATAAATAAAAATAAAAATTAGGTTAGGTTTTGGTATTTTTTAAAAATGTTTCATTTTTCATTGAATGGTAAAAAATACTAAAATTTAATTCAAAACATACTTTTAATCTATTTTTTAGATATTAAATTATAATTTAAAATTACTTTAAATTTTAAATAGATCATATTTTTATCAATTTTTCAAATTTAGTTCATTGGAATCAATTTCACTTTGAAATTGAGTATAAAAACATATCACACTTTTGGACAATCATAATTTAAAAACCAACATTATCGTCCCATCTGTGGGATTAAATTTAAATTAATTTATTCCACTTATACAATGGGAATGTAGAAAAATAAATTAAATATTTGGAATAATAACAATTTATAATCTTTAATAAGGGAAATTTAGTTGTTGGAAAAAAATTTCTTGAAAGTAATTAAAATTAATTATAATGATTATGGTAAAGTTAAGAGTAATAAGGGATTAAACCTAAGATTAAGGGAACAAATGACCTTGAAACATGTACAAAACAAAATTTATGGACATAATTTGGAAATTAAAATTCCATTATTAGGTTTTTATTATTTTATTACTTATTTTAAGTAAAAATGTGGGTATGCCAATCTTGTTTTTAAAAATACCAAGTGAGTCCTTTTCCACCACTATAAAAGTCCACCCCTCTCTCCATTCCTCACACCTATAAAGACACATTGGATAAACCAAGATCTTATAAAAATATCCTCAAAATTCCTCCCATATTCCGAAAAACTTCCCCCTATGATTAAATCATTCCAATTAAACCCATTTGTTCAAACCAAAAGAAGTAACCTGATTAAGAGGTAATGTCTTTCCTCAAACTGTTTAGTTTCATTTACATTATCCACTATATAAAATATACATAATCGAGGATTATATAACCACACTTGTATCCTCAATATACTAGGGTTTTTAATGATAAGTGTTAGATATACACTTACACACACTTCCATGTAATGGGTAACAAACATACTGTTTACATGTACCAAGAACTACCGCCTCACAGAATGATGATTGATTATTTTTCCTATACCACATCTCATGGAAGAAATTTGGAAAGAAATTATATTTATATATATTATATATAATATTTATTATGTATTAATTTTTATTTAATTATTTTACAATGAATAACATTATAATTTCAATTTTTTTAAAAATCATAACATCGTTTGTTGATGTGTGGACAACCTCCTCCTTAATGTGATGTGATTCGTTCATAGGATACAATGAATGTATAAAAGATGATTATAATTAAACATATGAGACATAAGAAAATGAATATGATATTTATTAGACAATTAAATTCTTAGGAATAATATATATATATATATATATATATATATATATCATTTTATTTATTACCCTTTCTCACACTAAAAAGTGATAACGTCAGCCATTGACATGTGGGATATTGCCTTCTTGACATGATGTAAATACTTTTAAATAAAAACAATTATATATATAAGTATGCATGATTAAAAAATGGTATTTATGATATAAATACTATTATGTAAAGTTATTTTTTTTACTTACCTTCTTTCCATAAGGATCAATGAAAAATGGGAACGCAGCTAATGTGTACTTATGACCAACCATATCCAAGATTTTAATATTGATTCATTTTTCCTAAAAATATTTGATTATCTTTTAAAGGTATATTTGATTTATAAATAGTATAATTATGTAATGATTTTTATTCTAGTTATGTTATATAATAACCCATTTGTAATAATTTACCTACTAATGTTGTTTTTAACACATGAAGTGAATTTGCTCAAAACAACTGATATGAACATAATTGGTTAATTAGATGTATAAAACATAGAAATAAGTGAAATAAATGTAATGATAAACATGAAAAAGGTTCTCATGAATGTAAATGATTAATATAATTTTATTATATTGGATGTTAAAGGACACTCACCTAAAAGGAAACACAAGGAAATGGATGTCATCTCAATTTACATTCAATTGATTCTAATTTTTTGTTATTCACCTAGTTTATTTTATATAGTGTATATATTAGCATTTGAAATTTTATATTATGAAACTATTTATTATCCTGATATTAAAAGTTTCATTTAATTTTATTCAATCATGTATATTATTATTCAAATGTATCAAATTTTTATGGGTATCTTTTGAATATTTAAAGAATATTTTCCTCAAGTTCATTTTAATTATTATATTCCCAATCTATTTTCTTTCGTGATTGTTAACATTATCTTGAAAAAATAACTATATTTTATTCCACCTAATTTCTTATATATTGTTCACCTAATTCCTATTTGTCACATATTATCACAATTCAATCATTCTTCATTATATTCTTAGTTTCAATTTGAATTATTTTATCTAAGGGGATTTGAGTGAAATGTTACAATGTGGAAAATAATTTCATAACCCAATTTCTTTCTAATGGGTTATATTACTTTCCCATTGTCATTAAAATTATATAAAATTTTTTATAATGACTTTGACTATCTATTGATGTATTTCCACTTCTATATGTGAATTTATAGTGGATACACATATTATACCCATTGATTGATTCTCACTCAATCATTATAATATTTTCATGTGTTTAATTAATAATCACATTTTGTTCAAGATTGTTTACATATATATTTCCACAAAAAAGAAATTATTTAATAACACTCTAATAAACCCATTAATTTTATTCTACTTTTGTTATTAATGACCTATATTATGTAATAGAACCATTTTCCCACTCATTGGTACTAAAAATATTTTAGAAAATGTTTTTAAAAAAACTAGACATTATTTCTATATTTAGTTGGAAAAAATATTTTTTACTAAAAAAATATATTTCTAAAAAGATGTTCAAAATATGTTTAACATGACTTGGTAAATATTTTATTACCCTTTATTCAATTTCCAAATGATTTCAATGGAATTTTATTGTCAATTTCCAATCAAGTAATTATTCTAAACTTTGTACTGTGAAAAGATAATGTTCTTTTTACCTTATACAAAAAATTAGGGATTTACTCACCATCATTTATTTGAAGTTTCCTTTTAATGTTTGAAACTTTAATTTTTAACGAAAATATTTTCAAAAGTAATTTTTAAAGAAAAAGGATTAAAAATGTTTTTCCAAAAAAAGATATTTTCCTCAAGAATGGTTTTAAATGATCTTTTTATTTCTATTTATAGTCAGCAACAACCATTCATTTTAATATACATGGGATATATTTAATTGATACGATAAAAATTCTTCCACTATATGGTTTATGATTTATTTGGATAAGGATAGTATTCATATCCTCTTCCTTTATTTATTTTTTAGTTCCCATGAAAAACATCATCTCTTATGATTATTGAACATTTAATTTCCCATAAATTATGAATTTCATTTATCATGGATATTAAAATTTCATAAACTATATATCATTTTAAATAAATTTTATACTTTTAAATTTATTTGATTATTTTGGGAAATATTAATAATTTTGTATTCTTTATTAAATATAAATATTTGATAAGGATTATTATTTATTTAAAATTTTCAATATAAGGAATGATTTGGAATAAAAAATGGTAGGAGGATCCCAAAATTTATATAGCTCCTCGATGAATCGATAGGTTCTTAAGAGAAAATAATTTATGAAAATTAAATGGGTATTTATCTGTAGCTTTAAATCCTCATTTGGATGGTCTTGATGGTATTGTTTTTTATATACCTTATAAATGATGTCCAATAATTAAGCATCTCACTCATTTAGTTTCAGTTATTATTTTTCTATGATATTTTTCATCTATATATAAATTGATTCACTTAATTTTCAGTTCATTGATTAAATTTCATGTGCTTGAGTTTCTTAGAATTCCATATTTATTTTTCCTTATATAGTTATTTCAATGGAATGTGTTTTCATTTGACTTTCCATATTGCTTATTTCCTTCCTTTTCATCATATTGATTACCGAGAATGTGATTTTAGTTATTTACTTTTTCTTGTTGATTTATTCATATTTATTCATTATTTATTCTTTTATATATTACCCTTACTGAGAAATTGAGGTCACCCTTATTTTTTACCTTTCCCTATAAATCCAAGAAGCGTAGTATGAAATATATGAAGGGATATAATAGATGTAATAAATTTATCATCAAAGATATAAAGTTAAAAATAAAATTTCAAATTGTGTATTAATTTATAATACAAGACTCATGTATGTATCTAATTTAAAAATACTACTAAACTCTCGGTCCTTCAGGATGTGATTCCTTATAATCATACTTGTGTAATTGATAACATATAATGGATCAACGACTTTTAGTGTTGGGTCACTATAGTTGGTATCAGATGATGTTTTGTAACAACCTTAGGAACTAGATTTATGAAAACATAGGTTATATATATATATATATTAATATAATAAAATTTTAGGATATTTTATGAAGAACACTCTAGAATTTTAGTAAATTATAGGTAAAGTGGGTTTTATAGAAACACATCTCTATCCATATATTACAGGTGGACACGGTTTTGACATAGATGTTCTTAGGGGTAAAAACTCCAAGATGGTGTTTATGGATAAATTTGGTGTAACCTTGTAAAGGTCAAAGGTCCTTACTAAGAACCTAGTTTGACACTTTTGGGCAATATTCTTAACACAATTCACATTTTCATTAAAACCCATTATAAAGTATTTTACAATGAATAACCTTTTTTAATCATAAGGTGTTTTTGATTGAAGATAAGGTGTCCTGATTTAGAAATCCTATAAATGAAATTAAGGATAAACCCTATACCATGTAAGGATCTATGTGAAAACAAGTGGAGTAAGTATTTTTGTATTGGGGTTTTATTAAAACCCATTTTTAAAATTCTATTTAGTGATTAACCATTTTTCAAAGTCTTACATAAAATTTATTTTTGAAAATTATATTAGCATCGTTTTAGAAAAAAAACATATATGCCAAGTGAAAACCCATAGAATCCACTAAGGCCACATGACTTGAACCCCTGAACAAAGGATGATAAGGGGTTGATTCACACCAATGGACAACACAATGTCCTGGTTAATATGTCATTTTTAGTTTAATAATTTGATGAATAGATAATAAAGTTAATAAAATAGTATTTTTTAGGTTTAGGGAATAATGTCCATAATTTATTAGTTTTAGAGAGTAGTTAGAGACAAATAGTTGGAGTTTTCACCCTTTTATAGGCCTTATGATATGTTAAATGTTTATTTTAGTGATTCAAGAATTAATGTTAACTTTTGGATATCAAATTCTTAAAGTAAAAGATGAATTATAATTTGATCGAAGCACAAACGAAATATGGAATGGTTCACATGAAATTAAAACATGTCATTTAAGTAAATTTCATTATATTCTTAGACAATAAAATAATTAACCATCCTTAGGAAAATGACTTAGAAATAAAATTTTGTCATAATAACATAATTTTTGTTAAACTGGTGGTCTTTTAAATCATAATAAATTTATATCTTTGAGGCCTTCAACATTCCATTGATTATTTACTTGTTTAGGATTTATGACATCAATATCTTCCTATAAATATATATAGTTTTCCTCTAGGTGTGTATCTATACATTCCACTAGTGTTATAATAATTAGAGACCTAATCACATGTTAGTCCATGTGACGTTTTTTACTTCCCATTATCCATTTTCGAGAGGATGTTTCATGAACCCTTATAATTATGTGGGATTTCAAGAATTTAAAAAAACAAAAAATATAATACCAAGATCAAGTTTAAATTGCTAGGATAAAATTTAATTATGTTGGGAGAATGTAATTCCCCAAAAATATAAAGTAGAGGTATTGTATTCCTTAGTGTTTATGATAAGAAACACAAAGTGAACATTGGAATTTAATATTCCATGAATTTATTATATATTTACTATTACCATTAAATTAATTATATTATTTACCTTATAATTCATGTGATACTGAGTTAGCATGCAGAGTACGAAACACCGAGTTTTTTCAATGGCTTGTGTTACCCGTAAGACCGAGTTTTAACGAATAATAATATATTTTTTTAAAATTATTATTTAATACACTAATAGATAAACTAATAATTATGAACATTATTAACAAACGTATGAAAATATATGTCTTACACAAATATAAGACGAATTAATTTGTCGCAATTTAATTAGAAATGAATATATGAACCGATTGAATATAAAAAGAATATTTATATAGAAAACAATTTTTATACACACAAAGCTATTTTATATTAATAAATAAAATTAATTAAAATTATCTAGTGATAATAATGTAATATATATATATATATTCAGTATAATATTTTTTATATTCATCCAATATATTTGATAAGCATAACACATGAAAAAACTCAATTTTACACATAAAACCTATACTTTTATTAAGGTATTTTTACCGCCTTTTAATGGAGAACCTATTTTAAATTCAAATTTTGGAACTATTATATATTATATATGATAAAATAAACTTTTTACATGAAATATTATCATAAAGATTAGTTTTGGGTGATTTTTTTGGCATTTTTATGGATGTTTAATTTTTTAAAGAATAATGAAAAATACTGAAATTTAATTCCAAAATGCTTTATCATATAATTTATTTTGGAAGATAAATTAAAATTGTAAATGATTTAAAATTTTAACAAGATAATATTTTTATTAATTAATAAAATTTAGTTCATTTGAATCAATTTCACTTTTAAATTGACTATAAAAACATAGAATTGTTTTTGATGATTTTACTTTAAAACACTGCATTATCATCCTGTCTATGGGATTAGATTTAAATTTATGTATGCTAATTATGTGATTAAAATTTGTAAAAATATATTCCATATTTGGATAAAAATAATTTCTTGTATATAATAAGGTCAAATTAGTTTTTGACCAAATATATTAGTGAAACTAATTAAAAATAAAAATAATGATTAAGGTAAAATGATGTTTAATAATGGAAAAAACCTTAAATTTAATGTTACAAAATGACCTATAACGTTTTTGAACTCAAATTTTATGGATATAACTCTAAAAAACATTTCAGTATTAGTTTTTTTGTTTTATTACTTATTTAGGTAAAAATGTTGCTACACATTACTTGTTGTTAAAAATTCCAAGTGAGTCCTTTTTATACAATATAATTGGCCACCACCTATACCCCTTCCAAAAAAATCTCAACACACTATGGATCAACCAATAAATACCAAAATATCTACTCAAAATACCTCCAATAATCCTAGAATCCTTCCCTTGGGATGAAATCAATCCATGGAAGGCCTTCAGTGCACACTAAAATGAGTTACCAGATTAAGAGGTAATATCTTTCCTCAAGCTGTTTAGTTTCATTTCCATTATACACTCCATAAAATCATTTTATTACATGACTATATAAAAAAATATTTTAAATATAATAGTATATTTTTATTCTAATGGTTTGACCTATACTTACACACACTTCCATCTAATGGGTAATGAACATAATGTTTATGAGTATGGAGAACTACCAGCTCATGAAATAATAATTTTTCATGTTTATTTTAATACCCCTCATGGTGTAACATATAATGGAAAATATATTTTTATATGTTATATAAAATATGTGTTATGTCATTATGGTTTTGTAATTTTTTATGATACACATCTTTATACATTTTGTTTTTTCTATAAATGGTAATATTGTTTGTGGAATGTGGACTACCACCCCCTAAAAGCGGTTTGATTCATTCAAACGATACATGGAAAGTATAAAAGAAGATTATAACTAAACATATGAGAGATACAAAACATATATATATGATATTATTGATATAATTACCTTTTGGAAAATCCTCAACATGATTTGATTAATTTTACATCAAAATAATTATATATTTAGTTATATATGATTAAATAACATGGTATATATGATATAATTATAATTATGGAAATATATGGTGTTACCTTCATTCCATAATGATCATTAAAAAATGGGAATGTTAATCATGCATACGTACAACCTACCGTGTCCATGATTGTAATGTTGATTCATTTTTCATAACCATATTTAATTTTTATTTTTAAAAAGTATAATTTATGTATAAATATGATAATTATTCTGGAGATGTTATATAATGACCACTTAGACTATAGTTCACCAGCCAAATAATTTTTTCACACATGACCTGAATTTGTTCAAAACAAACATTGAAAACTTAATTTATTAAGTGGTTGTATTCATGATTGTAATAAGTGAAATAAAAGTAATGATAAACAAGAAAATGTTTCTTAAGAAAGTAATTAATTAACATCAGTTTATTATACATGAAGTTAATAGATGTTCACCTAAAAGAAAATTCAAGGTAAGAGATTTCATATCAGGTTACATCCTATAGAGGCTTATTTGTTGTTATGCACCTTGTTTATTTTATATGGTGTATATATTTCCATCTAAAATGTTATATCACGAAACAATTTATTCTCATAATATTGTATGTCTCATTTAATGTTATTCATTTGTTGATATTATGATTCAAATGATTCAAAGTGGTATTATATACATTGGTAGGTTTAAATAATATTCTCTTCAAGAATGTTTTAATGATTTTATTTGTAATCTCACTTCCTTTTTTGATTGTTAAATTTCACTTAAGAAATCATTTTATTGCATTTCACTTAATTTATTATATATGTCTCACATAATACCAATTTTTCATATAATATCACTATTCAGTTATTCTTAATGATATTCTTAGTTTCAATTTTAATTATAGCATCTAAGGTATTTGAGTTAAAAGTCACAAAGTGGAAAAAATTCATAACCCAATTTCTTGGCATTAGGTTATATTACTTTATTTCTGTCTCTAATAATATATGATCATGTGTATAATGAAATTTAATATCTATTGACGTATTTCTTATTCTATATATTTATTTACATTTGATACACATAATCTATTCATTGATTGATTGTCACTACAAATTTATAAAATTTTCAATGGTTTACATTACAATCTCTTTTTGTTCAGGATTGATTACACATAAATTTAAATCAAAGAAAATTATTTGATCACTGTCTAATAAACCCTTTAAATTTTTTCTCCTTTGGTTATTCATGACCTTTAATAAGTGCACATGAGCCTCATCCCAGTTGGTGAGGACTCGACAAGTGAATCCAAGAGACCCGAGATCAAATCTAGGTGGAGACATATTTCAGGGTTATTTTAGAAGTACCATTGTATAAATGTAGAAACACTATAGCATGTACTGTTCAGTACTGTAGTAGCCAGAATTATTCATCCATATGGGCCTCCGGGCCACCGGTTTGGGCCTCCGGTCCTGTAAGGCCTTCGGTCCACCTAAGTCCTTTGTGCCAATTGTCTCTCGAGGCCATAGAGCCACCTTAAGGCCTTAGAGCCACCCCAAGGCCTTCGGGCCACCTGATTATGAAGACGTACCAGTCAGAATACAAGGGAAAAGGCTCCAAATGAGGATTTAGAGTAGGTGCATTCACTAGAGCAGTGATAACCAGAATTGGAAGAACGAGAGGGTATGACTTTTTCATCGGTACCGGGCCTGTACAGATTTCCATAGGATAGCTTGGTGACCAGCCCTATAAAAGGTGGAGTGCTGATCACCATGACATATGCTGGGGATGTTCAGTTCCAAGTTGTCTTTTTTGGGTGATTCCATCTAAGAACTATGGGTCATGTAATTTTCTCTGAGACTTCGGGCCTTTTAAGGGTTCCACCTCATCCCTTGAAAGGTGGATTACCATAAATAATAAAAAAATGAAGGCCTTTGGGCCATTTGATATATGACCTTTAAAAAGTATTACCACCAAGTTCCAATCCTTTTCACTCAAAATGTTTTAGAAAATGTTTTTAATAAAACTAGACTTTATTTATCTTTTTGTGAGAAAACATATTTTTTTCTAGAAACCATGTTTTCTAAAAATGTTTTCAAAAATATTTTTAACAATATATTATAAAGATATTTTCACCCTTTTTTTCTTTTACCAATTTTTTCAAAGGAATATTCTTAACACTTTTAGAAAAACACATTTACGTAAAATTTTTACCATAAAAGAGGAATATTATTTTTACCTCATATGGAAATAACAAATTTAGTTACTGTTATTTATTTGAATTTTCATTTTCATTTTCAGAAGGTTATGTTGTAAAGAATTATTTTGAAAGTAAATTTCAAAGAAAAGGTTTTCTAATAGGTTTTTGAAAATAAATGATATTTTCCTCAATTTTTTTAAAAATATCTTTTTATTTATGTTCATAAATGAACACAACCCTTCCTAGTACTCCAGTTTGAATATATTTTATTGATACCCTAATTATTATTCCTATGGAAGGTTTATGATTCATTTGGACAAGGATAGTTTTCAAATCAACTTCCATGATTAATTTGTTATCCCCATTTAAATATTTAATGTCTTATAATCACTGATAATTGAATTTCCCCTAAATTATCTATTTAATTTATTATAGATATTAATTTTTCCTAATCTTTATAACATTTTACATATAGTTTCTGCTTTGGATGATATTTTATTTGTTGGATTTTTTTTTGTAATTTTGTATTTATATTCAATACGGATATTTGGTAAGGCATATTATTTATTTTCATTATTCAATATGAGGAATTCATTGGACTAAAAATTAAGGGAAGAGCCTAGACTTTTTATAGATCATTGATGCATCGACAAGTTCTCATGATACAATTATGTTTTGAAAATTGAATGGGATTATATCCATTCTTTTAAGCCATATTGTGAAACATCTTGGCAATATAAGATTTCATGTTCCTTAGAAATGAAATCAAATAATTTATAATTTCACTCATTTAGTTTTAGTTATTATTTACCTATAATATTTTGCATCAATATATCTATGGATACATTTAATTTTTAGTTCATGGATGAAATGTCATGTGTTTTTTTTCTTACCATTCCATGTTTATTTTTCCTTGTGTAGTTTTTGAATGGAATGTGTCTTCATTTACCATTCCTTATTTATTATTCAAGACCTATTTAGCCTATTGATTAATTGGAGCATGTGTTCAGTTATTTACCTTTCAATGTTGATTTATTCCTATTGAGTCTTTATTTCTTCTAATATAAATTAAAATTACTAAGCATTTGAGCTCACCATTATTATGTTTTCATTCGCCAAGAATATAAAAAGTGTACTATAAAGAATATATTGGTATAAAATACATGTAGTAAATTTATCATGATGTTTTTAGAAAAACATTATGTGGTAATTTGTGAAATAATATTTTATACAAGACTCATGTATATATTTAGTTTACCAAGACTACTAAACTCTCAATCCTTTGTGATTTTATTCCTTGTAATTAGGATAATGTAATTGATAGTAGACATAGCCTCTAGGCATTTTGGGGTCAAGTATCTATAAGTCTAACTAATTTTTTTAAAAAATAAATAAATTTGTATCATTTTTAATTTTATTAATACTAGTTTTATATTTACAAAAAACTATATAAATTGATAATAGATAATATCTCTAACTAAAAAAATTTAAAATATAAATAACATGCCAATAAAATTATTTTGAAATAAAGAATACAAAAAATTCCAATCAATAAGAATTTTATTTCAAGGCCTTTATATTTTAATGGGTTGTTTAGGATTATAGAAAATTTATATAAGAATAAGATCAATGAAAATTCTATATTTATGTCATTCTAATTTCATTAAAATTTATAATATTTAAAATATAGTATAATTTATATTCACATAAAAATTTCAAGTATAGAATAATGAATGAGAGAAAAACTACAATTCCATATATATTTTTATAAAATTTTTGTTAATTCTAATAATTATACATGTTTCTCTAATATATGAATGATCTCTGATGAATTAAATCCTCTATAATATTTCAAACTTATAGATAATTTTTCCGGTTTAGGGTTATGTAAAATGAATTTTAAAATATTTATTTATGAATAGAATCATGTTAAAATATGGGTTTTTTAAATATATATTAATCAAATAATAACTCGCCACTAATATAGAAGATTCTACAGGTGTTAGAAAATTTCAAAAGTCTTATCCAAAATGAAATAATTTATTTTTCATGCAATGATAATGTCAGGTATTATAATACAACACTCCATTATAGAGAAAATTATTTTTATCAAAATATTAATAAAAAATATTATACCCTTTCAAAATATATTTTGTTACTAAATAAAAAAATAATAGGATATCAAATTTTTTAAACAAGAGTATATAATAATTGAATAAAACTAAAATGTGTATAAAATTACAGGTACATAGTAAGATATTCTTAACAATAACCATTTATTATATGTACGGGGTAATAATTTTAGATCTATATCTCAATTTTCAATTCCTCTATTGACCCTCCAATGGTATCATAAGGAAAATATTCATCCAAAAATATTTTACGCAAACTAATTTTTTTTTTCTATTTATCTTAAATTAATAGTATGTGAGTCAAAAATAAAAATAGCACCAAGGGATAATAAAATTTATCTACATGATGTATAATTTTTGATCTAATCATAATAGAATATTTGTGCTCAATCATTCTAAAATGATCCCCTGTGTACCCAATCTGTTCACCCAAACCTATAAAAAATTATTTCATAGAATATTTTATATCACAAAATATATTGTTACATAATAATAAAGGTATAACTTACCTCATGATGATCTCAAAATTTTTCAATCTTGTTTCCACCATCATCAACTCCCATGAGACCCTATATTCTTGAAAATGGATATTAATTTTTTTATAAATTTTAATAAAATATTTATAATAAAATTTAATAAGAATACTCAATTAGTGGTATTAAAATTCAAGAATATAATATAATTACATGATAATGAGTGTTAGAATTTACTAGATCACCCAACAATCAAGGGACTCAATTAGACATTTTTTTGTTACTCAATTTTGAACAAAAAATAATGAATGTGAGAGGATAATATATTGGGTGACTGACTGTAACAAAATAATTTTTTTAAATGATATTTATTTCTTAAGAAAATGAGTATTATATTGCACCATACACAACACAAACATATCTATTAAATAATGATGTGAGTATAAATGGAAATATTACCATTGATATTCAACCATTTTTGACCACTAGTAAATATGACTGCTAGAATATATACTCATGGTAATAATTTTTATGTCATAATTTTAAATTATAAATGATGAAGAATAATTAATGTAGAACGGAGAAATGATGGTTTCAAATAGTTGGTTTGTATTGTTTGAATTCTATATTTCAGTACATTGGAGGGAGGTAGAATCACTGGGGTTTTTTCTTGACCAATCCCAAGCTTAGGTTCAATAATTGAATCTATAATTAAATCTCTCATGGGAGAAGTTCATGTCAGTTGATATTACCTCTTGGGTGACGTTAGCCGAACCGCCCCATGCATCTATCAACATCACACACCTTACACTTAGGTCATATGCTTGTGTTATAAGGGGTAATGTTTTGTGTCCATAGTTACTTAAAGTGTAATTCAACTTTATAAATAATTTTTTATTCCATCAATTCTCTTTTATGAATATTTGTTGTTAATAAAATTTAAATAAAATTAGATAAAATTATTATTCAAATAGAAATTTTAATTTATGTAAAAGATATTAATATTTATAATAAACTAATATATTATTAATAACACTTATTTTAATGAAGTAGTATGATTAAAATACTATAATTTATTCATAAATGGGAAAATAATTTTTTTCAACTGTTAAAAATTTTACCACAAACTTTACATTCGTTATATATTTAAATAAATAAATATTTATATATTTAAAAGTTAAAATTATTATATTTAAATAATAATTATTAAAAAATAAATATATATTTTTAATTCAACATTATAAAATTATGTTTGGGTGAATTTATGAGAATTTTCTAAAATACACTATTTTTTCATGAATAGTAAAAATACAGTTTGAGTTTTCTGTGTGTTTAGTGTATTCATAATTATGGAATAATTATGTAATAATTAATTAACCCAATACACAACCTAAAATATTTTTTTATCAATATTAACTATTTTAAAGGATTTTAATCAATTTCTAAACCTATAATTTACTTACCAAAAGTCTTAAATGGAAACTTTAACATTAAAAACATTATTTTTGTAGGAAAATTACCTTTCTAGGCAAAATAAGTATTAAAAAATGGTGATTGACTCTTTTAGATTAAAATTAAATAAATTATGACCCAAGTGTCAAAAATCATTAAAAATACCATGGTAAAGCTCATAGTTTTTTATTTTCCACAACATTGGTTTCCAAGTCCTGTATTTAGAAATTTAGAAACCAAATCATCCACTGTTGCAATAAATACCCCACACATTTATCTTTTTACATTCACTTCTAATCAATAAACCACAAATATCAAGAATTTTTACCTCCAAAGGAGCCCTACCATGGTTTCCTCAATCCCTCAAGGTCCCAATTATCATGTTTTAAGAATAACTCTTCAAGGTAAGGGAAATCTGTGATTCACTTTTAGATTCATGTTCCTTCTTTATGTGTTATGTCTTAAAATTTCAAAAATAAGTTCATTTTTTCTAAATTATTTTATCCCTTTACTATAATAAGAGTTTTTTATTTTGGTGAAAACATTTTACCTCTATTTTGAACATTTTCTAAAACAATATTTTATAATTGTTATGTTGTTGGATTTAATTATAAAAATTTCTCTTTTATCCTCAAGAAATTATCTTTTATTTTATTTTTTTGGATTTTCAAAACCTCATTATATTCTTTGGGTATTAATTCTATTTAAAAATGATTTATGTTATTATAGGATTAGTATACAAGAAAACTACATTCTTTTTCTATTGGTTAAATATTGTATAATGAAATGGTCATTAAGCACTTTTTAAAATTCTATGTTTTTAATATGAAATACATCTATTTTATTTTTCATGTGTGATTTATGAAATGTTTTATTATGATATACGTGGCTCACATTAATTTATGAATATGAACGGTGTGCCCTGATATCACTCTAATGTATTTGGTAATTATAACGCCCCAGATCCTGGTGCCACCCAAAAGTTCCCCGAACTCGGTTGGCCACATATCCTCAAGCACATTTCCCTAAAAGTAAGAGGATCATGACTATAAGTGAGTGATAAGGTAATACTTTGAGGGAAAATATGTCCTCATTGGTAGAGTATATGTAACATAATCTTAATTGTAAACAATAGTGAAAGCAATAATACCCAATAAAAATTAACAACGAAAGACAAAAGTAAATCAAACAGAAGAGAATATATATATATATATATATGATGCATGGAATATTTATATATTAAAATATCCAAACAAGTTACAATGAAAGAAAGAAATATTGAAACTAAATTACAAAATAAATAAATAAACTCGAGGAGCATCGCAAGCCTCATCTTGGTTTCATGCTCTCTAGATCTAACAGTAATCAAGTACCTGATGAAGAAGAGCGCTTTTCATTAACTAAACCTGCAACCATATAATCTATTTGGGTATAAAACATGTACCAAACGATGTGTGAGATGAATCCTAGTAGGAAACCCCCAAAATATCTGTGGCTAACTGTTAGTGAATATACATAACAGGTAATATGAAAAAATGAAGCAATAAATTAGGAAATACTCAAAAGTAAACAACCCAAAATTTCTCATATACATTCATTCACATTTATTATTCAAGATTTGAATAATTTAAAACTTGTTATATAGCCTAAATTGGTATCCCCTATGTATGTAAAAAATAGGTATCTGAAAAGGCCATCTAAATATTCAAATATTACCAAGACCAAGTTTGTGCTTTGGCTTGGCAGACTCATCACAATCATTCAATCATTCATAAACAACCCTTAGGTAAATATCTCATGGTCTAACACCCTTAGTTTAGTATAGAACCAATCATTAAGTAACAACCCTTTGGGAATATCACATGGTCTAACCCCTTTGGTCTGATATAGTACTAATCATTTACTACGACCACCTGGGCAGCTCTCAAGGTCAATACCCCTATGTCAATATAGGACCAACAAATTATAAATGATATCTTGGGTAGCTCTCACAGTCAATGCCCCTGGGTAAAACATCCAAAAAAAGGCTCTCACAGCCCTATGTCAATAGTGTGGAAGTCCCCATAGTGTTCCTGGCCCAAGGCTCTCACATTCCTTTGGTAAAATAATATGGAAACCTCCACAATTTTAATAGTCCAAGGATCTCACGGTCCTTTGAAAAAATAATGAGCATATCATATCAATGTAGCACATTTAATATATAACCACTACATTGATAAACATTCACAAATCATACCACATGCATTTCATATATACAATCCAACTCCATCCTAAGAAATTCAAGGCATGGTAAACAAGGTACTTCTCCTAGGAAACCTAGGACAAATGGCCATAACATCCAATAAAGGGAAAAAACACCCATGGGGTGTCCGATAATAAGGTACATAAACTTACACCTAAGAAATAAACCCCTTAACAATCAATCAAACCCTAGAAGGTAAATAACAGGGTTAAATTCCAATTCAAGCAGTACCCCAATCATGGGTATGATGCAAATTTAGCATATATAGTCAAATACAACACAACAAAAGGCATAAACCACCTACCTTGAAGTCTCACGATATTCACACACGATCATCAACCCTTGAATCAGCGTAGAACAGAATAGATCTACAAAAAAAAACTCCCAAACTTGAATTACCTATGATAGATGAAGAACCAGGATGATAGGATCTAGAGGATTTGAGAAATCACCAGTGGGATTCCAACTCACCCGACAATATCTCAATTGGAGCTCAAATAGAAAATCAGAAGGGATTCGATGTTCGTAGCCCTTCTGTCATGCTCTGGTATGAACCACTACCAAAAGAAGATGTTTACGAATATGAGAGGAAACCCCAATCTAATTTATCAAATAAAAATAAAAGTACACAATGTTTTTATTAAGTGTACACGCCGTTTATTAGCCTCAAATGGCCCCCGACTTAAGAGGGTCATCCAAGTAATCACACGACCATGTACTCATCCATTAAATGGCCAGTACACGGCTATACACGGGAACCGGGTACATGATTTTTACTTAGAAAAACTCCAATTCTTCTTCTTCTTCCTAAAAAACAACCCAAAATCAAGATCCATTCTTGAATTGAAGATTTGGGTTCTTAAAAACTCCCCCCTTAATGGAATTCATCCCCGAATATCCCTTCCAAGGGTGGTGAAGAAGAATATGTGAACAAAGCTGGAAACTATGATCGTACATCAGCCTCTCTATCCCATGCCTCATATTGTACTTGCCCGTGATGCCATGGAACTCATACCCAAGGAATAAACCAGCCCCATAGAACCTTCATGCTGTGATCTAGAATCCGAATAGGGTGCCCCTCAAAAGATTCATCCACCTCCAACTCAACCCCATCAGGTTAAAAAACATCAGATGGGTCAAAGAAGTAACATCGTAGTTGAGAAAAAAGAAAGATGATTTGTATAGCATGATACCTATGAGGTAACTACAACCAATATCCCATCGACCCAAATCTCTCCAAAACCTCAAACGAACTGATGTATCTAGGTGAATGCTTCCCTTGTTTGTTAATAGTCATGTGTATCATCCTTAGTGTGGCACGTATGAAAACCTAATATCCAACCTTGAACTATAGAGGTTGTCTCTGTCGATCAGTATAAAATTTTTGGAGAGACTATTCAGTAGACATCCTCTTCCGAATCAAATCCACATACTCTGTAGTCTCCTATACAAGACGAGGTCCCAACCTAGTTGTCTCTCCTTCCTCTAACCAATATATGGGTGATCAATAAGGCCTACTGTACAAAGCCTCATAAGGTACCATCTAAATCATAGCCTAAAAACTATTACTGTAGGAAAACATCACTAGGGGTACGTGTCTCTCCCAAGTCCCCCCCCCAAAAAAGGATTTATGCTTGAAGCATGTCCTCCAAAAATGAATCATGCGCTTGAACTGGTCATCTGTCTAGGGATGTTAATCTCGAATCAGATGTAGATATGTACCCATATCCCTATGTAGTCTCTACAATACATGAGAAGTAAACCAAAAGTCCCTATCTGAAATGATAAAGTGTGGAACCCCATGAAAACATACAATATCTTTGATGTAAAACCTTCCAAGCTCATCAACACTGATGTTTTCCATGATCGTCTTGAAATGTGAAACCTTCGTGAGTCTATCTACAACAAATGATACAACATCATTTCCTCTTAGAGACCTTGGTAAACCCATCAAAAAATCCATCGTGACATCATTCCACTTCCACTCAGGGATGAGTAACTACTGTAATAGCCTTTCTAGTCATTGATGCTACGCCTTCACCAATTAATAATTAGAACATCTCATAAAAAATCGAGCTACATCCCTCTTCACGCATGGCCACAAATATTGGTGATGTAGATCTTAATACATTCTAGTGACACCAAGATGAACTACCCATACAAAGGAATAAAAATCTCACAACAGATCTTCGTGTATATCTTCTGACACCCATACACACCACTAAAAATGAAAAATCTCATCCTTGCCTACGGTCCACATAGGACTAGGGTCCTCACCTGACACACTCTTCCTTAGTACTAGGCCTTCAAAATCTGATAGCTGCCCTATTCTCACTTGATCCAGTAGAGTAGAGGTAACAACTATAGAATAAAGAAACATCTACCCATATTTTTCGTGCAGCTCCAAATGCATCTTATATGAAAGAACCCGAAGTTTCCACTCACTATAGGCCTCCTAAACTGTTTGAATCTGAGTCATCCTGCTCAATGCATTAGCCACCCCGTTTCCTTTTCTAGGCATCTAGGAAAGCTCAAAGTGGAATGACAGAATGAACTAAACCCAACTTCACTATCTCAAATTCAGATTATGCCGAGTAAAAATATACCAGAGGAATTTGTGGTCAGTGTAAAGTACAAAATACTCTCCCAACAAATAATTTCACTAATAACGTAAAGCATTCACAAATGCAGCTAACTCTATATCATGCATCAGATAGTTCTTATCTTGTGGCCTCAACTGCAGAGACTTATATGTAACAACTCATCACCTATATAAGCATTGATCCCATCCTGATACATGATGCATTGTAGTAAATAGTATAACTCTTTCCCAGATCTCAAAAAATCTGTATCGGTGCTGAAGTCAATGACACTTTTAGTTAAAAGATGAATCTTAGGAATCTATCCATAAGTACTTTGCACCCCTCTTAGTCAGTCCCATCATTAGAGATACTAAGAATGAAAATTCTTGAATAAAACATCTATATTAACCATCAAACCACAAAAAATTCCATGCCTCAAAGATGTTCTTCGAATACTCCCATGAAAATACTACTCTCTCTTTCTCTTGGTCTACCGATACACCCATCCCTAAGAAGAAATGACCCATGAAGTGAATATGGCCTATCCAAAAGTGGAATTTTGAGATCTTATCATTGATTCTCTCTCATTATACTCAATATGAAATCAAGATGGATGGCATGGTCTTTTCAAGTGTGATAGTACATAAAGATATCATCTACGAAGAGTAACACAAAAGAATCCAACTACAGATGGAACACTCAGATAATCAGTTCCATGAAAACTTTCGGCACATTCGTGAGACCGAATGACATAACCAAATACTCATATAGACCATACCCACTATAAAAGGCTGCAAGAGGTATATCTGATGGTCGAACATGCAATTGATGATAACCAGATTTCAAGTCAATCATCTATAACACCTAGGATCCTTGAATATGATCAAAGAGATCATAAATTCTTGGTAAGGGATATCAGTTCTTGGCTGTCAACTGGTTCATCTTACAATAATTCACACATATTCTAAGGGTATTATCCACCTTTTTTGGAAAAAGGACAAGAGAACCCCAAAGAGAAGTACTAGTTCGGATGAAACACTTTTCCTGCAACTCCTCAAACTACTTATTAAGCTACTGTAACTCTAGTGTAGCCATCCTATAAAGAGTAATGGGCACCAGTTCCACTCCTAGAACAATATCAATATAGAAATATACCTTTATCCATAGAGGTAAACATGAAAAGTCATCTGGAAAGACATATCTTAAACGATCCACCACTAGAGGAATGTCCATCTGTGAAGTCCCCTAGAAATCTAGATATAAAATAGCAATCTGAGCTATAATTCCTCCCAACCCATGATACTCGGGTCCTGATCTACTCACCTAGACATCCGATTCTCACTTGTGTAGTAAAGAACCACCCTCTGGTGACATGAAACTCACCCTGTGGTGATATCTTTCAACAAAGGCATGAAAGGATAACAACCATTCCATTCCAAGAATTACATAGAAGCCTATAATCTCTAAATCATAGAGTTCCCACAAGAAGTGAAACCCACCAACCTCAAGAGGTCACTCCTTGAACTGACATACAATCACTGTCTTAAACCCCAAAGGAGTTTCTAGCATCATAACATCATCATAAGTAAAGATTCAGAAACCAAGTCTCTCCACAATGGAAATAAATATTAAACTATAGGAATCCCCTGTATAAAAAAGTGAAGTAGTTAAAATTGAGGCAACTAAAATCATACCTCTAACCATAGAGGGTCCATAATCATAGTCCGACTATGTCTTTTCAATAAAAAAATGTCAAACCTATAATGTGGCTCTGCTACCCTACCTGGCCACATTGAGTTGATCCACCCTACTGTCATTGAAAACCTGACATCTGGCTTCTATGGACACAACCTCCTCCTCAGCCTGAACAACCTGACAAACTGTGGTTCCCTAACTGATAAAGAATTGGTGTCCCCTCTCCTGTACATTGAGCTGTAACAGATCCCAACTCACTAGATGCTGGTAAAAAAATAGGCAAAATGATAAAGATTACCAATCGTACCACAAGATCAACACTCAACTAGGTCTCTTGGTAACCATGGTCTCGTATTCCTATTCTCCACACACTGGTAGCACACCACTTGGATACCTGAAGAAACATCCCTACTACTGGAAGAACCACCACCTAAAATCTCTGTACGGTGCGTCCTGCTATCCATCAAAGGAGTACCGACCCTAGATACTAAATAACACTAGATCATAGCTCATAACTCCCTTAGATTGTAATCTATAATTAGTGTCGGATTTACTATAGTAGTCACTGATGTCCGCCTGAAAACATTCACCTACGACCATATGTCATACCTAAGATCATCCTCAAACTTCCTATCCATTGGTAACTCATCACCTCCCAAAATAGGAGTGAAGTGATGATGCTATGTAAAACGAGATGAGTAAACCATCACTAAAAGAGAACGCTGCTCTAAATGCATGAAATACTAGGCTCGATCATCCCTGAATGTCTCAGGGTATAATTAATCATAGAAGGTTATTTGAAACTCTTCCTAAGCCATATACCGATGATATCCCCACCTGTGAGACAACATCCCACAATATCTTGGTGGAATCATATATCTTGTATGGTGCAAGCTTCACCCTCCTCTCAGGAGGAGTCTCTAGATTGTCAAAGAGAGAAAGCATGGCCTCTAACCATGAATCTACAGCCTGTGGTCCTCCATCCTCTAAAAAAGTGGGCGGATTGTGCTGCTAGAACACCCGCACGAACTCTTAGATAGTCTTGGTTAGATGTGGTTCTCCCTGAAAAGTCATCATCATCTTCATAAAGCCATCACAAAATTGTGCATCAACACTCGCATCTAGTGTAATAGCTGGTGCCAAGACAACCATAAAGGAAGGATCTGTTGGTAGTCCCTGATCTAACATTTCCAGTGTCTGATCATCGCCCTGTACCTGGTGTACAATAGGAGTTCTTCTTGGTGGTATGACTCTACAAGGTCAAGCACACACCTTAGTTCCTGATTATAAAGGATATAAATATACAAGTTATAGAATGTAACATGAGAAGTAAAGCATTCAAATTTTACAAAGAAGGGATACATGGCGTGTATAAATACTACACTATGTATTCTTATAAGCTTTTAACATGGGTATATACCTCTTCCAACCTATTCTTGTAACACCCAATATACACATAGTGTACCTTTGAGAAATGACAAATACTTGAATATTCCCTCCTTCCCAAATTCTTCTGCATGGCTTGAACTACACGGTTCTCTCCTGGTGTAACACTACATGGCGTGAACACATTACAAGCGACCAATATCACATAAGTTCCATCCACCCATGTCATTAGTGACACATATCTATACACAGTTGAATACTACACAACATGTTTAATATATGCAATATATGCACAACCTAAGCTTCATCCACCTGTGTCGTTAGTCACATGGTCGGATACATGGCTGAAAATAGCACGATGTGTACTCCTAGTACAAGATATATTCTACCAAAAGTGTATGAACCTTATGTATCTGCTTACATAGTTAACCACATGGTCAACAACTACATGACATGTACATATGGTATATGACACATACTAAAGGAATGTCAGCTCTACCAGAACAGAAAAACACATGGTGCGTGTTCATAACATCACATGTCGTGTTGTCTAGGTTTTTGGATAGTAAGCCTTCGAAACTTCTCCAAAACCCTTAAAAAATAAAATTTGTCTAAGACATGACATGTTCTGGTCTGTGAGAACCCATAATTCATGTGAATCAAATCTTGGAACCATTACTCATATTATAAATTATCAAAATTTAATTAAAGGTCAACATGATCCACTAAATATCAATCCAATAGGGCCCATAACAAATCAAGGACCAAATCATGGTGTTCATTCAAATTAAACATAAAAAATACCAATTCCATATAAAAAAATATTAGGTATTTCAATCTTGTAATCTATCAAAATGACAAGCATATCTAGAAAGAAATCTATCACCAGAACATGCAATTAGTAATGCTCCCTAAATGGAATGATATGAATGAATGAAATGTGATCTATAGAAAGTGCTTGTATGATGAATGAGATGGAATACTCTCATCTCATTAGGTTGAACCAGAAATTGAACCACAATGATATCAATAATAACAGCACAAAACTTGTGAATCACCAAACGTTGAAATCAAATCAAATGTAACATTTGATAAAATAGAAAAATTGTAATATTCAAGGTAACTTGGATTTTCCCTATACACGAGTTATCTACTCCCCATCACAACTTATTACAAACTAACTATTCATTTCTATCCCATTATATAGGCTACAAATATTATAGAAAAGAAGAAAAGAAGCCCAATAGTACAAATTTATAACGTCCCAGATTTTGGTACCACCCAAAAATGCCCCGAACCCTATTGGCCACATAATCTCAGGCCCATTTCCATAAATTCTAGAGGCCGTTGACTAGCAGTGAGGGATAAGGTAAGATATTGGGGAAACAATTACCTCATTTGTAGAGTATACAATATGGAAGATAAATAGTAAAAAATATCAGAAGCAAAATACCAAACAAAAATAAACACTAAAAGACTAAATTAAATCCAAAAAAAGACACAATATATATATATATATATATGATTCATGGAATATATATCTTGGAAAATATCCAAACAAGTCACAATGCTAGAAGGCAATACATAAACCAAACTATGAATGAAACAAGTAAAATTTTGCAGCATTTCTAGCCTCATATTGGCCCCATTCTCTCCAGCTCCAACAATAATCAAGTACCAGATGAATAAGGGTCCATTCCCTTATCTACACCTGCAACCATAAAATATGTTTGGGTCCAAAATATGAACCAAATAGGGTGTGAGAGGAATCCCAGTAGGTAACCACCAAATGATCTATTCCCAACTGTCAGGGAATATATATATATAGTATGTAATATTCATAAATGAAGAAACAAACTGAGAATTACTCAAAAGAAAACAATCCTACAACTTTCAATCACATCCATTCACATTTATTATTCATTATTTGAATCATGTAAACCCTAGTAACTAGCCTTAAATATCTACCCCTGTGTATGTAAAAAAATAGATGTCTCAAAAGACCATCTAAACATTCAAGTATGACTGAGTCTAAGTTTGTGATTTAGCTTGGAAGATTCATCATAATCATTAAATCATTCATAAACAACCCTACAGGAAAGATCTCATGGTCAAACCCCATGGTTTAACATAACACCAATTGTTAAGTAACAACCCTCTGGGAAGCTCACATGGTCTAACCCCTTTGGGATGATATAGTACAAATCATTTTTAATGACCACCTGGGAAGATCTCACAGTTAATACCCCTAGGTCAACATAGTGACAACAAATTATAAACGACCTCCTAGGTAGCTCTCACTATTAATACCACCGGTAAAAAATCTAAACCAAGGCTCTCACAGTCCTATGTAAATAATGTGGAAGTCCAAGTTGTCTTCCTGGTCCAAGGCTATTACGGTCCATTGGAAAAATAAAATGGATACTTCTATAGTTTTCCTGGTCCAAGTATCTCACGGTCCATTAGAAAAATATCACACATATAATATAATATTAGAACACATAATATATGATCACTAAATGGCTAAAAATTCTCAAATCATAACTCATTCATTTCATATAAATAATTCAACTCCATCCTAAGCAATTCAAGGCATGGAAAACAAGGTACGTCTCATAGACAACCAAGGAAAAATGACCATAATAGTTAATAAAGGGAAAACTCTCCCATGGGGTGTCCCATAAAAAGGTATCTATCCTCAGGCCTAATAAATCAACCCCTTAACAATCAATAAATCCATTTTTGGTAAATAACATGATTAAATTTCAAATCAAGCAATACCCCAATCATGGGTATGAGGCACTTTTAGCATATATAGTCTAATATAATACAATGAAAGGAAAAAACACATACCTTCATGTCTCACAATCGTTATAATTGATCATCGGCCCTTGAATTATCCTAGAATGTCATAGATATACAAAAAGATAAAAAAAATTCAACCTTGAATAACCCATAAAAGAGGATGAATCAAGAATATAGGCTCTAGAGGATTCGAGAACACTCCAGGTGAATTCAAACGCACCTGACGACATCTTAATCAGAGTTTGGACAGAGAATGGGGAGGTATTTGAAGTTCATCAACCCTTCTATCTTGGTCTCATATGAGCCACTTCTAGAATAAGGTGTTTTTGAAGATGAGATGTGACCCTATTCTACTTTATCAAATAAAAAGAAATGTACATTGAGTTTTTATTAAGTGTATACACTATTGTTTAGCCTCAACTGGCCCCCAACTTATACAGGGAAGCAAGGTTTTCACACAGACAAGTAATCAACCATTACACGACCAGTACATGGATGTACGTAGAAACTATGTACACGACGTGTACTTAGAAAAACCCCATTTCTTCATTTTCCTCAAAATAACCTGAAATCAATATCCATACATAAAATGATGATTTGGTTAAAGTAATTAATTTAATCTCTCGATATAACATGTTTTACAATACCTGGGTGAATAACCTTAGAAATGTTTATGAAACCCTCATGAAAAACCTTAGTGATATGGTTTTGAATGTATCATTTAAATGTTATTTACAAATATTCATGTTATGATTAATGTAATTTTTATTATGAAATGAATCACATTCTCTTTCTCTTTATATAATGATATTTGTTATATTCTTATTGATATTCCTCATTATCAATTGTAAATTGTTCCCCTTGTATTCCCTTACTGGGCCTTATGCTCACCCTTTCATTGGATGTATGTCGCCAGGTTATGAGATGTCGTAAATTTGAATAGGATGATCCTTTTAAGAATCATTTAAAATAGATTATAAAAATAATTTATCCCAACCTGAATAGACCTAAGGCCTTCTTTTTATTTTTATTATAGATAATCCCCCTTTTAAGGGTTGAAGGGGAACCCGTACATGACCCGTAGGCCCAAGTCACAAGGCCCGACATGACCCGCAATACATGACCTAAATGCCTAGAGGCAAACCATTCCCATTACATGACCCATAGGCCCAGCCCACTAGAACTGACCCTCCCCAGCGTCTTGCATCATTGATCGCCTTAGCTCCCCACCTTGCATTGCTGATCGACTAACATTGCCCTGTACAAAGCTACACGGTGCCTGGTCCCGATGGCGACTTCATACCCTCTCATTCTTCCAATCCGGTTAGCTCTGCATCTGGTGGCTGCTACTCCTGTTGCTCTGATCCTCTTCAGGGGCATGTTCTCTGTGAACTAGGCTAATCTATGGTCTACATGACCCGAAGTCCCTGTACCCCGAAGGCTTTTGATGACCCGAAGGCCCTGGAGACCCGTAGGCCCAAACCGGTGGCCCGAAGTCCAAAATCGGGTGAATAGATCCAGCTGCTACAGTACAGAATAGTAACTACTACAATAACTGCTACAGTAACCCGGAAATTCACCACCACCCAGTTTTGAACCCGGGTCTCTTGGATGCCAAGCAGGATCCCTTACCACTTGGGTACGGTCTCGTTGGAATTATAAAAATACTTTATATTTTTAGGTATTATGTTCATGACTTCCATGAATCTAAACTTTAAATCTCCTCAATTTGTACAATGAAAGGAAAAGACATGTATCAAAAGGCAGGATTCTTAAGTTGGTATCAAAAGACAGTTCATTTTTTTTGAAATTAGGATTTTAAAATGGTAGGAAAACCCTATAGGAAATATTGAATATAAGAAAACATCATTGTGTTTTGGTAAAGTGTTAATTATGTTGTTTATGAACCATAAAAATCCTTTTTTGGTTATGAAACAAGTTGATGTGGCTCTGGAATAGATGTATCACGGGGTAATATCTAAAAATAATGATATGAGCTATACTTGAATGAGAACTTGTTCATGATAATAGTCATTTCTATAATCATAGTTTGATACTCCTAGTCGATATGTTTCGTTATTCTTATGATTTTTATGAACCACTCTGATGAATTTATAGAAAATGTAATTTTTTTAAAGAATAAAATATTTTGGCATGATGTTTTAACACATAAAAATTACTTTATAATAATAATGTAATTAACAGAAAATTTTTTTCTCTAAAAGGATTTCTTCTTTTAGAAAATGGTAGGGAATAAGATGAACCATGAAAATGGTGAGTGTAAAATATCAGGCACTAATGACCCTTCGATGGAAGCTAGAATGGAAAAATTCTTGAGAATGATGAATCAATTAACTTAAGTTATGAGTGATAACTTCAGTCAAGTTGAGAGATGTAAGAACCCGGTTCTTGTTTTTGATGTATGAGTTTCTTCTTTTCCTTTTTCCTTAAGTGTTTTTTAGAAAATAAGTAAAATGGGGAAAAATCCAAAATTTTGTGGGTACACACTGTGTACTTTTCCACATGCTATGTACTTTGGCCATGTGGGATGAGTACACATGGATTGTAGCCCTATCAGCAAAGAAAGGTGTAAAAACTGACTACATGCTATGTAGTGGGTAATTACACGCCGTGTAGTTGGTCGGTAGGTGAATAGTAAGCCGGTGAAGGCAGCCGCCAGCTGAGCAACAGTACACGCCGTGTATTCAGAAATACACGCCGTGTACTCATGTTGGCAAGTGAATAGTTCGGTGGTGAAAAGTAGTTGCGAGAGGAACAGTTAAATAGTGAAAGTACATGGCGTGTACTTGAGAGTACACGCTGTGTAGTTTGTTTGTTTTTCTTAAAATGGGAAGTAGCCTCCTCCGTTGATAGAGAAAGCTTAGAATGTTGGAGGAGAGTGGGAGAGATGGCTGGAGGTTAGAAGATCTCCTGACCGCACACTAGGAATCAGATTCTTCCGTCGTTGATCTTGTTGGAACCACGAGGGTAAGGGATTCCATCTCCTTGAGCCGTTATTACCAATTATTTCCCAAGGGGAAGTTATTTGATTTTGAGCATGTAGTTGTTTATCTTATATCTACGCCTTTCTTGTGCGTTTCAGGAGGCAACGTTCACATATACCGATCCAGGGTGATCGAGGTAGGTGGTCTTGTGTTTAAATTACAACTACTGTGCATTTTTGTGTACCGTGGTGCTACGAACCCTTGTTTGGGGTGTCGTATGCCTGAGGCCTTTGCTGAAAAGATATCAATAATTGTATAGATAATTTAATGACAAGTTTAAACTAATGTTTGGGATCACTGCTTGGATCCAGGACCACCCGGGGGTGTATTCTTTTATTTAGACGTTTGGCCAGGTTACCCGAGGGAATACTGTAAAATTTAGCATGCTTTAAATTGCCTTGAGGGGAATTTTATATAAATGCTTGCTTATCTGTTGGGATCGACCCGGTTACTTGCTCCTGAGGGCAGTGTTCTATTTAGACTGAGGGAAACTTCTTTCATGCCTATGGGCAGTAGATTCTGTGCCTGAGGGTGACACCTCGTACGCTTGTAGGGAATATTCATTATGCCTGTGGGAAGACACCAGTGAGTTTTGACTCTGATTACCTGAGGGTAAGGTTTGTATGTCTGAGGACAGTGTTATCATGAATGTTCACCGGGATGATTTTCATATGTTGTACCTTTAATGTTAAATAACATACTTGAAATGGTTAAATGAATATTAAAAATGACAATATGACCGTTAAAGTTAGTTACTTTTGTGTACTGTTTAGTTTATTGAATTTACTACTGCACACTGTTCTTGCAAATTTTCACTGACAGTTGGGAACGAGCCTTTGGTGGTTGCTTGCTGGGATTTATTTCTCACACTCTGTTGGGGTCATGTCTTCGGCCCAAACATCCTTTATTGTTGCAGGTGTCGACAGGGGAAAGGGTCCCTATACAGGTACATGATTGTAGCAGAGGAGTAGGAGAGCATGAGACTGAGATTTGGCTTGCGATGCTGTTGTGTTTTGTTTACTCTGCTTGTTTTTCTTGGCTGTACCTTGTACTTTGAGTTGTATCATATTGCATTACAGTGTATCCTGTTCTGGCTACTTTCATAGAATTAGTGACATGTTGCATTGTTATATATAACTGTTGGTTATCTTTTACTGTAATTGTTCATTTTTAGTTCATATTGTTTACTGCTTCCTCTATTGTATGTTATTTATCTTATCCGCTGCACTACACTTTGAAAAATGAGGGCATAGTTTCCCCACTATCAGACCTGGGTCCTCGCTGATAGTCGACATCCTCTGGCATTTGAAAAAATGAGCTTGAGGTCATGTGACCAACCGGGTTTGGGTCACCCATTGAGTGGCACCCGGATCTGGGACGTTAGAAAGTTGTATCAAAGACGGTTTTTTTCTTTGACCTACTATTTGGAGCCTTAGTCAGGGATAGGATGGACATGGTAGTTGGTAATAATTTGTGCCCGGGAGTAGCTAAGTCGTGTATAGGGAAAAACCAATTTACCTCATGTTTCAATTTTTCTGATTTTTCACTTTTACAGTTGATTTGATTTTCCCCATTGGGTGATGCACTTGTGGTGTCCTATTTATATTTTTATACTAGGTTCTATTTAGTTGCAACCTGATGATATGAGGTTATTCCATCTCATGCATCATTTAGGCACATGCTAGAAATCACATGCCATGCATATTTTCCATGCCATGTAGATGCATTAGAAATTTCATGTTGTTGTGATAGTTGTTGTGCTAGAAAAGCATGCTTTTGTGATAACTACTTTGATACATACCTACTATTTTATAGGGTATTGTTTTGTGAGGTTTTTATAGGATGGATGACAAAATTTGGTTTTTGGGGAGTATGGGCCCTCAATGACCAGAATTTGGTGAATCATTGACTTGTTTACATGTGTATAACATGTATAAGATTCCAAAATATGATTCACGGGGAGTATAGGCCCTCACGGATCGGAATTTGGAACTTAGTTGTTGGTTTCGGTGTTTTTATGGGCTCTGGAGTAGTTTTTGCGGCTTACTGTTCAGAAACCCATGATACACGCCGTGTGTTCTTCTGTTTGGGAATAAATGAAAACTTTTTAAGTACTCGCCGTGTACCCTCAGTACAAACCGTGTAGTCTCTTCCCGTGTCATAGACCGTGTGGATGGGGACAAGGGGTAGTGAATTCCTTAAGGGAACACGCCGTGTACCGGTTGTACACGCCATGTAGTGTTGACCCGTTGTCCTCCCATGTAACTAACAAAACAGACAAAGGAAACCTTAAGACATACATGTTGTGTCTACCTTGAACATGCCATGTAGTCTGACCCAGGTACCCAGCTGTGTCATGAACAACATGAGTCGGTGTTATCTTTATTTGTACAAGCCGTGTCTGCCTGGAACATGCCATGTAGTGTCAACCGTGTAACGAGCATCACAGGTCAGTCTGGGGCTTCTTTGAACACACCATGTATTATTGAAACACGTCGTGTAGTGTGACCTAGGTACACAAGCCGGGTCACGAAAAACACGGGATGGTGAGAGCTTTCCGAGTACACTCAGTGTAGTTTTGTTTTAGGAGATTCATGTGCCTTATCTGTGTAGAAGGACCCAAGCATGGAATGAGGATTCAAGTACACGCCGTGTAGTCCGAGGACACATGCCATGTGTTTGGGGTGTTACACGACTAGTTTTAGCTGGAGTACATGCCCATGTGAATGGATTGCAAGAACATGCCGTGTAGTATTTATATACACCGTGTTGTCAAGTTTTTTAAATATTAAATTCTTTCTTTCTCATGTTCCCTTCTTGGTCTCCTTATTTTCAGTCTTTGTTAATCTTGATCTAAGGTGTATGTTTGACCTTGTAGAGTCATGCCACTAAGACGACCACTGGTTGTTTGCCAAGAGAGCGATGATGATTATACTCCTGAGATGGTAGGCCATGGGATACCATTTGATCATCAAATAGTTCCTGATGCGGCACCAACCATTATATAGGACACAGGTGTGGATGGACAGTTCTGTGAAGGCTGTATCCGGTTTATGAAGACCTTCTAGGGAGCACCGCAGACCACCACATCTATGGCAGAGCTGACGTGTATATTTCAGTAGCAGTATCCATCTACGTTTTCAAAGGATGACGGACCACAGGCTGCAGAGTCATGGATGGATTTAGTGTAGACTATTTTCAAGCATCTTGAGATGCCTCCAGGGCAGAGGGTCAATATAACGACATATATGCTGCGTGATTCTGCTAAGAGGTGGTGGGATGTTACGACCCAGTCTGAGCATCACCGTGACATGGCGTGAGAATAATTTCAGGTATCTTTCTATGAATTCTTCTTCCCAGTGACGCCGAGGGAAGATAGAGCTCGAGAGTTCATGAATCTGCAGCAGGGATCCACGTTAGTGATGGATTATTCTGCTCGCTTCACCGAGCTTCAGTGTTTTTCACCCATTCTGGTGGGTGATGAGACGTTGAGGGCTAGAGGCTTTGAGGATGGTATTCGATATGATATCTGAGTACTGGTGAATGTTTTCAGGTTGCCTATAGTGCATGCTATTGTGAACCAGGCACTGATTACTGAACGGAACCTGCGGGAAGCTAGTGGTGTGGGCCAGGGCAGTTCAACTCCTGTTTCAGGTACTATTTCTACCGGTTAAGGAAGAGATAGATAAACTTCTCTTACGGTGGAAGTACTAGCCAGAAGAATACATCAGGTGGGCAGGTCATGTGCTACCAGTGTGGTAGAGAGGGGCGCAAGTGACCTCACTGTCCCCGAGACCCAGTGGAGTGCCGAGCTTGTGGCAAGATGGGTCATCTTTAGCGTTTTTGTAGGGCGTTTCAACCAGTGGCTAGTGAGAGGGGTTCTGTGCAGACTCTGCGTGCGGGAGTAGGACCAATAGGTTCTTACCAGTCAGGAAATTAGAATACATTAGGGTGTGCAGGCCTAGACGATGGTCGTGGTCATGGTAGCCAAACACCACGATCTCAGAGGCAGCAGGGTGGGACAGCTCAGGGTAGCCAAGCTGTGTCATAGGGCCATGGCACTGGGTAGGCATATGCAGTGCCACATACCCAACAAGAGCAAGATCCCATACCTTCTACTGTCAGAGGTAATATTCTAGTAGCTCCTGTTTTATCATCAGTACTTTTCGATACAGGTTCTACACATAGATTTATATCTGTTCCTGTTGTGGAGAGCCTTGGGAACCATGTTTCTTCTTCTTCCGATGTCATGATGCTAGACAATCTGTTGGGAACTAGAACGGCTGGTGTGTGTCAGTGCAGAGAGTTCCACTAGAGGTTGGTGGGTGTCACTTTCTATGGGACCTCTATGTCTTAGAGATGACAAGCTATGATGTCATTCTCAGGATGGACTGATTGGTACCCTTTCGAGCCTTTGTAGACTGCTATCATCACAAGGTGAGTTTCACATCACCAGAGGGCATATAGTTTCTATACAAGGGAAAATGGGATGTCCGGGCAACCTGAGCTGGACCCGACCATCGTGGGTGAGGTGGAGTGACAACCCAGATTGCGAGTTTATATCTAGATGATTAGGGGACTTGTCAGAAGGACTTCCCTCTAGTAGTAGATCATTTCAGGGATGTCTTCCCGGAAAACTTTTTAGGTATACCTCTGAAGTGAGAGGTGTATTTCTTTATTGAGCTTGTTCCAAGTGAGGAACCTATGTCCATTCATCCTTATAGGATGGCTATACCTGAGTTGTAGGAGGTCAAGAGATAGTTAGATGAGTTGCAGCCAAAGGGTTCCATCTGACCCAGTACTTCTCCTTGGGGTTCGCCAATTCTTTTTGCGAAGAAGGCGGACGATACCCTCAGACTCTGTGTGGATTATCAGAAGTTTAACCAGCTGATGGTTAAGAACTGATATCCTTTACCGAGGATTGATGATCTTTTTGATCAACTTCGAAGAGCACGAGTGTTCTTGAAGACTGACTTGAGATTCTAATATCATCAGTTGCATGGTAGACCATCTGATATACCTCTCACAACCTTTAGAAGCAGGTATGGTCTATATGAGTACTTGGTGATGCCGTTCAGACTCACGAACGAGCCATCAGTTTTCATGGCTCTGATTAATCATGTGTTATTCCCTTATCTGGACTCTTTTGTGGTAGTTTTCGTGGATGACATCTTGGTGTACTCTCACACTTGACACGACCATGCAACCCATCATGAGATCATATTGAGTACACTAAGAGAGCACCAGCTATATGCTAAGATCTCAAAGTTCCACTTTTGGATAGACCAGACACACTTCTTGTGTCATATTATTTCAGAGACAAGAGTTGCGGTGGACCTAGAGAAAGTGGAAGCAGTAGTTTCCTAGGAGCATCCTATGAACATGTCTGATATACAGAGTTTCTTGGGGTTTTCTGGTTATTAAAAGTGCTTTATATAGGACGTATCCCTATTAACAATGTTGCTGATGGGTTTGACTTAGAAGGGTGTTAATTTCATTTGGTTAGAAGCTTGTGAGACAGCCTTTCAAGAGCTGAAGGGGAGGTTGACATCAGCCCCAATCTTGATACTTCTAGAGAAAGGGAAGAGCTATACAATTTACTGTGATGCATCAGGTATTGGGCTAGGAGCAGTGTTGATGCAGGATGGTTGTGTAGTTGCGTATGGGTCTTGGTAGTAGAGGACATATGAGAGGAATTATCCAACGCATGATCTCGATTTGGATGTAGTTGTTCATGTGTTACACTGTTGGAGACATTATCTCTTGGAAGAACATTTTATGGTGTTTATAGACCACAAAAGTCTCAAGTACATCTTTACCCAGCACGACTTGAACCTGAGACAACGAAGGTGGGTTGAATACCTTAAGTCCTTCAATTTTGAGCTTGACTATACACCTGGTAAGGGTAATGCAGTTACAGATGCACTGATCCAGAAGACAGAGACACAGGGAGTTCATGAGGCCAGTAGTGAGTGACAGCTTATGGATTTCTTCTCTGAGATACATTTAGAGGTGCACAATAGTCAGGGGAAAACTTATCTTTCTTCTTTAGCTATGAATTCTAACCTCCTAGATATAGTGAGGATGAGACAACTATTGGATTCAGAAGGCCTAGTTCTACGAGAGCCGGTGGAAAGTGAGGACCCTCATCCTGGATGGACGATAGGTGATGATGAGGTACAACATTTCCATGTACAAGTGTGGGTTCCAGGGGATATACACAAGGAGCTGATGCAGGAGTTTCATGCTTCAGCTTGGGCGGTGCATACCGGAGTTACCAATATGTACCGTGACTTGAGACATCAATACTGGTGGCCGGGTATGAAGAAAGAAGTAGCTGGTTTTGTTACAAGATATTCGACCTGCCAGTAGGTGAAGACGGAGCATCAGAGGCCAGCTAGACTGTTACAACAGTTACCCATTCCGGAATGGAAATGGGATGATGTCACGATGTATTTCGTGACTGGGTTGATGAGGTCACCTCGAGGCAATGATGCTGTGTGGGTTGTTGTGGATAGACTCACGAAGTTAGCTCACTTTTTGCCAATCAAGGAGACCTTCGTAGTTGATGAGCTCAGGAAGCTGTATATCTGAGAGGTCGTACGTCTTCATGGGGTCTCTAGTTTTATCATTTTAGATAGGGATGGATGTTTTACATCTCGTATCTGGTAGAGTTTTTAGAGGGCAATGGGTACACAAGTGCTTCTGAGCACAAATTACCACCCTCAGACCGATGGCCAGTCAGAGCGTACGATACAGGTACTTGAGGACATGCTGCGTGCATGCATCCTAGACATTGGGGGCTCTTTGGAGAAGCATATACGCCTGGTTTAGTTTTCCTATAATAATAGTTTTCAGGATACTATTGAGATGACACCTTACAAGGCTTTATATGTTAGGCCATGCCGATCACCCTTGTACTGGATGGAGGCAGGTGAGGTAGCTTTACTGGGACCACATCTCAAGCATGAGACTTCATAGCAGGTCCAGTTGATACAGAAGCAGATGGCTACTACACAGTCTCATCAGAAATCTTATGCCGATCACCACAGACGACCCATAGAGTTTGTGGTCGGGGATCAGGTTTTCTTGCGTGTTTCACCGAGGTTGGGACACAGACGAATCCGAAGATAGGGTAAACATTCACTGAGGTATGTGGGGAAGTTTGAGATTCTAGAAAGATTTGGGTCAGTTTCCTATCAGTTGTAGTTACCATAGAGGTACCAGGCCATGCATGAAGTCTTCCATGTATCTCAGCTGCGCCATTATCACTTAGACCCGTCTCACATCTTTCCTCCCAAGGAGGTTGAGCTTCAGGTCGATGCATTCTTTGAGAAGCATCCGATTAGTATTGTTTATAGGAGCACGAAGGTTCTTTGAGGCAGGTTAGTTCCTCTCGTACAGTTGCTATGGACACATGGCCAAGTGCAGGATGAAACCTGGGAGCGGGAGACCGACGTACGTGCTTAGTGGCCAGATTTGTTCACATCTTTATCTTCACCACCCTTGGGCGGGAAATTTAGGGACATATTGCTTTAAGGGGGAAGTTTTTAAGAACCCAATTCATGTTTTTGAGGTACGAGTTTCTTCTATTCCTTTTTATTTAAGTGTTTTTTAGAAAATAAGGAAAATGGGGAAAAATCCCAAATTTTGTGGGTACATGCCGTGTACTTTTCCACACATCGTGTACTTTGGCCGTGTGGGATGAGTACACATGGCTTGTAGCCCTGTCAGTGATGAAAGGTGTAAAAACTGACTACACACCGTGTGGTGGGTATTTACATGCCGCGTAGTTAGTCGATATGTGAGTAGTAAGGCAGTGAAGGCAGCTGCCAGCTGAGCGACAGTACACACCATTTATTTGGAAATACACGCTGTGTACTCATGTGGGAAAGTGAACAGTTCAGCGGGGAAAATTAGTCGCCATAAGAACATTTAAATGATTAAAGTACATGCCATGCACTTGAGAGTACACGCTGTGTAGTTTTTTTTTCTTAAAATAGGCAGTCGCCTCCTCTGTTGATAGAGGAAGCTTAGGGTGCCAGAGGAGAGTGGGAGAGACGGTCAGAGCTTGGAAGATCTCATGACCGCACACTGGGAATCAGATTCTTCCGCCATCGATCTTGTTGGAACCACGAGGGTAAGAGATTCCTTATACTTGAGCCATTATTACCAATTCTTTCCTAAGGGTAAGTTATTTGAGGTTGAGCGTGTAGTTGTTTATCTTAGATCTATGCCTTTCTCGTGCATTTCGGGAGACGATGTTCACATATACCGATCAAGGGCGATCGAGGTAGGTGGTCTGGTGTTTAAATTCCAACTACTGTGCATGTTAGTATATCGTTGTGCTATGAAACCATGTTTGGGGTGTCGTATGGATGAGTCCTTTGATGAAAAGATATCTAGAATTGTATATATAATTTAATGACAGGTTTAAAATGCTATTTGGGATCACTTCTTGGATCCAGGACCACCCGGGGGTGCGTTTCGCTATTTAGTAGTTTATCCAGGTTACCCGAGGGTATAACGTAAAATTTAACATGCTTTAAATTTCCTTGAGAGGAGTTTTATATAATTTCTTTCTTATCTGTTGGGCTTGGCCTGGTTACTTTCTCTTGAAGGCAGTGTTCTCTTTAGCATGAGGGCAGTGTTTTGTTTAGCCTGAGGGCAACTTCTTTCGAGCCTGGGGGTAGTAGATCATGTGCCTGAGGGTGAAACCTCGTAGGACTGTGGGAAATATTCGTTATTCCTATGGGAAGACACCTGTGAGTTTTGACTCTGATTACCTGAGGGTAAGGTTTGTATGTCTGAGGACAGTGTTATCATGAATGTTCACCATGATGATTTTCGTATGTTATACCTGTCAAGTTAAAGCACAGAATTGACGTGGTTAAATGAATATTAAAAATTATAATATGACCGGTAAAGTTAGTTACTTTTGAGTACTGTATAGTTTATTGCATTTAATACTGCACACTGTTGTTGCACATTTTTACTAATAGTTGGGCACGAGCCTTTGGTGGTTGCCTGCTGGGATTTATTTCTCACACCCTGTTTGGGTCAGGTCTTCAACCCAAATAGACTATATTGCTGCAGGTGTCGATAGGGTAAAGGGTACCTATACACCTACATGATTGTAGCAGAGGAGTAAGAGATAATGGGACCGATCTTTGGATTGCAATGTTGTTGCGTTTTGTTTACTCTTCTTGTTTTACATGTCTGTGCCTTGTACTAATAGTTGTATCATATTGTGTTGTAGTGTATCCTGTTCCGGATGCTTTCTTATAATTAATGAAATGATTCATTGTTATATATAACTGTTGGTTATATTTTACTGCAGTTGTTCATTTTTAGTTCATATTGTTTACTGCTTCCCCTGTTGTATATTATTTATCTCATCCGCTGCGCTACACTTTGACAAATGAGGGAATAGTTTCCCCACTATCAGACCTGGGGCCTCGCTGCTAGTCGGTGCCTTTGGCATTTGGGGAAATTCTCTTGAGTTCATGTGACCAACTGGGTTCGGGGAACCTGTTGAGTGGAACCTGGATCTAGGATGTTACAAGAGACCAGATTCACCTCAAAGGGAACACCATTCTCTTGAGTTATTTAGGCATCAATGACCACATTATTTTAGTTGATCTTCTGACCCATTAATTGGGAAGTGATGGATAAGATCTATAAAATGTTTTTTTATGTGCTCTATTGTTCAGAAAAAGATAAAGTCACCATAGATTTTTACTGCTTATATAGAGATGATTATCATTAGTGGAAACTAATTAAAAACAAAAATACAAGAAAGGATAACAATGTTATGGAGTGGGAAGAGATCACAGAAACATTTTTTCAAGAAATATTTCCCCCATTTGATGAGAATAAATATGGAGAAGGAATTAATAGATATAAAGTAGAATTAAAATGAATCTATGGGATTCTATGATATAAAAATTTCAGAAAATTATAATTACATCTCTATCTTTCTCATTTATCCTAATAGAAAGGTTGATAGATTCTTCGGTTGAATAAAACCCCATATATGTAAAAATATTTCCATTTATGATTATAAAATATATGAGGAGATAGAGTGGAGTTCTATGAATGATTAACTAGAGTTTATAGAGATGAAATTATCACATAAATTGAATGCAATGAAGAGATATTTGGAGACAAAATTATGGTTGAACTTTGATGAAAGAAGAAGAGGAAATAAAGTGAAACGTACAACATGAATCAAATGTGGAAAGAAGAATTTAGGGGAATTATTTATTGGGAGTTAGAAATCTTACATGTGTGGAATAGATGTCTATAATTCTCAAAACATTCATAGAGAGGTGAATCCTGAACTTCTCAAAATTAATGATAAAGGGAACATGGGGCAGGCCCAGCCTGAAGTCCAATTCTTCATGTGCAGACAACTTGGACACTTTTTTAATCACTATACAAATCAAAAGATAATGTTTGGGAATCAACATCAAATTAAATATAGGACAAGATAAAAAAGTTCATCATTTTTCTATCATGACTGTTGAAGTTGAAGAAAAAAATGATGTGGTGGAATGGACTATTGTTATTCTCACAACTCTAACAAGTAAATTGTTAGATTTAGGTACTACAGATTCATTTATTTCCTCCATGTTTGAAAATAATATTAAATGAATCCTTGAACTAATAAAAGTTGTGATATCACTAATGACTAATGGAGGGAATATTGATGTATTAAAAGTTTATAGAAACATTAGTATTCTCTTTAGAGAGCACAATTTCATCAAAACTCTTATAGTTATTCCCATGCGGAAATTCATCTTTATAATTGGACTGGATAGTCTCTCAAAATATAATGTTATGATAAGATGTAGAAGCAATAAAATATCAATTGTCTTGAATTTATATCCTATAGTTATTTTCAAAGGAGAGATATCCCAAACAAGTCTTTGTGTAAAAGCACCACCCATTTCCTTCATTACTGAGATTATCGAGGAAGATGAAGAAGTAAATGAAATCAAAAAATTGGAAATATCCCCATAATTCGAGAATAAATTGATTTATTATCTGTGTAATTACCTATATCTCCACCAGAATGATAAGTAGAGTTCTCCATTGAAATCATACATGGATCCAAGCTGATATCAATATTCTCATATAAAATGGAAAAAATGGAGCTTGAGGAATTAAGGAAACAACTTCAAGATCTTTTAGAGAAGGGGATTCTATGACCAATTGTTTCTCCTATGGGAGTACCTATTCTATTTGTAAAGAAGAAGGATGTATTAATAAGGATACACATTGATTATAGATAACATAACGAGTTTATAGTGAAGAACAAATACGCTCTTTCAAGGATTGATGATTTGTTATACCACCTTCATGGGGCTCAATTCTTATCCCGAATTGATATTTATTTTTGTTATCATAAATTTAGGGTGAACAAATATGATATTACAAAGAAATACATCCAATAAATATATGGGAATTATGAGTTTTTTGTTATGACAATCAACATTACTGATTCATCTATTATATTTATGTATTTGATGAATAGATTCTTTAAGTACTACCATGATAAATTGTTGGTAGATTTTATTGATGATATTATTATATATTATAAAATATATAAGGATCATATTAGGGTTATATTGAAAAATATAAAAAATGATATGGTATTTGTAATGTTATGTAAATGATTATTTTTTTACAAAAAAGTTGCTTTCTTATTTTAAATTATAACCAATGAAGGAATATCAGTTGATCCAAACAAAATAATGGTTGTGGAAGAGTGTCCTCATCCTAAAAAAGTAACTGAGATTCATTTTTTATTTGGTTTACAATGAAATTATATGAGGTTTTTGAAAAAAAATTAATTTATTTCTAATCCACTTAACATGATTACTCGAAAAGGGGCCAAGTTTATATCAATAAAGGAGTGTAAGGAATGTTTCCAAGATATGAAGAAGTGATTGGATACTACACTCATGTTAAATCTATCCTTTATTAGAAAATGGTTTTTTTATATTTTCATAACTAAATGGGATTAGGTGAATCCTCAACAAAAATTACATGGTGATTGCTTATCCATCTAGATAGTTGAAGCCTATTGAGAATAAGTTTCCCACACATGACCTAGATCTTTCTTTAGTTAGTTTTTATCTTAAGAAATAGAGGTAGTATATTTATGTCTAGAAATATGATATTTACACATACCGTCAATATAAGAAGTATATTTTCACAAAAATGGAATTGAAAATTAGGCAGAGTATAGGGTTGGACTTCTGAAAGTCCATGAATGTTCAATTCCTCATCACCTTGGTAGAGAAACAAAGTTGTTGATTCATCATGATGGAAAGACCCTATTGTTTTAAAAATGATGAGGATTCAAGGAGATCCATTGATCAAAGACCTAATATGTTTGGAAATTATAATCATCAGGGAAGCAACATCATCAACCAAATCCCAAATGATTTCTCAACCAACATTACTAGAGAATATCTTGAATTCTCAAAGGGAAGATCATTTTTTATAGGAGAAGATAAATGATGTGAATAATGATAAGTTTTATTAGTTCAATATTGATCAAGAATGTGTATTAAAATTTCATACAAGGTTATGTGTTCTATCTATTCTTGATATAAAGAAGGAGACGATGGATGAGGCTCATAACTCTACATCCTCTATACATCCTAAAACCACTAAAATGTATATGGACCTTCATGATAATTATTGTTGGGATAACATGAAAAGGTATATTTTTTACTACACTACCAGGTTCTTGGTCTGTCAGTAAGTGAATATAGAGAGACAACATTCTAAAGTGTTATTACAACATCTAACCATACCAACACAAAAGTTGGACAATATCACTATAGACTCTTTCACTGGTCTCTTGATATCATCTAAAGGACACAATGTGATATGGGTTAGAGTGGATAATCTCACCATGATTGACCATTTTATTTCTATTTTGGAAGATTTATCGATTGAACAACAAGATATTATTTATGTGAATTAAGTGGTGAGGTTTCAAGGGGTAACACATTCAATTGTTCTTGATTAGGATCCATGGTTCACATCCAAATTAAGGAGAAGTATTCAACATTATCTGAATATTGAATTTAATTTTAGTACAAAAAATCACCCCCAAACTGATGGACAATGTGAATTTAGTATTAATTATACTTTAGGAAATGTTTAGAACATGACCAATGGAATTTTTGGTTTAATATGATCAATATATCCCATTAGTTTAGTTCTCATAAAACAATAACTTCCATTCGAGTATTCAAATGGCATCCAATAAAGATCTATATGTAACTAAATGTAGAAAATCTACTTGTTGGGATGAATTTGGTGTGATAAAGGTTCTCCCACCTAATCTTGTGCAAGAGATGACAGAAAAGGTTAATGCCATTCAACAACACATTAAAGATGCTCAGATTTGGTATAAGAGATATGATGACAATCCTTAATGGCACATGGGGTTTGATGTTGGTGATAAAATTTTCCTTCAAATATCACCATGTAAAAGAGTTATTTTATTTGGGGAGAAGGGGAAGATTATCCCCATGTACACTAGCCCCTATGAAATACTTGATCACATAAGAGAAGGGACCTATCAACGTTCCCAACTACCATATCTTGCTGTAGTTCATGATGAATTCTGTGTATCTCTCTTGAGTAAGTACATACAAGATACCTCTCATGTACTGAATCTTGAGGTAGTACAAATTGAACACAACCTCTCTTAAGAGGAGTAGTCGATGGAGATCTTACATCGTAGAGATAAGGTTATACGTAAAAAGACTACCCACATCATCAAATTGTTGTAGAGGAACTATATATATGAAGAAGTGATGTGGAAACTAGAGGTGGAAATGAGAGAGATGTACCCAAAAATTTTCTCATCTAAGAGAACAAGTTGCAATTGTGGGAATGAAAATTCATAAGGGGTGAAAAATGTAACTACCCAAACATTATAAATGATATTTGTTTCTGGAAAAAAGGTCTGTTATATTTTACCAAAAACAAAAAAACCATATCTATTTAAAAATTATGTATTTATAAAGGGAAATCTGACCATAAGGATTTGATAATTTTTTTGACCAATATAAAAATATGACCATCAGAAATTATACTCTTGGTAATAATTTTTATGTTATAATTTTCAAGTAGAAATGATAAAGAATAATTAATGAATAAAGAGGAAACGATGTCCTCAATTAGTAGAGTCATGTTTTATAAATCCCATTTGTTGAATTTTTGTAGGGTGGTAGCATCACTGGGGTTATCTCTTCACCAATCCCAAGCCAAGATGCAATAAGTTAAGCCATAACCAAATCACATATGTTAGAAGTTCATGTTAGTAGAAATTATCAATCGAGAAATGTTAAATAATACTATCCCTAAATATATAACAATTTAAAACCTTACCCTTAGGTAGAATTAGAGTGTTATAAGGGGTTATGTGTCAATCCCCTAGTTACTTAAACTGTAATTCCATTGTATAAATATTGTTTTAGTTCCATCAATTCTATTTTTTTGAATATTTTTTCTTAATAAATTTTATATTTGATAAATTGATTTCTCAGAAAGATATTGTACTTATTAGAAAAGATATACATATTTATAATTAACTAATATATTATTAATAATAATTATTTTAATTAAATAGTAGGATAATAACAATCATATTTAAATATAATTTTTTTTGGTGTCGAATATTTTACTGTGTTTTCAATTAGCTATTATTTATAATATTTAAAGATTTTTATATTTCAAAGTTAGAATTATAATATTTATAGATTTATTCAAATAATATAAATATCAATTTTGAAATTATCACCCCAAAATTAGTTTTGGTTTAATTATTAACAATTGTCTAAAATACTTTAATTTTACATGAATAGTTAAAACACAGTTTGAGTTTCTCGATGTGTTTAATGATTTCATAATAATTTTATAACGATTTAATAACTATATAGCCAAAATAAAAGACCTAAAATATTTTATTATATTAATTTTAAATATTTTAATACATTTTAATCAATTTCCCAACCAATAATTTACTTTCCAATGTCTAAAATTTAAACTGTAACGTTAAAAACATTATTTTTGTGGAAATGTTACTCTTCCTTGACAAATAAGTAATTTAAAATGATGATAAACTCCTATGGATTAAAATAAAATAAAAAATGACCCAGGTGTCCAAAACCATGAGGAAATACTATGGGAATTTCCATGGGTATTTATTTTCCATAACCTAGGTTTCCAAGACCTATATTTGGAAATTAATAAACAAATCCTCCACTTTTGCTATAAATACCCACCCATTTTACCATTTAAATTCCCTAAAATTAAATAATCCATGAATATATGTTAGTTTTACCACCAAAATATTCCTTCCAATGTTTCCTCAAGCCCCCAAAGTTCTAATCCTCATGTTTTAGGAATAACCCTTCAAGGTAAGGGAAATCTACACTGAACATTTGCATTCAAGTTCCCTCTTTATGAGATATGTTTTAAAATTTACAAAATATGTAATTTTTCTTCTTTATATTATCCCTATACTATAATAATATTATATTATTAGTGTTATAACCTTTTTCACTCTTATTTTTCCATTTTTTAAAACCACATTTTATTCCTGTTATGCTTCCTAATTTACTTCTAAAGAATTCACTTTTCTCCCAAATAAATTCTCCTTTATTTTATTTTTATGAATAAATAATGCTATTTATTTTCTAGGGGTGTTCACCTAGATGTAAAAATTATTTATTTTATTTTTGTATTATCATATATGAATCACACATTCCCATTCTATGGGTTAAAAATGACATAATGATATTGTCTTTAAGCACTTTTTAAAATGTCATGTTTTTTAATAAAAAACCCATTAATTTTTTTTATACGACATTTATGAAATGTTTTATTATTATATGTGTTGGTAAACATAATAAAAACATATTAATTTTTATCCTTGATAGTTCCCTAATTAATTTGGTAGATAATATTATCTCTATAAATGACATTTTTTATGATACCTTAGTGAATTACCGTGATAATTTTTATGACACCTCCGTGAAAACACTTAGTGATATACATAGAATATCACATTTAAATGTTTTAGAAACATTTTCATGTTAAAATTAATGTTATTATCTATTTTTATATGGTTTGTTCTCATTTTCTCATACCATAATGATATTCTGCATGTTCTTATTGATATTCCTCAAGATCACTTGTAAACTATTTTACTTACTTTCCCTTACTAGTCATTTTTTTACCTCTTCCATTGATGTATGTACCTAGGTTATGATATGTAGTAAATTTAAATTGGATTAACCTTTTAATAATATATTCATTTGAATTTGATAAATGTTTTATGTCTTCTTGTTTTACGCTCTGTATTTCTAAGAAACTAAACTTTTGAAAATCCTTATTTTGTATAATGTAATTAAAATTTATATAATAAATAGGTGGGATTATACATATACCTTTACCATAATGATACAAAAGGATTTTAATTATTCTTCTTATACCAACAAAAACATATAAACATGTACTCCCAATTATTAAAAATATTTTTTATAAGGAAATAATAATATATGACATTAACTACCTAACAAAAATATTGAAAAATAAAATATAGAATAAAATTATATAAAAAGTGTGAATCGAGGGAAAAAATCATCTCAGTATGGTGAACCAATATACCCCTAATCACAAAGGATCAATTGAGAAAAAAGAGTTGAAAGATAGTGTTTGAGGGATGAACCTTCCCACTAAATAAACCCTTACTGAAAAATCCTCCCAATGGTGGTTTAATAAAACCAGTAGGACATACCAAAGTTGTTTCAAAAAAT